>JAODLC010000021.1:9826640-9851905 GCA_026781145.1 Hippopotamyrus pictus
TGACTTCGAGGACAGATACCCTGATACGGATAGGGCACTAATTCAGTGTCTTCATATGAGCACTGCACTTGACCCCCATTTCAAATCTCTACCTTTCCTTGATGAGACCACCCATGACACAATCTTCAAGAGTCTGAGAGAATTCTGGACGATTGTTCACAGACTGTTCAGGTATTTGATTGATTTAGTATTAATATAATTAAATAAATTTAATTTAATTTAATTTAAATATTAAATTACAAAATATAATAAAAAAATATAAAAACTTTATTAAAGTGCTGTGTAAATCAGTTAGGCCTATTTATTTAAGGTCAGTATTTAAATATAGTCAGATAATAATAATGCTTAACTTTATTAAATTAGCTTCATTCATCCTGGATTTTATATCCTTCATTGTATCTAACATTATGCTGCAGTTATGTTATGGATTTGGTCTTACAGGCCCAAACTTGCAGGGATGAGACAGAGGAGCAATCAGAGGTAGCCTCCAGCAGCAGTGACTGTCCTCCTCCAGCCAAAAGAGCACCAATGGCTGAACTGTTTGGAGACGTCTTTCCAATTGAACAGGCATCATCATCCAAGTCTTTGTCTGAAGTGGTGGATGAGGAGGTGCAGCATTACAGAGCAGTGCAGAGCCTCTCAGTGGACTCAAATCCACTTGTGTGGTGGAAGGACAACCAGAACCAGTTCCCCCATTTAGCCAAGTTGGCTAAAAGTTACCTTGGAATCCCAGCCACATCTGTCCCCAGTGAGAGAGTATTTTCTACTGCAGGTGACATTGTCACAGCACAGAGAGCAAGCCTCTCACCAGACAATGTTGACATGATGGTGTTTCTGTAGAAGAATTTTCAACATGCTCGAATCATCTCCACAATGGAGTTTAGTTCTGTTTGTTTTTCAACAGTATTTTGTTACAAAGAAAACAGAAGTGTTATAGCTTTGGCTATTTATTTATTTTATATATGGCTAGTTATATTGTTAATAATTTGCATAGTTAATCTTGTTCTTTGGTGTTCAGTTTATAAAGATGGTGTTACCAAATGTTATTTAATAAAAAATATTGTTTTAAAAATCGTTTTTTTTCTCCCACCCCCCATGAAAAAAAATCGTGATATGAACCGAATCGTGGGTCAAAAATCGTGATACGAACTGAATCGTGGGTTTGGTGTATCGTTACAGCCCTAATATATTTACTTTCCAGATGGCAGTGAGTGAAGTGTACTTCATATTTACATAAGTGTAAGAAAAAAATTGTGTAGGCCTAATTGTTTTAGCTTACTTTAACAATAGGTATTTGGTTTATGTTGGCCCTCTAAGTCCTTTTCAATGTGTATATATTTATTATTTTTGCATACTTATCTGCCTGTGTGTGTTTTGTGAGGAATCTGCAGTAGCTTTTCTTATGAGTGTCGCTGGTTTGTCAGATCCATTGGGTTGTGATAGGCTTGTGCTCTTCCACCGTGGACCACAAAATGACCGTTATTCTATAGGTGACACTTCTTTCATTCTGAATAACAGTGATGTGCACAGACTTTTTGGGGAGAACAGGGGAGCCTTACCGACCGGGGATTCAGTTTGTGTTGCTTATGTTAACGTGCCGTGTATTTTAACACGTTATGTGCAGCTCATATAAAATATTAAGCTGTAAATTAAGCTGTACTTTTACAGATGCACCCACATTATGTATATGAATTTACGTGAATTAAATTCCATTTTAATTCTACTTCCTTATATTCAAATTAAAAATTCTGATTCTGCATTCTGTTTTCAACCAATTTCATGAACCGAACTGGAATTTCAAGCAGATCCCCATTTCTATTCAATGGTGCCCAGGGCATGCAGGGCAGGTTGATTGGTGAGTCTAAATTGGCCCTGTGTCTGTGTCTGTGTGTGTGTCTGTGTCTGTGTGTGTGTCTGTGTCTGTGTGTGTGTGTGTGTCTGTGTGTCTGTCTGTATGTGTCTGTGTGTGTCTGTCTGTATGTGTCTGTGTGTGTCTGTGTCTGTCTGTGTGTGTCTGTGTCTGTGTGTGTCTGTGTGTGTCTGTGTGTGTCTGTGTCTGTCTGTGTCTGTCTGTGTCTGTCTGTGTCTGTCTGTGTCTGTGTCTGTCTGTGTCTGTGTCTGTCTGTGTCTGTGTGTGTCTGTGTGTGTCTGTCTGTGTGTGTCTGTATGTGTCTGTATGTGTCTGTGTGTGTCTGTGTCTGTGTCTGTGTGTGTCTGTGTCTGTCTGTGTGTGTCTGTGTCTGTCTGTGTGTGTCTGTGTCTGTCTGTATGTGTCTGTGTGTCTGTCTGTGTGTCTGTCTGTGTGTCTGTCTGTGTGTCTGTCTGTGTGTCTGTCTGTGTGTCTGTCTGTGAGTCTGTGTAGGGTTTGAAATAGCCGGTGTCGCATCGCAGTTTGCGATGTAAAAACACCCACCTGCGAAACAATTGCCTCATTCCCGTTAAAATGATTCGCAGCCATTGCTAATCAATATCCAGTTTTAAATTTTATCAGAATTTTAATCATAAAAGTGAAGAAATCCAGCCCCGATCCCCCGATACTCGCTGGCAGTGCTATTGACGATTGTTTAATTTGAAGTTTTTATTCTTTGTTCAAAAAGTCACAATCCAGAGCATTACATTTTAAAAATTATTTGCTAAGTTCTGAAACTGAACAACGAAGTGTTAATTCATTTTAATACAAAAAAAATTAAACGTGTGTGAGTACTTTATGATGCTCATGTAGTAGATAGTGCTTCCGATGGTCATTTTTAAAACTTGCTAATCAAATTTCAAAACTGCTAATCAAATTGCAACTTTTGAAAATTTTGATTAGCAAAATTGCTAATCAAGTTGAAAATCTTATTTGGAACCCTGGTGTGTGTGGTCGCCCATCACATAAGGCTGCCTGCACTCACAAATGCATTTGCTCGGCTGTGTCCGCCGGTGGGGGCCAGCTGGATACGTTCATAGCCGATTACGACAGCGAGGTCCCATACACAGCCCAGAATCAGCAGCTGGACCCCACCCTCATGGGCCGCGACGAGACGGGACTCTGGGAGGATTAAATGCCACTCAGGCCGACTGTGTGACGAATGATAAACAGCTGGCTCATGGGGACCGCTCCACAGTGCGGGGCGGTATCTCTCTACTGATGCTTACAACCGGTAAGTGCCAATAAGGACACCAGCATAAACACCTCCCAGGACCGGCCATAAATCACGGGCACAAACTGAGCATGCTCCTCGCTATTGGGCGCCGCTCCAGGCCAAAGCAATCGCCTTTCAGAGTGCACAGCTCTATTATTAACCTATTATGGGCTCACACTCGTCTCTGAGGACTGAGAAACCCCACTCCCGCTGCTCCCTCACCTGCTTTCCTTTGAAGGGTGACCTCAGCCTGTTGTGGAATTCTGCTCGTGCAAACCAGTGGCAATACCACGACCAGTGTAGCCCACTCCTCCCCCCCCGCCCCCGCCACACACACTCTCGTACCAGGAGAAAACGGCCCCGTAGGTCCCTGGCGGCTGCCTCAGGGCTCCGTGGCCCCTTTGATCGCCTCTGTACGGCGGTGACTAAGAAGGTTGGAATGCCAGCCTAATTACACGGCCACTCAGAGGGACGGCCATTCCCTCAGCGAGTCGGCGAGCCCCACCCGGAACTCCGACCTGCCCCGGAGCACGTACACACACACACTGGGAACATGGGCTCGCAGTCACCCCCACCCACACGCCCAACTTCACCTCCATGGTTAACAAGAGAACAGCACAGATTCACGATTAAATCACAGCTATATAAAGGAGCAGATTTTTCACAAAACTTCTGGAAACGTTCAATTAGTTCTGATATGGTTCTTGTCATCTGTCAGCAATTACAGAGTGAACATATCCTTCCCCGGACGGCATCGGCAGGAACCTGCGAGCAGAGCTGAAGCCTTGGAACACGACAGAGCAAACTGGTCCCTCAGATATGGGTATCACAAGAGTCGGCAATAGGGGCACAGACCGGTGAGCATGAAACACAGACAAGACCCTCAACATGAGAACCTGTGCCAGGAGCCACTGGGGGGCATTCCAGTTAAGGTACAGCCAGTGCTGCAGTTATCTAGGTGCAGTGCGGAAACGCCAACACAGCCTGAAGTGTTTTATTGGTTAGCTCAGATCGTCCATATACAAGCATAAAGAGGTGCGAGATGACATGCAGGAGACACGCAGAAGGTTATCCCTGGGGGGGATTAACCCCCAAAGCCTCACATACGCGTATGCAGGGATCACACTGCGTAACCAGGGGGCTACTTAAAAATGATGGGGACACACGGGGCAGTGAGAACTAGAGACTGGCGGGGTAACTATAGAGAGGGAGCGCAAGGCCCAGGGCCACACTGACGGGAAGCTATCGCATACACCCTCAAAGAAACATCTGTGCTCCAGAAAAACAAGGCAATTATGGGGGGGGTGGGGGGGGGGCTATAGTATTTGCCCTGCAGAGCGAGACGGGCCGCCTGCTGCAACACCATCCCATAGACTAATCCCGGTGGAACGGGGGTCCAAAGTAGCAGTGGCCCACAATCTGGACTGCACACTGTCCCGCCTGACGGGGGCCCCGGGGACCAAAAGCGCAAGGCCCTCCAGCCAGGAGGGGATATGGCACATGTTGCTGAGCAGCCTGTTGGGGGCTTTGAATGCTCCGCTACCTTTTGATAGCCCCATGGAGACCCATATCTATAAAAAGTTCATTTTAATTAACTAACAGCAGAAGGTCCCGGCAGCAAACAAAGCACGATACACAGAACAAAAGTTTCCAGATGTGCACCCCCCCCCCAAACAGTCAATTTAAGCACATCTTTTTGTTTAACATAAATATATTATCCATCCATGCATCCATTCACCCACCCACTTATCCTGATCAGAGTCAGGGGGAAGGTTCGTAACCTGATGGACTGAATGTCAGTTCAAATAAATAACAGAAAATTAAATAAATGAAATGAATGAAGTCAAAATATAAGAGCACTGAATTTTGGCTAGGACTGCACGATATGTCGATTCCGCATCGTTATCACAACGTGTGCATACGCAATAATCACTGTGTAAGATAGGTAAGGTCAAGTAAGACAAATTAATTCAGACATATCGTGCTACAATTTTTCTGCTGCTTGACATAAACTTGCAAGGTTCTCATTTTCCACGACTAATCTACAAGAGAAGTCTGTCTGATATAATTTACTCTGATTTAAAAGTTTTTGGATACACAGAGTCTGTTGCTAGCGACTGACATGCAGACTCTAAATGCACAGTGAACCACCCATCAGAAATATGGCAGAGCAACCTGTGATATTAACATCACATTTCTACTATTATTGTTATTTTTTAAATTCGGATATCAGGGATCATTGCTGACACACCACAGCCCACAGTGCATAACAATGAAATGTGTCCTCTGCATTTCACCCATATGTGACATTGTGACATAGCAGGAGGCAGCTAATTCAGCGGCCGGGGAGCAGTGCTTGGGGGTGGTACCTCGCTGGTCGGGGATTCGAACCAGCAATCTTTCAATTACACCACTGTCCCTTTTCCCTCAGCCTTCAGCTGCGCTTTCTCCGGAGTGTGGTGTGCCGGTGACTTTTACCACTGACGGATTTTTGCTTTACTCACTTTTTTTTTAGGGCGTTATCGAACGGCGGGGTGCTTGTTATGTCCTATGTAAATGCTTGATCGGGTTGGTGCTTCATTGTCCTTCATTTAAAATTTCTTCACAAAAAATATATTGATGTTGCATGTTTTGCGCATGCAATTTTCCACACTGCAAGGAACACAATAATCAGCTGGGTTGAAATCAGGCTTTTTCATAGCCTCATACTGCCTGGACATTGTGCCACACTATTTTTCAATGCAGCTCCTGTATTTTAAAGTCTTGGTGATAAGATTTGCTGGGGGGGGGTGTTTCCCTAAAGCATTTTTACTCTGTCATAGGAAACTAAAATTGCAAGGCTTGCTAAGTTTAATGATGTTCTTCTTCTAGATTATCTCGTATTTGTTAAAAATGTAAAAAAAAATTTGTTTAAAAATGGTTTTGCATGAGATCTGCATGACTTCTCCAAGCCCACCAAAATCATTTTCATTCCTCCTGTTCAAATCATTCAGATGACTTTGTGAGAAATTTATTTTGAACTCCATTTTTGCTTTATGAAAATGCCAATATTTATCACAAAAAGATATATACATCACTTTACAATATCTGACATATTCCAGTACCATGTAGCCCTCATTTCCGCTGCCCACACAAGCAGGCAGCGCATGTGAGGCTTTCTAGAGCGTCTCCGTATCCCCCCAGGCTCGCTGGCAGCAGAGGCCAATGGAGGTGGACCTAGCGACCTCCCAGTCTTCTGCCTGCCTTGTATTTTTGCTTGATCCTGTTACCTATAGGCCTCCAGTGCCAAATAATGGCTTCTGCCTTCTCCAAAACAACCATGCCTTCTGATATGACCATTGATGTCTCTTTACCAGTATAGCCCCATCTACAGATTACCTCAGGGTGTGGCCTAACAGCTAAGCTATAGTAGCAGGTTAACAGTGACAATGAACAGGCAGTGCTTCACTGATCCAACCTCCTTCATTATTGACTATTATCATGGCATGTGACCAAAATAAATTCAGCTTATAAAATGTAATTAGCTATTATAATGAAGCAGTTACAAAGTAAATACTCAAAGCCTTCTACAGTGTCGGCATGTCATGATTTCAATACACAAAAGGACAGCAGCCCACACAACCCACGAACAAACAGTAGATGTACTGTTGAATCAGGAGAAGTATACAGAATCCTAGTCAGTAACAAGAACCCAGGTCCCTGAGGAATCCACAGATCCACCTTCCAGCTGCTGCATCCCAACATGGTCTTGGGGGCCAGGCGCCAACCCCGAGCAGTATAAAGGAACAGGCTGGGGTACACCCGGAACTTATGGGGTGGCGGGCCACTGTAGGGCACTACCTCCTCTCACACTCTCAGCAATTACAAGATGCCAATTAGTTTAAAAAAAAACAAAAGAGAATCCAGAGAAAACCCACCGGGAGACACGGAGAACATGCACGCTCCACACACACAGCACTGGGACAGGAGCAGAACCCCCAACAATGGAGGCAGGAGGGAAGTATTCCACAGCCCAAGGAAAAGGTATCAATAACAAAAACAAGCGATTTATGTTATGAGTCAGAAGACAGAAAAACTGGAAACACGGCACAGATACACAGAACCTGTTCTCTGACAGACGCCCATTTACCTACTCGACCCCAAAACCCTGCAGCTTGGAGTCGTCGCCCTTGCCCGGCTCTCGTTAAAAGCAGGAAAGGTAAACATGGCAAAACAGCTAAATTACTGGAGCGACGATACGCCCATCCTTAGGGAAAGCAAACAAAAACAAATCTCACCTCCTGCAGAGCGCCAACAGACCGAAATAAATATTGTCAGAGGAGCTGGCCCAACCTGCCCACTACCCACAAGTCCTGTGAGCGATTTGAGAGTAAGGCTGACAGAGGCAGATTGAGGACAAGGGAGGCAGGGCAAAGCTGGGAAAGTATGGCCCTACAAGCAAAAGGATAAAGCTGAGAGAGGCGGGGCAAAATATGAGCCTATAAGGGACAAGGGGGAGGAGTAATACAGGGAGAGGCAAATATGAGCCTATAAGGACAAGGGGAGGAGCAATGGATAGAGGGTGGGGCAAAATATGAGCCTATAAGGACAAGGGGAGGGGCAATGCAGGGAGAGGCGGGGCAAAATGAGCCTATTAGGACAAGGGGAGGACCAATGCAGAGAGAGGCAAAATATGAGCCTAAAATAACAAGGGGGAGGAGCCAATGCAGAGAGACGCAAGGCAAATATAAGGACAAGGGGGAGGAGTAATGCAGGGAGAGGCAGGGCAAAATATGGGCCTATAAGGACAAGGGGAGTAACAATGCAGGGAGTGGCAAAATATGGACCTATAAGGACAAGGGGGAGGGGCAATGCGGGGGGGGAGCAAAATATGGGCTCACAAGGACAAGAAAGCTGTGGCAAAGTGGAGAGAGGTGGGGCAGATACGGAACTAAATGGACAGGGGAAGCTGTGGGGAGGAGGGGAAAACTAGAGAAGAGGTGAGGACCAGAGAGGCAGGGCAAAGCTGAAAGACAAGGCCTACCTTTCTGGCAGTGGTTGGAGGTCCAGCAGCGGTAATTGTAGTTCTCGTTGAAGCTGGTCTTGATGCACTGAGGGTTGTCCTCCATGATGCCGGGGCAGACATTTCCACATTCCTTGGACTGCTTGTTCCCAGCGATGAAGTTGTTGAACTCTGCATCCATGATGAGGGACCAGTCCACCGAGTCGAGGTAGCAGAGCTCTGGGTTCTTCTCGATGCGGATGGCTCCTCTTGTGATGTTCCTCAGACTGTACAGGCCAATGTCCTTCAGGCTGGTCATCTCAAAGACCACCAGGGCGTAGTTGTAAAAGAGGTTGCGGCCGCGGATGACGGCCAGGTTGGGGAAGAGCGTGCTCAGGCTGTCCAGGCCAGAGACGCGGAACAGCAGCAGGTAGTCGGTCACCATGGTTAGCTTGGGGAAGCTGAGGGTGCTGAAGACCTCCTGGTTGGCATTGCTGCCCTTGTCGCTGATGAGCAGGATCTGCAGGTAACCCTCCACCACTGTGCAGTTCTCCAGGCGCTTGAACTCGCTGATGTCGTTCCTGATGTCGATACTTGGACCACAGGCTAGGGAAAAGAGGGGGGTGGGGTCAGGGTGAGACTGGAGAAAGTGTATGCAGGCTAACATATGACTCAGCCGAAGAGCATCTCGGACAACCACCAACAAAACACCAGAGCTCCTCACTATCTTGGGTTATTTATAGTCTCCCTATAACGTCCTGCTCTGTGGACAGCGGCTGTTACACAAGTACTAAATAAGAAGCCAGGAAATATGACTTTCATCAAACAGACCCTCAGCTCCCAGAGAGACAGACTTCCACTTGGTGATTTTTTGTTCCTCCCTCCCACAAAAGCTCATTGTCTCTTTTGTATTCATTGTCCCCCCCACCCCATCACCACTTTGTGAAGCAGTGTTTCAAGTGGCAACTGAGTCTGTGGACAGCAGGCACAGCAATATGAGGTCATAGAGAGAGATCGCGCTCCACGCGCAAATTTAAATACAAACCGAAAGCTTCCATCAACAAGCAGGCAAGTGACTTGCTGTTTATTTATGGTGAACCCTGGGAGGGGGGGCGGGGGTTTAAATAAAAAAAAAAAAAACAGCCAAGTGAGACAGGGAGTCACTTGTGTCACTGGAGTCATGATTTACTCACAAAAATTATTTAATCTTTTAATTGTGCCCTTCAGCACAGCAAAGCATGCAACACCTCTGCTATGAACATCTGGATGTGGGGTGGGGGGAGGACTTCAGTTTGCTAGCACACTGTGCATCACTTAAGTGAACTATTCAAACATACCAAGAAAGACACAAATCCACAGACGCAGGGTGACTATCGGAGAGCATCTAGTGGGAGCGACACTGGTGGGGCAGCGTGACATCAGGCCCGAATTCTGGAAATACCAGGATTCAAAATGAACCCCATCCCCATGGCCCCCCATTTTTTTATTTTTTACACAGAAAGCTATAAAACTACCACTGAACAGCCGGGGGGGTTAATGCCACCCTTTGACTGAAGGCACGTCAGGCAACAATCAGGCCAGCTACACAGCTGCCACCTGAAGGGCCACGCCTGGCAGCAGAGGGCGCCCTTCCACATAAAGCAGAGGCGAGGATGCTTCTGTAGCACCCAGTGACACGTCCAGGCGTCCCACTGCCCGTCCCCAAACACATTAAAAAGATCAGCGCATGCCATCCGAGCAGGCCGCACCGGGGTCCTCGCCACGCTAGGAGGCAAGCAGACGGTCTTATGCGCCAACCGCCTGCAGAGAGAATTTACAGGTAAGCTACCCTCAATCCTGCGGCAATAGTTTAAGCATTATGGGGCAGACGATTACTCTCCAGCTTAAGGTGTCATCACACTTTACGCTGACAGGGACATATTCATGGGCCAACAGCAGCCCATTTTCCATAGACTCTACTGCAGAAAACGAGTTATTAATTAAATGTTTGCCGTTGTCTATCGAATCCAAAACTAAGCTGAGGAGAACTGACAGAAAGTGAAAAACAATATGACGTATGAAGCTTCAGCACTTACGAAAATAACAGTGAGCGGCTGTTACATAAAATTAATTCGGATTGGAAAGAGAAAAACACGTGTGAATAATGCCACAAGGGTCACCGGCTGGCCCTCATGTCGCCATGGAAATCTCCATGTGAAGAAAAACAAATGCTGGAAGGGGAGAGTACTTCAGCTCGGGTGTAGGGACGCTGCGGGCCCCGCTCAGCATGCGCCGCCCCTATGCCAGGCGTCACACATCGGCCCATAACTAATATTAAAGTAGCCATTTGGGTGAACAGCATCGAGACCTGTTAGAATCTTATATACCTGGATCATGTCCCCCCTTAATCTCCTTTGCATGAGGCTGAACAGATTCAGCTCCACAGGGCAAATATTATAGGACGTTATAGGGAGACTATGTGTTTTGTTTTTGTGATAAATTATAGGGAGACTGGTGTTTTGTTCAGGGGGGCAGCGTGTGGCTCAGTGGGCTAAGCCTGTGTGCTTGTAATCACAAGGTCGCTAGTTCAAACCCAGCCTCAGCATGTCTGTGGGTCTTTGAGCAAGGCCCTTAACCCCCAGCTCCCTGGGCGCCCCAACGGGTGGCTGCCCTCCACGGACAGCTTGCTCTACAAAGAGCAAGTTGAGGGAGGCGTAAAAAGAATTTCCCCATGAGGGACAATAAAGGATTGATTATTATAACACCAAGAAATCACAGACCACGCTGCGGCTCTGGAGACCAGCATAATGAACCACTGCAAGGACTACAACTACCATGAACCAACAGTCCCTACAGTGGGGGAAGTGCGACACACATTGTGAAAAGCTGTGAAGGCAGGAGAAACGCGCAGTAACCACACAGCATCACAAACATTCACACTTAATGAAATTATGGATCTGTCAAAGGACTTGATCCAAACAGTACATTACATACTGGATAAACTGAAACAGCTCATGTCAACTTACCCACAGCAAACCTAAATAAGTCCGATCACAAGGAAAACGCATGTTGAAGTAGCCATGTCTACAAGGCTAAATGTTACATTTAGTAGGGGAATGTGTGTCTATGCTGATGATGACACCCAATATAAATACATGGGGCACAAACAGCAGATGCAGTCATGGGACGATAAAACAGAAAATAAAGGTAGCTGATTATGAGAAAGACCTCGGTGTGCATGTTGATGCTTCCATGTCCCACTCTCACCAGTGTGGGGAAGCAATTAAAGAGGCCAATAGGATGCTGGGTTACATCTCTAGGTGTGTGGAGTTTAAGTCAAGGGAGGTGATGCTACGATTATACAATTCCTTGGTGAGACCCCACCTAAAATATTGTGTGCAGGTTTGGTTGTCATACCTCAAGGAGGACATTGCTGCCTTGTAAAAGGTTCAGTGTAGGGCTACAAGAATGATTCCTGGTCTAAGAGGAAAGTCTTATGAAGAGAGGTTAGCTGAGCTGAATCTGTTCAGCCTCGTGCAAAGGAGATTAAGGGGGGACATGATCCAGGTATATAAGATTCTAACAAGTCTCGATGCTGTTCAGCCAAATGGCTACTTTAATATTAGTTCAAATACTAGAACTTGTGGCCATATGTAGAAATTAGCAGGAGAACATTTTAAACTGAATTTGAGAAAATACTTTACACAGCATGTAGTTAGAGTATAGAATAGTCTTTCTGCTAGTGTAGTGCAAGCTAAAACCCTGGGTTCCTTTAAATCAGAGCTAGATAAGATTTTAACAACTCTGAGCTATTAGCCAACTTCTCCCCAAACAACCTTGATGGGCAGAATGGCCTCTCGTTGTAAATTTCTTATGTTCTTAAGACACTAGAGCTGGGCAGTACGGCCAAAAATTTATATCACGGTATTTTTCTAAGTTATATCGGTTTCATGGTATACAACTGGGCGTTTACCACATTTTACAGGACACATTTTTGTTTTACATTACTGCATTGTTCCCACATTAACTATATTATATTATTAACCATTGTGCGTATCCGCACCCTTAATGATAACAGATGGCTAATGTGTTTGTTGGCTAACTGCTTATAGATAAATGGCTAATGTTAAGGTGCGCGACGGTCAAGTTAACATTTTTGATAAGTGTTTAATAGTTTAGTGTTGCTGGAATGCGTGCTTTACTGACCTCGCGAAATTTCTCATAAAGACCGGGATGTCGGTCTTTAAGATGCTTCGCCAATTTTGACATGGTACTGGACTTCGTCGCCACAACTTCGTAGCACTGTTCGCATAGAGGCTTATTGACATCCTTAACCTTTCATGCTCGTCTGCAAAATACTTCCAAATGGAACTTTTGCGCTTTTTTTTCCTTCTTACTAAAGCGGCTGAAGTGCCTTCAACTGCAGCATATGCCATGTTCGGCCAACTCCGTACGTGAGCATTAATCAGCGCCAATGCGTTCAGCGGCTATTGAGAGGAGGGGAGGGGCTGCGCCTGTGTGTGCGTGGATGTGCACCTGCACTGTAGTGGTGCTGTGTGAAGTGTGGCGAATGAGGCGAATACCACACTTTTGGTATCAATAATGGTGAAAATGAGTATCTAACCAGATACTAATTTTTAATATCGATTAACTGAGAATTGATTTTTGACAACCCCAGTGTCTCACTGTTTTCAACTCCAGCATCAGCTATATCTTCCGTTTCTGATCTTTCGCTGTACATTTTTATTGGTGCAACAGTGAAAAAGGTCCCCACTTAAACAGTTTCCAGCTGCGCCACTTTCCAAATGTTGTTTAGGCTATTTAAACCGAGAGAAAGAGGTGTAAGAAGGAGAAAGGGGGGTATGGAGAGTTGGGTATAGAAAAAGAGTGAGGAGGGTACAGAAAAAGTGAAAGGAGGGTAAAGAACAGGGTATAGAAAAAGAAAGGGTATGGAGAGGAGGGTATAGAAAGAGGGTTAGAAAGAGGAATGGAAAGAGATGGGAGGGTACAGAAAGAGGAGGATACAAAGAGGAGGGTATAAAAAGAGAGAGACAGAGGAGTGTACGGAAAGCGGGACAGCAAGGTTTAAGGAAAGAGGGAGAGGAGCATATGGAGAGAGAGCGAAAAGGGTATGGAGAGAAGGGTACAGACAGACAGAGGAGTATACAGGGAGGGAGAGAGAGAGGAGGGTATGGAAACAGAAAGACGGACATGCAGAGAGGGAGGGAGACAGGCGTGCAGAGAGGGAGAAGCACACAGAGGGAGACCCAGGGGAAAGAGATGAAGGGCAGGCCAGCAGGGCTATGCGCCAAAGGAAGAGGCTGTCAATCAGGAGCACGGCATCAACGCAAGATGTGAGACTTCCCACAAATAAAACGAGCATTGTGCATGCAGCAGTGAAGGTTCCCTCTGCAGTGCACCATAAGGCATGTCCAAGAACTGGACGATTACAACCAAACCACCTGATCATGTCCTTTGCAGGTTGGTGAGACCAAATCACAAAAGCCTAGTCTATGATACAGTATTTTACTACAGTACAGTATTTTATACTACAGTATAACACTACAATGCATTATAATACAGTAACATAATATAAAATGTACTTCGTTATAGTATGCTATACTATTATACTACAGTACAGTACAGTATAGTATTACACTACACCGTACTGTACCGTAGTATAATGCGGTATGGAATAGCATACATCAGGGATGCACATAACTGGTACACAAGCAGGCATTCGTCATATAAAAAGCGATACATGCAGCCATTTCTTATCGTAACAACACAAATCTGCACTTATTTTGTGTGCATTAGCGCCACTATGACAAGAAATTACTGGCCATTTTAACCTTTATACAGCTAATTTGTACTTCATTTGCAGTATCGAGGTTAAAATTCAAGGTAATTTCCTGTCATAGCAGAGCAAATGCACATAAAATAAGTAAGCAACTGAGCTGTTACAACAAGAAATTGCAGCAAATATCACTTTATATGGTGAATGCAGACCAGTTATGTGCACCCCTGATTATACTGCATTACAGAACATTATAGTCAGGGATTGACATAACTGGTACGCAAGTAGATATTCGCCTTTTATGTCAATCCCTGCCACAAAGGCAGCGTGTGGGCCGTATGCATGGTCACAGTGCTAACTGATCATATATATATATATATATATTACATATTCACGCAATAGGAAGGTGTGGATGCGGTGAACAGGTGCTACACACAGAAATAAGCTATCAGACATCAAGCCAGCACTTGAGAACAACAACTGAGGACAACTGACACTAAAGAACAGTTACAGACAAAACCACCGCCGTTAGTTAAAAAGATGCATCAATGCCAACAAAAGCACCACACTGTGTTTTTAAGACAGCAATCGTATGCAACTTCAGCAGTCCCCACACACACACTTAGCTCCAAATTGGAACCTACAGCGCCCCCCGCCTTCTGGCGTGGGATCTGCAGGTCAGAAGGTCACCTGTAGGTTACTTGTTCTGTGGCTGCTTGCTTTGGCACCGAACCCGAGAAGCTGGGAAGGCCGACCCGGAAGAACATTTATGTGCACCAGTGGAGATACAGATGATTAGGAAGCACGAGGAGGACAGGAATTCTCCTGAATGTTTAAAGCAGTCTAACGCTGAAAACAAAACACAAGCTGCATCACATCACTGCAGTGAAGGTACAACAGCACAAACAGAACGCGATACATCGCTTTATTAGACGTATGCCCTCGTCACCATGTGAGAATCACATGACCCCATACAATCTGCTCCCAATGCTATTTTTTAATATGCTGTCCTCTGTTAAAGAAAGAATGGAAAACTAGTGTAATGGAGAACAATATGGCGGTCTTAAAGGGGCGGCGGGAGCTCTAACAGGATCATTCACTGGGAATTTTGGGGGGGGGGGGGGGGTAAGGCCAGGAAAGTGTGAAAGAAATCAAGTTTATCATGGGTTAGCCGCAAAGAGGAGCTTGGCGAGGCAGGTAGGGGTCTCCCAAGGACACAGATCGAACCGCAGTCTGTTCAGATTGGCCAGTCACACTCATTAGTGCCATTAAGTAGCAGGAATTCCAGTCGTTACCTACAGCAGCATTAACTGCAGCCGTGATCTGAACAATAAGCCGCAAGGGGACCTCGCCCCGTCCCGCGATCTGACCCTTCAGTCAATCAGCCGAAAAACATTCCATCTGACCAGC
Organism: Hippopotamyrus pictus; assembly: GCA_026781145.1. NCBI lineage: Eukaryota > Metazoa > Chordata > Actinopteri > Osteoglossiformes > Mormyridae > Hippopotamyrus > Hippopotamyrus pictus. The sequence continues at coordinate 9,841,933 of JAODLC010000021.1, forward strand.
GGCGATTTCGGGAAACGTCTCCGAAAACAGCTTGACTTGTGACCCACAGCATCGGATTTAATAACGTTGAAAGAAAAAAGAAAAAAAAAAAAAAAAAAAAAAAAAAAACCCTGAATGAGCCAGAGTGTACAGAATGCGGGGCGAGCACCTGCCTGTCCCCCGCCCTCTGGTGCATCCGGGCCGCTAAGCAAACACAGCTATCTCTTCAAATTCAGGTGTTTACAATAGATAGCCTGACCCTGGCCCTGGCCTGCCTGAGGAAGCATTCATACCGGAAACAAGCACTTCTCTAGGAGTCTATCAGGGAGACTGGGCCCGGGGGGGAGATAATTACAGCCCGAAGCTCCACAGATCTCCACGGCACAGCTCAAACCGGACGCTGCACAGTGGCTTTCAGACATGTCCGTTCTACATGTTAATTCGGAAAGGCTGAGGGATGTCAGCGCTGCCATATATGGGTTGGCATACGGATCTCCACACTAAGGTAACCCTTTACAGACAAGCCAATTTTATGACCAATCAGACTACACGAAGCGTTACCACGGAAACACGTACCGAATCTATCAGAAGCATGGCTAAACAAGCGCAAGTCGATTACACTGTGAAGGGATGGGCAACTGATGACTGATACCTACAAGCAACTGAACAAGGAAAGAAATCATCTCTGCCCCACAGTAGAGGGGGCAGATCATCAAGTCTGACTCCCCCCCAAGTAGAAAAATTATTTATGTATGCAATTATAATACATGCATGCAAGTGTTTCCCCTACCATTATATTAGGGGGGCGCTGCACCCCCTCAACAGCACCTCCTGCCCCCCCTTGAAGGTCAAGTTAATTAATTACATTTTATTTTCTATATAGCGCCAGATCACAACAGAAGTCATTTAAGGTTACCTTTCCTATAGAACAGGTCTATACATTGTCCTTTCATTAAACAAAGATAAATAAGGCTATTTAGTTATTTACACAACAGCTTGTCATTTTTGTCTCTACACGGCCGTGCGTTTTCAGTTCTCCTCTGCTCTCTGTATCGTGCATGGTGGAGTTCCGCCCTGATGCCCGCACACACAGGTGAGCACACTCCCACCAGTGGACAGAGGGCGCGCGTCAGAAAGTATGTCGCGTCAATCACCTGAAAAGCAGACAAAAATATCTATCTATATTATATAAATAAATAAATATATAAATACAAATTCTGACGTGTAGTTCAGCTGTTATATTGACTGCTGTCATTAAAAGAATTGAAAGAAACACATGAACGCCCCCCCCCCGCAAAGCTGTAAACCTAGGGGAAACATAACATAACATACTATGGAGAACTAGTGACTTACCACACTGTTTCGCAAAACCACTACACTTACACAATATTTTTTAAAAACAAAATTTCAGTTCAAAGAGGAATATTCAGACAGAAGCATTAATGTGTTCGGTTAACAAAACAAACTTTTATGCCCCAAAGTTGCTCATCCGCAGAGCCATCGTAAAAAAGTACACAGGCCAACAATTTAGAAACATGATGGCACTTTCTGCGAAAACATAAAGACGATTTTAAAACATGCCCTTCCACCCGGCAAATCACATCTGCCAGCGATCCTTTGATCCACAGCTAGTACCTGCCAGCGTTTGTGAAACTTAAGATGCGGTCATCTGGCCAAACGCATCATGCGCCTCGGACCACTACACTTCTGGCGGTGAACGGTTTACCCGCGGTCAGTCGGCACATGGGGATCCCCAATCCAAAGGCGGGGGCTTTACGGGGTCCCTGGGGAAAACGGTGGGAGGTATTGCTAGACTCCATGCCCTCACACCGTAGTAGGAGGCATAAGCTTTGACACAGAGCACCGTATAACGGGAAAATGCAGTTACAGAAGCCAGTCTGGTCACCACAACCCAGAATGGTCATCGCTCTGGCCATAGGTTTAGGGGGAGGGAGAGAGGGCGGGGCCGAGGACAGCTGTTGATCCAGAGCTGTGGGGTTTGTAACCATGACGACAGCCACTCTCTCCCCAGACTTACAGCAGCCAAATAACACACAGTCTACATGCCTATATATTACATAAATCTCCCCCCCAAACAGAAACACTCACACAAGGAGAGGGGGAAATTTTTCATTTGAGAGCCACCAAACTTGACACAGGGACCATTGTAATATTATTTTATTTATATTATATATATATATATATATATATATGGAGAGAGAGAGAGAGAGACAGACAGACAGACAGACAGACACACATACATACATATACACATATTTTCAAAGCCATCGTGGCCTTTAACTGAGAAAGATTACACAATATGGCAACCTGCCCACAGTGCGGGGCAACAAGGCGGCAAATTCTGACCCAAAGAAGAATCTCTGCCATCCTGTTTGAGGCAGTTGGTTAAACTTTGATAGGAGAATCTTTCAACTGCTCGTCTGGACTGAAACCGCCGGACTGAACAGTAAAACCCAAATAAACCCGAGTTCACAGAGTTCTCCCTCTTCCAATCAACAGAACCAAGTCTGTCTTGCTTGTGAATGTATTTTTACATGTTCCATTTTGAAACCCTAATTTTTTTTTTTTTTTTTTTTCCCTTCTTCATGATGAATCAGGAAGTCTTTCTCCCTCCTCTCCGTACGCTTGGAAGCTAAAGCGTGGAAATTTTAGACTGCTGAGACATTAAAGGGTGTTAAACATTTTAAAAGCTTTAAAACCAGGATATTAAATTGACACACAAAACATTCCTTTCTCACAGAGTGCCTCATTACCTCATAGACATTCATAGCTCAGAGTGTTTTGTTTCCAGAAGATCTTTTCTTTTCTTCAAAGTAATGCGCTCTCGGATGTCGCTCCGGGCCAGACGCGACATGGAGCAGTGCTGCCAAGCCATGAGACACAGCCCAGACGAACAGGTTCATGCAGAAGCTCACACGAGGTCGAGGCCACAAACGTTGCTAATTTCCAAACAGAACGGGGAAGTTAAGTAACATGTGAATATGCTTGAGGCAGGGGAAATTCAGGAGAACTCTCACTGAAGCAGAGAATGATGTTTTTGCAATACACATCCTTAGAGCACAGGAACCTGAACACACAGGAACAGCGTAAATTTTTAACCCTGGGAATCAAACTTACAGGCCTTCTGTTATACCCTTAGACGAGGGACCCACTTTGTACATATCTCTAAATATTCTGTCAACTATGAGGAGCGGAGAGAGTAGGGAGTGTGATGCTATCTTGTACTGTTCTCTCACAGTTTTTGGTTAGTCGTGGATGTTTTTTGTTTCATCGTTCATTTGAGTCGTAAAAAGAAGCACGCTTCCTAGTTAGCGACGTTTCTGCAATTTTGGCCTCCTGAAGCTGTTTTCCCATACTTTTAAATTACTGTAACAAAGCAGTGGTCTCACTTACACTCTAGACTGGGACGCAACACAAACATTTGTGAAGCATACTGATATAACTTCACCAGGTTTGAAGGCACCTGCTTCGTGAGTAAACCATTCCATTTAACAGTGTCATACAAACACAATGTAAAACGGAAATAGCCATGGACCCCCTGAGCCCCACGTTATTCCCACATTACTATGGCTCCATTACAACTGAAGCACTCCCCCCAGCCGGCTGACACGCACAGCTCCCCCTGATGACCTCACAGCCCCTGGGGTTCATGGGAAAATGAAAACAAACCACCCATTTGCACCCCACCAGAAAGACCCTTGAAATGTACACTGCTGCAAATACGGTGGGTAAGATTACTGCCAACAAGCAATAATAGCTAAGAGAAATTATATAAATTACATATTGACAACCGGAGTCATGTCAGGTGACACCTTTATTCAGGCTGAACTGCAAACAGTCAGCTGGCAAACCTGGTTACTACGGTGACTCTTGGCTTCCCAATAATAAAAAAAGGCTAATTGTTTACATTAATAAAATGCAGGAGAACACGCCATCTCACGATCCGGTGGTCATCACTGATGCAGGAACCGGCTCTCTATCTCAAAGTGACAGATTCATGAGTCGGGTGGAAAGCAAAGGAGCGAGGAAGCCGCCCCAGGGCTCCAGCAAAGCTACCTTTACAGCCTCCTGTAATCTAAATGTTTGCATGGGGGAGTCTGAGTCACATAAGCACCGGTGCAGAAAATTGGGCACCCCAATGTTTATCAAAACAAAATCTCTCTGCCTCAATGTTTCCAGAAGCTAACCCTATTTACATTGACCACTCTCCTTCCAGTTTCAAATGCAGGACCACCACCACCCCCCATGAATTACTAATTCAAGATACTCCAGCACTCCAATAGCCTTTCTTGCATCTTCCACAGAGAAACGTAATGTTTAAGGTACTTAGGATCTCTGCACATAAAGGAGAACTCAGCCAGAACCAAACAAAACCCAGCGACCAGTCTTGCGACAAGTCTATTTCAACTTCAAGTCCAAATACTGTTCAGCTATCTACTTATATTTGCACATATCAAAGTTAGAATTCACAGAAAATACTTAACGTAAACGTAGTATATAAACACAATTTCCTGTAAAGGCTGTGGAAGTCAGTAAATCTAGCATGATGAAACTGACTATTCTGAAAGGATTAACATTTCTCAGCACGAAGGTATTTATGAGCAGCCAGAAACTACAGGTACAGCACAGAAAGAATGTGCGCAATTGCTGTTTTAGGGTAGAAGTCGTCCTGCGACTGAGGGAGGAGACCTCAAGCCGTGAAAATGTACCTGGGTGCGCTAAATTATTGGTCTGCATCGTTCTTGTAAACATCACCTTCGTCCCTCATATCCTGGCACATACAAACCAAAAAAATGCCATGATGCGCAGGAGGACGGCGATAAACCCCGATCGAGTCATGACTGAAACACGAATATTATTTTTGTTTCCGCTCAGTTTATCGTGTTGGATTCCCCGTTTAAATGGATCAGCGACCAAGCCACCAGCATTTTCCAGCGGAAACCGAAATGCCGAAATCCGGGATGTCGCCGGAGCAGATCGGCGCTCAAACGGCCACATGGTTAGATTACGATCATTCCAATAGTCTCTCGTCCGTACATGGAAGTCACTATTATAAACCATAATCTTCTCATTTTAATATAGCAAAAAAAACAATTCACTAAAATTACCGACATGATAACCAAACAGCATTCTAAACGTGCATGACCCAATTAAAAATAGTTTGGAAAAAATATTTTTTTCCCCCATTTTCATGAATTAAAGTTTGCATGAATAAGAAACGCGCGCCACCGCTGTGTTCAGCAATCTGCGTTTTGTGCTCAGAACAGCAGGTTTTAATATTGTAAGAAAATGCAGATTAGAAAAAGGAGATGGCCAACAAAAAAAAGCATCTCATGGGACGATCGAGTGAATTTACGGTCCAGGGTCTGGGATCGGTGTGAATCTATTGTTTACTTATGTTACATTCAGAGAATTCAGATAAACGAACATATAAAAATCCGCATATTTATCGCTGTAACGCGATCCTTTCCCTGCGAGCAGTTCCCGGCCAGCGCATTTCTCGGCTTACAGCAGTTCTTAACATTACTTTAAACTAACGGGTTAACGGGGGTTTAGTTTACAAAAAGCAGATCATGTACAAACTACCACTTAAAAAGCACAGCCTCGAAACACAACGCATAGCTGCCCGGTGCCCCAGAGAGGGGCCTGGCTATCGAAATGCCGTGATTTTGTGCCACGGAAGAGCGCAGGACACACACGTGTTTATGAGAGAAGCGGCCGGAGCGGGCGCTCCTCCGTTACACGTGGACCTCTTCATCGGGACCGGCCGTCGCCGATTTAGGGACAAAAAACTGATGTGCATTATGTACCGCATAAACACAAGAGAAAGAGAACACACATACACCAGCTGGGCACATATAAGCATATCTGCAGGACAAAGATAATAAATCCATCCATAGCTTTCCATCAACTGGTCCACACACAGAACAACAAATGACATATTGCACAAGGTCACGCACTACGGCAACCCTCAACCAACAATTAAAGAGTAATCTAGCACTTACTTTCTCCATTAGCGGGCCGAAGGCAGATCGCGGATACTGCCAGAAGCAGACCTAAAAAAGAGGTCAGATGATCGTTTTCTATCCCAGACCTCATTCCTGTTAAAGTAGTAACCGTTCAAAAATACTGTCGTTGTTTCCGAAGTGAAACAGTGGGAAAAATAGGTGTAAAAGGAGGTTCTTCACAGTCACCAGAAAAAAACAAAGACCCAGTTAAGTCTGCTTATAACTCCTGAAATTGATCCGCGTCTGGGGCGATTTGCGCCGATCCACGTTTTCGGGAGCTGCGTGTTAAACAGTCCAAGTCCCAGAAATCGGGGTGCTCTCTGCCGGCCCTCACACGATTTCTGGATGAGAGAATGATATATGTATATATAACAAAACGGGCTGAGATGGTTCTTATTTTTGCCAATTCTTCAACGAGGTACGACCTGCTAACAAGACACCGAAGTCACGAATTGTACTTGGCTGATAGTACTCCGCATCTTCAGCCTCCATGTCTTAAGGGGGGGGAGGACGCACGCTTAGCTAGCCAGCGTTAGCCTGAGAGCTACGAAGCAGAACCGTTCCGAAAAAAAGCAGCATCCACAGTATCCCAAACCCGCCGACTGCCAGCTCCCAACGAAGGCTGCCTTTACTAAATGAATGAAATTTCAACTCCCTTCCCGTCGGAAGAGCCTATCTAACTGAGGTCTCGTCCAATATATATCCGTCAGGACAAAAATGGTTTCACCAGCTGCGCCCCCTCCTTTCGCTCCCTCCCTCCCTGTCTGTATCGTATCCCTCTTTTGCCACGCAGGAACGGGACTGCTGCACCGGAGGCTCCCGGCGCGTGCTGTCGGTAAGCCTGGCGGCTTTTTCTCTTAACAGCGCAGCGATGCTAACGTGGGGACCCGGTAAACCCCTGTTTTTTTGGGGGTCTTCAACAGCCTCATCCGAAAAGGCACCAGATAGAGCAGCTTCCTTCGTCGCCCTGCGCTCCGCGGAATCAGCGCCGTAAACAAGACTTCTCACAGACACACACACACATACACACATACACTCCAGTGCGCACGAAAACCCGGCCAGGACTATAGTGGAACACGGACGTAATTCTCTGCAATAAACACTATCATTACAATACACTAAAGGTATGCAAGCTGTTTTCTTTATACGTGTTTTTATATCTAAATACTTTCTCTTTCTCTGTTTGTGCGCGCGGGCGTGCGCGTGCAAAACAATGGATTTTTTTTAAATATGTGAAGCTAATACCTAATACAGATTAACGTAGCTGAACTCTAAATAAATAAATAGTTAAATAAATAAAATATCACCAACCTTGAAATGACTTGAACAAACGGTTTCTGCGTTCCTTTCCGCTCACTAAGTAGGTTGATGAATATATATGTTCAAATTTGTTTTATTAGCTTATTATTAAGTCTACGTTCTTAAGTTTCATTATTTTTTAGTTCGAGTTCAATAGGTGCTGTTTTAATAAACGCTCTGACTGCAGGGCAGAGATGTTATATTTAGCTGTGGTTATGGCATCTTTTTGCCAAAATCCTACTGATCCCTATTCCCCTAATGGATAGAAGAGCAAATACGGCAGGACCGGTTAGTTTTCCCAGTGTAACATAGGGAGTTCCCCCTGTTTAAACTCTTCCATTCACGTAAATATGGGGTACAGCGAGTATAAATATGCAGATGCCTGAAAATCTTTTAAATAAAAATGACTGAATAGATTTATGTCTTGAATGAAAAATGCATTCCTGTATTTTTGTATTTTTTGAATTTTCTGTACTTATACAGGAGCGGTTAGACGATGAATTGATGGATGGGTGTATTTATGTAGAATAACTAATATATGCGTTAACAGCAGCGATGTATTTACTACGAAACAATGCTGTTAAGATAAAATTAAACGTTTTTGGGAAACCGACCACGAAAACAAGGGAAAACATATCTGGTTGTCGTGGACGTAATTAGCATAGATACCCCAGTTCCAGATTTTCTATCTGAACATATTTGGGCTATGACACATGACTGATGACGGTCGAAAGTAAAACCCGCCACAGAGCTTCATTCATCAGTCGGGACTGGATTTGGAAAGTCCTATTCATCCTGTCTGGTCATACTTTGCCGGCGCTGCTTTGATTAAATACATAATTTGTACCTGCTCATCATGTAATATTTTACACATCAGCTTTAAATAAAGCATGAGTAGTAAATGCAAAGAAAATGGACGAATGCTTCTGTCCTGTCATTTATCGCTCGATGGAAATCATATTTTCTCCGATTGTATTATTTTAGAAAAATATATTACTGTAACTGGTATTTTGTCATTGACTAGTTTGTAACTCTTTAAGAGACCAGCTTTAAATAACTGTATCACATAGGGATGATTGTAATAGAAAAGAACCTCAGACTTTTAAACATTAAACCTGACTTTGAATCTGAAACGTGACACCATTAAACCATTTTAAAACTGCTACTGTATGTCAGTTTTGTCATTCAGAGTGTGGTTTACGTGTTTTACTCACTTCGTCATATCAGGATGTAGTTACTCTTCAGTCTTCAAAGGAATGGTAAGCAGAGGGAAAACGTTATCCTGCCTATTGATGTTTTTAAAACTTATGAAGTACCTATTGCTTTTTTGCCTTTTCTACAACGTGCTCCATACAGCAAGACAAGGACTAATATGATCAGATATTAAATGACAGATGTTAATTTGCAACTATTATGTTTATATCTCATTCTGTGAAGGTGAAACGTGAATGACGAGTGAATGGTGTGTATGTCTGTGTGTCTGTGTGAATGCATGGTGTGTGAGTGTGCCCTGCCATCCTGGACTGTTCCCTGCCTTGCACCCGTAACCTCCAGGATAAGCTCTGGACCCCCTGCGACCCTGAATAGGACAAGTGGTTTCAGAAAATGGATGGATGGATGGCACTTCAGTGATTCTGGGTGAAATAGTTAAAATTGTCATTTGATTAGTTCTGGTAGCAGTAGAATGTCAATGGTGGTATTATCATTATTCATACTAAATAAGTCACACTATAATTCTGTGGCAGGTAAATGTATCTGAACTGAGCAATTCTGCAAATGAGAGCAATTTCAGACATTCAGGTATGAAGTCTATTTTTAAAGCTGGAACAAATAAAAAAGCTAAATATGAATACAGCCTGCCTACATGGCATCTGCTAATATGCAGAATAAATGTGCTCTTTCACTAGTTCAAACTTTGGAAGAGTATTTCCTAAACATAATCTGTATAATCTGTATTTTAAAATGTATTTTCATTTTATATTGCAAATATTTTACACAGTATACTGTAGAAAAATCTAATCAGGTGTTCAATTTAACTGTATAACTTAAATGTACTATATACTATAATCGTATTGTGATTATTAAACAAAGGACTTCATATATCAAAAACATTCACTCTTTGAATTCATAATTGATAGTGAATTTTTGAAAGGGTTAAGGTTTCCATGGAAACAGAATTCACTGGAGAATTCATTTCTGACAGTCCCTTCGGAATGCGTACCTTACATGTACTCAGGCAACGAGAGCTGGTTTAAATTATTTTCATCAACTTACAGAAGTAAATTTAAATTTGTTACAGCTGAGTAATGTATGTACATAGTTTGGTGAATGTAAGCCCAGTGATATGTTAAAAAACTGGCTGAGAAATAATTTTTTTGGGGAAAAAAAAACATTAAAATGTAGCCATTGAATAGACAATATGTCGTTTATTGGTATTATTGCTGTTCAGTACAGCAAAGTAATGAAAGAGGTAATGGATCAAAACGTATTGCAACATATCCTTGTAGATCAGGTAAGAACATTATGCCTTAAAATGCAAATAAATTTATATATGAAAAAAATTTTTAAATATGTGAAGTTACGTATGTACGGGGCGGCACGGTGGTGCAGTGGTTAGCACTGTTGCCTCACACCTCTGGGACCTGGGTTCGAGTCTCCGCCTGGGT
>JAODLC010000021.1:9852005-9863149 GCA_026781145.1 Hippopotamyrus pictus
CTTCCGGGATAGGCTCCGGACCCCCCGCGACCCAATAAGGATAAAGCGGTTTGGAAAATGGATGGATGGATGGATGGAAGTTACGTATGTAAACAATTTACATATGTATCAATTCCTTAAACAATATTTCAAAAGACATTATCCATGAAGACAGCAGACACTGCCATTTACCCTTCAATCACATATTAATGTTTATTCCAAAATAAAAAAAAAAAACAGTATGGAATGAAATTACATTAAATTCAAGTTACTTTGCACTGCATGGTTACTCCTCAACATTTACTCTAGCATGAATGTCCCCATGAAGGATGTTTTTGAAAATCAAACAAATTATGTAACAAGACTCTTTTTTCCCGAACTATATATGACAACAGCATTAAGATGAGAGGAAAAGGTATAGATGAATCCAAAGTCTTAATTTTATGCCATGTGCGCATAAAAAGGAAACACCACTGCAACTTGTCACGCCCCCTAGGGGCGGAACCCAGCAGGTGACGCAGATCAACGCCAATCAAAGGGCAGGATAAAAGAACCACCAGAACAGAATGACATTGCGAAGTATTGAGCCAATGTTATACAGCCGTACTGAGCAATCTGCCTGTCTTCCGTCTGCCTTAACTTCCCGGATCTGCCTGTCTTGCCTTTGTCCGTGCCTCACCTGTGTGCCTTCCCTCATCAGCGTCCTCGTCTTACTTGATCCTTCGCTCCCGACGTATACTCCGCCTTCCTCGTCGTCCCCGCCTCCTGTGCCCTGTTCCTGTGAGTCTGTGTTGGACTGATCTTCCCAGTATCGACCCTCGCCCATGTATCTCGACTACGATCCTCGCTAGCCGATTTCCAGTTCCGTTCGCCTTTCTCCCCCCCGCGGTAACCCCTCGGGATCCCCTGCCCAGCCCATCCGGCCATTGCCGGTGAACACCACTGCGTTGCTGCTCTGTACCGTCTTGCCGCTGTTGTGTCAATAAACCGGCTATTACCCTGCATCCCTGGATCCTTGCCTGTCTGTTCCCCCCTCTGCCTAACACAACTTCTAATGAAAACGGCAAATGCCAGCTACCTGTATATGTCACTACGTATCTATGGATCAGAACATCTTATTAATATTCTGCCTCTTTTTTTCACTGGACATTGTGTTTATATAGTATTATTTAAGAATTTGTTTTCAGCTGTGTGATAAGTTGGTATTTGTGGAGGTGACCTGTGCCAGTTTCATTAGTGTGTGCAATTTCCTTTCTATTTTATTCCTCAAACTGTCATTGTCAATTTTGATGATTGTGTCACTCACAAATTCTTGTAGTTGCACCAGTGTGTTTCCAAAACCAGCGGCATGTTGTCTATTGAGTGAAGATAAAAGGATGATTGAAGTTTGGCTTTTATTTAGTCTCTTAGAGACGCAAGGGAGACATGGAAACAGATGGTGAATTTAAAAGATTACAGCAGAAACATTTCATAGGTAAAAGAAAGAAGATTAGTTCCTTGTTTTGGCAATAAATATTGTGTTAATTTCCTTACAATCTGTCTACATGTCTGCCTTTGACCTTTTGCACGATTTTGCATGAATTTTAATTTGATGTCACTTGAAACTTCTCAAGATTTTAATATTAAAATATCCATTGAAACCATTTAACCAAAAGGAGACGTATCATATGGCATGTTTCACCTGAAAACAGAGGTTAATAATCTTAAGGAGATTACATCAAAACACTTGTATTACATTTCATAGTGTATTATAAATCATATTTTGTCAACCAAACTATGTTTCGTAATGCTACAGAACGGGGTAAATGTGGGGATTAAAAGATTCGCAACAGCTGTACCACCTACAGGTTTCTAACACTAGGTGATTTCGATTATGGCGTTAAAATTATGAAGTAAGGAAAGCATTCAGATTTTATAGCTGAAAAATATTGCATTTGTCCATAAAGTGGCGTTACACATTATGTATGTATGTATGTATGTATGTATGTATGTATGTATATATTCATCCTTTATCCTTTTTGGGTTAATAAAGTTAAGTCCATGAAAGCTGTTCTGATTGTTTCGTTAATAGAAAACGCGTTGTTCTGTTGTGGGAAAGTTGATCGTGAATCATTTACAAGGTTGTTTTTTGCGCCACCTGGCGTTGAAAAAATAAAACGACGTTGGGATGAAACCAAGCAGAAAAAGATAGAAAAACATTTAAATTAACACGTACTTTATTGATCTCAGGGGAGCAAAAAAGAAGAATATAATTAATATAAAGCAACTTCTGTAAATTGCTGACTCAACAGCACCAGTTTTTATTCAATAACTATCAAATTCAGTTAAGGGGTTAAATGCCTTGCCCACCCTTTACTGTGTGTGACACATCTTAATAGCAAAAGGCATCCTCAGTTTGCCTACTGGTGACTTGTACATTCTGGAATTTCCTGATGATCACAAAGATCTTGAGGACACAACAAACCACATAATAAATAAGCGAGATCAAAGCACGTGTGCCGCTGGTCTTCACAGAGGACGTTTATCTGAAAGGTTTACCAGTAAACCATGTTAGTGAATTGGACTGGAAAACTGAGAGCATGATGATTAAGTACCTCAGGGAAAAAAAACAGTTAACAAAGGTGCTTGATAGTGTGCGCATGAAAGCTTTTTTCCAGTTAAAAGGAACATTGTGTATAGGCAAGTTTCTGAAGGAAGTGACTTATTAACCACGACAGTGTACCACTGCATGCTGGCAGCTGGCTTTATGGATGGGTCGTGACCTTATGCTGTGTTTTCTTTTGAAGTTGCTGCTGAAACATGCTTTTTCTCCGGCTGATGGCATGGAAGTTGCAATCATCATTCATGCGCACGCATGTTTCTTAAAATCATTTTTAAATTATATTTGAACAGCCTACCACCTACCAGCCTTTCATACAGTACCACAGGGCTAGGATATTTTAACATTGCTACCTTTCTGGCATCAAACAAAAGTAGCATGTACTCCTTAATCACTTACATACCCGTTAAGAGGGGATACGTATAAAGTGGTTTTCTGGGGGGGGGGGGGGGTTATTTCGTTCTTTTTGGACCTTTTTTGTTGGACTAGACTACTCCATGAAGCTATGATGAATTGTATTAGAGCCTGATGATTGTAGGGGCACTGCTGTTGTACCTTTGAACTTGAGGTTGTGTCTGTGACGAGAGCACATTGGAAGGCCACATGTGCAAAGGCATAGAAAATTTACCTACACAAAATGAAGGATTATATGTAGATAGACTAGACAGTGAAAATGCAGATAACTACCTTGGCAGTTTTAGCTGCGACAGTGATACATTCACTGAATACAGAGAATTTATGGCTGAAGTTATATATCAAATTTTTCATCCATCCATCATCCAACTACTATCCAAGGATTTTATGTAGGTAGACTAAACAGCGAAAATACCCATATCTACCTTGGCAGTTCCAGTCACAAACAGTCATGATAAGACACGTTTCAGTTGACACTACTAGCCGTAAACAGTGCTTCAGCTGGAAAAAGGGTTTCTTGGTACTTCTCCGTATAAGAATCGCAGAGCAGGGAAGGCAGAGTTGCCTGCGTCGATGGAAACACCAGAAGGCATGCTGAAATCCTATCCAATTCAATAAAGCAGAACGCAAGATAGTTCTGCTTGTGAAAACAGTTTACAGTAACAAAGGGGTTCAGCTGTAATTAGAGCCAGACGTGTCTTCACTTGTGACCCAAATGAAGCACAAAGGCATTTTTTTGTTCTGAAACATTAGCCCATAGAGTTAGAGGCAAAAGAGTAGACAGAGAGATTTCTTCATGAAGTTCAGTAAGAAAGAATGACTGTCAGTGAATCACAGCGGTTCATGGAGTAAAATGTACAGCTGGAACAATGTATATATGAAACGGCATCATTAAGAGCAGCCGTGGACGGAATGTGCTCTCTCTGTTTACTGGTAGGATGGAAAAGTAAAACTCAGCACTGGGGGACAATCCCAGCGACTTCTGATTATCCCTTTAATTATGGGCCTTTTTCATTATCCATGAGAAGAAAAAAGAAAGTTGCACAAAAGAATTATTAAGAAACGCGACGGATTACCTCAACTCTGGCAAATGGTGCTAAGCATCTATAACATTCTTCCAATGATGAAAAAAAGCATAAAAGTATGTGGGAAACAGTGATGGCCACCTAGGGCTGCAAGATACTGCGAATCACAGCCTACTGAAGTACACAGTGTACCAATGTGACCCCCCCCCGACCCCGCCAAATGGCAAGCCTGTCCATCTGCATTTGTTAATTCCACACAAACAACTTCCCATACAGAGGGACGGCAGGCCCACCTACTTTGACTCTCCCTTGGTGTTTTCATTCTGCTGCTGCACTGGTGTGGAAGCGAGTGTGTGTTTACTGAGCAGTGCGTCCACATGGTAATGAGCAGCCCTGTTTGTTTTTCCGCCGGGATCTGCCAGGGGAGACCAGAATTTGCAGAAAGAAACAGAAAAAGAAAGAAAAGCAGAGATAATAGGAACAGCAGACCGATGATGGCACTCCATGCACGATATCTCCCATCCTGAAAAAGCGATCCTCTTTAATGACACAGCGCATTGAGCTGAAAACTGAGGAACGTTCTTTTCCCAACCAGAAATGAATGATTCCTTAATCATTACATCCTATTAACAATTAGGGTGTAATTCACTATAGCTGCTTTGTCAGACTCTAAGGTTGCCGGTTGGACCCCCAGGGCCAGCAGACTGATGCCGCTGTTGGGTCCTTGTTGTGCCTCTAATCCAAAGGTTGCTGTTTCAAATCCTGTGACTGGCAAAGTAGTTTCACTGTTTGGCCCTTGAGCAACATCATTAACCCCAATTGCTCCAGAGACTGGCTATCCCTGCTGTCTCATTTGTGTGTTGCTTTGGAAAGAAGTGTCTGATAAATAGAAAGGGATGTATAGATTGGCATATTTGCAGGTGTAATGCTTTCTCCATAAACGTTTTGTTTCTAGGCCCTGGTTCTCGTTCATTCCATCTTCTTGCACGTGCAAGAACGCAGCCTTCTGAGAATACATTACAGTGATACTGCTGTTTACAATAGACCACCTGTTTACTTGTAGTGGGAGCCTATGACCCCAATGCTGAGGAGCGAGGCCACGCCCACCTGCGCTGGGATTTGTTAGCCAAGTCAGGCTCAGGTGTAACAAGTAGCTATGCTGGATTTTAGCTAAGCACAGCCTGCATGGTTTTTATTTTTGAGCTGTTTTTAATGACTTTTTGGGTTCAAAGGTAGTTTTTATATTTAAAACTAGAAAACTAAATATTCAGTCCCTCTTGACTTGCCTCTGGTCAAAAAAGGAAATTAATATTTTTACAATACAAATGCTATCATTTTAGACTTAAAAGGTCACTGTCACAGATAATCACATTTACAGTAGCTGGGATAGTCAATCAGCTCAAAGTTTTCACCCACTGCCACATGAGAGTGGGCAGATGCATTCGCCATTCAACAATTGATCCCATATAACGATAAACCCACAGAAGTGTAATAACAAGATTTTGCATTCGAAGTGGTGGCCTTTCTCTCCGTGAAGAATTCAGGGAATGTCTGTAATTTCCCATTGGGGAGTTATGTGGTTCATGTTGTGATGAAATGGAAAACTAAGAGGTTTAAGTCAAGGGAATTGTGTGGTGCCAATTACAATTACAGCAAAAAAAAAACTCAATGCTAAGGTCACAGGTTACAGAGCTTTGATAAATTTTTTTCAGTTTATGAAACTCATCCCAGTTTGATTAGTTATGAATTTTAAAAATGAGGGAAAAAACTCATCTAATGCGAAAGATCAAGAATTCTGTTAACTCTTCCAACAGTGACTATACTACAACTGCAGATTGTATGCTACTCCTGGAAATGAATAAATTAATAAAAATTGCAAAGCTACTAACTGAAAGTGATGTACAGGCCAAACAATCAGGTCAGGTTGGGGACCTGCCACTCCCAGCACACGAAGAAACACCTCAGGATCCCAGTTAGTGTCCCCAGAGACCGACACACAGTCCATCCCTCACTCCAGAAATGGCCGTCTATCTGCCGCAGCCCGGTGTTACGTGGGAGTCGCCTTGGCCTGCTCTAGCCCCCCTGGTCCTCAGCAATGAGGATCCTGCGAGCCAGATCACCCTCAGGGAATCGTGCCACATGGCCGCAGTGCCGTAACTGATGCTCCCTCACAATGCAGGTAATGTGCCTCATTCGGGACTCCCCAAGCAACCGTTCATTTGACACAAATTCAAACCAGCAGGACCCAAGGATTCTCAGAGGAGACACAGTATCAAAGGAGTCCAGTCTGTCTCAGGTCACTGGATAACGTCCATGTCTCGCAGCCATACAGCAAGACAGGGAGCACCAGGACAATGAATAAAATAATAATTGTTACCACTTTACAATAAGGCTCCCTTTTGCACTTGTCTACGGCAGTAACTCATTCATAAAAAGAAAACTGTCATAACTTGTTTATAATTCTTTATTAATAATTTACAAAGTGTTACAGCCTAATTAATAACCAGATTATTAACCATTCAGAAGCCTCTTTAAGGGTAGTCCTATTGTAAAGTGGTACCTAATTATTTAATAGTTAGGCATTCACTCTCCTGAGTCAGCACTGAGTGGATTTCTAAACGCACCTTACTGACGTGAGTGGTGTCCATTCTTCTAGCTGATATTTCTCAATCATTTGGCAGGGAACAATTAATAGGGATAGATGAAAAATTCACTGATTTTCCATCCTTTGGAGATGTGGCCTTCAAGTCAGGACATGGACTTGAAGAAGGTTCCTAATTAAAATATGCTTCCTTTAGGAGTGATACACAAAAGCTTTGATAAACACCAGTAATCAGACTGAGCAGAATGAGGTCAATGATGAAGTGGTAAGTGTATTTCACAGTTATTTATTAAGAAAAACTTGGATAAAATATTAATACTCCATCATATGAATATGATGGAGTTTTATATAATAACAAGAGAATCATCCGCTCAAACACAAATGTATGAGAGGAACACAAAACACACAGTGACAGTAATGAAGGCACCTGTGAACGCAAGGCCTGTTGGTATTGCCCACGTGCTCTGGCCCAATCCCAGAGGGCTGTCAATACCAAGCAGAGGGCTGTAATTAAGAAGGGCGCTTTGGCACTATGCTGGTAGGAGAGCTTTGTGGTCCTTGTGGCTGGCCTGGTGGTGTCTCTACTGGCTTCCCATTACAGCCCAAGGGGCCTGGTGCCTTTTAAATACAGCAGGATAATAATGAACAATACCTCTAAATAACATGGGACATCCAGCACAGAAGTCATCTACATCAATGAGCAGAAGGTGATCGCCCAGAGACTGCACTTAAATCTACAGTGACCAGCGTGTGTTGCCTGAGGAAGGTCTACTCTTGTAGCCTTTCATCAATCTGGTGAACAACCTCAAAGTCAATTTTAAACTGAGAAATCATTTCTACAGCAACAGTGGATAGTTGTACAAATACACTGCCCTGCTCCCGAAACCGTGGCTTTAACCAGGGTAAATTGTGTCAATATATCTTATTGACAGGTATAATTTAAAAGAGACTTAAAATCGACAGTTATTTTTGAAATAGATTTGTCTACGCTATATAAATGTACAGCAAACTCAACTCTTTATTTCAGTGATCTTTTTATTTCTATAAATTCTATTAATCTACAAAATGTTTCTAAATGGCCTAAAATGCAAAGTACTGTTTCATTCTAATTGCTGATGCTTTTTTATATTCACTTATAGTTTAACCATTTAGACAGATGTATATTTTACTAGAGCAGAGTCTCTACAAGGACCTGAACCACCAACCAGTTACTATGACCAGGGGCAGACTGGCAACAAAATAGTACCCCTTGGTATAATTTACCACTGACCTAGGGGGAGGGGGGGGGAGAGGTTATCCCAATTGGTTGGCCACCAATAATATAAAGCTTTTTTATATCGTTTACATATTTTAGCGATCAACCTGGAAACACGCCAAGATGATCGATGACCGGGTTGGACACCCCTGGTATATAGGCTACGCGATGCTGCGGTTGAGGAAGAAAAAGCGGCTCTCAGCAGACTGGCCCGCTTGGAAAAGCGCTGTCCGCCCCTGACCATGACACCGCCTGTTCAAATACGCCGTCATTTAATACGGGGAATTAGAGACAGCGAAGCCGTAGATGCTGAATGTTCAGTTTCTACCTGCAACAACGTAAAATTTGCTGAGTACAGAGAATTTCTGGCTGTTATGCATCAAATTGTTCATCCATCCATCATCCAACGTCATATGCACTACAGGGCTGAACACGCCTGGAACATTTCCCAGTAAGCACACGGCACAAAGAAAATGTTTACCCAGAATAGGATGTTAGTCCATTGCCCAGAACTCACAGGTGATACTTTGTCCATTAAAACACCGTTCCGCCCGTGGGTTGTTCTTTTTTGGTCGTTTGTTTGTTACTGGGGCAGCATGATCGAGGTTGTGCATGTAATTGAAGTACCAGTTCATTCCAGTAAAAAAAAGAAAAGAAAAATCATAGTACTGAAATTGACTGATTTATTTTTCCCTGAACAATTCGTCCCGATGAACACTATTCGACAAAGTCGTCTGGATGCAAAGGGCATGTCCACCGGGTAGCAAACCTTGGCGATGAGCTGACACCAGCCTGTGAGGCGCACACCCGGCTGTAACCGACCCGATATCGCCATCTGGCGGCAAGTGTGCCTTCTCCAGCCACAGCTTTTGTGTATTTGATGGGAAAATTTTCTCCTTAACGTTTGTCTGTCTGTTCTTCGTCCAAAAGCAACAGTCCAAACAACTTGGCCAATATAACAATGGACGAAAGCAAAGCTAAATTTATTTTAAGACCAGTTGTGAGTAAGCGAAGTGAGTATTCCGTATGAATGTCTAAAGTAAGTAATAAATGCACACAGAGGATATAATTACAGTACATATAATTACAGAAATAACTATAGATATTGTAGTGGGAAAATAAAAAAAAAATAACGATAATAGTTTAACTATTAAGTTAAGTCGCGCAACAGGTTCTGTACCACATGATATCTGACAAGGGTCAAAATCCACCAACGTAATGGAAACCGACCAGGCACTATTTGTTGGTAAGATTATGGGTGCATTTTGAAAAAACTGTTCAAAAGAATGAAACACGTTTGAGTTAAAGTTCTGCTCCACCTTTGTACTTTATTATGAAGCTGTGAAATAGAAAGAAAAGTAATTTGTTAGGTAAATTGCTAGTCATTTTAATTCACGGTTCCAAATTGCATTTACGAAAGTATTTAATTCAAATGAAAACTAAAACCAAAAGTTTGGACTAGGTGGTGAAAAATCAAATTGGTGTATTTGTTCTTCATCAGTGGATTACTATCCAGTCGATCTTCCTCTGGATTACCACACCTTGAGGATAAGTGCAGAGAATTTCTTGTCATGTTTGGAATTAAACTCAGTCCGCGAAAATTATTTTCTTCTGCCAAGTGGTGAAAAGGTAAGTGAATTCACGTGAGCAAATTAGTCGGAGCGTCCTTACCTGACGCATAGCACGCTGGCCTAGTGTGACCTTATTCGTCCAGGGTTTGGCTAGGTCAGTCCTGCATCTGTTCTCTGTGTGTGTGTGTGTGTGTGCGCGCGCGCGCGTGCGTTGGGGGAGGAGGGGTGTTAAGGTTAGGGCCAGGTAGGGGTTAAGGTTATCATGTTGGAATTAGAGTTTTCCCCATAGAAATGAAATCAAGGATATAGTTACTGTGTGTGTGTGTGCTTCCTGGCAACTCATCCAGGGTGTACCCCTGTCATGTGATCTGTACTGCCTGGGATAGGCTCCAGGCCCCCAGTCACTGGTTAGAAGGTAAATCCATCATTGCCTGAATAGTTCCCTGTCACATTTATTTTGCCTTAGGATTGCTGGGGTCCTCGTTCATAATTAGATTTATGATGAAAGTTAAGGTTCTGTATTCAACCCTCACAGATGACAGTAACGCAGAACAGTGTGTGTCAGCTTCCACTCTTCGGTGATGATGACCCAGCATGCGTGGTTTTGGCTTTGCACAGGCCTGAGGACCAAACACACGGTGAGTAGCTCCAGCCAGTTGTGGTCAGGTCTTCTCCCATGTTCTCTTCTTTCAAGCAAGCTTTATGTCAGCTGCTGTCCTTTGCTGTGAAGAAACATTTTTCTCTCCTGCAGTGCTCGCACTCTTCCTGGATGGGAGATGGTGGGCCCCGAACGATATTTTAAAAACATCTAACTCGTCCAGGTCCGGGCTGATGCTGGTAAATCCTTACTCAAGACGTCCTGAAGTCTTACTGATTTACACTTAAATAACATTGGAGTTAATCTCTGTCAGAGAATGCTAATCCATGCGTATCTGACAAAATCAAGCACACTGGGATACTTCAAGACATAGAAGTGAATAAAGAAAACAATCTTACTTAGTATTTCCATGACAAGGCCATTGCTTTGTCTTTGGATTGATTTTGTCTATGCAGCAAGTTGATGTATAACATGTGTGATGTGGGTTCAACAGGTTGAGTCTGCTGAGGAAAGACTGGTGCTCTTTGTGCTCAGTCAGATCATTTTTGGGACTTTGGAGCAACCCATAAGTGAGGCCATTTACTTTAGCCCTCACCCTGAAAAGGAAACTGGCAAAATTCTCTGGGTTAGTGGGGAGGCTGTCGGCTTCTACACGATCAAAGAGAAAGGTGAGAGAATCTGGTTTAAAAAAAAAAACAAAGATGTATTCATATAGATGTGTAGTGCATAAAGATACATACACGATAAGATCGACTATAAACCTCCTATCCACAAATGTAGGGTCTGACTGATTTTAATGCCAGGGGGGCGATGCAATGAATGATATGGTCCAACCATGAAACCAGTTTATAACGATGCACCACAAATAGAAGAAAATACAGTGGTACCTCAGTTCTCGAACTTAATCCGTCCCACACTCTGGATCGAATGCTAAAAAGTTCGAGTTCTGATCAAATTTTTCCCATAAGAAATAATGGAAAACCAATTAATTACACCTACAGATAAATGTTTTTTTTTTTTTTTTGAAAATGAACAGGATAAAACAAGAAGAGCATTTTTTTCTTAATGGCTTCCAAAACGATAAAGATCTTATCCCAACAT
>JAODLC010000021.1:9863249-9882037 GCA_026781145.1 Hippopotamyrus pictus
GCTCTAATAGTACACGTAAGTTAGTGGTTTATTTATTGTTAGTTACTGTAATGTTGCGCTGCTTTATTTGGTTAATCCTCCAGTCTGTGAAGAAGGCATTCAAGTAAGAATTGCATTGTAGTATGACTCATTTCCTGGCGTGTCAGCGTTCACGGTTCGACTTCTGATATTCAGATTGAGTTCTAGGTCATACTGGTTTGTTCGACTTTCAAGAAATTTGAGTTCTAGTGAGTTCGAGAACCGAGGTACCACTGTAATAAGCATCAGGTAAAAGAGTTTTTTTATGAGTTTGTCTGGAATATGGTTCTTTGCAGTCAATGTTCAGGAATTATTGTAAGACACAATCAGTGTAAGGTTAATTGATTATTTATAATTACCCTACATTTTCTGTGGTAAGAACTGATGATTAATCACTAACTATTTCAGCAGTGTTCTGCAATGTACACAGTTTACCGGCGTGTAACATGTGAGCTCTCACTGGGACCGAACATGGTCTTCTGTAAAAACAAAAGCAGCCTGCACAAGCTGCCAGCCACAAATGAGGTGCCTACTGAACTACAGGGGGTGATATAAACAATGAAACAGACCCATATATCCTTATCTGTACTGAATATTTGTGATTACTTATCATATTAAGATCTTAAGCCAACTTCCTTATAGGGCTTGGATAGGAGAGTTACTTAGTTCAATGTCTGACACACATCAGTTCAGCTGAATATGGCTGTTTAAAGGTTCCACGTAGCATGGGGAGCTCCTGGTGGTGGCATGGTCGTTAATGACATACCATCATAACCTGAAGGTTGCTTGCTGAAATCTTAGACGGACCCTGCTATAGTTCCTGCTATAGCCTCTGCTATAATCCCTGCTATAGTCCCTGCTATAGCCTCTGCTATAATCCCTGCTGTAGTCCCTGCTATAGCATCTGCTATAGTCCCTGCTATAGTCCCTGCTATAATTCCTGCTGTAGTCCCTGCTATAGCCTCTGCTATAGTCCCTGCTGTAGTCCCTGCAATAGCCTTTGCTATAGTCCCTGCTATAGCCCCTGCTGTAGTCCCTGCTATAGTCCCTGCTGTAGTCCCTGCTATAGCCTCTGCTTTAGTTCCTGCTGTAGTCCCTGATGTAGTCCCTGCTATAACCCCTGCTATAGAATCCTTTGTTATTATACTTCAGTATGATATCCAGCTATAAACATCTAAATCTCTCTGCAATGGTTCCCATACAAGGCTGTGCTTATCTAAACAATACCAAGCTGTGTGATTTATTATTTTATACACATAGCATAGTTTACTCTTTCTCTCCATTGTTTATGACCCTGTATATGCCTCCATGTAGGCAGGCTGTGTGACCGATATACCGCTCAGTGCTACCTGCTGCCTGTACTGGACACTGTATTTGTCCGAAGCTCGTGGAGAAGGCAGGGCTTTGCGCTGAGGATGCTGGGAGATTTCTGTTCGTCATTCTCCAATGAGAGAGTGGTGGGCATCAGCTACCCTGTATCAGCTGACATGTACCAGGGTGAGTGCAGAACATTCCAGAGCCAGAACCTCACAATCAGACATGTCCCTCTCTTGGGTCACATGAGGTAGGTTTGTCTAAGCTGCATGCAGTGAAACTGTTAATCAAAGCTGTATGATTCATATGGAGCAACTAACCAAAAAGAGCAACTCATATATTTGCATGATTTCTAAGATAAATGGATTGCAGATATGAGAAACATCACAGATATAGTTTATAGTTTCCTGTACAGGGCTTAAGTCAGGAGTAGGTCTGAACCTGGAGCAGTGAAGAACAGCAAAGGCTTAGTCCAGGTTCAGGAGCCTTGAATACGTTTCTATTACTTTGTTTTAGACTCTAGTCCTTGACTGAGGCAGATGATCATGTGGAAGGGAGGAAAGATTATTCTGTTAAGCTTCTGGTCCGGTGATTCACACAGTTGTTCTTCCTGCTATGAATAAGGGTGGGGAAGTGTTTCTTTTGAAACATCTCATGTATTACTGTTATCTCTGTGAACTAAGACACAAAGAATTTTTACTACATCATCACTGTCAGGGATAAAAGAGAAAAGGCTGTTACCAGGATATTCCCTGCAGCTCCAAGCATGGATGGACATAGTTTATTAACAAAACCACTATTATTGCTTCTTTACTTCTAAATCATTCTACCATCCACATACCCCAAGAGCAAAGTTAAGTGAGCAATTACTCATGTGAGCCAATGAGTAATTTATTGGGTATGGTTATAAATAAAGCTGAATTTGACACTGAGTATCCACCCATTCTCTCTGATGTGTACTTGGTGGTGGTTAGATAGCAATTTTACTGTTATTCAATTCAGCAAAGAATTTAAAAGTAGATCAGTTATTTTCATTTTTAGTATACAGTGCTTAAGTGTTCTGTGTGTGAGGTAAAAAGCATTAAACTCGCTTCTTCCAGTGTGTAGGAAATATCTGAGCACCTGCGATGCTGAACAAGAGCGTCTCTATGAGGTGGAGGCACCTGGAAACTGGAGCCAAAGGCGAAATGTATGGCTAACCCTGCAGCTGGGCTGTAACCCTTAGGCCTGTGTTTATTGGCTTATATCATAGACGTGGACCCAGGCAAATCCAGGCAAAGGTTGACAGATAAAGTAAGTGCCTTCCATAATTCAGCAGTAGACTGGAACAGTAAGTAAAGGGAATAATTGTGGGTTACAGTCCATTGATGCTTCAGTGTATAGGATCTGTTTGTTTTTGTCATTTGTCTGGAAAATGATAAAATGTGAAACATGAAGTGAACTCAGTGAATCCATGAGATGCATATATATATATATATATATATATATATATCTCATCTCCATCCATCCATCAACATCAATCCATCACTATAACCGCTTAATCCCAACCAGGGTCACGGGGGTTACCAGAGCCTATCCCAGGAACAATGGGTGCAGGCAGGAACCAACCCTGGGCAGTCGCCAACACACCACAGGGCACTCACACAGTCACAAGCACATAATTACGGGGTCAACTTAGATTCGCCAATTAACCTACCGCGCACGCTTTTGGACTGTGGGAGGAAAACGGAGCCCCCGGCGGAAATCCACACGAACACGGGGAGAGCATGCGAACGCCACACAGAAAGACCCTACACCCAACCCAGGATCTTCTTGGTGTGAGACAGCAGCACTAACCACTGCACCACATTCCTAAGGCAAAATAAGTGTGACATGAAACTTAGCAGGCAATGATGGATCTACCTTCTAACCAGTGACTGGGGGCCTGGGGCCTATTCCAGGCAGTACAGATCACATGACAGGGGTACACCCTGGATGGGTTGCCAGGAAGCACACACACACACACACACACACACACACACACATACTATATGGACAAAAGTATTGAGACAACACACCTCTTAGTCATTGAAATCAGGTGTTTCCTTCACACCCATTGCCACAGGTGTATAAAATCAAGCACATAGCCATGCAGTCAGGTTTACAAACATTTGTGGAAGAATGGGATGTTCTAAACAGTTCAGTGAATTCAGGATTGGTACTGTCATGGGATGCCACCTTCGCAATTTCACAACTGTAAGTGGTTTTATTGAAGAGCGAAAGCATTTAGGAACAACAGAAACCACGTACAGTAATAGAATGTGGTTGGCAAGTGCTGAGGCACATAGTGTGTAAAAGTCACCTGTTGACTTAATTACCGCAGAGTTCCAAGAGTCCTCCGGCATTATCTCCAGCACAAAAACTGTGTGGTGGGAGCTTAATGGAACAGGCTTCCATGGCTGAGCAGCTGCAAGCAAACCTCACATCACCAACCGCAATGCCACGTGTCGGATAGAATGTTGTAAAGCATGCTCCCACTGGACTCTGGATGAGTGGAAATGTGTATTATGGAGTGACGAATCATGCTTCTCTATGTGGCAGTCTGATAGATGAATCTGGGTTTGGCGGATGCCAGGAGAACATTACCTGCCTGACTGCATTGTGCCAACTGTAAAGTTTGGTGGGCAAGGGACAATGGAATGGAGTTGTTTTTTAGGGGTTGGGCTAGGCCCTTTAGTTCCAGTGAAGGGAACTCTTAATGCTTGCAAGTATGCCAAGACATTTTGGACAATTCTAGGCTTCCAACTTTGTGGGAACTGTTTGATGATGGTTCTTGTCTATTCCAGCATGTCTGTGTCCCAGTGCACAAAGCAAGGCCCATAAAGACATGGTTGGGTGAGTTTGGTGTGGGAGAACTTGACTGGCCCACATAGAGCCCTGACCTCAACCCCATCAAACGCATTTGGGATGAACTAGAATGGAGATTGTGAGCCAGGCCTTCATGTTCAACATCAGTGCCTGACCTCACAAACGCTCTTCTAGATGAATGGGCAAAAAAATCCCACAGATACCTTCCTAAATCATGTGGAAAGTCTTCCCAGAAGAGTGGCATCTGTTATAGCTGCAAAGGGGGGATCAACTCTCTGCCCATGGATTTAGAATGGGACGTCATAGAAGTTCCTGTAGGTGTAACGGCCAGGTGTCCTAACACTTTTGTCCATATAGAGTGTGAATGTGTATATAGTTTGTTTAGTTTTGCTTTCATACAAAATAGTAGACATCAAATGACAATGTATTTCAAATATAATAATTGCATGCATTTATTCAGGAAAACACCATTTTATCTGGCTTCTTACTGAGCGCCTAACCTGTTAGTGATGACAGGTTGCAAATCTAACATATAAACCAGCAGGAAATTTTTAATTTTTATTAAAGTAAACACTCAATGAAGTATTCAGACAACGAAAGACAATTATCATACTGATATTTTCTAAACTCTTCCGTCTCCGGTTACTGGATTGATATCCTTAGTCCTCAGGTTATTTCTTATGACCAAACATAGAGCTAAACAAAATAACTGTTTAAACATTACAAAATGAATTAAACTTGTCTTATCGGTGAAAAAAGTCCTACTAATAATTAAACGTCGTTGTACTTTTCTCCTCGTGTGCATATTTACATAAACAGAATAATAGTAAGTAGTATAATAATAAATACATGGCATACGGCACAATATATTAGTTTTGGTAGCTGAAAATGTAGGAAGGGTAGATATTACATTTGAAAAACGCCATATTCCCGTATGATTATTTGATTCGCAACGCGTTGCCTCGGTGCGTATCTACAATCAAAACTCCACTAAAGTGCAAGACTTCCAACATATCATTAAAAAATTTTTTTTGATAAAAACAGATACCAACAGACTTCCGCTGACTATCCCGGAGCTCCGTGACTTTACGGAGGGGGGAGCATGTGGACCGTACCATATATGCAAGGGGGGGTCCATTACTGATATTTTTTCCACCGGTATAGATCGGTGAAATATACGAGTTGTTATGAATATATATTAGGTAATATGTAAAATAATTATACCAAGGTTGATATATTCCAGAAAGTCAACGTTAAACACTAGAATTATGCTTTGGCGAAACCCGGACGCCGTAAGTAAGACCCAGGAAATATCTGGGAAGTAAGTCACGGAAAACCTGAAGAGACTTAGGTGCCCTTCTGCGCTTCGCTATGAGCCGTATATATGAAAATAAAGCGTTGCAAAATAAACCAGTGATAAATGAGAGACTAGATTACCCGTGGCGACCCTCTGCACATCAGAGGTAATATTAATTTTACTACAAAACTTAGCAAACGCAACGCAAGCGTTTCAGAGAAGATGCGTAAAATCGATGTGCAAAAATACTGCAACAGAAGTATACCAGCAGTGGACATGTAAATATAGGCGTAATTTCAAAACAAAGATATTTATCACATGTTAAGATGTATGAAAATAGATATTTAGAAGCATATTCAAGTTGGGTTAGAATAACCGTAAAATAAGGAACTTCTTCGCAGTCCTACTTTACTGCGGACATTGACGTATCTGCAAAAGTCTGATTTAAATAAATCTTGTCTTAAGCTTTTGATTTTGATATTTTCAGTGGTCCAGGTGTTATTTTGGAAGGAAAGCTGGTGGATGTGTCCCGGCACGTTATTACTGATGTCAATAAGCAGAAGGTAATCGCACCATCATTATAGGGCAGGAAAACGAAACACCCGGGTGCCTCGTTCTCGATTTAATTATAAACCGGAAACGTAGCTAAGAGTTTAATGACTGATCTTTCATGTGACCATTTCTTGTGTATGCTGACCTGGACAGGACCGCTACTACATTCTGTACGTTACACCAAGTCGAGTCCATCGGCGGAAGTTTGATTCCAAAGGCA
Source organism: Hippopotamyrus pictus (assembly GCA_026781145.1). NCBI lineage: Eukaryota > Metazoa > Chordata > Actinopteri > Osteoglossiformes > Mormyridae > Hippopotamyrus > Hippopotamyrus pictus. The sequence goes on from JAODLC010000021.1 coordinate 9,869,498, forward strand.
ATGAGATTGAGCCGAACTTCAGTGAAACACGGAAGGTCAACACGGGCTTCCTTATGTCTTCCTTCAGTAAGTGCTGGGAATCTTCCATGGATCTGGTGGTGTATTTTTCGACCCATACTAATCATTGGAGCTCAGGGGCTCAGAATAAGGCAACATTAGTCAATTGAAGTTCATTAAAATAGAAAAAAAATAGAAATGCAAATTGGCATATAGGTGCTAACAACAATAAATCTCTGAAATCAGGCGTTATGGTGCTCACGTAGCATTAAAGTGGATAACTCACACCTCCAGAGCTGTAGGTCTGAATTAGGCCTTATCTGTACATGGAATTTGCATCGTCTCCCTGGGTTTGTATTTTTTGGACTAATTCAGAATGAAGACAATTCCAATTCCAAACACATAGTTCTGTCTGAAGTTTAGTTATGGCATTTTTCCAGAGGATAATATAATATGTAACTATTCTACTAACACTAAATGCTATTGACTGTTTTTAACATTCTGCTTTCTTTAAAACAGTTTTAAAGAGACCATTCCATTTTCTCTGATTCAGAGGTGGAGGCTAAAGGGGAGAGTGACCGGCTCTCTGAGGACGAGCTGAAGGTGGTGGTCCACAAGGCGGAGCTCCTGAAGGTGACAGAGAGACACGCACCCCCTGGTACCTTATCCTTTTGGTTGCCGGAGGGGGAAATGGAAAAGACGGAACTAGAACCCGGGCAGGACATCAGACTCAAAACCAAAGGGGACGGACCGTTTATCTGTGAGTGATTCTGGTGACGCTGAGGTGGAGCTGTAGTCAGAGTCCACAACCCTGGAATCATGTTACTACTCTGACTTCATGTTTCAGAAGCTAGGAGGTGCCCTGTAAGTGTATTTAGGTGTGACATGTTTCCCGTCATTATTAATTAACAGTATCACCCAATACCATCACGCTAAAGACAAGCACAACATCCATGTTTCATTATGTTTGCGTCACATTTATGATGTACCGCCATAAAAAGTGCCCATAGCAATGGTTTTGTTTTCTCAAGCTTTTCTATAACCTTGTCTGCAGGCCATATTCATGCCGTGTCCATGGCTCAGATAAATTCAGGGCATTCCTCAATTAAAAGTCATTACATTTTTAAAAAGAATCTATTTACCCTTGGATCACCAGTCATAGAAATCACTTTTTTTCTTATTTCTGGGTTTTTAGTTATATGGCACCTATATATAAAATGAGCTTTCCATATAGTTATGACAACGCTGCTGTTGATTGGTTGATGTCCGTTTTAACAGTGATGGAATTTTGTTGCTTAAGTGGGCTTTATAATAATGCATTTTGGCTTTGTTGCTGATACTAATTGATAATTAACAGAACTTTTATTGGCTTTAGTGAGAATGGAATAGCAACATTTCTGATACCACAGACCACCTCTTTCTTTCAGTTTCCTTGGCCAAATTAGACGGGGGCTCGGTAACGAAGTGTAACTTCGCTGGAGATGAACAGACCGGAGCTTCCTGGACTGATAAGATCATGGCGAACAAAGCTGACAGCAACAGTGCGGCGAGATGTGAAGGGGGGGCCGAGGGGGTGGATGAAAGTGAGTGGGTAAGGATGGCTAATGCAGCCGAGCCGGGCAGTGGCTGACGCGGACTGGGCACTGCTCAGTGCGAGCTGGAGCCCACATGTCGAAAGAATGTCATGCCGGTCCGTCAGTTTAAATGTACAACTGGATACGTCCACTGGAGTACTTCAGGCAAGCAGCCTTTAACATTTACATCACAGAGCTTGTTATAACCACATGTCTTATCGTATGACTGTTGGCTGTATGACATTGCTTATATAGCATAAAGAAATAAATTAATTAAAAACAAATCATAACAAAAAATAACTAACAAAAACAAAAAAATAGTGCATGTAACATATATGTTATATCATCGTACTATTTATTCTGTTTATGTAAATATGCACACATATATATACACTAAGACAAAGAAACATCATGACGTTTAATTATTAGTAGGACTTCTTTCACCGTTAAGAGAAGTTTAATTCACACTGTAATATGTAATACATTCTTTTGTTTGTTTTATTAGTTCTTAGTTTATTATAAATGTGCTATAGAAATAAACCTGAACTAAACCTGACGTTCAGATGTCTGTTAAGACTAGGTGACACTTAAAGCCATCATACCTGCTATCGTTTTCAATGTATACTTATGCATTGACTTTTGTATCGTATGTTCTAGGATGACTGAGGAGGTTTATGAACCTGCTGGAAATGGATGGTCTATGAAGCAGAAGGATGTTAACCTGCATACCTTACCATTGCAAGATTTACTGTATTTAAATTTACATGTACTTACCATCTTTTTGAATCTTTGGAAAACCTTTATAATAAAAATGTTTCAATGAAACCATTGTGTAGTTTACCTAAATTTAACAATGTCACCTCGCACCTTACCTGGTGAAAGACTGCTGATGCTATTGGTTATGAAATCTACTAGAATATGAAAATATTTATTCTTTATGGGCCAACAAGTGTAGAGTCTTCACAAGCATTTCTTGTTATTTGTTGTTGGATAATTGAAGATGGGGCCAGAAGATCATTTTAATCACACGAGTATTACTAAATGTTTGCTTGATGACCATAAGTGTTATGAAAAATACGCTTGGAAATATAAGCCAGAATATCACTTTTAAAAGTCCAAGTCAGATTATTTTGAGCTTGTTTTTTTTTGGACTTGCTGTCCGAAGGCCACAGTGCTCCTTATATGGATGGTTCTGGGTGTCAGCATCAACCTCTTGCGGCCTCACAGTTAGTACCCTAGGTGGGGCTCACAGCTTGGCAGGCTGCTCCTTTATGGTTGTCTTTCATAAATAATTGGCTGACACAGGAAACCCAGGGCATTCTTTTGCATTCTCTACCCAGCTGAGATTCATAGCTGTTTCAGAATGACATGGTCCTCAGTAGTGTATGTGGGCCAGAGTGCTTGTCTAAGCTGAGTTGTAGTTGGTGAGTGGCTGCACTGCACAGCCTCTGTCTGTTAAAACTCAGCATACTAACTCCATCCTACGTCTCCTGTTTAAAACTCTAATAACACCAAAGGACACAGGCGTTGGTGCCTCCTGTGGGTACCACAAAGTGAGTTTTACATCCCCAGAGTCAAGCTGATAGAGTCGGATTAACTAACCCTGCATTAAGTTAAATGTTATTATGATGGTGGTTGTTAACTTGGCAAGTCATCTTGGGGTTTCTTCATCAGTGTCTGTGAATGTTCTGGTTAAAGTAGGTAGTAAACAAGTAATACCTACCCACCCCTGGCCGGCAAAGCATATCCTGAGACTCAAGAAAAATAGTGTCCTTCAATTTTAGGTTATTTGTCTTTGGAGGAAATAAGACATCTTACAATTTAGATTTTTTTCAAATGTATTTTTATTTTTAATTTCACAGCACGTCCTCTTTAGTGTACAACAGGAATAAATACGTTTCCTAACATCGGTGATAAGATAGGTGCAAAAATAGAATGTCCACTGCAATGGACATAAATGAATGGGTGGGGTCTCAGGAGGATATCACAGCCCTACAACGGGGTAAGAGCCCAGCCGGTGTGTCCCCTACCTTCTGCCTCAGGCCTCCCTGGGACTGTGTACTGGATAAGCATTTGGAATAATTAAAAGGACAGAAAGACTGATCTTCAATGACACAACACCACGGACCTTGGTCTGTTTTATTTTGATAAAAGGATTTTTTGATAATCTAGAAAATTTCCTATATATGCAGTTAAAATATTAATAGACAGACATAATAAACAGATAAATGATATTTGTGTGAAAATTTCTATGTTTCTGCTCAGTCTGAAGTGTTAAAAAATTGTCACTGATATGGTTGTATGGACCCAGCAATAGACTGAGTAACTGAGCAAGAACCACCAGCGAGGTGAAGGTAGGGATGTGGTTTTTTCTTTCCTGGCTGGTCACACTGCCATTTCTTGTATTTCCGGAATAAATAAATTCTTTTGGAAATTCACTGTGAAGTTCACTTGTTCGCCGACTCTCTCTGGAACCAATCCAGAACAGTCTGCTTGTTTTCCTTCACCCACTTGATGTTGGCCCCCGTCCTCTCAATGGCCTGCTCGAGGGCCTGCGTGGCAGAACCGAAGGAATCCGGGCCATGGTCCTTCTGGAACTGCTTCAGCTATGTGGAGACAGATGGAGGTAACATCAGAGAGGACCTCAGACGCACCCGTCTGCCGCTCTGTCACAGCGCTTCTGTGTCACATCTGTGTCAAATGTCAGAAGTGCCCATCCCACTGTGAGGTCAGAACCCCCCCTAAGGAAACTCAGTGTAAAAGACAAACAATCTACTTATGAACAGTTTTATCTCTCCATGATAGCGCTTTTTTTTACCTTCAGCTTGATACAAAACAAAACAGCCAAAACAACAAACAAAAAAAGATGTTTGGGATTTCTAGATCTTTGGCATCAAAGTACTGGTGCTGTACAGACATTTGTTGGAATGGTACGAGGCAGCTTCACCTGTTTAAGTTCCAATTCTGAGGAGAATCTCTCCGTCACTCCGTCAATGAGGTTTCCAAGTGGCATTATTCCCCCACCATACCTAAATGAGCAAATATACGTACATTAAACAGCAGCTAAAAGAATGTACTAGCCTAGTCATACATGATTACGTAAGTGGCAACTGAAGCACTCGAAATTCTAAACAAGAAAGTGGAAAAAAAAAATCACACAGCAGAAAATATGTACAGTCGTCCCTCGTTTATCGCGGTAAATTCGTTTCAGACTCTACAGCGTTAAATGAATTTCCCCGAAGTAGGATTCTTTATTTCTTTATTATTCAGCTGCACCTGGCATTGAAGGATTTGCGAGTGTGCTCGAATACATAGGCCTACAGTCCATACGTACAGTAATTTTAATTTTAATTGTAATACAGAGGTTTATAATTGACTCAGACAACCGAGTGCGCGCTGTATCATTTTCACTGTCTATCAAGTTTTTAATGAATAAATGTATTTGAAAAAACTGCGATAGATTGAAGCCGCGAAAGTCGAAGCGTGAAATGGCGAGGGACGACTGTATATCAATTAAAATTTCTGATTCCTTGGTAACCAGTCTAACCTTTGTACTAGGCATTATTGTCTGTCCCCTGCTAACCTAATATTGTTTTATTGTTTGGTGAGTCTATGTGAGTCATGTACGCTAGTTAATAATAAACTGATGGCCATAAATTCATATTCATAAATATCAAAACAGGGTGGAATTATTTCCAGGATTATCAACATTGTATCAAAATCTGTCTTATTCAGAAAGGCTTGTTGTGACTTCCTAGTGTTTCCTAGTGTACAGAAATAAGGACTCACTCTTGGATTATGTACGCCCAGTGAGACTGGACAAATTCCCAGGCTAATGACTGCCCGGCCACGTTTGCTGCAATGTAGTTGACAGTGGAAACAAAATCCATCTTCCTTATCTTACTCGGATCCAGAGTATATGTGAGGTATCTACAAGGTAGAATAAAAGTTTTGAAGTAGAGTACATAAAGGATATTACACTGAAAATGTGGTGGTTTCTTCTTGAACCGACTGGTAAAAGCATGCATTGCCATGGCAACCATGTAGTCCGGATAATTCTGACCTATTTAAGATCCAGATGTTTCTGGAGCAGGACATTCCGTATCTGAGCTTGTCTTTTTCACTTGCTGTGGTGGCATTTATGTACGCCTCCCACGCAAAGTCCCATTCCCTTTCCCCTCCAACAGCTATGGCGCTGCAGTAGATGGCTGACTTCAGGTTTGATTGTATCCTGGAACAATTGATGAGACATTAGAAAAGTTCTCTGCTGACAATATAAAAGAAAATTAGATCCAGATGGTTATTCCTCTGACAGTTTAATGAAACACCGTTTGACAAGGTAAATAGAGTTTTCAAAGCTTATTTCTGCTTATATCCAGCATAATTTGTGATGTCATGTGCTTTGATGGGCCACAGTAAATAGAAAATCATAGAAGTCAATCCTGGAGGTCCTTGAGCCCTGTTTTGTCTTTGAGAAAGTAACAAAAACTTTCTTATGTAAATTAATTGTAATTTTCCCTTTATTTCTATATGTTCATTGATAAATATGAAACATAACCGGGCAGATGGGATGCCTTCTTACGTATTATTTGCTGGGTTGTTCATCCAGCCCTCAAAGAGAGTGCTGGCCATGTTTTGGCACTCGGAAACTTCATTGGCACATGCAACTGAAATGGCATTAATCTGGTTATACCTGCAAGGAACAAAATCACGCCAGTTTCCGTGAGACAGGCGGTCAATGTCCAGATAGCAGCTCTTGTAATAAGGTACTATGACTCACTGTTCGGCATGGTCTTCTGGAACTGTGGATTTGTCGGTGTAATTTTCAAAGTGCTTATAAAGGGGGGAGACTTGCTTTCTCATGTAATCCTAGAGAAGAAAAGGCAAAACACAGTGTCTCTCTTTGTTTAATCTGTAATATACACTCATGTCACATGCCAGTGTGAATGTAATGTACTTGACATTGCAGAAATCACTGACCTTCATTGGACCATAAACCTCAGAGCGATCGAACATGAGAATGAAATATTTCAGGTTCCTCAACCCGAACTCCCACGGTATCAGCTCTGTTTCATTGTAAAGGAACTTGGTTGTGTTTAAAGCCAGAGTGGTATTAACATGGTGGGCTCTAGATGAGAGAACCATCAGCACTGTGTCAGCGTTTGTTAAATTCCAGGGAGCCTCACACCTGCATGATTAGACTGGCAGAAAGTATGTCTGAATTTTGTTTTACTTGCATGTTTTTTTCTCATCGATGCTACTATTCAAAAATCACCATCAAGTCAAAGAACATTATGACTATTTTTGCTGTTAACATGTAAGTTGATCACTTTACAGTATGTATGCAGTTTTGTTTTCGAAGACTATTGTGTAATAAATAATATTTAATGTCACACAGTGACGCTGCCAACGAGCAGAAAATATTGTTCCAATACTGCAGTGGCTCCATAATCTACTTGGATTTTTTTGGTCCATATGGTGGTGTTACGGGATTCTGAGCACTTGGCTGTGACTGGACAGAGTTATCAGAACAAGGAGTCAATATGAACACCTGCATGGAATGACATTGAATCATGAACGTACCGTGCAAGATTAAACGCATCATCAATAAGCTGCCCTCTGTTGATGACTGGAATTTCCTAAAAGCAATTAATTCATTTTAATTAAAACAAACAGACACCTACATGCTCTGAATCCTCCTACATATAAATCTCAAAATGACAGAAATATTAACTCATTTTTAAAAAAGGGTCTAACATTAGTGTAGAAATACACATTTAAATAATAGTATTAGTACCTAGAATACTTTTAAAATGTAAGCATCTAAAAAGCTCAGTGGCAGTAATGTTATTGACAAGATCAAACACCTATTCAACCTAAAGCATAACAGCAACATTTTAGCATTAAAAAAGTCCATAATAGGAGCCATGCCTGTGACTTACCTGAGGATCCATTTGGAGCTGTTTAAGGAGTTTTCCCCAATTCTCCTGATCGTAGTTAACTCTGTAATATCCAGTGTAGTTGACATTGGCCAGAAGCCACTGGTCTTCTTCAGTTCGGTACTCTGGCCTTCTGACTTTTTACACAGTTACAACATAATAATCAGCATTAGTACAATGCCTTCGTTAGATCTTAAGTTTAGTCATAACAAACACAGTTTTATCGTGATGATATGTCCATATGCATTCTTAGCCTCGTATCTATGTGAAATGTAATTATTGTAAATATATCAGTATTTATGTGTTGATGGTTATAAAAAGCCTTAAAAATGACAGTGGTTCCTTACCTGGACCTTTTTCAGTCACCATGTCAGGTGTTACTTTCTTTGATCCTGACTTTAACATAAGAACTGGAACATACCATACAAAGCTGTGGAGATGGAAATCATTTCAGAAAACAGATACGAGACACAAATCGAGCTAGAATCGTAGAACAGGGTGATTGAAGTAAAATGTTCCTTCATCCGCCCTTCTCCCCCAGCTTGCGTTTTTTTTCCCCCAATGAGATCTCTTGTACTGTACTATGGGGGAACAATCTTGGCTTGAAATCCACACAGTAAAAAGCAGAGAGGATCAGCCATACAGGCTTTTCAGCAGCATGGGCATTCGCAGTTTATAGCTGTTTCTGTGTAGCAGCACTGCCACGCGATTTGAGTGCGCTGTGATGTGAAAACTGCATCACCACTGTCACCGTGGCAACCACTGCCAGCTCTGCGAGCTCACAGGAATTCCACTTGAGCGGCGAGACGTACTTGTGAGTGGATGTTTGATTGAGCAAAAAGTGCTGCTGTGAAACATCCCCAGTTTTGGTGTTAATGGTTATGAGCGGGTAGCCCATTTGCTGGGTCCATGTCTGCACCACTTGTGCCACATTGTAATCAACAGGTCCTAAGGCCTTAGAAAAATAACAGCAATGGAAGACATAATTAGTGGCATAATGTAGAACACTACACTAAAATAACACACTAAAATATTAGTAAACTCATTTTAAAGAGGAACTTTGTGAAACTTTTATTAAAACTGAACGCATATCATTTATCACAAATAAACAGCATTTCAGTTAGACAGAAGTATATTTATACTGTACTTTCTTAATGCTAATTTTGTGATGCGATCACTTTTAAGGTTCACTTTCCAAGCTCACCTCCTGTAAGTGTCTCCAGAAGTCCGCAGCCTCAGTGTTGCTATACTGATAAGCACTGAGATACGTCTGTGAAACAGCAAAGTACATAAAGACACATTTACACCGTTAATACTGTAATGATGACACCTAAAGCTCAATTTTCTGATGTGTTCCAAACATTCAGCAATGTGCAGGTTGTTAATCCAGTTGGAGGCAAATAATAATATGCACCACAAACTAATGAATACTGCAATACTATATTCTGAAAAGCCTACTAAGTATCAGAGATGGAAAGTTTAGGTTCTGAATGTAAAAATCCAGACAAGATTTTGTTTCAGCCACCAGTTGAGTATGAAGACTCACAGTCACAGACAGTACTCAGCTGGTTGGATGAAGCATTTTGCTGAGCATTCTAAAGAAATACAGTATGTCACCTTAACGCCTTGTTGGAAGGCAGTGTCTGGCAGGTATATGGACAGCATCCTTAATATCGATGCCCCCTAAGTGACAACCAAAAAAAACAACACATCAGCTATTCTGCATATTAGTCACCTGATGATAAATTGCAACTGAAAATGAGTATTTGTTCTACTGTAAGGTTGGTTTGAGTGGCAAAAAGGACCCCCCACCCGCCCCATTTGACTTGATCATGAGAGCACCTTGCTGTAGGTGATTTGGTCAAACTGCTGTGTGATGTCAGCAGGGGTCTGCACATCCTCTGCTCTGGGGCTGAGGGGGCGGGACGTGGCCAGGGAATCCACCTGAAGTACCGGCTGGGTCTCATAGAGGACGAAACGGTTGCTCTGGAAACAGGCCCACCCCCAGGAGTGACACACGGATAACCAGCGCGACATGGAACAAAAGACACTTTCGCATCACTTAAAGCAAACCCACGATTTTCCATTCGGGGTGAACGCTGTCGATCCCAATATAGGAGATGTATGTCGCAAAGCCCTCATTCAGCCACAGATCGTTCCACCACTTCATGGTCACCAAGTTCCCAAACCACTAATCGGGAAATGGACAAACAGAACAACAGCATTGGTTATTTAACGTGGTCATTTAATCTGCAAGCAAACATAGTTCATAGCTATGGGCAGCTCTTTATTTCTGTATTTAATATTTGGTTTCAGGTAAAACTTCATAAATCTATTTTCTCTTCTCATTTTACTTGAAAGGCAACAATTTCATCTGTTTGATTATATTTATGTGCAGCGATAAGGGTGTCTACGACCCCCCCCCCCCCCATTTAATTGTCTACCTCATTCAAGATGTATAGGATTTATCTGCTGTTTGCACATGTATTAAATTATGAATATGAGAACTGGCAACACATAGGCAAGACACTATAAAACACATCACCCAGTGTCCCTTACTGCTTGGGTACATGTCATGCTGTTAATTGTAGTAAAGGTTTGACTTGACTCAGCCATCACTGTTGTACCTGATGGGCCAGTTCATGGGAAATCACTCTGGCAATCCACTCCATGTTTGCTGTGGAGGAGACGCCTTCTTCATAGAGCAGGGCGCCCTCACGGTAACTTATCAGGCCCCAGTTCTCCATGGCGCCTGCGCTGAAGTCCGGTATTGCGATTTGCTCTGTAAAGCAGATTATGCAACAGGATATCCAAATCACATTGCTGTCATTTTCCTAGTTCCAACTCCAAGTTCACAGAGGATACAAAATAATGTTCATAATTATGTTCTTAAATCATTCTGCCACTTATTCTAGAAGGAGCTTTGCAGAAAGAAACTGTTCTATATATTTAATTTTTGAAAATAAAGGTACGGGCATAAGGTAGGGAATACTAGTAATAATAATAATAATAATAATAATAATAACAATAATAATAATAATAATAATAATAATAAGGAAGAAGAAGAAGAAGAAGAAGAGGAATAATAAGAAGAAGAATTTTATCTACAGTAAGCATCCCTAAAGGAGATTTCATGAAAACACCCACCTAGTTTGCTCAGTGGATATCTTATGTCATAAAGTTTCTCGAAGGCAGGCAGGATGCTTTCCGCAGTCTTCTGTGCATAATCTGCTTGACCGGCGCTTATGGCTTCTGGCCGCGCCCACGTCTGCAGAAAAACATGGGCGATTCAGCAAGGAGAGGAGAGGCTGATGACAGTCCTACACACAACGCCACAACTATCTATTTACATTAGAAACACTGGTGCAAAATACAGGCGACTGAATGCCGTTCTTGAAGGAAATTGTAGTTTTAAAAGAAATCTTTACGAACAGATCCATGGCATATAGAGACTGGGACATGAGGCAGGCCGGGGCAGCAGAGGGGCACAGATATCCTGACAGATTTGGGGGTGCTTCACGGAGGGGAAGAATAGAACTTTCTGTACCTCCTTACCTGGTTCATCAACAAAAACAATGACTTTTACTCAATTGCTAAGGAAAACAAGGTACATACATAAGATACCTTAAAGACATTTCAAAGTGAATAGTTGTCATTCTACAGCAAAGTGTGTCCTCTGCATTTAACCCATATGTGACATTGCAGGGGGCAGTTAATTTAGCACCCAAGGAGCAGTGCATTGCTCAGGGCACCTCAGTGGTACTTGTTGGGGATTCAAACCAGCAAACTACAGGTGCACTTCCCTAACCATTATACCACCACTGCCCAAAAACTTCCCACTGGTGTCATGGTGAAAAGTACCTCATAAATACATGTGTACACTTGAGCAAGTCAAAAGTAATCATTTTTGAGATCTCACAGAAAATATAAATAATATATACAATACAAAATATATATTTGCATTGTAGTCGTGACAATTTATCAAAACTCAGTAATTAATGCTTTTAATGGGTTGACAAAAACACTTTAAAAGCATGCAGTTCAACATCCTTCCAAGTTAAATGTAGATATGGTGATCAAAAACACATCCTTTGATTGCCAGTTCTGAATGTCTACTGGGAGGCCAGTGAGGAGCACCCTAAAGGCTATGGCAGGGAGGAACAGCGGTGGATGACCCAAAGCAAAGGTTTACAGCTCATAGTGATTTGGTTCAACATTAAAACAGCAGGGTGCTAAAGTGGACTGCACCAGCGCTGCTGGATAATGTGCATCCAGGTTTTGTGCATGATCAGACGGGAACCAGTAGGATGCTTGGTCACTTAAGAGGTCACTGCATTCACTTCCAGACTTCAAAATTAAGTGAGATAGAGACTAGATTAGACATACACTTTATTAATCCCCAAGGGGAAATTCATATACTCCAGCAGCAGCATGTTGATAAACACAATATTAATTAAAGAACAATAATTTAATATTTACATTTAAATTTAATTATTGTTCTTTAGTTAATATTGTGTTTATCAACATGGTGCTGGAGTATTGTGTGCTGACCTGTGAGGTTTTGGTATGGATCAGTCTTATCCAGCTGACTTACAGGCAATATGCTGCATTATAGCTATTTTTCCATAAAGTGGTAAAAAGTCGTCCAGTACAACAACAGTTCATAAAACTGTAAGCCTTAAAACTGTAACCGTAAACTTTACATTAAACTGTAAATATTGTAAATTTCTTGTCAGCTGAGCTAAGTTCTGGTTCTTCTGATGCATGCTGGCCAATATACTTTCTGAATTTTCTTTGTTTTTGTACTTGTACTGGTGCCCCCACAGAAGGAATCCTCTGTTTATGGACATGACATTGCACGAAAACTCTAGCCAAACAAAATGTAACACTTATAAAATTTTTTGTTTTTTGTTTTCAGTCAGAAATTTTAGTGAAACTGATTGGCCCTTGTGGGGACCAAAAAATGTCCTCACAAGTCAAAATAACTTATCGCTTTGTGCAGAGATAACATGCAATATATATATACAGCC
>JAODLC010000021.1:9891079-9920178 GCA_026781145.1 Hippopotamyrus pictus
TATTAAGTCATGAATATTTACCTTTAAGTCATGGAAAAGTCATGGAAATGTAATGGTAAAAATGTGTACGAACCCTGGATGTATACGTGAGACATTATTGTATTATAAATATTGTACCAGTAAATAATATTTAATATTCATCTGACACTGATATAAGGGAAGAATATTGTTTCTATGGGACAAGGTGAAAGAACATTCAGCATCAGTGTTTTGTGGCAATTGGTAAATAGAATCATAATAGGGATTCAGAGAATGTGTTTATGGAAACAGGGTAATCAAGATTTTTGTTTAAAAACAGTATTTGCTCTATTGTGCTGGGCTTCAGGTGAGTTTCACCACTTTACCACTGTCATTCTAAACCCTCCTTGTTCTGCTCCCCCCGTTGCTGATACAATCAGTCTCCTTCATTATTATTGGCAGGGTTGCCAAATCTCACACATCTGGCGTGACACTTACTCTTTCAGACTCTCACTCTCACGCAAGAAATCTTACGCCAAATCTATATTATTCCATTATAAACCTAAAATTAGCAACATCAAAAGCATTGGGGTAGTTTGCAAACCCTACTGACTATTTACGAGGTAATAAACTCTTACCTACATGTAAATGTGTGTGCAGACTTGTCTCAAACTGACCAAAGCTGGCAACCCTGCTTCACCCACACCTGGTAATCCACGACAAAATGCTTTACTGGCGAGCCAGGACATAACCCGTACATATGAAGGGCCAATCAGGGCAGGGCAGGTGCCAATAAGACACAACAGGCAGGCCAGAGGGTACTGGCCTTATAACAGATGGTACCAAACAATACCCACCCCATATCTTTGGTAATGGGTTAGGATACTGAGCCAAGGATTGAAAGGTGACCAGTTCAAACGTCCTGGTCAGCTGAGTCATTCCATCATTGGGCCCTTGAGTAAGGCCCTTAACCCCAGTTGCTCCAGAGACTGGCTGACCCTGCCTTCTCGAAAATGTATGCTGCATTGCATAAAAGTACCTGCAAATGAAATGTGAGAATACTATACAAGAAAGTGCAAAAGCCAGACAATATTCTGATGAAGTGATCGATAAAGTAACTCATTAAACGTGGTAATGATGCTATAAAGTGCAGGTGCCATGGAAGTGATTGTTTGGTGGTTGTAGTGTGTGGTTGTTGGAAATGCAAACAGTTTGGTGAATAAAGTGGCTTACTAAATCTGGCAGTCACTGATGCTGTGAAACCTACAAGACTTTTGTAACTGACATTACGAACACTGGCTAATTAACCAGGCTAGATCTGGGGCCTGTTTCAGAAAGTAGGATTTCTTACTTAGCCGGATAACTTCTTGGATTTAAGGTAGTCTGGGCTAAATGTAAGGAATGAAGATTAAGTTCATTTAAATTGGGGTAAGTTAAATCAGACTTGATTAAGCAAGAAACCTTGCTTTTTGAAACAGGTGCCTGGGATTGTTAAATGGCATTCTCACTTGTTGTACTGGAACACGGTTAACTTGTCTCTGAGCTTGGTGATCAGCCTAGGGGGTTCCAGCCTCTCTCCATAGTTCCTTTTAACATCTCTGCTGGCCTCCTCCAGGTCATACCTGGCTCTCCTGTACATCATCATTAGAGAGGAAGCCTGCAGAGCACTCTTAGCTTCATCTTAATGTTGTTGTTGAACCAAGTTCTTTGGTTGTGGGAAATCCTTATTGCTTTGTAGGAACACAGACATCAACACTGTGTGACATTTGCATGTTCGTGAATAGCCACAAACAGTCTGTGAATACATACCAGTCTGTGATTTCGAGGCAGTCTGTGATTAGCTGCTCTGCCTCAGTGGTGCAGCGCTGCATAAATCTCTTCACTGGGGGGCAACATTTTCAGCTTCTGCTTGTATCCTTTGTGCAGAAGGATGGATTTGTGATCCGATCTGCCAAAATTTGGTTGCATTACAACATGGTACGCATCTTTAAATGCGGTGTAGCAGTGTTATGGTAACCATAATGATGTGAAATTTGGTTGCATTACAACATGGTACTCATCTTTAAATGCGGTGTAGCAGTGTTATGGTAACCATAATGATGTGAAAATTATATTTTTTTAAAAAAGAAGAATCTCACCAGACAAATGGGAAGTGCAAAGTAGAATTCAAGCTGACCACAAGACTGCCTGATTATTTTTTTTAATTACATTTTACAAATATCTAATGGTGTTGTCAGAAATTTAAGACACAAGTTCAGCCAACTGAAAAAAAAATAAAAAGTGGACATTTATGAAATGTATGATTATTGGTGCACCACCTGCTTTCTGGTATTCAAAATATGGTATTTTAATTTATTCATAACCATATTTTAAGCTGTTTGAAAAATAGCACATCTGTCGCTGGGCAAGGTTATTTCCAGGTCCAGGTCAGGTCAAGACATTTAATCATATAACAACATTTTAGAGATATAACAAAGAATCCGAATTTATTGAGTTGCAAATCTCCATATTGGGGAAAATGACCTATTAATCACATTTTTAAGCAAAATTATTTCTGCCAGACTTTACAATCTAAGGCATTTGTAAAGTGACTTTGAGTATCTAGAAAAGCGCTATATAAAATA
The DNA here is from genome assembly GCA_026781145.1 of Hippopotamyrus pictus. NCBI lineage: Eukaryota > Metazoa > Chordata > Actinopteri > Osteoglossiformes > Mormyridae > Hippopotamyrus > Hippopotamyrus pictus. The sequence continues at coordinate 9,893,662 of JAODLC010000021.1, forward strand.
AACGTATTATTATTATATTACTCCCCCACTCTTTATCCTTTTAATTTTAATTAAAATGAGTATTGATAACACATGTTTAATTTGCCTAAATTTTACAATGCACATATACCTATAATATATACTATTTCGGACAAAATTCATTAAGGTACGATGTTATATTTTAATAAAAGTCATACATGGCATGAACGTGTTTCAAACCGGACTCAAATTCATGAGACACATGTGCAGCTGGGAAGCGGGCGGCCATTAAAGCGGCGTGATTTGTCTGCTGTCTGTCGTTTATATACGAAAGAGAAAATGATTAAGGCTATTTTGATTTTTAACAACCATGGAAAACCACGACTTATCAGATTTTATCAGTATTTTGTAAGTTGTCTTATTAATCTCGTAATTATACTCAATGATGTCCTTAAAATGTAACCTACAGTAGGAACCGCTTTAAAGCTACGACTAGACCCGTTTGTGATGTTTTTCGTTTTAGTCACTTTTATTTTCACGTTTTATTCATTCATATAACTATTAAAGTGTTGTATCGGTCGCTTTTCTTTCTTCTTCCAAGGCTGAGGACATGCAGCAGCAAATAATCAGGGAAACATTTCATCTTGTGTCGAAGAGGGACGACAATGTGTGCAATTTTTTGGAAGGGGGAAGGTATTTTAATATAATCCTGCAGTGACACCGTGAGATGCTAAGAGAGCCAAACCCTGATCGGAATACACGCATTAATGAATAATGACAGTGATAACTCACGTAGTAGACTACTTTCCCTTTTCTAATAAATGTGTATGTGACAGGAGAATCCTGCATAACAGTAGTTTCGCTTATCTGTAATTTATTTTGCAGTGTACTAAATAAAATGAAGTCTCCTTTTTGTTATTTATTACTATTATTAGTGTGCTTTAAGATAATGTGGATGTGGAACACATAAATTCTCATTGCATTAGTTCTCATTGCATTAGTAACCACGTAAAATTCTGTTGACAGTTTAATTGGTGGCTCTGACTACAAGCTGATCTACAGACATTATGCGACTCTTTACTTTGTATTTTGTGTGGATTCCTCTGAAAGTGAGCTGGGAATTTTGGATTTAATACAGGTAAGTCATACGAAATGTTGTGATGACTTTCACCGCTAGGTGGCGCTTTCGCATCTTCAGTTAATGTCGTCATTCCCGTCCAATTGGCATTTTTTAAAAATACAGAACTAACGTTATTTTTTTTTTTTCCTGGTTACAAAGGCCTTTTAGTGCTTTATGTATAATAGATATATTAAATAAACTTTAGTGTGTTTTCCCGTAATGTGTATTAGGGTCAGTGTGTATATATTTGTGTGTCTGTGTACCTGTAACATGTCCGAATGGCATATAAAGCATCATTTCATTTCGTTTTGCATGTTATATTTTACAAAGGAAAACTATTTTTATTGAGTCATTTCAGGTCAGAGTTTTTTGCCTAAGCAAAGATTACTTATATTTACAAAGTCATTTTAAGAGATTGGCAATAAACTTTTTATGTGAATATCCTTACCTATGAGTCATTTTAGATAGCTAGGTGCAGCATATAGTAATAATGTACATTTAAATCTTAACATGAAAATTTGTTTTTTTTTTTTTTATTTAACTTTAGTAATCTAATAGTAAAGTATTGTGTTGCTTTGTAATATTTGAAGATGGTGATGTTAGATATAAAGTTCTATGTTTTAACCTCCTCCAAGTACCTTGTTTCTTTTTTGTTTATACAGGTGTTTGTGGAAACACTTGATAAATGCTTTGAAAATGTTTGTGAACTGGACCTAATTTTTCACATGGACAAGGTAAGACTAGCTGGAATAAAAGTTATTCCTATACGGAGTGTTACAATGTTTTGGTCGGTAGATACATGGTGAACTAGTGTCTCCAAATCATAAATGAATAGTTGATGCCCTCTCTGACGGACTGGCATCCTGTGCAGGTTGTTCCTGACCTTGAACACTAAGTTTATTGGCACAGGCTTCATGATCACTGTATCCCGAAGTTGGCTCAGCCCCTTTATACTGTAGTTCACAGAAATGTACTAGACAAAAAAGTACAGAAAACTGCGAAAAGTTAGTGAACCGACTCCACGGTGTTTAGCTTACAATTTTTCCAGGTGCTGATGGCTTGAAAAAACTTAAAGTAAAGGTGCTGTTTGGAAACCCGTAAACCATTAGTGCAGAGGCCCACATAAACATCAGTTACTGTAGGAACACACAGTTAACATTTTATTCTCATTATTTAGATTACTTAATACTAAATGTAACCCCTTATGCACCTTATATAAATATTTTTCTGAAGTATACAATTTAAAAAGAAAAAAAACTGTTCTTTAAACAAAAATTGATGAATAACTTTTAACAGAATTATTATATATAAATACACACGCAGACTTAAAAAGCTAAGTTAAAAGTATAAGTTAAAAGTATTTAAGCTGTCTGGAAAGCCTTTTAAAGTTATTTCCTTAAAAGAATTTATTATTTTATTATCTGTGTGATTTCAGCTATTTTTATTGTCTGACTTATTTCAGCTATTGCCAGCATTGTGGTGCTTTTATGGCCCGTTTCCAGTTAAAATTATAGTCCCAAGAAACCGACTTTTGCTGTTTTTATTCCACAATACCTCTGTCCTACATCACCTGCATAAAATAACACCATAAGCAAAGGACACAGGCGTGGGTGCCTTCTCACAGGATGCGGTCATAGGCTGCTGCTTGTGCCTCGAAGAGGCAGAGGACAGACTCCAGATGGCCACTGCGAATGTCTTATGCTGCCTCAGAAGGGTGTCTTTGTTCCCCAGGACAGCTGCAGGGTCTCCTGTTACATCATCACACAGGCTTTGCACACTGTTAGTGCACGAGTAGTAAACAAGTGCAGCTTGGTGGAGCCGGATGTGCTTAGTGTAGAGCAGCGTGTGGCTCTGTGGGTTAGGAGGCTGTGCCTGTGATGAGGTCGTCACTGGTTCATTTCCCAGGGTTGGCAGTGCGATTTAAGCAAGGCCCTTCACTACCATTTGCTTCCGGGACTGTTTGACCCTGTTTTTTCAAAAAATGTCCATCCAGTTTCTTCTTCTCTATCAGGATTGTAGGGGTCATTCTTTCCAAAAATGTTAAAACGGTTAATTTGTTAGAGATAACACCAGGTATGAAATCATTATTTACTTATAGCTATTGTTTAGTACCTGCATTTCAAGTAATAATCTCCCAAATATCTATAAACATAGCTTTTTAAGAATGGGTGCCATGCTATACAGTGGGTGTCAGTGTTCCCTCACAGCTCCTGGTTTGCGGATTCAAATCCCACCTTCACTTTCTGTGTGAGAAGTTTGCATGTGGGTCTTAGGCAGGTACCCCAGCTTCCTCTGGCAGTTCAAAGACATTCATTAAGGCTGATTGGTGTCTCTATATTTCCCATAGAGTGTGATTGTGTATGTGCCCAGCAATGGACGGTCATCCTGTCCAGGGTGCACCCCAGCCCTGTTCCTTGTTCTGCCACGGATAGGCCTCATGTGCCATTCTGACCCTGTTCAGGACATGTGTCAGGAATTTGGGTTTTTCTCGGCGTACACATAGTCTGCCTGTAATCAGCTCCGGCCTCAAACACTGCCCATCCCTGGTTAAAAGTGAATACATACCTGTCCTGATTGATTGTGGCTGTAAAGGATCAAAGGCCTCTGTGATTTCGTCAGTTCTGTCTTTATTTCTGTGTATAAATAACTTTGCACTGATAATGTCACCTGTGCGTTTTCACACTGAGACCTCAGTAAGCTGTGGCAATGATAAACAGGTTTCTAATAACTACTGCACCTGTTTCTTCCTTTGGCATATTTACCAATTTACTGACTCTGACAGAGTGTTTGTGGAAATAAAAACCGTATACTTACTTTCCTTTCTCTAAATTCTGCTTGGCACCAGGCACGGCAGTAAATTTACCTGACACGACTTGGGTAACATAAAGTTTCTTTTATTAAGTCAGGGTGCACTGGAGCTGACCTTAAAGAAACAGCGTAACCCCAACCCAAAGAAGCGAACCCCCAATCAAAGAAAATGCTCAGGTTTTATACATTTCTGCAAGTCCCCTTAAAAGACACCCCATTGGTGAAGACAGGGGTTCTTTTCTGTGTGCAGACCCTTGTGAATCCCTTACATGTCCCCATGTTAAACAATACTATTCGCTCAAATCAAACTACCCACATCTCATCGTATATTTGGTCCATTAATCTGTTTCTGTTACAACACATTCATTATACCATATGATTCTCGAAATGGGTAAATATAGCCAACGCAAAAGAATATGTCTGTTTGTCTCCATTCAGTATTTCTGGCTGCTTCCGATTATCTTCCTCAGAAGCACTGATCTGCCTATGTAGTAACTTCCACTCTTTCAGCAGAAGAGGTTCCAATTATCTTCACATACAGACAGTTTCAGCTCCTGGTTTCAGGGTCGGCACAAGACAACGCACATCCGCATTCTTCTTGCCTAAGACATTGACAACAATCCCACTATGCACCTCCCCTCGGCCCTTCTAGAACATCCCTTCCACAGTTTTTAGTAAAGTTAAGCCGGAAGCTTTTTTAGATCTTAAGCATCCTTAAACTCTCACCATGAATATACCCCTAGTTGTTGGGATGGCATTAGGTCAACATAACTAACTTACTAACCAACCGGCGCATCCTATACTTTTCATATGTTCTCCCAGTATTTTTGATGAAGAAATACTGCTGTCTGGGAATGTTGCTTATGAACACAGCAGGACATGTGTGGTTCGTTCTTTGTGTGAATATGCTTAAGGTGTATACATGACAACATGTTAAACATTTTGCTGAATCACAGAAAAGGAGGTTCAGAATCTGAATGGTGGTGTTGATTCTTCTCTCTTCTGATCCTCTGTGCCGCCATTGGTGACTGAGTGACTGGTGCTGCTGGTGACTGAGTGAGATGTAGGCCTGGTTTGTGTCTTTGTAGGTCCATTATATCCTGCAGGAGGTGGTGATGGGGGGGATGGTGCTGGAGACCAACATGAATGAGATTGTGGCCCAGGTGGACGTTCAGAACCGCATGGAAAAATCAGAGGTGAGAGGTGCTATTGGGTGGGGGACTCGGGGGCGGAGCCTTATTGGATAACCTTGTCCTGTTTTCCAGGCAGCCCTAAGCAACCTTAAATAATGAAGGCAGTTCATTGCCATCAGGCCAACATGATAGGTTTTCCTCTTAACATTAGGCAAAGTTTTAAAATTTGAGGTCTCATTTCATCTCCTTTTGTTGTTTATTTCTGAGCCTAGGATCCCTCTTTCCCTCAAGTTTTTATGCATTTCTGTCACCGAACCTATGTTTCAAATCAGTGGTTTAGTCATTTTGATGAGTCATACAGTTACCATTAAGTACTCATTTAATCAGTTTTTACAGCTACTTTTTATGAACTTATAAGTTAAGCAGATAACAGCTTTAGTAACAGATTGAGTAAATAATATTGATGACCTAGCTCAAGGGTTTGGCCGCCACAGCCGTCCTGAGATTTTAATCGGCGGCGTTTATAATCCAGGGATATGGGGGAGTATCTGGGACTGAGGGAGCCCGACTGTCTGAAAGCACCCATTTTTGATACCCGATAATCAAAATTTCCGGTTGGCATAATTTACCCTACGCCACACCCCTCCTCCCCTGCCCCTCAACTGAGCACCTGACTCTCGAAAAATCTTAAGTCCCTTGATCATTGTTACTTCCCTGTTTGATAATCTGCAGTAATACAGTATGTCAGCGACTGCTATACTTAACATGGCCAAACTGTTGTCCTTGCAGAAGATACGGTGGTTGACGTTTTGATGTTTTACCCTGTGGCAGAACATGATGTGTTTGTTGATGCCATTGTTTGATTTTATCTTTATGGAAGTCAGTTTGGGGAAAATACTTCTTATGAAGTTGACTTGATGGACACTCTGCTCCATTTATCACATGCTTGTTGAAGAGAAAAGCGCGTAAGTTTGGGTGATCTCGTTTTTTTAAGGCTGCTTAGGGACTGATCACTGCCTCAGTCGAATCAGCAATGAAATCATCTTTCAACTTTCCTTTCCCTTCAAGCTGATTGACTGGAATTGATATTGACTGTCGTTGACACAGGGGTGGATGATCTTCCCAAACAAATCATTGCAATCTTTATAACACACAATCGAGATCCATGAACTGAATTGCTGTCTCAATTTTGAAATGTACTGTCAAGAATACACTGACTCAAACAAGCCTAAGGACTTATCGATTAGCACCATTTAATAGACAGTATGACAGTATTACATTAAGGACACTTTTTGAAAATCGTCATTAAATCCTGAGTTAAATTTTATTTTAAATATCTGACTGTACATGCCTGACTTGTACCTCACACATCTGCTCATGCTCACATCACACTTTACGCCTTTTTTTTTTTTTTTTTTTTTTTTTACGATGGTGCCTGATTAGTAGAACTTAGTTTCATGACATTTTCACAACTCACCCTGATCCTTTTAAATATTTCTTTTTACTATATCAGGTTAATTTTACAGACTGCATGTGTGTGATCTCCACCAGCCCAGGATGGGATATTCAGCCTAATATTCAGATTCTAGACACTCTGTGTTCTGTCTGTTTAATAAAAGTTCTCCATAGCTCCTTCACTTGCGTCTAACTGTGTGTTTAAGGGTCATGTTAGGTAGTCCAATCATGATGGGGGGACCGTATATGCCCCTAACGACTGCCACTATGTATGCTGCAGCAAAGTCAGTAGATTATGCCAATACGACAGACATGTAGAGAAATATTTTTTTTCTGATTCCACTGATTTGGAGTGATGGAGTAGACCAGCTGGGAGGACAAGATCCAGGTATATTAGATTCTAACAGGTCTGTGTGCTGTTCAGCCAAATGGATACTTCAATATTAATTTAAATACTAGAACTCGTGGCTATAAGTGGAAATTGGCGGGAGAACATTTTAAAATGGATTTGAGGAAGCAGTTCTTTACACAGCGTGTCGTTAGACTATGGAATAGTCTTCCTGTTAGTGTAGCACAAGCTAAAACCCTAGATAAGATTTTAACAACTCTGAGCTATTAGTTAAGTTCTTCCCAAACTAGCTTGATGGGCCGAATAGCCTCCTCTTGTTTATAAATGTATGTTCTTATTGATATATTACTAAAACAAAGGAAAAATATGCCAAACTCCATATTTCAGTTCACAATGACCCAAAGCTGTAATTATATCAAAAATAGCAGCAATTTAAAATGATGGAAATATAAACTAATATTTCCCATATGGGATACTTGGGTAATAGTGTTGATCCAGATATTGGAAACAGACAACCAGATTGAACACTTAAAATGACAAGCAAAGAAAACAGATTTTTTTCAGTCAGCAGTCAGTTCTCGCTAAGCAATAAAGCCTTCTCTGCAGTTTGCTGTATGGTACAGTTTGCTGTAAAATTGTGGGTTGAATGGATTGGGCAGAAAATATAATGCGGTGCAGATGTGCAAGGTACGGATCGGGTAGGTGGTACGGATCGGGTCGTGACACATTTGTGTTATTTATTTGATTTTACATGAAGTTTGGAAGTATTAGCAAGAAGACATAAAAGATCCTCATCTCTATGATTTACATAAAAAGTAGATTGGGGATGTCTTTAAGATCAATGATATAAACTCATCAGATAGCCCACCCCTACATTGATACTGACTGACATTGCTTGACACTGCTTTTGTGATTTCGATGGCCAGCCTGCTATTGCTCTGTCTGTAGTGTCCAAAGCCAAAATGAAATGAAATCTGTGAGTTTAGCACGTTCTGTTGATTAAAATGCGTCTTCCTGGGCAAATCTCAGTTGCACCTGTTCAAAGGGCAGTAAAATGTTCCATTGCTCTGAATTAATTGCTTGGTTTCCATGTGACTGTACGTCTTATCAGAGGTGCTTGAGGTCAGGCTCTGAGGCTACAGCTGGCACAGAGCAGGTGATCTGCGGAAATTGAAACTTTCTGGTATCTCTTCAGTTTCACTATGAGTCTTAGACCTGTAATGCTGTAAGTGCAGGTTTTGAAATTGCTCCTCAGTGTTCCTTACACCTTTTTCTCTTTCTTTGTGCTTTTCTTCAGGGTGGCTTGTCTGCTGCCCCAGCACGGGCCGTGTCTGCAGTGAAGAACATGAACCTTCCAGAAATCCCTCGTAACATCAACATCGGCGATATCAACATCAAAGTTCCCAGCTTGTCCCCATTCTGAGGACAAAATACATTTTGTCATCATCTAATCTAATGTAACAAAGAATAACGATAGTTAATTGGATATATGGACAGTCCTTGTTTTTCGGTAGATTTCCTGTGGAGGTCACCTCTATACAAAATCCTCTTCCTGTCTTGTCTTACTCCTGTGGCCGTGTCTATTTCCAGTCTGTGGAGGAAAGAATGGGGGTGGAATGTTGTAATAGCAAACATTTCTGTCCATAAGCAAACCATAGAGACGTCTTGTTTTGTTTTATCCATCATCCACATCATCTCTGTTCACAAGAAGAGTGCAATGACTGTATTATTTCATCTGGAGGAAAAGACCACACTTGCTATGCAATCTTTTCCTGTTACATGGTCTGTAGATTGAAAGCAATTTGTGCTTTACATACATTAACCCTGGTTGTTCTAGAGACTGCCTGTCCCTGCTTTCTCACAGTACGTTGATTTTGATACAAGTGTCCGATAAATATATGTAAATATAACCTGCTTCTGAATATGGTTAAAAAAAACGGTAATATAAGGTCTGGTTGGTTTCAAGCAATGGAGCTGCAACTGATTGACTTCTGGGTCATTTTTTAACTGTGGCTTCATAGTGGTTTCATTTTTTTTAAGATGGGGTGCAGCTTCTCCATGGATAAAAAGCTTTGATTGCTTTAGTGGAGCCGGAGATTTGGTCTTGATGGGAACACTTGCTACATTTGTCTGAACATTCATGCTGATGGTTGAAGCATGAGTTAGACGACTCTCAATGCTTTGTCAGTTTGCTCTCGAGTGCTGGAGGAATGAGTCCCTTGTATGTCTCTTTGGACAAAAGTGTTTGCTGAATAATGGTAATGTAATCTTGCAGCAGTGCTGGTTATATGGACCAGCTGTCCAGGGCTTTGACTCCAATACGACTGTTTATTCCCTGTATATACATTAGAATTCCAAATCAGCCATCCTGTCTCCATGTTGTTCTTGTTTTTACCATAATATACAAACATGCCTGCAGCTTGGGAACTTTTTATGTGTCTGTATCTGCGTGTGAGTGTGATACAGCCATGGAAAAAATTGAGACCACAGCACAATTTTTTGTTTCACTCATTTCTCAATCTATGGCTGTGTGTCTGTGAATGATATTTTTTTTTTTTGCAAACTGCAGCCTGGCACTTCCCTGTTTCTCATTAATGAAGGGCTTCTTCCTTGTTTTATGAGACTTAAGTCCTGCTTCTAGGAGCCTGATACAAACTGTCCTAGCAGTGCACTTCACACCTGCACTTAATGTTTCCTGTTCCTTTTGAAGGTCACCTGATGTCATCCTATGATTCATGTAAAACTGCTGGATAAGTTAACGGTCATCTCTGGCATTAGAAAGTTGCTTCTGCTCTCTACCTGGCTGGTTTCTGGTTGTTCCCAGTGTCTCCTGCTTCACCTTATTCTTGTGTACTGTTATAGAAATTTTGAACCTGGAACAACCTGCTGCTCAGCATAATCTTCTGCCTGCAGAACCACGATTAAACCAGGATGTAAAAATACAGATTTGTTTAAAAATATAGAGTAGTCTCTTCATTTTTTCCATGGCTGTACATGAGATATATAGGTCTGGATGGACTGTGTGACACTGTAGCGAAAAATGGCTGTTTAGGCCCATGATTTGACAGCCTCTAATCTGGATGTAAATTGCCACACTCTCAGGGCACTGACTGCTGTTGTAAATGTTGTAACTGATAATTATGTTTTTAATTATAATGTTTTGTCATAGAGAATTTAACAAATTTCCCCTTGTTTTGTTGGACTATGGTCTGTAGACCAGGAGGAAGTCATCTTTGGCAACACTGGGAACGACAGCCGGAAATGAGCTTCAGTGGTTATATGAACTCTAATTTGAGTGCCTGTAAATGGCAAGATGAAACCTTTGATAGCATTTCCTTAAACATGTTTGTTTGCGTCTCACTTTGCTGGATGGATGGTATTTGGTCCTTTCCTGTCCCGTTTGGTGGTTGCTATGGTTTTTGTTTTTGTCTCCATTTGCTGTGTGTAGTCCACTTATCTCTTGTTCCATTTCCATTCGAGTCCTAGAGTCCCTGTTTTGTGGTTTCCCTCCACACATGGATATTTCTTAGTACATTCTGAGCTGGGCAACCCTCCCTGTCAGCTTTCTGAGCAACGTGATGTTCCCAGTACGTTATGACGTGCCTTGGGCTGTTTGTTGATTAACTGGTGTTAATCTTGAGTGTTTCACTTACTCACGCTTTGCTTTGTCTGCTGTTTTACTAATGCGCGGTCACCTCTAATCGGGTAATGCTCGGTCACCCCTAGTGGCACCATTTGTCCATACTGATCGTAAGTTTTCTTCTAAATACTTTGTGTTATTTATTTGATACTTAAATACATAAATATACTATGTTTGTTTTCTTATTTGAATAGTTATTGATGTCTGTCTCTCTCTCGCCTCTTAAAGAATAAATTCTTTAAACTCGGTTTTTCCGAACGTGTGATTTTTCTGCTGTTTCTCCCAGCATTTTTTGCTTTTTATTGGTTTATATCAGGACCATCAGAATGACACTATTTCAGGCAAATAGTGGTTACAGAGTAACAGAGATCAGGCCCCTCCAAGTTATTGTGACAGGCCTAATTGTGACAACTACTACATAATTGCTTGATAGTGATTTTTTTGAGCTGGCTGCAATTATTTTGCATAATCGTTAGAATCATCTCCAATCATCTGTATGAAAATAGCTGGATGAAATTGAAATGTCATTTTCTACCATGTCATGTTTGACCGCCACCCGTTTGACGTCATCTTGTGCTTCTGAACCGATCCGTACTACCTACCGTATTTTGACCTTGTACACCTATGCAGCATCACATCTCACATCTTTTTTATGTTTTTTTTTTCACAAACACTAGGTGTAACAGACTTCGGGAGTGACACAGGCCAAAATAACAAATAAAACACCACTACCGAACTAAACCCAATCTAAGCTAGTCCTACGTGAAAACAGAACACAAACAAAAACAACAATACTAACTCCTAGCTCCCTAACCAAACCAACAATTAAGCAACATGTCTGGTCGTATGAGACCTTGACACAAAATACTATGTGTGCTGGAAAGGCAACAGTGCTTATGACTCTGAGGACACCATCCCCATAGAGCAACGTGATAGTAACCTCAGGTTTTGTCTCATTGACAGGGATAGGGGGACTGGTCAGGGCTGAAGGCAAGCTGGATTGAGTCAAATGCAAAGTAAGTCTAGGAGAAAACCTGTTTTGGTCTGTAGGACACTTCCCAGCAAGACAATGGCCTTAAACACACAACCAAAACTACACTATAGAGGTTTAAAACCAAAAGCCTGTATGTCTTAGGGTGGCCCAATCAAAGCCCAGAACTCAATTGGATTCAGGACCTGTGGCAAGAAAATGACTGTTCACTAGCAGTCCTGATCCAGTCTGACAGAGCTCCAGGCAATTTTGCCAAGGTGAATGGGCAAACACTGCAGGATCCAGATTTACAGAGTTGGGACTTATCCCAAAATAACTGAAGCTGTAATTCTAACCAAAGGTGATTTGGGGAGGCGAGATGCCATCAACAGATATCTGTCTTGCTTAATTTTTGTTTCATCAATTACTCACTGTTAAATATGGTTAAAAATTATGTATTTTTACAGTTAAAAAGAATTATATATACACTCAAAGGGTCCCTTCAAACCTTTATTAAGATTTGGAGGCCCTTTTTCAACTTCTATGACTCCTTACAAGAACCCCTTGATAATTCATAACATAAGCATCATAAATGCTCAATGGTGGCAGTGAAGGGAATTTTTAATTTTAATTTTTTTTTCTTCCCCCCTTCCCTCTCCTATTTTTATCTTTCTCCCTTTGTTACATTACTGTAAATTATTTGTTTATTTAGGAAATTATTTATTTTAGTAATACTATTGTTATTTCCTCCATGTGGGTGGGATATGTCTGGGTGGGAAAGTAGGATTATTGTAAAATGCTTCAGTGTTTCGATCACCTGTGTACTACAGTAATTGTTCAGATCTGCTAAGTACATTTGGTCTCTTTTACCACCTGTAGGGAAAAAACTTTGATAATAAAATAAAATAAAAAAAAAAAAATATATATATATATATGGTTAAAAATTCCAGTTAAAGCTGTATCACTTTCTGACTCTAACTGTATAGTAAAAATGTAGAAAAGGTCAAGGGGGTGAATACTTATGCAAGGTACCTTAAAATGCAGGTCCAGGAAAGAACATAAGGTCCTTCGCTGTGTGTACATAAGTACAGTCTGATTGCGGAACACAGAGGCTTGGAGTCCTGTGACCAAGCTGTCTTTATATTTTGTTTTGTAGCTCATCCTCCTTTACTCGCAGCTTTACCAGGGAGCCTGTGTCATCATGCTGTCCTCCACTTGGCTTAGCGCTGCAATTTGATATATGTTGACTAGATACTCCTCCTACTCTCTCTACTTTGAGTAAGTGGGGTTTTTTTGTTTATAAAAACCTTAAGTTGGGGGAGCCTGTGCTTCCCCTACCAGTTCCCTTCTGTCCTGGACATACACCATTAAAGAATATATTATGGAATCACTTGGTATGTCATCATCATTATTTTTCTTTTTTGGGGGCTGGAGTAAAGAGGGAAGTACAAATCCTCTGTAATTGGTGATGCATAGCTTTTAATAGTCTTTAATTAGATCAATACTTTGTTTTCATAAATATAGGGAAAGCAGTTTACAATTGCAGTACATTACGTGGCTGACAGATATTTTAAGACTGAAGTAGACTTTTAGCCTGGATGATCTCTATGAAGAGTAAATCTGGTGGTGTAAATCTGTCAATGTCCTGTTGGATTAAAATATTTTGGTTATATGGTGCTGTAATTTCACACCTGCAGGTGTGCAGACTGAATTTCTGCCCCCAACACTCTTATGTGTGTGTGTGGTCTTGTATATATTACATTGTAGAGATCACATGTCCCCACAATGTGATAAAAAAAAGAAAACTTTTCACATTGTGGGGACAACTTTTCATTCCCCACAAAAGGAAACTCAGTTTTATAAAAATCTGTGAATACATAAAAAAAAATTATGGTGGATTTTTGAACACCGAAACAGACACCTAGAGAAACTGTATGTGTGGGCACTGAAGAGGATTGAGGTCGTTATAAAAGCTTGTCAGGTTTTCAAGGTGTCAGCAATGACAGACGGTGCCCTTGGCTGAGGACATGCACTGATGGACCCTGGTAATGATTGAACATCACAAGGTCCCTAGAAAACCACACAGAAGGAGTGGCAGCCTCATTCCAATTTCTGTTTTTATTTATTTTTTTTTTTAGCTTTAGCACAATTTTTCAGAATGATTTGCTGAAATTTACTGGTAGGTTATTTTCTGAAACATCTTGCCATGTTAAGGTGTTGCTCATTCTATTCTATTCTATTCTATTCTATTCTATTCTATTCTATTCTATTCTATTCTATTCTATTCAATTATTCGTTTCTTTGTAGTGTCTATTTTCCTTCTGGCTGGTACAGGTCGAAATTTGTGATGATTAACTATTCTTAGCACCAAAGGATGCAGTAACTTATGCAGGATGTTGAGACATCAGAACACTGGAAAACAAAGGAAGTTAATGTGCATCTTTGATTCCAATCCAAGCCACACCATTCTGCAGTGATATTGGAATGTCTCTGAAATCTTTAACTGCTCCATAGTTATGAGCATATCAAAGGTTAGAAGATAAGCCTTGTGAAGTTTTTACTGACCATAAATTCATGGTCTGGTGTCATGTGATTCTGCATCATTATCAACACTATTAATAACCCTTTATCATTCTTTCTTGTTCCACAGTAATACTATTAAAACTGCCTTTTCATCAAGCTTACTACACGTGCCTTTTGAAGTTTTACTAATATTAAGGATGAAACATTAATGACATATTATACCACCAAAAAATATGAAGGCTGTGGTTTTGTTCAACCAATATTTCCCAAGATAAACAATTTCTTATATACCCTTAAATACCCTAACCCTCTTCAAGAAGTTGGTGACTCTAAATTGCCTTTGGTGTGTGAAAGTATCATGTATTTCATTGGACAGGCTCAAGACTATGACCTCCAATCGCATAATAATTTTCCTACATTCCACAAATATGCTATTTATGTAATTTGAAGGTTGAACTGTGTGTGTGTGTGTGTGAGAGAGAGAGAGATAGGTAGGGAAACTGCTGTGGTGAATTGGTGTCCATGATGTGTTCCACTTCCTGCTTTATACAGCATATACATTCAGAATTATTATAACCCTGTTTTGAGTACAGATGTTCCTCTACTTATGAACGAGTTATGTTCCGAATGGCTGTTCGTAACTTGATATGTTCATAAGTCGTTGTTCTACATCATTTTATGGGTATACACAAGTACAAAGAACTAAGATCCTAGGAGTATGCACGCTACGCTGCTGCACGGCGGGAGTAGCGGCCAGAAGTCGTACTAGGCGGAATTGGTGTGCAGAAAAAAAAATTGATGTTGCGGACAGGAAATGGGAGCCCAATGAACACAATTTGGACTTACAGTCCTCTTTGTTCGTATGTCTGAAAGTTCGTAAGTTGAAAGTTCGTAAGTAGAGGAGCATCTGTATATCCACTTGAATGCTAACTGCTAACTACTGTAACTAAGCAGAAAATAATGGTGGGATAAACTTATACAGTAATTAAGAATGGCAGTAATCTATTTATCTGGGTTTAGCAAAGCTCATGCAGATTAGAGCTTCTGTTATCTGTGATGGTCTGACACCGATGATCAGGAAACGGCAATAATTCCACACTGAAGGTGATAAATTGAAGCACACTTTGAGATTACATGATATGAAGTTGTAAAGCTTGACTTTATTGTTGCAATTGCACATGAAGTTCCCTTGTCACATTTTAAATGCCTCGGACTTTGATGTCTGTGCCATAGTTTCCAGTCAATGGATTATCCATCTATAATTCAGACAACTACCGTGTAGATAGATTTTTCCAGTAAAAGAATACATATTGGCTTGTGTCTTGTCTAGCTGTCGGCTGGGTTTCTAAGGGGGTCTCAGTGACATAAGTGTACAGTTCCTCCATATTTGTTTTGACAACTCACAAATTCAGCCTGTAAGTGAAAGGTGCCCTATTTCATATGAAACAAAAACCAGCATATTTGACCCCACAGCACACGTCCTACATGTCCTGAATCTCATTGTACTGGAAAAAACTGATTAGTCAAAGTCAAAGAGTCTTTTGTTTTCAACTTTAGATATTTGATGCCTGGAGTCACACACTAAGCTGAAGTACTTTCTTGTCGTACTGAAGATGAGAAGGTGCACAATCATACATAATATTACTTTGTAGTGAAATAGTTTTCTACCTCCTTTGTGGTTTGTTGTGAAGGTAGTATGCAATACAATGGAGTTGTTAGCTGTGGATTGTCCTCATTCGGGACGCGGACGGCCTGGGGGTGGAAGCTGTTCCTCAGTCTGTCCCTACTGGCCTTCAGGCTGCAGAAGCGACTGCCTGACCACAGCAGCGCGAGGAGGCCATTGTGGGGGTGGGAGGGGTTTTTTGGGGGTCGGTGACCCACCTGCCAGCCACTCCCATATGCGTTAACCCTTCTGAGGTTTTGTTCCGTTTCAATAATTATTAAACACTTGATTGAAGACTGTCATCATTGAATCTCCTTTCCTCAAGAATGGTATATAATGGCACTTATTTGAGGTGAAAGAAAGCTCTAATATTTTACTGTAAAAAACGTTTTGTGCTATGAAATAGAACCTCCTAGGGGCTTGTGTTTATAAAGATGTTTTGTTACATTAGGTCCTCATTGAGTAAGATGTTGGTCTTAGAACGATTTCCAGTGTACTGATTTGCTGTTCTGCATCTGGACTTGGAATGCAGTATGTGTGTGTTTTTTTTCAGCAACGCCAATCCTTATTATCACACTGAAAAGTGATAAACATTGTTTGGCCTTCGACCATCACTAATGTATATTAAGAAATTAACTATTAACCCAGGTGGGAGGAGAGTCCAGAGACAGTATAAATAAAAAGCCTCAACAGAAACCATACTGTCCCTCTTGCTCTGTACCCTGAACGATATCGAACATGGGGAAAGGGGGGTTCTACGTCAGCAAGGCTGTGGGGGTGGTAGCTATTCTTCTGGGAGCAGCAGCTGTGGCCACCATAATTGCCTTATCGGTCGTCTACGCTGAGGAGAAATCAAAGAATGAGGTGAAGCCCACTGAAGGCAAACCGGAGCCAAGTCCCACCACTACCAAGGCCACCACAGCTGTACCCACCACAGCTGCACCATCAAATGAACCATGGGACAAATACCGGCTACCAGATACCCTAATGCCTGAGTACTACAACATTACTCTTTGGCCTCGACTTCAACCAAACGAAGATGGCATTTTCATCTTCACAGGCAACTCTTTTGTTGTCTTCAAATGCTTGAAGGACACTAACCTAATCCTGATACACTCCAATAAGTTGAACTATACAAAATATGCGACTCTTACTGGAATCGATGACCCAAACCCACCGACAATTAACACCACCTGGTTAAAATTGGAGACACAGTTCCTTGTGATCCAGCTCAATGGCAATCTTCTTCCTGGAAAGTCTTACCGGCTGGACACGGAATTTATAGGAGAGCTGGCTGATGACCTTGGGGGTTTCTACAGGAGTGAATATTATGAAGATGGCGTGAAGAAGTAAGTCAGTTTTTCCGGAGCTATTTTTAAATGTTTCCTACAGAGCAATCTGTGGTTCATCACTTACAAAGATCCCGAAGACCCCAAGCAAATTTTTCAGATACAGTTATTATATAAAAATAAAAGTGGTACTCGGGGATAGATAGTAATGGTGTGGTCTCACCTCTCTGTACCCGTAGGTTTGCTGGGTGTCTGGAATGTGTATGCCCTACTAGCATTAGTATGAGGTTCTTCTCATCAGAGGTGGCAATTTCAGGTCCAGAAAGCAAATATCCAGACCATGATTTACTTTCAACCAACCAGTTGAGCATAAAGAGTCACAGACTACTCAACTGGTTGGTTGAAAGTAAATCATGGTCTGGATTTTTACTATCTGGACCTAAAATTGCCACCTCTGCTTCTCATGGTCCAAAACCATTTGTAAAAATTGCCCTTAGTGTGTGAGTGCTAGTGATAAGTCCCCTGCCTCCTGCCTCATGATTCCTGGATATATTATCAAGGCTCACTAACCCCTTGCATTGGCTAATAGATTATGGGAAATGCAGGGACGAATTAATGAATGGATGATTGAAGTAATTCACAGCTACTCTGTAATTCTGTACATTTAACAATTTTTAGAACACCAGTGATCAGGGGAAACCCTCTTATATACATCTTTGCTGAAAAATGTTATACTTACCAAGCTGTCCGTAGGAGTAAATGGGTGTGTGTGTGTGTGTGTGTGTGTGCCTGGGCATGTATTATTAAAAACTTGTTATTTTGGCCTTGTGGGGACATTCTTTTAGTCCATAGGGTTATGTCCATAGAAATGAATGGAGAGTGTAATCTGTGTGTGTGTGTGTGTGTGTGTGCGTGTGCGAGTGGGTTTGCATAAATAACATTTGGGGACCCCAAAATGTGGTAAAACCTGAAACTTAGTTTTGGGGACATATTTCAGGTTCCCATTTCAATAACCTCAATTTTATAAAAATCTGTGAATGTAATCAAAAAAAAGTGTAAATGCCAAAAGACTTGTATTTTGTTTGGTTACTTATGGTTAAGGTTATGGGTTAGGGGTTAAGGGTGTTATGACTGGGATTAGGGTTTTTCCCATAGAAATAAATGGAAGGTCCCCATTTAGATATGCACACCAGTACACCAACAAAAGGGTGTGTGTGTGTGTGTGTGTGGCCCATCATGGGTTATTCCCTGCCTTATGCCCGTAGCTTCTGGAATAGGTTCTGAACCTCCACGACCCTGAATAAGACAAGTGAGTACAGAAAATGGATGGATGGATGGATGGATGATGGATGGATGGATGGATGATGGATGGATGGAAGAAAAATATTATACGCACATATTACATCAACAATATCTGCATTATAGCCATCTTGTGTCTCTCCCTAAAAGCTGTTGAATATGTCAGATCCTTCAAGCCTTTCGATTTTTTTGCCACTTTCTAGGGTTGTTGCTACAACACAGATGCAGCCCACAGATGCCAGGAAGGCTTTTCCCTGCTTTGATGAGCCAGCGATGAAAGCCATCTTCTACATCACTCTGATCCATGACATTGGGACAGTGGCCCTGTCAAACGGCATGGAAATTGGTCAGTGCAGATCTTAGCTTTCCAGACCACTACTTTGCAAAAAGCCAGGTCTAATATTGATCTTAAAAAAGTTTCTGTAAGTAAGTTGAAAAAAGACAACAATGCCACAGAGATATCCAATCCACTTGGGGTTGCTGGTGTTTTCTGCACTTTTCCAGACACAAAGAATATTGAGATAAATGAAGCTACTCTTCTTTCGACCACGTTTGAACCCACGAAGAGGATGTCAACGTATCTGCTGGCATTTATCGTCAGCGATTACGCTAACATTACTCAGGAGGGCAATGTTCTGGTAATGGTTTTACTACATATCTTAAAAGAATACATGTCATCATTAAAGAATAAAGCTCATCATTAATCTGATAATGACTTAGACTCATGAACACATGCAATCTGACTGTCCTGTTTGGCATATTCTTTAGATCCGAATCTGGGCCCGCAGGAAAGCCATTGCTGATGGACAAGGAGAATATGCCCTTAATATTACTGGCAGGATCCTGCAGTTCTTTGAGAATTATTATAATGCCACTTACCCTCTGTCCAAGTCCGGTAAAACATTATTTTTATACATTATTTAAACTGGAATGTCACTTGTGGATGACTGCTGCTGTAATTTATACAACTTTAGAAAATAAGATAATATCATTCTGTCTCCAGACCAGATTGCTCTGCCTGACTTCAATGCTGGAGCAATGGAGAACTGGGGGCTGATTACCTACAGAGAGACAGGCCTTCTTTATGACCCCCAGGTTTCATCTAACGGTAACAAGGAGAGGATCGCTACCATCATTTCTCATGAGCTGGCTCACATGGTGCGCAGTGCGGCGAGCGCTTTTCTGTTGTGTGTCTCACCGTGACGTCTTCTCTATGTAGTTTTTGACCATCTCCACCGAATTTTCCATGCAGTGGTTCGGAAACCTTGTGACAATGAAATGGTGGAATGACTTGTGGCTGAATGAAGGCTTTGCATCCTACGTTGAGTATCTTGGGGCACACTGTGCTGAGCCTGATTGGAATATCGTAAGTATGACTTTCATTAACCTGAAAGAATTCCTGTGAATTACAGTGGACAGTACTTACAAAGTGATATATATGAATATTCAAGTAGATTTTGTTTTAATTGTTTTGAGACAAACCAGCTCATAATGTTTGCACGTTACAGAAAAGGTTGGGAGAGGAAGACATGCTGTATTGCATGAAGAAATTTTTGTTCTCCTAGGTTTTGCTTATAATATACGGAATCCATGCTAGGTCGGGGTTGGGGCGGGGGGGGAGATGCATCCCCTCCGATGTGAGCTGTCAGCCAGCTTCCTCTTTACACTTTCTGAAGTGCTGAAGCTCACTGTGATCCTCCCATAGCCTTGTCACTGTAGAACAGCCAGACCGATGGGGACTCATATATAATCCTTCACGAGCCAAATCTGTATCCCCATTGTGGGACACACATTGCATTTTGCAGCATGGCAATGGGGAAAGCAATTTTTTGCACCTTTTTGTTAGTCCACTTCAATGACTCTCTCTCTATTTGTCCTGCTCAGAAAGATCTGATTGTTCCGGGAGATATCTACCGAGTATTTGCCATAGATGCCCTTGCCTCCTCCCACCCTCTATCATCCAGGGAGGATGAGATCAACAAGCCAGAGCAGATCAGTGAACTGTTTGATGCTATCTCCTACAGCAAGGTTTGTTGTATTATTTGTATTTGATATTTTTAAAGTTTAATGTTGTATTGAGATTAATGTTATATTGAGATTTAATACTGTTATTTGGGCTCTGAGAAAGCTACAAATATATATATGTGAATGTTTTTTTCTATAGGGTGCATCAGTACTGAGGATGCTGTCCGAGTTCCTCACAGAGGACGTCTTTGCCAAAGGGCTCAGTGTAAGTCATTGTAACTCCTGAAAGTTATTTCACATCCCACAGGTGCAGGTTGGAGCCATTATGATCAAACTACTGCTATACTGTGCAAATACCAGTTTGCATGGAAATGTGTTTGTTTTTCATGCAACAGCTTTGGTCACAGAGATTATCCTCAGAGGAGTATGCTGTATGTTCCAGTTTAGGTTGATGTGTTTTATAAAAGCAAGGAAACTATTCAAAAACCCCAGCATAATAACTTGTATATATGTATATGGTACCACTCAAAAGTTTGGACATGCCAAGCCATCTACAAAGAAGAGTGATAGTGTGTCGCATCACATGGCCCGGTCACCTGACCTAAACCCAGTAGAAATGGTTTTAGTGGAGTTTGAACAGAGAGTGAAGGAAAAGTGTCCAATGAGAGCTCAGCAAACGTGGGGCCACCTTCAGGACAGCTGGAGAAGCATCCCAGGAGGCCACCTCATGAAACTGGCGTAGAGGAGACAGTAGGGTCAGCCAGTCCCTAGAGGAATTGGAGTTAAGGGTCTTGCTCAAGGGCTCAATGGTGGCGTTACTCTGCTGACTATGGGATTTGAACTGGCAACCTTCTGAGTCTCAACCCCCCCCCCAAACAAATTATTAATTTTTGCTTAATACTTTTTTGGTCAGTGCATAATTCCATATTTGAAATTTTATATATGTTATAGTTTTGATGTCTTTGTAATTATTCTAAAATGTAGAGAATAGCACAAGGAAACCTTTATATGGGTAGGTGTGTCCAAACGTTTGACTGGTACTGTATAAGCAATGATATTGTTAGGAGTGATGTATAAACTTGATGTACAATCAATGCAATCATAACAGTTAACATAAGGTAACATACGATCCTTAAAACAAAGCATCTTTTCCACAGACATACCTGAATCATTTTGCCTACAATAACACTGTATATACAGACCTCTGGGACCATCTTCAAACAGTAAGTTTCCTTCAGTATGTTTGAACATTGACAGACAAGTGAGCAAAACATGGATATCTTAACGTAAGACCTAAAATCACAGTCTTAGACATAACTGCTACTTGTTAGTAGGTTATTGCTAGTTACCTGAGACACTGATGGATTGCATAAGAAAATCCTTACAAGTTTAAAGGTTTATTCAAAGAGAACATCAGTAATATTTTTACATGCCACTTAAAGAGTTAGACTTATGTAATGAGTGATGTCTGCAGTGGGGATAAGTTGTTCATTTTGTCACATGTAGGCTGCGGAGACCTCAGGAGTCAAATTACCCTGTCCAGTCCGTGACATCATGGACCGCTGGGTTCTCCAGATGGGATTCCCAGTGGTGACCATAAACACTGCCACAGGAACAGTCTCTCAGAAACATTTCCTCTTGGATCCTGATTCTGTTGTCACCAGGCCATCTGAATTCAAGTATGTCTGATTTAGGTTGAACTGAAATGAGGGGAAGAGGCTTAATTTTAGATGCTGTGTAATCATTCTACTGATATCTGTACTGGGTATTATATAATATCTGTAACTGCTTTTGGACTAAAGTTACCAGTGGTATGTCCCCATAAAATGGATGAAGACGGGAAAAGAGGAGGAAGAAGTTTACTGGTTACAGCAAAAAGAAGGTAAGAACTAACCTAGTGCAATTCAGTATTATCAGATATATATTTCCAAGCTTGAAAATCATGTGTGGGCCATTACATCAGAGGAAAACTGCACTGTACTATCCAGAGATGGATAGGTCAGTTCCAGAAAGTAAAAATCCAGACCAAGATTTTGTTTCAACCAACCAGCTGAGTACTCTGTGACTGTGACTCTTTATACTCAAGTGGTTCGTTTAAACAAAATCTTGGTCTGGACTTTTACTTTCTAGATCTGAACTATCTACCTCTGTACTGACGTGTTGTGAAGCCTGAGCACTTCAATTTTTCCTCACACAGAATATAAAGCTGCAATGATAGTAAATGAGAATGACTGGTTGCTTGCGAACCTGAATGTGGCTGGGTACTACAGGGTGAACTACGACAACAATAACTGGGAACGGCTCCTTGCCAAGCTCAGCGAAAACCACACGGTAAAAGGCATAATTCTGACTCATTAATAGATGAGCCATGCTCAATAGAGCGATACTGTTCCTTTCGGACAGCAATTACTTGGACAGCAATTACTAAAAAGGGTCAGAGAATATTACAGGATATGAACTTGTGTTTGTCTTCATTGTGTGCAGGACATACCAATTATCAACCGGGGCCAAATACTGGATGATTCTTTCAACCTGGCCAGGTGGGAATTTTAGCAGTAATGCCCAAAAATGTCCATGTGATTTGTAATGTGCATAAAGCCCTTTTTTTTATTCATTTCAAAGGGCAAAAATTGTGAGCACAACACTGGCTCTGAGAACAACTAAGTATCTCTACAGTGAAACAGAGTACATACCATGGCAGGTGGCCATTAACAACCTAGATTATTTCATCTTGATGTTTGATCGCACCGAAGTCTACGGACCACTGCAGGTTAGTTCATATTGAAACCCATCCGTTTTCAGGCTGGATTGTTGAGATGAATGAGATAAATTATTATTTGTATAATTAGGATTGCTTCCTTTCTTTGATGCTTTTTTCATATTTTATTGTTTTTATTTCTGTATTTTGATAGGCTTACCTCAGGAAGCAGATCATACCTCTGTGGGATCATTTCACTCAAATCACTGATAATTGGACAAAGGTACCTGATAACCATACGGACCAGTAAGTATCTCTGCCGACCCAGAACACTTGGTACACAGCAATAGCATTTGAATCATATGAAGAGATGGTGTTGTTGGATATATTTTCACTAGCATTGTCATGTGACCAGGTACAATGAGGTGAACGCCATAAAAATCGCCTGCAGCACTGGTTTCAAGGACTGTCAGGACTTGGTTAAATACTGGTACACACAATGGATGCAGAATCCAAATGATAACCCGTAAGTTCCCTGATTTCCATCTCGTATAATGCTAATGGTATAATGTATAGTAAAGCTATTTAGGTACTGTATCTTAGGATATTAAGGTATACTTACATGCTGCTTATGAATGTGCTATGAATGCTTTATGAATGCGTTATGAAGGTGCACTGAATATTCTGAGTCCATTATGAATATGCACTGAATGTTCTTTGACTGCATTATGAATGAATTATGAAGGTGTAGTTAATATAAAGCATTAAATGCATTCCTCTGTGATTCTGGTGAACAGAATTCATCCCAACTTGAGGAGCACAGTGTACTGCAGTGCTATTGCTGAAGGAGGGGTCGAGGAATGGAACTTTGGCTGGAAAATGTTCCAAGATGCCACCATTGCGTCAGAAGCAGACAAGATGAGAGCTGCCCTAGCTTGCACAAAGTATCCCTGGCTACTCAACAGGTAGTTTCAGCTCATCTTCTCATGTAACTTCATGAACTGATGGAATACCAGCTAATGACAAATACTTCTAGTTTCCAGCAGTCAGCAATGTGTATATGACATATATACTTCATTAGTATGTGTGTCAGCTGGGATTTCTTTTTGGGTGAGCCTAGTCCCTTTCAATTGTGTCACTATCAGTGTCAGTGACGATGATGACTGCACATACCAGTCAAAGCGTTATGGAAAATTATTAAATAGGAATAATTGTTAACAGATTGTAAAAGCATGCAGTTCTCGCCTCTATTTTACATGCAAAATAAGAAATTACACAGTATCTGTTTTCATAAGTAACTTCAGTTGTTTGTTTTCTTTTTTTCTGTTGCGTACCAGGTATCTGGAGTACACGCTGGATCCCAATAAAATTCGTAAACAGGATGCTACCTCCACCATCATATACATTGCCAACAATGTAGTGGGACAGCCTTTAGCCTGGGACTTTGTTCGAGCAAGATGGGATTATATATTTTCCCAGTGAGTTGAATCTGGATAAACCCATACTGGACTCATTAATTACCTTTGTGCCGCTCATGTTCGTTTTCTGGATAAACGTTAATAAGATTTCTCCTTTCCCAAATCTAGGTATGGTGGAGGATCTTTTTCCTTCTCAAATCTCATCAACGGCGTGACCAAGAGGTTTTCAACAGAGTTTGAACTCCGACAGGTAAAACAAGCTCGACCATCAGACAACCATGTGTTGATAATAATATTAAACTATGTCCAAAGCATGTTTAAAAATGCATTATGCATATGTTTTTCCATATATCTTGAGCTAACTGACATAATTATACTTTACACTGGGACGGACTTCTGCTTTCTTTGTATTTTCTTATTTAACGCATTCATTCTTATTTAACACATTCATTTTCTGTACCAGTTAGCTGTACAGGTTTGCAGGGTACAAAAAAGACAGGCAGAGTGTTGCTAACGTTGAGCCGAGTGGCTCCATTATATTTGAAACACAACAATAAGTGATTTCAATACGTGGTAATGATATTAAGAAATATCTTGTGTGGTTTCTCAGCTGGAACAATTCAAGAAGGACAATGCGGGGACGGGACTCGGGTCAGGCACCCTGGCGGTGGATCAGTCCATTGAAAGGACAAAAGCCAATATGAAATGGGTGGCAGAGAACAAAGCCAGTGTTTTGGAGTGGTTCACCACAGAATCTGCGTGAAGACGGTGGCTTGATGTGGTACCAACAGTCTCCTGAAACATACACCAGTTCTGGGCAGGACTATGATGCATCCCATTATTTAATTTATTGACCGGGACTTGCCTATTTTTTAGGTTTGGCTGAATTTTTTATTTTATCTTTCAACTAATCCACAAATCCAACATAGGAGGAACTTTTCAAACCCCAAAATAAAAGCATAACGATGTACTTCATTGATGTTTAGTGATCTGAAATAGTGGTGTCATCCCTGCAGCATTTTTGGCATTTATCAATAGAGCTTATACTTTCCTGTTGAATCTTATAAATACACAAATTAAATCTTTGATTAATAAATGATGGGTTTTGATTAATTATTCTTCCCCTTAGATTCATTTAATGTAAAGATAAAGGCTTCTGGGTTTCTGCATATGGTATGTCGGGCTCCACTTTGGGTTTAAAGCATCAATGTTCTCCATTAATGAAGAGAACCATCTGTCTTGCTCTGGTTCTATGTTCCAGTTCATTCCAAAGATGTTATGTTTGACTATTATCAGGTTTGATGGCACATTTTTAATCTCTGCATGCCAAAACACAGAACAGGTAACTGTCCAGATGAAGCAGACTTTGTTTAAAAAATAAACCATAAGAACATAAGAAATTTACAAACGAGAGGAGGCCATTTTAACTAATAGCTCAGAGTTGTTAAAATCTTGTTTAACTCTGATTTAAAGGAAGCCAGGGTTTTAACTTGACCTACACTAGCAGGAAGACTATTCCATACTCCAACTACATGCTGTGTAAAGATGTGCTACTTCAAATTCATTTTAAAATGTTCTCCGGCTAATTTCCATTTATGGCCACAAGTTCTAGAATTTAAACTAATATTGAAATACCCATTTGGCTGAACAGCATCCCGACCTGTTAGAATCTTATATACCTGGATCATGTCCCCCCCTTAGTCTCCTTTGCTCGAGGCTAAACAGATTCAGCTCAGCTAACCTCTCCTCATAAGACATTCCTCTAAGACCAGGAATCATTCTCGTAGCCCTGCGTTGCACCCTTTCCAAAGCGGCAATGTCCTTCTTAAGGTATGACGACCAAATCTGCACACAATATTCTAGGTGGGGTCTTACCAAGGAATTATATAATCGTAGCACCACCTCCCTTGACTTAAACTCCACAAATCTAGAGATGTAACCCAACATCCTACTGGCCTTTTTAATTGCTTCCCCACACTGGTGAGAGTGGGACATGGAAGCATGAACATACACACTGAGGTCTTTCTTGTAATCAGCTACCTTTATTTCTATGGAACCTGTAAAATATCTGTACTTTATATTTCTGCTCCCTGTATGGATTAAGTTACATTTATCTATGTTAAATTTCATCTGCCAGGTATCAGCCCAGTCACTAATTAAATCCAGATCCCATTGTAGCCTCTCTGCTGCTAGATCAGTATCTGCTACACCACCCACCTTGGTGTCATC
>JAODLC010000021.1:9932088-9944309 GCA_026781145.1 Hippopotamyrus pictus
GGGTTGGGGGGCCCACAGACTACTGTAGCCTAGGGGCCTCTGTACACCTTAATCCGTCCCTGATGGTGTCCCTCCCCCGACCCATAATATGCCAGAATTCCCCAATAATGTGTTTTTATGCACAAATGGTTACTTATATTTAATAGCATTAATAAAATTAATAAATCTTCCGTGTTTAATGAAATGAAAAGCATTGGAATGAAATTAAATGAAATGAATTCACTCTGGCTCTCCATCACACAGCACAGGAACATCCGAGGAAGAGCGAGATGATCAGATTGCATCGGCAAATACTCATAAACGACTTTCAATCAAACCCTTTGTTTTGTGTTGGGGGTTAATGACCCGTACACTGCTAATGCTGTGTTCATGCTAACAACTGCAGTAAAGGTATCTGCCTATGAAGGGATTTAATCTTCACTGACAGCATTAGGTAACGTATGACTGGCCTCATTCTCTGGGTACAGAGACACCTAATGAACAGAAAAACGTTGCTTTGGCTGTCACACATGCACAGCAGTAACACTGTCATATTTAAAACTAATGAAAGCCTCCAATGTTTTAATAGCATACGCTGCCACTCACGGTGTTTTTGAGCACCTTATATTTTAGCCTTTTTTGGATGAACTGAGCAATGTGCTGTGCTGTGTTTGAGGAAGATGGAAGATGAAGGGAAGCAGAAAGTGATGACATGGGTGCAAAATCACCTGACCTTAACGCCAGTGGGGTTATTTGGGATGGAATGGATATAAAAGGAAGTGGCATGGCTGCTGCAAGCCTTTAAGGCTGGGGGGTTTGGAGCTCTGTGTGGGAGGGGGGTGTTGCGTAGCATGCAGATTCCAATCCAAAGACATGCAATTAAGGCTAATTGGTGTCTCTAAATTGGTGTGTGTGTGTGTGTGTGTGTGTGTGTTTGTGTGTCCAAATGTCCCCCACAGTGTGATAAAAACCATTTTTTAATTTTTTAATTAAAAATTCCAAAAGTTTCATATTTTGTTTGATTGCCTGTGGTTAAGCTTAGGGCTGGGTAGGCCTTAACAGAATGCCTGAAATTTGTTCATCTGTAATCAACGTGCCTGTCAATTGTCACTCTGTCCTTCTTCCCTTTTATTGCAGAAGTGTCACGAAACTGTAATGAAACATGAGGAACTCTGAGTGATCAACAACATTAACTATCAGAGTCTCCTCAGAGTCACTCCATTCCCCTTTCATGGGTAAAGCTCTGATTGTTTTTCCTGTCAGTGCATCCTAGTGGAAATACTGACCTTTTTCCTTCACTGTAGGTATTCATTTTGTCAGGAGAAATTAGTGGAAGGAAAATAACAAGAACGTAAGTGCAGCTGTGGGGCTTCATAGCAGGACCATTCAGTGCAGACAATTTAGCATTTTTAGTAGCAATAATAGTAATGGTTCCTTTATTAATCCATGCGGGGAAACTGACTGGTTTTTGCACATCCTGCCTCTATGAGACACAAAGTTAGAATTTAGTGATCAGTGTTGACACACCACAGCTCACAACAACAAAGTGTGTCCTCTGCATTTAACCCTTATGTGACGCCGTGACATAGCATGGGGCAGCTAATTCAGTGCCCGGGGAGCAGTGCTTGGGGGCGGTACCTTGCTCAGGGTACCTTAGTGGTGCCTTGCCAGTCGGGGATTCGAAGCTGCAATCTTTCAATTAAAAGTGTGCATCTCTAACCATTAAGCCACCACTGCCCACCACATGCATATACACTACAAACAATTTCCCAGTATAATTAATATAGAGGGATTTGCTTTTGTGTGTTTGGCAGAGGACAATTCTTTAATTTGTTTGTGCTTTTAAACAAGGCTGTTTTTTATAAATAACTAAATTTATGCTTCATGAAAATGTGTATAGGTTGTGTGACAATGCTACACATAGCAGGGGTGTCTTGGCTGCCTGTTACGTTAGTGCCCCCTAGTGGTGTTTTAGGGGGGTGCATGGTGCTAGTTAACAGTCCCAAGACAAAACGAGAAATTCACTCGAGATACTTACACGTACGTTGTGTTATCTGTACGTCCCCTATCCACAATCTGCAGGTAGGCAACAGTGCATTTCACTGCACATTGTACATAGCATTCACTGTGCATGTGACAAATACAGCTTTGAACTCCAACAATGTCAAAAATCAATTTATTATGTATTTAAATAAAACGCCAAAATAGTTGAGACAATTACTTACATTACTTGAATACAAATCAAATAATTAAAATATTTACATGTGAAGAATCAGTATGAAATATATTATTTTAATAAATTATTTTATGATGCAACAGTGACTCAGCACTGCATAAATACTGTACAACTGTAAGTGTTTTAAGAAGTATGAGATACTTGGATGAAGGACTGTATGAAGTTCTTGCTTCATATCCAGAGTTCTTGCTGAAATCTTTGGCAGCCAAAGTCTATGCTGCAAATCTGCAAGAATAGAAATAAATGGTTAAGCCTCCTTGTTAAATATGAATGGCAAACTGCATGTTTTTAGAAAAAAAAAGATGCATTTGAAAGTGTAAGGGCAAAATGCAGGGTGTGAATTAAAATGCCGTGATTCATTTTTAAACAGTGTTAGAAAAGATGGAGCCACATTTACCTGATAGTCCTGTGTGGAGTGTCTGTACTCCGGCGACTCCAACAGGGACTCCAGGCTGGAGTTAAAGATGTCTTCCTGTACTGTAAGTTCCAGGGTCCCGCTCAGCTGACCACGCTCCATTTCTGCAGCTGGGGAGGCCAGGACTGGGCTGTGATACTGCCCCACATGATCCTCCTCACTGTGCCCCCAGTGGCCCCCCAACGAGCTGGACTGGCACAACACCATGAGGTCTGGTGCATGTCGGCACTCCAGGGCTGCGAGATCCCGCTGATGCGAGTGGAGGTTCTCTTCCGTGTGACCCAGCTGGGCCGACAGGTGGTTGATGTAGCGGATGGCGAGACGCAGGGTCTCGATTTTGGTCAGGGTCTGTCCGGCTGGAGCGAAAGAGGGGGGCAGGTAGGTCCTGAGGTGGTGCAGCGCCTTGGTCAGGTCCCTCATCCTCAGCTTCTCCTTCTCACTGGCGCTCTGCCGCTGCTTGCTGGGGTTCCTACATCGGGTTCTGCCCACCTTCCTCCTGGAGGGGCCGCTCAGCCTGCTCGGGGCCGGGAACTTGGGTGTCGTGGGCTCTGGTGAGCAGGCAAGCTGATAACCAGTGGGAGAGCCAGTGAAACTGACCTCCAGGCAGCAGTCTGGGGATACAGCTTCTGGGGAAGTGGTGCTGTAGAATTCAGAGTCTGAGCTGGGCCAGAACCACTGGTCCTGGGGGCTGTAGCCAATCTGGGAAGGGGAATCCATGCTGTCTCTCTGTGTCCGTCTGAGAAATGCAACAAGCTGTGAGAGCCACTCAAACAGGCCTGTTTTTATCCAGGACTGGGAGGTGTGAAGTGACACCTCAGCGGTGCCCCCTCCCCAGCTGTGGAGACCCTGAAGATTCTTTCTCCATGCCTGGGAAAATGGAAAAACCTCTGACCACAGGAACAAGTGTGAATTTTTACTCCTGGGCAAAACAGCAAGCATTTTCCCAGCCTGGTCTTTGCGTGATGTGGCTGATGTTTTCACCAGGCAGCAGAAATGTCTGCTATCATTTCATTTATTCCGCAATATTAAACACCCAGTAGAAATGGCTCCAAGCCTATTGCTAATAGAAATGATTTTTTTGTTGCTAAAAAAAGTAAATGTCTCAATTACCAAAGCTTCATGTCAACACAGTTTATATTATACTTTTTAAAGGTTTAAAAGTTCATCTTTTTGTTCATTTATAGCGATCCTAATAGCAAAGGTGTATGTTTGGTGCAATCACTTTATAAGTAGCTTCCTAAGCAAATGCCTTGGATCTATCCAATCCTGTTCCATGTGTACGTGTGCCTGCCCGCCCAGTGAGCTCCAGCTTAGTCATTGTTCTCATATGTAAGGTTTGGTTGCCTCTGAAACCAAATCCTGATATTTTCCCAAGCTGCTGCCTCAGAGTTCTGTCTGCTCAACAGGTGTCGTGACATTTAGTAGCGAAGTGCATGAACACGGTATTGAGGTGTTTAGCCGGTGTTTGCTGCCCAGGGAGTACAGTGAAGTCTTGCTTCATCTGGCTTTTCACCACTGTCTTCGCCTTGCTCCTTCGTTTACAAGACAGAGAAGCAATAATCCACTCAGAATTAACAGGAGATCATAAAACACACACACACACACACATACTCAGATGGGCACAAATACGTTATCTATCTATCTATCTATCTATCTATCTATCTATCTATCTATCTATCTATCTATCTATCTATCTATCTATCTATCTAGTCCTTTCCAAAGAAGTGAAAAAGAAACAAGGTGCCTTGACCTGGTTAAACACACGAACCTTGTCGTGAGGTCAAAGTGCGGGCAGTGCTGCTGACGTCCTGGGGGTGTCAGTGCAGGTGCTGGCGAGGGACAGGGCTGCCAGGCTCCGTTCTCAGAGCAGAGGTGTGAATCGTCACCTCTAATGAGCCAAATTAAGAACAGAAACATGATGTCACTGTGCAGGCCTCAGTGTGAGCCTATAATGGAATTTCACACTGCAAGTGTCACTCAGATAACAGATATTATTAGACACTTAAAGCCTCCAAAACTACATCTACATTTTCAGTATCAACATTCATATATTTTAGTCAATACTTTTATTGCCGCAAATCATTTTCAGTGTGATTTTTATTTTAAAAACATGCAATTAAATGTAAGCATTGTATCTTCCTCATCTTCTTCATAATGATACCCTGCATTTTATCACATCTTGTATAGTTAATAAATACATCCTTAAAAACATCAAAATGTGATCAAATGCATTTTTCATTTTTGTTTGTTTGTTTGAATAAATACGTAGTGCTGATACCCTGCATGATGATGGGAGATATCATCGTTTACCTCCCCTTGTCTGTTTGTACAAGGATCCATTCATGTTACATTGTGAACTCTTCCTTAAGAGGCCTCCCAAGGACACAGGATTGTAAACAAAGGATACCGTGACCCAGCCAGACAGGTCAAGATCTTCATTCAAGTGTTACAATCACATGAATTTCTACCTCAGACAAAAATCACTAACTTTGCATACCAGGCCTGTAGCCATATCCTCCTGAGACCCAAGAAAAAAAGTATCCTTCAATTTTAGGTTATTTGTCTTTGGAGGAAATAAGGCATCTTACAATTTAGATTTTTTCAAATTAATTTTTATCTTTAATTTCACAGCATGTCCTCTTTAGTGTACAACAGGAATAAATATGTTTCCTAACATCAGTAAAAAGATCGATGCAAAAATAAAATAAATGAAATAAAAACAATGGACATAAATGAATGGGTGGGGTCTCAAGAGGATATAGCAAAATTGCTGGTTTGAACCCCAAACCCCCCCATGATATTTGCTCCCATCCCCTGGTTGTCAAAATATACCACAGGGAACCTATTGGTAGAGCTCCTGGACCCCCCCCAGCAGAGTGATTTTACCATTGGGGTCCTGAGCAATGCCATCAGCCCCCAGTTGCCCCAGACCTTCGAAAAAAAAACCTTCTGCTAAATAAATAAACGTAAATGTTTCTCCAGCATGATTCCTGGTTTTTGTTCAACTTCAGTTTGATAGCTTTACAATATTCTTGATGAGGCTGTACCTGACACATTCGGACACACTATGCCCCCCACCTAACCTTGTGTTAACCCTACAAAAGGTGAGACAGTATGTCCTAGCAAATATGAATACTAGTCAGAAAAGCTTATCTGGGTCCTGTTTCTCACTGTCACACACACACACACACACACACACACACACACATCGAAAAGAATCTAAATCTGACCACAGTGTCACTGACATGTCCACATTCTGGACAATGCTGACTGTTATTTCTGGTAAAACAACAACATCATTTTTCCATGAGACATCCTGAACGCTGGAATGCCAGGGGGGCACGGGCCTGGCCTTAAGGGTGAGAATTCTGTCACCCATGGTGGGTGCTAAGAATCAGCAAGCCACTGACACAGAGCAGGGTCGCACTGCTGCTACCCTGAGTACTGTGGGGAAAATGCTTCTGTGTCCATGCCCTACTAACACAATACAGAAATGACATCCGATCCAGCAGGTATATAATTATGCCTGTTCAGCATGTTGTCTGTATGTACACTGCACTGTATGGAGAGACACACCTCTTAGTCATTGAATTCAGGGGTTTCATTTCATTCATTCTGGACAAATCTATGCTTCCAGCCTTGTGGGAGGAAGTGTGGGGAAGGTCTTTTCTGTGTATAAAATCAAACACCAAGCCTGGCAATTAGGTTTACAAACATTTGTGAAAGAATGGGCTGTTCTGAAGAGCTCAGTTTCTTTCCTGCTAGATATTCCACAATCAACTGTAAGTGGTATTATTGCAAAGTGGAAGCGTTTAGGAACAACAAGAACTCAGCCTGTACAATGGCAGAAGATGTGAGGTAACAGAGTGGGGGTTGGCGATGTACGTAAAAGTTGCCATACTGTTGATTCAGTAACGGCAGAGTTCTGATCTTCCTCTGGATTAATTCCAGCACAAAAGCTGCATGCTGGGAGCTTCATAGAATGGGCTTTCATGACGGAGCCTCTGCATGCAGGCTTCACATCACCAAGCCGATACCCAGAGCTGTGCCAGCAAAAAGGCTTGGTGGAGGGGGGGTAATGGCATGGGGCTGTTTTTCAGAGGTTAAGTTAGGCCTCCTAGATCCAGTGAAGGGATCTCCTAATGCTTCAGCATATCAAGACATTTTGGCCTTTTTCAGTTCCAGCCTGACTGTGCCCCAGTGCACAAAGCAAGGCCCATAAAGACATGGTTGGGAGAGTTTGGTGTGGGAGAACTTGACTGATCCACACAGAGTCCTGACCTCAACCCCATCTAAGACCATTGGGATGAACTAGAACGGCAATTGAGAGCCAGGCCTTCATGTTCAACATCTGTGCCTGACCTCACAAACGCTCTTCTAGATGAACTGGCAAAAAATCCCACAGACACATCTAAAATCTTGTGGAAAGTCTTTCCAGAAGAGTGGCAGCTGTTATAGCTGCAAAGGGGATCAACTCTATGCCTATGGATTTATAATGAGATGTCATAAAAGTTCTTGTAGGTGTAATGGCCAGGTGTCCCAGTACTTTTGTCCATATAGTGTATATACACACAGATACATATTAACATCCCTGCAGGAATACCATAAATATCACCTTCATTCCCAGTGTTTCTGCAGGATTTAAATTTTTTTTACCTCTTACCCCATTTCATGCAGCCCTCTAGTTTGAGGATATTACAATAATTTGAAATAATTCCAGTCACAAACTGTGCTTTGCATTTCATGTTTTGGAACAGCAGCTGCTGTGGAACGCATCAGTAACCCATAACCATCCAGGTAAAGTAAAGAGTCTCATCTATCAGTGTCACTGCTTCACATTAATGCCTCTGGGGTCTCAGGAGCCACGACATTCAGGGTCACATGGGTTCTGGGGCAGCAGAGGACACCCTCCTCTGCTACTGGGCATTAGGGTCGGGTAGAGACACACACACACACACGCACACGCACACACACACACAGTGAACTTGGCGACTGGTATTGTTGACACGAACACTTCCAGAAAATCTTGCAAGTTGTGGAAAACAACTGAAAGAGAATTCTGAACTTAAGAGTCGAAAGCAAACAAGCAAACATTTGACATTTAATTAAGCCGTAACATACGAGAAGGAGTGCAGTTGTATTCCGGTTTATCACGGCTTTCATTATCTTAGGCTGAATCACAGCCCTGATATATTTGAGTACAACCGCAGAACTTCAAGTATGTTATTGCTTTTATACAACATTTCAAGACTTCAAGACTTCAAGACTTTTTATTGTCATTGTACAGTTGCCTGGACAACAAAATTAGCTGGCATGACCGCAAAGATGCAAGAAAGTGACAGTGTCAGTACAAGATATAAGAACAATATAAAAACACAATATACACAATGTATAGGTACAAGAGACATTGGGGGGGGTATATGCAAGGGAAGCATAAGTATAATAAATAAGGGGGAAGGGCTTTAGTCAATAGATAAGTGACACTATTGGGTAGTTAATGTCTCAAGTAGCGTTAGGTAACAACGTTAAATACAGCACGTACACACACAGACACACGGGCACATACATTCTGACACACTACAGGCCATTAACCATTTTCATTATTCAATGTGGGGCAAATTGATTCAGCAACGCTGAAGTGTCGCTGTTTGTCTGCAAGACCTGGAACAGCACAACCATACAGGGAAACACTTGAGCATTCAAACACTATTGTAAGCAAAATGTCTCAAGTAAGTGGAAATGTTCCTTTTCTGCCAGTACAGAATGAATCATTCCAGCGTTTCCAAATCTGATCTGCTAAAGTCAGTTCAAATTTAGCTTCTCTGGTATGAAACATTTTTTTAAAATTTATTTCAAGAAATAATTTTTGGGTATTGATGCAGTAAGACCTAGACACACACATACTAACGGGAGACCCGAGACCCGTATTCAAGGCCCATTCCTCGGTACCACAGAACACCCCCGACAGATGCCGGGGAGGGGAACCCATCAGTGAACCACAGCTGTCCCAGACAGAGCCCCACCTGTAATTTCACCATTTCCTGCTGGGCATGTGGTTGGCATTTTACCACAAATAGTATTTCAAACCTTTGCATGACACACTTCAGGACAGCAAAGAAATTGTAAATAAATAGCAAATGAAAAGTGCTAGTTATACCGGTTGTAATATTGTAATTAATGTCTGCTAGAGGGCACTAAGACTCTTGTACTGTAGTAGGAAGTAAGAACTGTAGAAGAACTGGAACTTATGCACTGCAAACCATAACAGAGATCGGTGTATTTTTTTAGTCGCTGAGTAAACTGCACTATTGTTCCCTACATCTGCTGTTTTCATTTTGCGGTTTCACATCTCAGGTGTACAGGGTCACACGTCTATGGTCAGATTAGTAGGACTCATTGGGACAATGGATGTCAATGATAATCAACTTACAAACACAATTAATATTGAGGTCGGTATATGGTAAACCCGGAATTCAGTTTAAACTCCTTATTCAAAGCGAGACAAACAAATATCATTCAGAATATATTTATTTAATTACTGACGTTGAAAATGACAGGAACGGTGTCTGGAAATAACACACATGCATTGCAATCAGCAGTCAATGTACTGAACTCCATTTAAATGTTTGCGGATATCAACTCGGGCGCTGTGGGAATCGAAGGCAGTTACAGTTATTTTCCAAGCGTGTTACATTACCCATTTCTTGTTTTTGTTACAGGACTTTCAGGTGTCGATTTCAATTCAATATATCGATTTCTGCAATCTGGCAACAGAATTTACATGTAACGCGCTTGTGCAACAGATTAACCCCATGAACCGTGGCACGCTTTCAAAATAAATTAATTTTTGCCTGTCGACACACACAGGAGCCTGACCTAAGTTCACATAAGAGGTCCTAGGGCTAACAGACAAAGCCATTCTCCGCAGAGTATTTTAAATGATTTCCTTCAGGAGACGAGTTTCATGAAAAGGAGCATGTTTTTTGGAATGATTATAGTGCCGTTAGTCTGTGGAAGGATCTGTATTGTTTTGTTTTGCTATTTTTTTTGTTGTAGTCTTGTTAACCACTGTGAGCAATGCACACATACACACATTTACTAACAACCAGTCCACATTCATACAATTCTAGTTAACTTTAAACACATCCAATTACTTCTAGAAGTTAAATATCTATGTCAGTGCCTGGGGATCTACTCTTTCGCCCCGTTAGAAAATGGCTGGTTGTTTCCATAAATATTTATTTTTCATGGTGCTGGATGTAAGTGGGTCTAAGAGCTGGAGTTCCAGCTGAAGGAGGGTCCAAAAACCAGGGACCTGTTTTTACTGTGCAATGTCTCTAGCCACCCAGTCGCCCTCTTCACTACTGCAGAGTCCAGGGTAGGATGAGCTTCACATACAAACTGCTGGGAACGTGGTGGGAGAGGAACTGACCAAACACAGACAAACATGAATAAATACAAACCTTCTCCCTCCAGACATGAGAGGTTTGTGCACCAAGCTTTACCAAAGGTATTACAGCTAAGATTCTACAAGAAGAACAAAATCACAAATAGCAAGGTCCACGTGGAGCAGCCTGTGAGCGGTGGGTCACTTTATCGCTATATATCATTATATTAACAACACAAATGTAGAACAAAAAAGCAAAGGTAAAAGAAAAAAGGGAAATATTTGTTCTTGTGCATAACAGCAAAGCAGGGTCAAGTTTTTAAAGGATAAGACAAAACTGCTTGATATTAGAACAGATGGCAGTCATATAAATTCAATCTATATGGCTATGGAAAGATTCAGCCAATGCTGATGGATGTCGTTTGTTCCTGATTGGTCAGTCTTTCACGCTTTCTGGAATGGTCCCGCCCCCTGCTCTTCACCGTGTCACAGCAGGACCTTCTCCCTGGTTTCGGGCAGCTTGAGGGCCAGCAGCCCCCCGCAGACCAGGGAGGAGAAGGCCAAAAGGATGGGGATGATTTTGGTGATGCCGACGAAGGCAGCGAAGATGGAGCTGCTCAAGATGGCCGCCAGCTTGCAGAGGGCATTAAGGACTCCAAAGGCGGTGGCCCTGTCGGAAGTAGAACGATGCGTCAGACGCGACAAGGCAGGCCAGATTACTACCTCTCTTTGAAACCAACTATCTTTAAAATCCAGCTATTTGTTTACTTCATAGAAACTAGGTAAAACTTCACAATTTGGTGCTACTCAGGGATGTGTTAAATATGTTCCTTTGATGTAACAGCCTGCAGGAAAATGCCACAAATACAACTGGAAGGATTACTCACTCAAGAGTACAACATCATCTCTATGGGCTTAACCTTTGCAGAACCACTATAAAGGTTTCTGATTCATCCCCATCGTCTTGCAGGGGACAGCAGGACCTCTTTGAAATCTATATCTACTTGATTTAAAGGGCTAACTCAACTGAGGAGCACAGCAATTTGGTTTAATGCGAGTGTACCTTTTGGATGCTGGGTACAGTTCCACGGTAATGACCTGGATGCCGTTCCAGGCTGCTACACTGACACCACAGAACAGGCACTGCCAGGCGATGATGGCCGCCTGACTGAAGCTCATGAAGAGGAAGAAAGTGCAGCCGGCAGAAATGAGCATAGAGCCACCTAGTGGTGGGGAGGTGGTAGAGTTGGGTACATTAATCCCACAGACATAGCCCTTCCTCAAAGGTAAATAAAGGTAAAGCATGGTATAAATCTGCATGCTTTTGGTTACTGCCAGTCTCCCTAAGTGAAGGCGAGAATAGCAAAATTCTACTTACCAATGATATTGATTCTCCCAATCTTGTCCATGAAAAGGGCTGATATGATGTTGCCAGGCAACACGGCCAGGCTGCCCAGAAAGCTGACCAGGTAGATCAGGATGTCATTCTCCTCTTGGAAGTTCAGGTGACAGCCCGTTTTGGAGTGCAGGAAAGAGGTGTTCTCCAGTCTACAATTGATAAATTTCTCCTTCCACAGGTCTGCAAGACATATTAAAGACAGATTTTTTTCTCTTGGACTAGTGGAATAGATGATTGAAAAAATTATTTAGGCAGCTCTGCATCCTCCTCATTTTTGATTATTCATATGGTTGTTTTGTAAATATTTGATGTGAGGAAATAAACTCTAATGCACTGTTAGAATGCAATAACAATTAAAGATTTTTATTTTACCCAAAAGTGGGGTTCCAAATCAGGTTAGAAACAATTGGACACCTTAGTACTGTGTAATGCTTTCTAATTCCTACCTGTGTTGTAGAAGATTGTGGACTTGATGGTGCAGTTCTCGAAGTAAGTCTCAGTGGACTTGATGTCCTCAAAATAACAGTCTTCGAACAGGGAGTCCTTGAACTTGACAGATTTTAGTTCTATGTTGGTGAACCTGAGGTTTGCACAAACATGCTTCAGTAAAGAAATACTCTGGTACCATCTGCTGTTGCACAGGCCTTTTTCCTACCTGCACATTAGTGGGACACAGTAGCCCAAAACTTACCTCATATATATGTTTAAGACTATTTATCTGGGTAGTAAGTGTACACTCACCTAAAGGATTATTAGGAACACCATACTAATACGGTGTTTGACCCCCTTTCGCCTTCAGAACTGC
>JAODLC010000021.1:9963879-9976593 GCA_026781145.1 Hippopotamyrus pictus
ATATAATGTGTGTGTGTGTGTGTGTATATATATAATGTGTGTGTGTGTGTGTGTGTATATATATAATGTGTTTGTGTGTGTGTATATATACACTGCTGCAGTAGAGCATTATGTCTAGCAATGCCCCTGTTATGCAATATGCTGTATGTGAGACACTATGTGTGTGTGTTTCCTACCTGAAGTGGGGCTGATGCAGTGCCATTCCTGCAGCACCTGACTCTGATCATGTTTATTTCTGCAGCCATGGATTAAGGCCTATGAGCGTCTGACTGTATGATGCGGCTTCAGCAATGAGGGATGGGCAGCTCATTCTGCTTCTGTGAGGGTAAATTCAGTCATGGAGACTCCACAGCAGAGCTGATGATGCTGATTCACAGCCTCACTAAGGAGCTACTGCTTCTGGATTGTAACTTCAAATATATAGTGAAACAAAACAGGCAAAATAATACAAAAATTAGTTGTAATATTATGATTCAGCTATGTGGTAAATGTCTGCGCATAACTGTGTATCCAGTTCCGGGTCATGGCGAGTCTGGAGTCTGTCCCAGGAAGCGCAGGGCAGGAGACATCCTGGTTGGGATGCCAACTGATTGCAAGACATGCACTCATAAACTATGGACAATTCAGGGATGCCAGTTCACTGAATCACATGTTTTTAGGAGGTGGGAGGAAATATGAGTACACGGTGAAAACCTGCATGAACATCAGGGGATTGTGCACACTCAGGACATGCATGGCGGGGCAGGATTCACACCCACAGCCCTGGAGACATGATGGCCACAGTGTCACCCACCGGGCCACCTCTCTGCCTGTTTTAAACATCAGCTCTAACTGTGTTGGAAACCAATGGACAGGGGCATGTGCATGCACACAGCGAGAGCAAAAAGCAGCACCACCATTAACAACATTTCTCAAACAACGCTGCTCAGCTCTGCCAAAATATTTCCCAGCAAGCATCTGTTTCATTCACTAACCAAGCTCATTTTCAACAAAACCTCCTAAGGACTGACTTCCCAACTGACTGTAATTTCTGGCTGAATGACATGGAAGCTGATCGATAGCAGAAACCACTCCGGGATGTGAGAAAAGGGCTGGTGAAGGTCGCCGGGTCCATATGGAGAGATCTCAGGGAATTACGCTCTGCGGTGTTAGAGGCGGGGTCTAATACCTGGAACTCCAAGGGTCCTGGCAGCCATCTCCTTACTAGGGACAGTAAAGCATACAGGGTCTGACTGAAAACTGACTCCCTGTTGGCAATTTACAGAACATGGTTTTCAGATCTGCTTCCAGCTTGTTTACCAGATGGCCGAGGGAAACATGCAACTTTATGCATCTCACAGACTCATCATTGTGGTTTTTATTTAGGAAACTCTTTCAAAGATGAACATTAATTAATCAAAAACTAATTTATGGGTATAATTAAATCTTCAAAAGAAGAATCAGTACCACTTAACAATAGGGCTCCCTTTTGCCACTTATAAATGGTGTTAACTTGTTTATAATAGTCCATTGGTGATTTACAAAGTGTTACAACCTAATTATAAACCATTCATAAACCTTTTATAAGGGTAGTCTTATTGTAAAGTGGTACCGAAGAATCTCTATTGATATTTATGTATTCTGGACATCTTTTCTGAGTGTGTCTTTGTACTGCCTACATGCCAGTTCCCCACATGTATAATGAGAAGGCTGATATAATGGCTAGGGCGGATGGTGACAGCCTGAACTGCTGCAGTGTGGCACGTCACCCTAGTCCCCCAGCTAGAACAGGAACGACAGTCGCCCACTCAACCTGCATGTCGGGAAAGCTGGGCCTTTAATTCCATGGCATAGCCATAACACACATACATGCGCAAACACGTCATTAGCAAACAGGTATGCTGATTAAATGACAGCCACAGATCTGTACAATAGCCTGATGACACGTGATGGTGCAACGGACAGGATATACACATTAGTCGCTAAGATTGATTCGGATGACCTTGTACTTCAGTGGTCAACCCGAAATATATATTCTAGTATATATTTCAAACTACAAAGGACAAGAAGTGTCACACTTAAAAGTGACAGAGGTTTGCATTGAAAGCAAAAATCCTTAAATGTCTTTCCTTGAAAGGTCTGGTTGAGGCTGTACTAAAACCAGTCCCCCCCAGTTTGGAAGCCTCTGGTTGTGTGGTATGACCTGAGGAAGACACACTTACCCGATTAGTGACTGCAGCAATTCAGTTTGTGCCTTGGCTTGATCCATACAGCTAAGGGGGTGGAACGCTGATTAAATAAGTTTTCCATTTTAGCTGCAGCTGCTCAGCCGAATTTGACTCCATTAAAGCTCTATAACTGCCCAGTTCTAATATTAGAGCGATGATGGATACCTTCCTCAAATATTGTGGGAGAAGACAGGCTTGTTGAAGGAGAATTGGTGAAGTGAAAAAGTGGGTTGGCTTTACCTACAGGGCTGAGAAAAAAATCCCATATGGAGATTGAGGAGATCACAGCTGCCCGTCATGGCAGGGATGCGGACAGACATCAGTTATAGAGGCTGGACAAGAACTTTCATGTCATCCTAATGGTGCTCATAGCCATGGCTCTGTGGAACCATCTGGGGTTACTACAGCAGACAGAGGGATGTGCCTTTCTGCTTGGCCCTGCAAGTCCAGTCACTTACATCTCTGCCTTTGCATCTTTTTGATTTCATGCATCCTTACAAGAGTCAAGAATAGGGACTATCCTATCCCTGATAGGGAGCCGGGTTTGCATACGGTTTCCTGACCCTTTCCTCACAAAGAAGATGATAGCTCCATAAAATACCATTGACGGTCTGAGGTTGGGCAGAATAGTGCAGTTTAGACTAACCAAGGGCATAAATTTGGGTATGGACAGTAGGAACATGACCAATACTGCCGGAGTACTGTGTGTGTTTAGGAGGGATGGGGGTTCAGGATTTGGTCCCTACAAATGTTGAAACAAAACCTCTGTCCTTGCAACCAACCCACTAAACATCCGTATTGCACTTACTTAACCTGGTCAGAATTCTGTAGCTAATTCCAGGCAGCACAGGGCACAAGGCTGAGTTACGTCCTGGATGGGATACCAGTCCATCACAGGGCACAAGGCTGGGTTACGCCCTGGACGGGATGCCAGTCCATCACAGGGCACAAGGCTGGGTTATGCCCTGGACGGGATGCCAGTCCATCACAGGGCACAAGGCTGGGTTACATCCAAAAGGCTATGCCGGTGGGGGGTGATGGGGGACTTTGATCTTCTCATTACTGTCCCTTGTGGGTGTCTGGTCAGCCAGGGGCAGTGAAGCATGACAAAGAAGATGCATGTCATTCCACAGTCCCTGTCTCCCACCAGGAACTAACAACCTAATAATGAGGAACGGCGCCTGGAGTCTGTCTCAGAAGGCTGTCAGTCCCTCACAGGGTACATACACACACTCACACACTATGGGCAATTCAGGTTTGCTGATTAGCTAAACTAGAAGGCTTGAGGCAGTATGACAACAGAGCAAAACATCTTCTCTGCTACTCAGGTACAGTGGACTATTCAGATTAATTTCCCAGAGCTCCATGACAAGTTCTATATTTTAAATGCATGCAGAGAGAAAAAGTGCTCTGGAGGAAAGGTCTCCGTAGCTTTTGCTCATGCCGTAAGATAAAAATACAGGTCACAGCAATTCACCTGTTCACAATGAGTGAATACCATATTTATGAATGTATTTCAGTCTGTAATTAGTGATGGACTCTAAGCTGATTGCTCATAATGTCTATGGAATTTCCGAGGAAGCGATTTTACACGCTGTAGGACAACTGAAGGGGCCGTGGAAGATCAGCCACCAGACATGGGATTGGCCCACTCTGAGCGCGTTTCCACTGCTGGTAGAGGAGGAGCCCTTAACTGGCAGAGCATGGCACCTTTCTGGATTATCCAGCTGGCTGTGCTGTAAATTCTTCCACCAGGCATGTCAGAGTGGCATGGATACCCTGGCAGATTCACCACCCCCCCCCCCCCCCCCCCCCCCCCCCCCCCGCCAGCTCAGCAAAATCTGTAGGGAGGGACTTGTATTTTTTCAGATTGAAAGTAGCAACCCTGGTGGGGGTCGTAAGTGACATTTTGCCAGGGGGGCAGA
The DNA here is from genome assembly GCA_026781145.1 of Hippopotamyrus pictus. Classification (NCBI taxonomy): domain Eukaryota; kingdom Metazoa; phylum Chordata; class Actinopteri; order Osteoglossiformes; family Mormyridae; genus Hippopotamyrus; species Hippopotamyrus pictus. The sequence continues at coordinate 9,968,012 of JAODLC010000021.1, forward strand.
GTTCCTAACTATACCCCTGATTCCCACACCTTGTGTCATCTGGGGTTGGACACATCATGTCAACAAGTGTTAATGCACATTTTCCAGTGTGCTTTGGGCTATCTGACATACTCTGTTCCCATGCTCACATTAAAAGCATCCCCAGTATTTAATAATAAAGAATTCAGTGAATGCTGTAAAAGAGCTGAGGTCACACATTATATCTGCTTGCTTGGGTTCATATCACACTCTCCTGTAACACACATTTAACTCTTAATTAGTGCCAAAAACAAAGTCAGGACATTTCTCACTTTTCAATGGTTCTGCTGACGCGTTCAACCTAAATAAATATGTGCAAGGTATTTCTTATTTTTGGACCTGACTGTGATAATAATATGCTATATATTGTTGGACCTGACTGTGATAATAATATGCTATATATTGTACAAGAAATTGGCACTGATGAAGGACGAGATGCCCTCTTGCTTATAACTATTAATTGAGCTGAAGACCTGCTTAAAAGATAACTGAATCTGACAGGAAATTTGTTATAGTTCATCAAATTTAAAAAGCAGTGGAGGAAGGAGGAACGTCATGTCATCATTCTGAACAAGCAGCCCGATGTTATTTTACTATAATAATCTTTGCCCCTCTATCGCTGTTGTTCCTTTATCAAATAGTCCTCATTGTTCTTTTCAGAAATGATCTCGGAAGTTATTAAGAATAAAGTGCAAAGAGAATCTAATATAAAAAATACATTATCAGTCTGATCTTGGCATTCAGTTACTATACAATAAATACCCTTCGACAGATGGAGGGTGTGGATGTATCAGGGCTTATTTCAGACGCTCCAAATTTATGCATCATTGCAGTTTTCAAAGTAAACAAGGTAAACAAGGTATATAAGGTATGCTTTTCCTTAGGGGAGGAGACGGTGTGCAGGCAGGGGACCCTCACTAATGTACGCAGGCAATGTGAATTTTTCACAAACGTAAAGCGATGCAAACGTTACAGTAATTGAAGGGCAGCTGAAAAGGTAATTATGACAACGCCAGCTATAACTAATTAATGCACATCGGACTGACTGTCTTTTTAATATGTTGAATATTAACACCGAATATGGGAATTTGAACTACTGTAAACGGTTATGTATTAGCCAGAAGTTTCATGCAGTACACAGAAAGAATGTTTATATATTATAGCAGCAGCCTATACTCCCGTTCTGAGTAGTAAAAGAGATTTATGGCTCGAAAAAAAAACTAAGACAGTAAACTAATTAAACAGCGGTCCGTTTCCTGTTAGTCAGTACCCATGGAAATTTAACTGCTTTAGTATTAGAAGTAAAATGCACTCTGTTACAGAGCTGTACTGAACCGTGTCACCCGTTCTATGTGTGTCCTGCTTCCTTTGCGGTATGTGGTTAAGGGGCACGTCAGTAAGACTAATGTGGGTCATTTCTCCGAATTCACAGCATGAAAATGGAATTTACATTCTGCAACGAGAAATTGCAAAACCCCCGATACCATAATGCCTTGCATGCCTCCACCCTCCCGCTTCACCTGTGTGTGTGTGTGTGTGTGTGTGTGTGTGTGTGTGTGTGTGTGTGTGTGTGTGTGTGCGCGCACATAAGTTTGTAGAGTTTGCATGTTGTCCATGTGTTTAAGGCAGCTAACTAGACCTGTCCATGGTATGAGCTTGTGTGTGTATGTGTTTGCCTGCCTTGTGCCCCCCCCCTCCATTCCAGGGTGTCACCCTGCCAGGTACCCTGTGCTACCTGGAATAAACTCCAGGTGCCCCTCCAATCCTGACTAGGATAAGCAGTTGAAAGATGGAAGGATGAACAGTTCATAAGAAGGTCTACTGGAAACACTATTCTAACCCAAATTTATTAGCATTTATACCTGTGTTACTGCTCTTAGTTCAGAATCAGAATCAGAATCAAGTTTATTGCCAAGTACGTTCACACATACAAGGAATTTGCTTTGGTGGTTGGTGCCAGAGACTTTCATCTTGCTCTTCATCTTTCATTTCGAAATTTTCATCTTGCTCTAAATAACAAATGTACTGTAAATTTTAAAGCATATTGAGGCCCTGTGATGGGTTTGTACCCCCTTCCTGGGTTATTCCCACCCATTGTTTATGTAGTAGACTCCGGAGTATCGTGACTCTGAATAGGATAAGTGGGTTTGGAAAATGAATGAATGAGTGATTGAGAGAGGGAGGAAGGAAGGAAGGATCTATGATCTTGTTTCAGGGTGCGGAAAATGGACATTGACCGATACATTGAGAATTTAAGGTTCATCGGTGACATATTAGCTGATGTTTGGCAGTGATGTGTGATGTATCACAGCTGAAGTTTCTGGCTGTGGAAATAGTTCTTTAGTAGGACACGATTTAGAGAATAAGATTGAATGTACACCTAGGTGACTGGTATTCAGGATTGTCAACAAGGTGTGGGACTGAATAAGCATCTACGGCTCTCAGGGCATCACATCAAATTGTAATGTCCTTTTAAGGCTGTACCTGCATCCCCCTCCACTGTTCCTCCACCCTCAACACCCACCAGCACGGACCACAGTTGCCGACCCTAAAAGTCACAACAAGGGAGGAGTGCGCCTACACAAATATAAACCACAAGCATCTATGACATAATCACTTTGCAGCATGTTCTGAGTTCGTGGCCCTGGTAGCTTTCTGGAGGCACGTGGCTGTTTAACGCTCTGAGATGCTCCGAGGGGTAGGAGCTCAAGCGGCTTTGACAGAATGATAAAAGGAGAGTGCAGGAATATTTTAAAAATATTTTACAATTCTATGCAAAAGCACAGAAAGACCAATTTCTATGAGCCTGATGCAACCAGAGGTCAATAGTTCAGGTCCAGAAAATACAAATCCAGACCAAGATTTTGTTTCAACCAACCAGTTGAACATAAAGAGTCACAGACACAGAGTATTCAGCTGGCTGGTTGAAACAAAATCTTGGTCTGGATCATTATTTCCTGGACCTGAACTATCCACCTCTGGTCTCAGCTGACAGAAACATAATGATTGTTTGTTACGAGTTTCATTTCATTGAAATTAAATTAAATAGCTTTGTATGGTAGAATTCAGGATATACTCGCTGCTTCCTGGAACAGACTGCAGACTCAGCCTGACCTTGCGCTGGATTAGCAGTTATGACAAATAGATGGGCAATTAGCATGAGCTATGATCATGACCACAATGTGCTATGATGACACTTTAATAAGGAAATCATCTGATCGGAAGAGTTTCAGGTTCAGAGTCTGCAGACCTTGGTTGTTTAACTAAGGTATTGCTGTGAACTCAGTCACTGTCAGTTTCATATCCGTTTTATAAACACCATTCTGCCCTTGTCTGTTGGTTATCAGACACTTTGGAAGAATTGCGTAATAGCAAAAGAGTAAAAATAAATGCACAGATTGCTTGTAATATGAATCCTGCCCAAGTGAAGTAAATATCCAGCTGGCTGAATAATGAATGTTTCTCTAAATGCTTGACCTTCAGATGTAAACACAATAGTATCACTTGCAGTTTTGACTGAGGTACAGATAAATTACAAATCCATACTTATTATATAGCATATAGCCATTGTTTGTTCATTACTCATGCTATGGTGTTTTTTTTGTTGTGCCTCAAGATCAGGGCAAGAACATTAGAAGCCCTGTGAAGTCAGCAAAGACAGACTGATTGCCTGAGGTTGTGCAGGAAGGGAACGTGTGTCAGTAGAACGTAGAGTTTAAGGAGGCAGTTTTTCTTATAATAGGACACTTATATCACACCTTTGAGATTTTCCAGTAGAACTCAGATAACCCTGTAGAAACTGTAGGATTCTCTCTCAGTTTGACCTGGCATAGAGAATATCTAATTTTTGATAATTATTGTGTCATCATTTTCTAAAATATGCCATTTATCAGAGGTACATAAAGGCCGTGGGTTTTAGTTCAGGGTCACTCACGTTATGGTCAGTTTGGCCTTTCATGTGTGATCTGTGGGGGCTGAAAGTTTGTCCACAGCTGGAGACCATGGCTGCCATGATACCACAGCCCCCCCCGGCTTGTCTATGATCTTAAGAAGCTGGAGAGGAAGCGAGTCCCATCCTTCTCAGCTGGCCCCGTAGCTTGGGACCCAGTGGGGTGGAAGCGGGGGCAGGAATTCAAGCGGTGTGCCATTTACACCTCGCTATCGTCGCTCAATGCGGCCCTTGTGGGGGTGAAGCTCACAGATAGCCAGCAGGCAGGCACGCCCCTCCCATGCGCCCTGCGCTAGGCGTCGGCGATGTATAAATAATGCACGATGGGCTTTTTTTTTTTCACCGCAGGGATAGAGTGAAAGCCCACAAGAGCTGAGTGAGTCCAAGATGCAGGATGAAGACTTATTTCACCTGCAGCCATTGTGAGATCTGGGAATTTGCAGACTGACCCCAGAAGGGATTACGGAACTGTCCCATGATCTCAGTCCCTCTGCTCGTTATCAGCTATGAAATTCGTAACCTTCCCTCCTGAACTGTTCGCAAAAGTTTGTTCCAAATTTTGGATTGGTTAATACAAAAATCTGATTAATTGACACGATTTTTGCTTATAGAGCAAATTATTTCTTTGTTAGTTTCCCTGGGTTACATATTCCTATAATAATCTATTCATACTGTGACCATTATGCTATGGCAGTTTTAAGAAACAAATCAATCTCCAGTAGGGTAACGATTCTGCTATATGATCCACAAACGCACACAATCGCAGTGCTGCATTTGAACCAGACATCACCGAGATACAGGAAAATACTTTGTCACATTTCCTTTCTTATGTCTAAAGAAATTCAAATGCTATAGTGGAACATAATGGTTAGTTAAAATCACACATCCTGAATTAAAAATTCACTTAGCAGAACACAGCCTGCAATCCCATCCAAAATTAAACCAGTTGTGATTTTATAAAAGCAAACAAATCCAGTTAGAGACTTACCAGAACTGCATCCCCTTGGCACAAAAATATTTCTTCTCTTTGGAAATGGAATAACTGGATGTAGGAACTCTAAAGAGAGAGAGCGAAAGAGAAAGAGAGAGAGGGAGGTGTGGAAAGGAAGTCCTACAAGTCAGCTAGCAGCCACTTGGAGTCGTGAGACAGGAGATGAGGAGGTGGCCTCGCGATCCTTCCTGCTCCTGCTCATCCCCACCAGAGCTCCCTGCGCTCTCGACTGCCAGAGGAAATGGTAGCGTCCACCCTGGCTTAGGAGCACACCCCGGGGAGGGGAGTGTTGACAAGAGAGTGTGTGTGAGTGAAAATGAGAGAGGGAGGCTCATAGGGGATGAGTGCAGTAGATAAGTGTGTGAGGCGGGGGGCTTTGACTGACAGATGTGTTCATCTTTAAAGTGAAGAGTAAGCGATATGGTGGAGCTTCTGCACAAAGTGTCGCCCAGTCCTCTGTCACCCCTTATTCCATGGGATGGCTGGGAATTACAAGATCTAAATGCCTCGCAAAACTCACACTTTGTGTCTCGTGTGATTCTTTTTTAGCAGTAGTCTGTTGAGCTGGGGGGCCGGGGATGGTGGAGGGGGTGTTTGTCAGCACCTGCTCTCTGACAGAGATGCTGTTGTCATTTTGCTGCGAATAAAAGGTGTCACTACCCCCCCCCCCTCAGGGATGCCCAGGTTCAGAGCAAACAGCCCTTTCCAAAGCATCCATTGTGCCCCCCCTTTGCTCTGATGCACCAGCTGCACTTCTCTGTCTTTTCATGTGCCTTTATCTCTGTGACAGTTGTGTTTAATAATGCTTTTATAATGCTTTTTAGAATGATGATGCAGAATGGCGCTCGGCTAAGGCTCATTGGCCGGAGACAGTCTGAAGCAAACAGGCCCGCGAACATGATGCCCTGTGTTCATGGGCCCCGTGACAGATGGCTGCTCTGTGCTAATCATTCAGAAAGACGCCAATGAGCAGGAGCGCACTCAGCATCCAGCCGTTAATCCCTTCTAAACACTACTCTGTGACTGTTTTTTGCAGAAACGCCTTTGTTCCGACTTTACCTTTTCAGTGTGTAAAACTTAACAATGGAGTTTACATAAAGTCAGTATAATTGTGAAATTCTCTCTCTCTCTCTCTATGTGTGTGTGTATTATATACGCACTATATATATATATATATATATATACACACTGTATACACACACATATATAGTACATGTGTGTATGTTTATATGTTCCAAAAGAGTGCCAGAGTTGAAGGAATACCAGAAATCAGGAAGTAATTTGTGTTATTCAGGACTCCTGCACCAACGCCACCTGCAGGAGTCACAGGTACTGCACAGAAAGACGAAGGGCCTGGCATGGCCATGACAAGTGCAACTGTCGTCCTAAGCAAGAAATCATTCTGCTATTTTTGGTTATAATGTCTTTAGTTGGTATTTAAAATTCATGGACCAGTATATTCAGAGAGCAGCCTCTGAGTGCTATTTGTTTTTCTTAAGGGATACCCTGTCGTCTTTAAGACTGGCCTTTGTGAGAAGGTGCTGCCTTTGAATTCCCGTTCCACTTTTGCTTTAACCCCTCTGCCAGCCCATGTTGGTCTGTGCCACTGCAGGACGTCATTATGGGAAGCAGATGATCTCCTGCACAGAGGTAAAACTCCCTAATCTCATGCTCAGATCATTCTAATGCAAAGAGGATTAGCTCCGCCCAATCAGGGCCCACGCCTAAATATAGAACAAATAACTGTCCCTCTTTCCTTTCTTCCTTCACCTCTGCTCTCCCCTACCCTTCATCCAGCCACAATGCAAACCCTCTGGTATCTTTCATCAACAGTTGTTCACCTCAGACCTTACTGAGGTACATCTGTTTATCTCCCAACCTTTTTTTTCTAGTACAGAGTCACATTGAATGAATGAATATTACATGTATGCAGCACTTTTCAAAACACCCAAAATGTTTTACAGAACCAATGGGGAGCCACTTCAGCCACCACCACTGTGTAGCCCCCACCTGGATGGTGTGACGGCAGCCATTCTGTGCCAGTACGCTCACCACACTGTAGCTAAGGTGGATGAAGGGGATGATTAGGAAGCCAGATTTAAAAGGCCACAGTGGGCGATTTTAGCCAGAACATCTGGGTACCAGCCCTGAACCCTGAGCCTGAACCCCATCCCAAAAAGCACACCAAAGAGGCACGGTTCACATAACCGTCTGGCTGCAGGAGGAAACAGGTGGACCTCGAGGAAACCCCCTGTGTCACAATGCAGGAACATGCAAGCTTCAGATGCACAAGAAAGCCGTAGACTTGTGTCTGATCCACCTTCCTGTACCTGGACGCATCCACACCCGTCCATCTCGATGTCAAATGTCTGTGGTGTTTCTGACAACCTTGGAGGAAATGTTCTTGGTCCCTCTATTCCCAGATGTGCAGAGCCTCACCGGCCAGACTGTCACAGATTGATCTCTTCCCTTCCCTGGACATGCGATTTGAGAGGTCATCGCCACCTGTCTATTTCAGGAGGCTGTGTGTCCAGCTCCACACATCTGCCCCCCTACCGTGACACCATTATGCAGAGCTGAGTTGCCCTCCACTTTGGGGAGATGCTGCTCCCAGGATGGCTGCTGGAGCCTTTAGCTAATGAGCTGAAAACCGCATGGTGATTAATCACATGGCTCTCAGAAGCACGCAGCAGACTGACAGAGGACCGAGAAAGAATGTGTGGGGCGAGGTCATGTCCTCCTTACTACTCATGTGGGTGAATCAGGTGAATTTTGTGTGTTGATTATGTCCGTCTATCCCTCACCTGCCCGTGCATAAATTGGACGAACTGAAAATATGCCCTGATGTCACAGCCCTTTCCTTCATGGTGAGGAGGTACTGGGATCTTCCCACTGCCTATGAAAGCACAGTGTTCCTTGGGCCTTGTGTCTTGTGGTTCCAATCAGACCAGAGGCTGCCTCACATCGTTAAAACCCATGGAGGAGAGGCCTTGATGCAGTATTATATCTGGGTCTTACGGGTTCTTCAACAGAACCACTCTGTAGAGACTTGGATTACAGGGACAACAGGCTGCCTGATGAGGCTCACAGAAACCTTATCCCATAAAGCCGCCCCCCTGGATGAAAAGCTGAAACCGCTGATTGACCATCACATGTGCTTCTGTGCAGGATCCTGCCTGTGACTTTTAGCATAGAAAAGATAACTTCGAAGCTGGTGCCATGAATGTAATTGGATGGAAGGCGTGTTTCATGCTTTACAGCAGTGTGTAATGTTGTGCTGTGGGGCATCACCTCCTGTTCCATTAGAACATGCTCCTGGGGGGTTATGGATTAACTTTACACCCATCTCCCAACTGGTAGAGAGAAAGGAACGTGCTACGGTAATCCTCACCATGATTTGGGGAATGAAGATAACCCCCAACAGTGTGTGAGGGGGGCTCACTTGTCCTTAGCAAATCACTCATGAGAGATAAAGCCTGCCTACTTCAGCAATCCCACCCAAATCTGTACCATAAACCACTGCATCCTTCACAGAATCCTCTGCCCTCATTACATAAGAACATAAGAAATTTACAAACGAGAGGAGGCCATTCGGCCCATCAAGCTCGTTTGGGGAGAACTTAA
>JAODLC010000021.1:9998736-10016650 GCA_026781145.1 Hippopotamyrus pictus
ACAGGCATACACCCATAAATTTTGATGAGTGAAACAAAAAATTGTGCAGTGTCTCAATTTTTCCTGCTGCTGTATTTTTCTTACTTGGCCTATAGATGATAAACTGCAAATAAACGTATGAATGCAGGTAATGATGTTGGAAACATCAAGGACCCTTAACTGGTGTCTCTGATGCTGTTCAGAATGAAACATGGTGGTATAATGCTGCAGGTGGTCATCCTAGTTATATATAAACCATCAGACTGGGGTGGGTAGCAATATTCCCCCCACCTCCAAAGCTGGGCGCTCCAATCCTGCCCCTGCAGTGTGTGTCGAGCATTTCTCTTCCTACACCGATTTACTTCCATAGTCCAAAAACAGGTGAAATTGTGTCTTTAGGGAGCTTATTGTGTATCTGTGTCCTGTGATTGACTGGCATACCATCCAGGGTGTTCTTATGCTGGGCTCGCATATATTTTTATTTTATTTTATAAAAAGATATTTTTATATCTTTAAAGGATTTTAATAATTCAATTAATAATATTATATATAATATCCAATTTGATCGAACGGTTTCGCAATAAACAAGAGAAGACGGGACGGCCAAATAGGAAAAAACATGTATTATTTTAAATCACCACTAGAGGGATACAGCATCCACAACAAATGTAACTATCACAAGTTAGTAGAAACTCGATACACATCACAGATTTCACATTCAGTGTTTTTTGGCTTGAAAATTCTTGTTGTATTCTGTTTCTTTAATCTAATTAATTTTAATATCTTGATAAATAATTTCACAATAAAAACTACCACTGACTTTGTAGTCATACATAATACCAAACTGTCGCCCGAGGCACTGATTTGCAAAGCTTTTTCCCCCACAGGAATCTATTGTACATGATAAAAATTTATATTACAGAAAAGTAACAAGAATAAATACTGTAACAGATCGGTCGGTCGTTATTGGCAGGTCAATGGCCATAAGATTATAAAGCAACCTGTTAACCATAATTCTTAAAACACTTGACTGTAAATGCGCTTGCTGATGCGCAAATCCGCAATACGCTCTTGAATTATGGGAATCGATAAAGAACGACGGCTGTTTGAGCCAATGTAAAAAAGACGTTCCTCGGACCTCGTCCAACAAGCGCTGGGTATCGCTACGTAAGTCCCGCCCACCAAGACGCGCTCCCTGAATTGCCAGGGAGAGAAAGAAGTTTGCGTTCGGTGTTACAACAGTAACCAGTAAAGAAGGTCCCGTTGTACCTATATTTGCTGGTGAAGCGTAAGATTTGGGCGATATTAATAGTGGACAAGTCTTGGACATTTGAGGGTATGATTGGGAGCAAACATTACTTTGAGGCAATGTTGGCTTGCGCTTGTTGAACTGTCACCGGGCACGGAAGAGTATGAATTGTACTGGGGAGCGCACGCTTTGATCAGCCCTCATTTAAAGGTAAGGCACGGAAGAGGACACGCTGTACGGGGGCGCACACGCTTCGATCTGGCAGCCTTTAGAGGTTTCCTGAGTACGGGAGTACAGCGATCACCGGGGAACGTTTTTTTTTTAAATTAGTAATGGTTACAAGTTCATAAAGTTGCATTGCAAACGGCGTGTTTCTTTTAATTGGGAGTGTGCCAGTAAAATTGTGATCATTATAGTTGTGTTGACATATCAGTCGTTCTGCCCTTTTCTGGTAGTCTGTCCATGTTATGTCTTGTATCAGGTATTCGAGATACTAAGCGGTCCGTTATAACATGCATTTAAATCAATGATGTTCTTCGTTAATAAATTTGTAATATGCTGCTTCAAATTACATGTCAGTTTCACGGTGTTGTAGTCGGGTTTGGGGTACCGGGATGACAGTGTAGCACTGGGCATTACTGTGTCAAATCTCAGCCGGTCTGGGCCCTGTCCAGTGACCTTTGACAAAATGAACTTGACTCAGATTTATATGACGATAATGATGATGGTGAATATGGGTGACTTTAAACAGTCAATAACAAGCGATTAAGCTTGATTATTAAAACAAAAATAAGATCCTCAGTCTGTTTTGTGAAAAATTATGTTTGACCAACTGAGCAATTTGTGCCACTTATTGCCACTAAACACACTTCCTTCTCAACTGTATGTGTGTGTGTGGGTGGGTTTTTGGTTGTGTCTGAAATCAAGTCTACACACCATCACAACAAATCTGTTTTTGAGTGGTGAAACTGAAAAATTATTTTAGGAAGTTAACACTTCTTCCATTCTATAAAAACCACATCTTCTCTTCTGTGTGAAACTAATTTTGTTACCAGTATGACATCTTCGGTGGATCTAATAAAATTGTGTCACTCTGGAAGTTTTGAGGATATGAAATTCACTGTATCAGAAATATACATGTTGTCAAGGACTGACACTCACTTTACAACTGGTTGTGCTGCTTATCCTTGATTTCCAGTGGCGCTCTGGTATATGTGGTCTTGAGTTTGTGTCTCTAAAGGCTGTGGACCTGGTATGTCCCTATTTTTTGCCCCCCAATGAATATTCCTGTGCCATCTGTTGATGTGACATGAAGGAAGTTTTACGAAACTACAGTGGAGCTTACCAGCAGGGGGAAACAGCGAAGTGCTTTTGTAAGGTAGTCATGGCGACGAAATTTATTTTGAAAGATGTTTTGATGCTTTCAGGTGGCCTTTCAGAATTGCTAGTTTTCAAAACCGTACTTACGGCACAACATGATGGCAGTGTACGTTTCAAAAAGACAAATGATTTTAAAAAATGCTTTGGACTAAGGTTTCGCAAGAGGACAATGAATGGATTGTGAGTTTCATCCACAAGAGACAGGGGAACAGCATCATTCTTCTCAGCTCTTTTGTATGACTGAACTTCACATCACAAGTAATCACTCAGAGAGAGGTCATAGAGGAGAAACCTCCAGGATCTCAGGACAGACGCTGTTTGATTACAGATAGAACATTATAGATAGTATTTACTGGGAGAGGCTGAGTTTCTCTATGCAGAAGTTTTTGCTGCTTTGACATCATGACCCTTTTGCGTGTCACCATGTTAGTAGTGAGGCACAGGCAGGGAGGATAAGTACTCTGGCTTTGATGGGTTCAGTCCTGAATGGTCATTAGTCATCAAGGCTGAGATGTTTGCCAGGTATGTGCTGATTCAGATAGATAGATCTGTTGGCAAAGCGAAAAATTAGAAAAGGGAGAAGATGGTGGAACCAACTGATGTTGCATGTAGGGAGAGAATTGGAGAGGGCTTGCTGCTGATTCCTGTGAGATCCCTGAGTGCTAACTGTTTTCCAGGATATCAGAGAATGATCATGCAAACAGGCTCAAAACTCTGGCTCTACTTTCCATCTTAGCAATGATAGAAGGATCTGATGGTCAATTCTATTGAAGTCTGCAGACTGATCCTGGAGTTTGAGGATGGAGGAGACTTAGCTGCTGTAGTAGAATGATGATCAACAGATCATGAGAATCAGATATGGGGAGATGAGTTACCAGGTATGAAAACTGAATGTTAATGAAGCTGAGATTCTGGGGTTTTGGTGAGGAATACTGGAGAGCTGATTACCAAGAGAACATTGAAGAGATTAGAGATTAGTCAGTAATTCTGAACAAATCAGGATCAACAAGTTGTTGGGCTTGAAATTTAAGCTTTGATGTAAGTGGTGTTTTAAAAGTATAATGTAATATCTGTCACAAATTATTTTTTTTTAGTTCCACACTTGTAATGAGTGATTTTTGGAGTCTTGAATAAGGTGGTCACTACTGGGATAGCTAGCTTGACCTTTGTTCCCATCTGCTGATTGAGGAGAGCAGCATAGTGTGTGGAACATTCCGGTGCTTCTCCCGTTTCCCTCCCACCACAGCTGTGCTTCATCTCCCAGGGCGCCGTTTTTACACAACCACCTAACTGTCATGCTGTAGGTCTTGTCCTAGATTTACTGCCCGCCTTAGTAACAATCCCAAGAATGACCACGATCGCACACTTTTAGCTTTGAAGATTTCTTGCAAATTCAGATTACGGTGTTAGCTGACCAACCTTCTGCTTGAAGCATGCGAGGACAGCTGTGTTTTGCAATGAGTTCACGCTCCTGCCGGAACTGATCAGCCCACCGGTGTCTACAAAAGTACAGCTGAAGTCTTGGTTAATTATTGCTCAATAGTTGCTCGTCAGTCAGTGCTGAGTGCAAAACTCTACCATTATATGTAAAAACATGGTACTGTTGGTGGTAATGTAGCAGAAAGGACATGAATGCTTTCGGTTTCTGGAGTATAATTTATAAATAAAGACAAACTTAAGTTATAGATAAATTATGACTAAAAAGGATGAAATGAGTAAAACGATTTTTGTAAGAACAATGGCACAAACCTCAGATCTGTCTTCGATTTCAATTTAGTCATGATCTCTGTTTTTAAAGACCACAACAGCATGTAGTATCAATGTTGAAGCTCTCGCAATGTGGTCATTTATAGCTACTCGTATCTACTCTGAGAGCTGCAGTAATTAGGGTGGAATCTGTGGATGTCTGCTCCCTGCTAAGAGTAGATTATGAGGTGGTTTTTGTCATTTGGATTCTCTCCTCACGGTTGAAGGTGTGTTTCCCAGTTCCCCATCTCATTCCTAATGTCTGCCGCTGTTTATAATACCCTCGTGGTCTTCTCGTTTTGAAAGCCCATTGTAACCACTTCGTACATTCCTGTTTTTCCGGTTTGAAGCCGTTTTCCCTCTCGCGTGGCTTTTCCAATGCTTGCTGAGAATATTCTGCCTGCCCAGCAACTTCCTCTGCTGAAATTGTCCAGACTGCATTGTGGGAACATCACACGTTTTGTTTAAAAACAAAGGCCTCGCACCGTGATTGTGTGTTCCTCGCGGATGTTTGGGATAGACTGGAAGTTAAGAAGGCTGCATGTTTTGGTCATGGTGACTCGGGTGAAGTAAAAGTTAAGCAGAGGCAGTGTTGTAATGATGGAGCTTTTAAACACAACCTGTACAACTATGGTGCTAAATCAGGGCCAACAGTTTTGTTAATTTGAAAAAAAATGTTCAGGTTTTAATGTTGATCTATAAAAACCACAACAATGCACTCAACATAAAAATAAGTCTTGAATTTGTTTTGGGTTGTACAGTAACTTTGATTCAGTTTTGGATTTAAAAAATAACTTTCATTTTTCACTTTCACATATTTTGATGTCCCAGTGGGATAAGCGGGTTGGAAAATGGATGGATATTTTGATGTTTTTGGTTTAATTTTTTCATTTGCAAATTTTTTGTTTTCACTTCAGATCTTTTTAATTTCAAATCTAATTTTTTGATTTCAGACCTTTGGCACTGATTTGGCTGGGGGGCGTAGTATCAGCTAAAAGGGGGCGTGGTATCAGCTAAGAGGGGGCGTGGTATCAGCTAAGAAGGGGCGTGGTATCAGCTGAAAAGGGGCGTGGTATCAGCTAAGAGGGGCGTGGTATAATGAGTAACAAAACAGGCTGAGGACCTTCATCATTGCCTTCGGTATCAACTTGCACTAGATATGAATTACCAAATCGACAACCATATATGGTATCTTTCGTTCATCAATATGTAGATCTAGAAAACGTAGTAGTGACAGGAAATACTATTGGCAATTGCCCAGCATGTGGGGCATGCCGATGTCACAGTCGCCTGATGTTGGAACCAATGGGCACGTGAGAGCACCCACACACGCGGTGAAGTTTCCAGTCGTCCAAGACACACCAAGGGAGGATCATCGTATTGTGCACCAAGCATTACAGAACCCCATGACCTCTGCGCCTACTATCCGGACACCGGCACTGGACTCTCTACAACACCCTGTGTCATTCCACACCATGTCTCGACGCCTGGCATCAGCCAGACTCCAGATTCACCATCCCAGGTTGCCGTTAACACCATGAACTGATGACGAGTGGCGTCGTACCATGTTCAGTCATGAATCTCAGATCTGGATTACCATGGATGCCGGTCGTGTGTGTGTACGGTGGTGCCGAGGGGAGTAGACCAATCCTGCCAATGTTGCGGAGAAACACAATGCTGTTATTCCTGGCATAATGGTGTGGAGTATGAGCATTGTGCCCTGCAGTGTGCCCATACTGCCAACTGTGTTGTCTGTTTGATCTGTTATTATAATCATTGCAATACAGTCACATGACCTTGCATGCAGATTCATTTCATTTCCACCACTCTGTCTGAGTGCTTAACTTTTTGTCACTGAGTGTACATTAGCAACTTGCATAGTTGGAACCATGCAACTGAATGGGTCTGGCGAGTGAAGTGAAGTGAGTGTAATGCAGGGGTGCCTAACCCTTTGGCGTTTTTCCAGATAGATTGCGAAATGATTGATGTATACTACCTTATTTCATTGGTGGCCAACCAGTCAATCGAAGTTGGCAAAAGGGGAGCATCGGCAAAATATACTGTACTGTTGCGATTCAGTAGCTCACCAGAGTATTTTCGTTGTAAATGTAGCTCTCACTGTAAAAAAGGTTGGCTGCATCCGATTCTGATCGTGCTGAATGGCTATTCAACAGTTGAAAACTAAAATAACCTGTTGGTAAAGTGCAAACAGTGTTTGGATTTATGGACATCACTATTACGGATTCTACGTGTTAATGAATGAAATACCATATATGGTTGTGACTTTGATATTTCGTATCTAGCTCAAGTTGATACCGAAGGCAGTGATGAAGATTCTCAACCTGTTTTGTTACTCATTATTCCACGCCCCTCTTGGCTGATACCACGCCCCCTAGCTAAATCAGTGCCTAACGTCTGAAACTGAAAAATAATATGATGTGAAAGCACAGAGATCAGAACGTGAAAAAGATCTGAAATCAAAAAAAAAAAAATTAATCTGTAAAAAATAAGATCTGAATCTGAAAACAAAAAAATTGCAACTGGAAAAAATAGGACCTGAAAAAATAACTTATTTTTTTGTTTGAATACATTGTTGTGTTTTTCTAAAGTTGAGCATCAAAGCTTGAACTTTCAGTTTCAGTTATTTTTTTCAAATCTAATTTTTTGGTTTCGAAGAGAATGACTGCAGGGTGTGTATTGGTTCAGATAAACTGAAACTAAACTGAACTGTAGAAGAAACTAATCAGCATACACAAAAAAGATCAACATAGGGTCATCATGGGTTATGTGGACCTTTGCTAAAGGATCTTTTATTTGCCCCTATGGATAAATATGGATTGGCATTTTATATTTTCAAACTTCTCAGGTTAGTCCAATATAAAACATACAGCCTCTCCCCAGGTTATGATGAGGTTACGTTCCAACAAACTTATCGTAAGGCGAAAATGCGTTTTAATACAGTACACCTAACCTAACAAACATCACAGCCGAGCCTATAGGTTCCTTGTTCATGTTTAGAACACTTACTTTAGCCTACAGTTGGGCAAAATCATTAACACAAAAGCTATTTTGTAATTAAGTGTTGAATATCTCATGTAACTTATTGAATAATGTACTGAAAGTGAAAAATATTTACCCATCGTAAAGTTGAAATATTGGCATTGTAACCTGGGGAGTGTCTGGATACTACTCTTAATCACTGCCTTGTAAGTATAGTACAACTGTACCGAGAAGGAAAGGATATTTCATGACTGTTTTAAAATTTATTATCCACTGTGACATTTACTACTGTCCTTTGCCCTCAGAAATACATTTTTGCAGTGGAGTAGATACTGCTGTCTTTGCTGTGAATTGTATCCCGTATGTTAGCTGTTCTGAGTATTTGTAGCTTGAATCTCATTGTGTTCTGTGTGGAAGGAACTCTTGTTTGGCCATTGACCTGTAGGCCCCACACTGCTTTTCCTGTCACTAGAGGTCAACTGATGCATTGGCCAAAAAAAATCAGCTGGTCTTTAAGCATTTTATTGCATTCATCATTGGCTGATTAATCACACTACGTATCATGGTGATATAGTGATAGCTGCATGTGGCTGCGCATGGCTGCATGACTGATGCGCAGCCATGCAGAGCGCTCAGTTTGTCAGTGTTGCAGTGTGGTTTATCAGCACCTACAGTAGTGAACCTGCGCAACAAATTCCTTCTGCTTGCAACAATTTCACTTGATGAATAACATCCCCACAAAGACAATCTCAGTTTTGGAACATTGTTCTGTTACTTTTGTCAAAAATTAAATCATGAAACACCAAACAGAGCACTTAATGTGGTTAAATCATTGTTATTGTTTTTTTCTATTACTTTTAAAATGTTATGCCCTTGATTAAAATATGACTGTTATTTAGTTAAATTATTTTTTTATTATTAATGCTAAAAAATATTTTATGTTAACAGTTGTTACTCATTTGTTGTTTTTCTGTTAAAAAAGAATTAGCCTAAAATTGGTCAAGCCCACCCCCCCCCAAAAAAAAAAAAACCAAAAAAAAAAAACAAAAAAAAAGAAAGAAATTGGCATCGGCATCAACCACTGAAACACCAACATGGGTCGACCTCTGCCTGTCCCCCGTCGTGTCCCTAGGGGTCAGCTGGGCTCCTTCAGCAGTTGCCGTTGCGTCGTTCCCTGGCCCGTCCCGTGGCCCTGCTGGCTTTCCGTAGCCGGAGCACCGGCCAGGCACTCGAGCCCCCAGGGACACGGCACACCTGAAACCCTCTGTTGTCTGTCTTTGTAGGTTGAATGTGGGAGTAGCTGGAAAATAAGAGCCTTTCAGAAGACTGTGGATTCTTCTGCTGGTAAGACACACTTAAGCTTGATCTTATGGGTTGTACCTAGACTATGATGGGTCAGTGGTCTGGTTTTATTGTGAATTGGTAGTTTTGTTAAACGTGATGCATTGAAACCTTGTGTTTGAGCATGTGTGGTCAGTTGTTCACTTACCCTGAGTCAGGTGTGACCGGATTTTGTTTTTTTAATAATAATAATAATAATAATAATAATAATAAAAGCCATTGCTAATCTGTCACTTATTTCACATATATTATTGATCATTTTGAAGACAAAATTCATGGAGTGCTGTGTTCTCAAACTTCACATTGAGAGTTGGGAGGATGTGTGGAATTATGATGAACAAGGCACTTTCTGTAACCAGCATGTGATGAGAACTTGCATCATCTCTCTGACCCTAATTTCATTATTACAAAGCCAAGCCCTCTTCAGCACACGCTGCAGACATGAAGGAATTGTAAGGAAAGATGGAATCTATGGTGAAGCTTCCAAAAGACAATTAACTATTTAAAGTTGTGCTGCTGTTGATCACGGAAATCATGTTTGCTAATAAATGTGAAATTGAGTTCAATGCAAATCTCTAAAGAAAATATTACACATATTTATTCAGCAGGCACGTTTGTCCAAAATGAATTGAAGCAGATGGTGCATCAGAAGGGCACAGCTGTCAAGGAGCTGATTTAGTTACGAGTGCAGCTGAGCTGGGCTTCCAGTCAGTAACAAGGGTGAGTCAGCAAGAGCTATGCGAGTCATTGTTAGAAGCTAACATCTGAACACCACAAGTGCTAGACAAGTGCAAGATACAGGAAGAGAGCATGCAGTGTTGCCAAGAGGCCATGACTAAAGCAGAACAAGTCAAAACTAGAAGACAGAGCAGATCAGTGGTGGGATGAATTAGCTGAGATCTTTCCAGGGTAGCTGTTTTATTTTATTTTATTTTGGTTTTTATTTAATTGCATTTTGTCTGTATTAAACAATACAAACTGTGCTTCTCATCAAAGACAGTAAACAGTGGTCGTTTGTGTCCTGGTAATCAGTCACTGCCTTGGCACGTTTGCTTGGTGATGTTCATCTTCGTTTATATTGTCTTTTGCTGTTTGCCTTTGTATGCGTTTCCTTCTCCATATTCAGACAGTGATTGGTGAAGCTGTGGTGGACAGGTTGGCATTTTGGCATTTACAGAGTGCTTTATCCAACTCGTCCAAGGTCTGCATACTCTGCTCTGCTACCAGGCTTGACTCAAGGTGGCTCACTGCAGCCCCACACTGTGCACACTGCAACTCAAAAAGCAGTTTCATAACATAAAAGATATTTCACTTAAGTTCACTATCCGAATTTGGCAGTCCAGATACATTTTTGGTAGTACAGTCTACTATCTGGTCCAATCCCCCCACTGGTGCTTGCAGGGTAAAAACATCTGTAGCCCAAACAAAAAGCGCACAGAGGAGTTGAGCAGAAACATCAATTCTAATGAATAAATGCATTAATACTGTTACGAATTTCAGGTCTTTCACCCTCCCTGGATAGATGTCACAAATGCAAAGATTGGATTATGTCATCATGAGTTGCATGTTATATTTCACAACAGTTGAGAAATTTCTACAGAAACATACAAACAGACCGAGGCATCGCGGCAACAACGCCGATTGACGAGGATTTAGGAGAGAACAATGCCCTTTTACTGCAGTCCTTGACAAGTCTATAACAGACACCCAACGGGAACCGAACCCAAAACAGCAGCCGAAACACAAGGTGGTCAGATGCCGGACTATAAGGTACACGGACGGTGGGAGATTTATACATGCTAAGGACTCGCATGATCGGACAGGGTACACACAAGACACGGGCAACATACATGCCACAATCGGGAAAGTCTTAACCATAACTACTACAACAATTTACAGGGCTATTTGCAATGATTTACACAGGGCTATATGGATGCACTCGCGAGGCATATGGGGACACACAGATCTCACCGGCGCTACATTATGCTTGCCTATACTTACACATTATCCCATTAAAAAAAACCAAGTATGTTTTTTTTTTTTTTTCTTTTTCTTTTCTTTCCAGTCAGCATTTCTCCTACCACTTCACAGTACCTGCATATTCACTTAACCACAAAATTGCACAAATCTTAGGAAAGAAGTAGCATATACAGACCCTTTCCGAAAAATTAGAATATCATGGAAAAGTTTATTTATTTCCATAATCCCATTCGAAATGTTAAACTTTCATAGATTATAGATTCAGGGCTCACAACTTAAACGATTTCAAGTACTTAGTTGTTTATTCATACGTAATTTGGACTTCCAGCTCATAAAACCCACAAAAACAGGAATTCAAAAAATTAGAATACTGTGAAGACATCACCATTTACTTCTCAGTTTTTGCAGAAAAAAAAGAAAGACATTAGGATCACATCAAATCATTCAAAATATGGTACTTTCAAAACGATATGTCAATCTTCAATACTTGGTTGGGAATCCCTTTGCCTTAATCACTGGCTCGATGCGCCGTGGCATTGAGGCAATCAGCCTGTGGCATTGCCTGGGATAGATTACCCCATAGATAGTCTGTATATGGTCAACAGGTATATACTTTAAAAACAAAGATCTTTGTTTGCCTGCAGGTTTGCAATAACAGACATTGATCTATTAATCTGTATTGAAATGTAGGCTAAATTTGGCGGGAGAACATTTTAAACTGAATTTGAGAAAACACTTCTTTACATAGCGTGTAGTCAGAGTATGGAATAATCTTTCTGTTCAAATAGTGCAGGCTAAAACCCTGGGTTCCTTTAAATCAGAGCTAGATAAGATTTTAACAACTCTGAGCTATTAGTTAAATTCTGCCCAAACAAGCTTGATGGGCTGAATGGCCTCCTCTCGTTTGTAAATTTCTGATGTTCTTATCTGGGTTCAGCCTGATTGGTACACAAGAATTTAATAGGACAAACTCTTTCAGAAAATGGATAGATGGTTAGATGGAATAATGTTCATCTTATTGAGATACTGTTTCTTTAAGAAGTCGAACCACTGCATACAGTTCAGAATGTGGTTTGGTTTTACCTGCAAGGCTGAGTAGCCAATAAACCAATTAGGGATTAACTGCTCGTAGACAACTTGTAAAATACTTACGAGTCGCTGTTATTCGCATAGTTTAGGTATAAGTTAATTGTGGTTTGCCAAATTATTCTCTTAGTAATTATCATGAAAGCATGCCTACTGTTCATGATAAAACATACAATATACTGTGCAAATTCAAAGATTCTATTGCAAAATGCTCGTTTAATATCAGCGCGTTCTCCGCTGTCAGCCACGCACGTGAGCCCCGTCTCTGGCCGTAACGTAGTACTTTTCCTGCATGCCTTTG
This sequence comes from Hippopotamyrus pictus, assembly GCA_026781145.1. Taxonomy (NCBI): domain Eukaryota; kingdom Metazoa; phylum Chordata; class Actinopteri; order Osteoglossiformes; family Mormyridae; genus Hippopotamyrus; species Hippopotamyrus pictus. The sequence continues at coordinate 10,010,799 of JAODLC010000021.1, forward strand.
CGACGTCTTTTGTATAACATTATCAGTCACCAGTATTATTAGATCTTGGTACCAGCATGCTGCATGCTTATTGGCTCATTGATGCGGATGAGATTTACTCTATAGGTATTGAAATTTGGTACCAAGAGACAAGGCATTTCTCAATACTCGATAGTATTATGGAATTCGATCGGTGCTATAAAAGTATCGAAGTATCGAAGTTTGGTACGCAGTAGTCCTGAAATAAGGTCGAGTAGAAGCACAATTAGAGTCTAGACGACAGGCCCTTTGTGATAGTTATGAAGTTAGATGCCTGGATAGATTAAAAATTACAATCCACTTGTAAACTTGCATGAATTATTTATTGATAGTATCATATGAGGGTCTAAAGTAAAATGATGAATTAATGATGAAAATATTACTGTATGTCTTCTCAGTATGTGTTATGGGTGTGTAGTCTAGTGTGGGGTCCAGCTCTAGTCCATTTTGAAGGATTCTTCAGCTACCAGTAGAAAATTATCTACCTCTGAAAATTACTCTGCGGTGAGGTAATGTCTAAGGAATGGTGTAAGTTTACTGATTAGGCTATGCTGTGAAAATCGCCAGACCGTGTGAGGAGCTTCATGGTTGGGGGGGGGGTGAGGACTGACTGTCCGTTTATGGATTGACACAGTTGGACTTAGAACAGTGTTTCGGAGCTGCAAGCCTATGGGATAACAGAGCCTCCATCACAGCCGAGGAAGTAAAGGTATTTGTCGGAGGCCCAATGTGGATGGGCCACGGAGTGCTGGGTGGCCTGGCAGTTTGCTCTGTGTGTGCAAGCATACCCTCCTGTTCCTGTGAGTCTGTGAGAAGCTGCAGTGGCTGTAGTTGGGTCTCTTTGGGACTCTTCAGCTGGAATGACCAGGAGCAAAGGTGTAGTGTGCTCTAGGGCTGCACCATTCTGAAAAAAATGTGAATCGCAATTTTTTTTTTTTGCTTGTAATTGAGATCACGATTCTCTGTAACGATTTTACTCCTTAAATTTAAAATTCATTTCTCTCATTACACTGCAAAAGGGAACACAACAGGCTGTGCCAAATATATGATTGATCCAGAACCGGCATATCAACTTCTGCCAGAATGGAAATGCTCAATTGGCTATTCAGTTAAGGTAGCCAAATTAGCCATACCAAAATAGCTATACCAAAATAGCCATACCAAAAGTGACCGTGGGGGTACTTTGGTACTTTACAGTGGGATCTGAAGTGCTTTCTTTGTCGAATGCATATGCAAATAGCCTGCCGCTGAACCGCTATACAACCGCTGTTGTTGAAAAAAGTTGTGAACTCAAAAAACGATAAACAAGATTAAACATAAATAAATAAATAAATAGTAAGCAAGGAAGGAAGGAAGGAAGGAAATGATGGATGCGTACACAAATGGAGTGACCCAAGCTTTAACTGCGATCTGGTCGGAAGAACCAGAGATTCGGATGGTACAAAAAGAAATAAAGTATTTTGTATAATTTACTAGGACAGCACGGTATTGGAAAAATTCGAAGTGGGGTTTTTATAAAACAAAAAGGAGCTCAACATAAATTTCTCAAAAACCCGTCTAGGAGTGATTTAAACAACAAGGATGAAAATGATTATGATTGTCTCAGAGAATGCATGCAGCGCTCACGCGAAAGCAGCGGAGGTAAACGTTACACTGATTTTTAAACATATACTAAATAATCTTGAAAAGGAATAATAATTAAAATTGCAAAACTTGATGATTTTTTTTCCCTATGACAAAGTAAAAATGTAACTGAAACTATAATGTCCATATACAGAATTGAAAGTAAGAAAAAGACTGATCTTAATCTAGCTGACTGGCGAAGTAAGAATCACAGATGCACAACATGTGATGTTGGTATTAACACTGCACATCGGCCAGCACTATAATATACAGCCATTTTTCGAATTCAGTACAAAATACCCTGCCTCACGCTGTGATGTCATTCAGTGCCAGTACCAATGTTTACACCAGTGGAAAATCAACACCTTTCAGTGCTGTTACTTTTGGTGTTTTCCTGAGGAACCAAAAGTAAGGTACCTCCTTTAAAGAGAATGCACAATTATGGAATGCTTGAGACTCTCGAGGGAAATGTAGTGTAAAAAAGTAGCACTTGTTTTGATCCAGCTGATATAATACAATGCCAAAAAACCGTTGTAATTTAGAAATGAGATGGCATAGATGTGTGATTCGAGGTTTTATGATTACTGCAGCCCTACTGTGCTCTACTGTCCACTAGCTCTGCCATACTCTCAGGGGATGATGCTGGTTTGGATTTTTTGAGTGATCTGTAATGGGGGGGGGGGGTGCAGGTAAATCATAAATACAAGGGAAACGAAGCAGGCAAAGGAAGCTTTGAGTCAATGCTCTTCCTGCTTTGCACCTCAGCCTCGTGTAAAAGCTGCAGATGTGGTCGCTTTCATGTTTTAACCAGGCACAAACGACCATCACCGCAGGCAGCACAGAGATGTGCAGGAAGTGAATGGCTACGGTTTAAGCCCTGGCCAAAGCACAAACTGTGGGTCGACGCCGCGACACGCTGCTCACCAATGCACAGGTTTCCATGGCTCGACTTGTTGCAAAACTGGTGTTTGTTGCAAGATGCTTGCCTGGCTCTGCCTGGCCTGGTGACCGCTGCGCAGAGCGAGCCAATCAGCACCGGGCCGTACATGCGACAGGCCTCGGATCGGCCTGTATTTGTTCACGTGCTCGCTTGTCCTTGTGTGAATCCTGTCAGCACAGAACCGGTACAGGCACGGTTTGTCTCCGGCGGAGTGGCGCCGATCTGGCGGCCTCTACTTTCGGTTTGCTAAAGCTTTGGTAAAGGGTTTCAGTGCAAAATCTGAAGAACTGGTGTTGCTCCTTGCACAAGTTTAAACTTCCGACTGTGCAGGGTTGTTGGGCTGCACGGTGCATCTGAAAGCTCGTCAGACCAGAACAGTGCAACAGAATTATTCAGCCTCTGGCTCTTGGTGCATTTTTATACCAGACAGAAGTCAATTGTGGCCTAGAATGATGAACTATAGCGGTCATTTTATTGTAATGTGTAGTGGAGATGAATGAATTAATTATAACCAGGACTTCAAACCAGATTTTTATTCAGTCAGTTTGTTCAGAGCAGAATCAGTATTTTAACATTTGCAGTTTTGTGTTCCACCTTTAATTATCATTCCCGAACTGGTTAGAACCAAAGGAAATACCAGTGAATAACGTTCCATGTAGTGCTGTGTGACGTGACCATATGTTTCTTTCAGATGGTATAAAAATGTATATTGATAGATATTTTACTCCATAGTCTTTACCGCTAATGTCTCCAAACATTACAAAAATGCGTTGAATCACTAACTAGCAGCACTGTAGTCCAGACTGTCCTCATGCCGGAATCCACCATCACTGCACTTGGTTTACAGCTTTTGTCAATCACAGAACTGGGCGTGACCCGGCACCCGCAGTGTGCTCGAGTAACAACAACAAAGAACACAGAGGCGTGTCACCCGTGAAGTGAATCTCAAATAAATTTTTATACATATAGGCTGTTTTCTGTATCCATGAATGAAGACTTTGGTTATTTATGCCAGGTTGTTTATTATCAAACAACGACAACAAAAAATGTTTTAGGCTACTCAGTCTACAACAATAGCTCAATAGCTTAGGCAAATAAGTATTAGAAGTAGGTAATTTAGCTGTAACTCTCATAAAAAGTTAGTCTATATGGCCACTTATGGCACTTCTGTGGTGTACATGGCAACTTACCGTTGTGGCACAGTGAATACATCTGTGAAACGAACATACAGCCAGTTACGGAAACAGCCTGTGTTACGGCCTTTATGTGACCTAATCATTGTCAAAACAGATTACACTGTAAGTAAATTTGAAACATATCGTCAGCTGCATGTTTGCTTACTACAAATGAAAAATGCTGCCGCATTGGGTTTCCTTGATGCCGTCCCATGTAAACAGAAATGTTTAAAAGGCAAAAATGAGAAAGAAAAGCTCACTAATAGGCTATGTAGGCTGCATTATTTTAGTGTAACTGGAGCTGGCTAGCTATTTCCAGGATTAGTTCTCTTTATATTGTACAGTATCAATCAAATAGTTACGTGGCATAATATTAACCTTCTGTGGTTACAAAGGCAGAGACTATGCCACTTCTCACTTTCACACCATATCACCGCCTGCCGCCGGTATATTTGCTATATGAAGACGTGAGTGGCGTTCAGAGGAAGACGGTAGTCTAGACAAAGTTAGTGTGCCAAAGTTATTGCAAGCAGAAAATATTTAAATTTGTTGTGATAAATAAAAGAACCAAAAAATAATGTTATTAACCATCCATCCATCCATCCATCCATCACCATAACCTCCAATCCCAACCGACGTCACCGGGGGGGATCATAGCCTATCCCGGGAACAACGGGTGCAGGCAGGAACCAACCCTGGGCAGCCGCCAACACACCGCAGGGTGCACATACTCACACACGCACTCACAGTCACACACTCACACACACTCACAGTCACAGACACACTCACAGTCGCACACACACTCACACAGAATGTTATTAACCTGTTACTATTATTTCAAATAAATGTTTAAGTTCCAGAACATTAAAAATTATAAAGTTTCTGGTTTTGTTTTTCTTCATTGCGAAATAATGATTGTTTCTGGTTTTCATTTTCGTTCCATGAACTGGTTCAAAATCTTGATTTTAATGGCCTCTGTAGTTCATTTATGTGGTTTAATTTGTGCCTTTCTGATTTAAAAACCTGTTGTGTCCCCCCATGTACAGGTTGGATGGTGTTAACTTTTGGGGCTCCTTCAGAATGATTTCAGATTGTAAGAATCGCTGCGGGACAATTTATCTGTGCCTATGGTATTTATTCTGGAAGTCAGAGCTGCTGTTGCGTAATCGCGAATCTGTTTGATAGAGGTCCAGAACCTTTCAGGCCCCCACCCCCCCAATTAACGCACTGCAAGTGTGGGCAGAGATGGATGGACTTGGCCGTGAAACAGGAAAGGCTGTTCCAGGGTTTTAAAAACACATTAACACAGGCTTTATTTCCAAAATCTGTTTATCTTTTGAATTTAAATATCCGTAAGTTTTCCTTTACTTAATTTAATTTTACTACCCTGTTACCAATATATATGCACCATCCATAACCGGCCTCGGCGGCCTGTGTTCTGTGCAAATGAGATCTTGTTTTTTCTTACTTGGTCATAATTCTTCACATTGTCACATCTAGTGTATCCTCACTGGCTTTTCAGCGTTCAAGAGAGACAAACCTATATAGCAGGGTTCCCCAGTTAGGAGGGCTATACAATACAGTTTTCAGATTTCTCTGTTCAAACTAGGGCTGCAGCTATCGATTATTTTAGTAATCGAGTATTCTATCGATTATTCCATCGATTCATCGAGTAACCAGATAAGAAATACTTTTGTTTTATTAAAGAGCAATAGTGACTATTCAAAATAGAAAAAATAGACCGGTCTCTTAAAATGAACAACTCATGGGTTTCCTTTTTAGGAACATTTTTAATGATTGAACGCTATACAACAACTGACAAAAGAACTAAACTCTTAGTGCATTTATGTACATATTTGTTTTTTTTTTAATTTTTTTAAAGAAAACACTCTTAAATGCAAAAATAAAATAATGTCAAATAAAATTATTGAAAAAAGGTATAAATATATCCTAAACTATGGCATAACTTAAAATGGCCTTTACTTTCTGTATTCTTGTACAGTCATTGGAGACATTAAGAAAAAAAAAGTTCTGACAGGATTGTATCTCCTGGATGAGGTAGGAATGATGTGTGCATGTTCATGTGTGTGTAAGTG
>JAODLC010000021.1:10016750-10034058 GCA_026781145.1 Hippopotamyrus pictus
TATAATCATGCATGTTTCACTAATGCTAATGTGAAACAGCTGGATGAGTCTTTCAGTCAAGGAAACAAACCAGTCAGAGCTCAAGAAGAGCTGAACTATTTAGCCAAGCACAAGAGCCCTTCAATTTGAAAATAGTTTGTAAAACCCGAAGTAGCTCAAAGTGTCCTCCCTGACATGGATTATCTGGTCACCCTACATAAATACGTTTCTATCGCAGGTCTTTGTTTAGTTGCAAATGTGAAACGCTCACGCTGACCTTGTATTGGTTCCGCTCTGTGGAATGGATGCATAGACTGGGTGCTTTCTGTTGAGATGTTGAATCAATGACGTTGTGCTATTGTGGTAATCTAATTCTTTTTTACAATGGACAGTATTTTCGCTTTTTTTCTGTTTGAAATAGTCCTAAACTTTAAACATTTTTCGTCTTTTTCTCTGAATTTCCTCGCAATTTTCCCTGTCTTCCACCAACGCGCCAACGAATCAAACCTGTAATAGTAATAATCCTCCGAGTGAAACACGCTGATCACTAAGCGATACATAGTCGTGCGGATTACACGAAGCATCGAAGCAAAGAATTTGCATCGAGGATTTTTTGTAATCGAATTATTCGAATTACTCGATGAATTGTTGCAGCCCTAGTTCAAACACATACTCTTCAGCTCACCAACTAAGTACCTATATATAACCTGAACCTGGAATACCCATGCTGACCTGTAGGGGTCGCTCTCCTGCATATTTGCACGTTAACCCTGGCCTCCTGCTTTAGGATGAGGTGGTCTATGAAATTGATCTTCAAAGGACGTGTTTCTGGGACCCTAGTGCTGTCTGCCTCGTCTCTTACGTAATCTGCTCCCCAGCATTTGTGGCAAATCACCAGGCACCTCGCTCTGTTTGACGTCTCCTGTGTATACAGAGGGATCGGCAGTCACTCAGCATCACCCGAACCTATTCCAGAGCCATGTGTGCTGGCAGGGTCCTCGTCCTGGTTGACAGCATCGAAATGGAACAAGAGCGGAAGCCTCTAGAATCACCTGTCTGGCCCCCTGGATAGAGGTGTCTGACCTTTTGACCTCTGCTGAGTGGTTTATTTTGTTCTCCTCCACTTCACTGCTATGTTTGTGGTTTCCCCTCAATTGTGAGGTTCCAACCTGTATGCGTATATCTGGTGAAAGCATAGGAACCTGCTTTTTGGAAGCTGGCATGGCATGCTTCACTTAGCCCTGAATGGGGTTCGACACAGTAGGCTCTCCTCCTGGGAAGCTGCCGGCGTGGGGCGCAGGCCACTGATAAAGTGGAAACTCCCTTCTGCTTCTCTCTGGCACGTGTCCAAAGTCCCAGTGAAGTTGGAGGGGCCGAGGGCTGACCCCTTCATCAGCCTCCTAAAACAAATCTCCGGTGAAACTTAAACCCCGCCCCCCTTGCCCCCGGCATGACACAGTTACTCAACCAAGACAGTCCGCACTGAGATCACTAAGGCAGTTTTCAGTTAATGCGTAATCCACCTTGCTGGGAGGGGGGGGGGGGGTCAGCTATGACCTCGGCGTGTTTTGGATGCACAGCTGAGTGCGTCAGTAATATGCTTTCATAGAGAGGGGCCCGGTGTGCACTGGGAAGGCCACACGCTCCTTCAGGCTGCTGGTGGCTGCTGTCTCACCAGTGGACGATACACAAGGCCCAGCTCTGCTCATAGACTTTCGCAGCTCTCTGCTAGGTTGCATACACTCCTCCAAGTTCCGACTGGGTTTTCAGAGCTGGTCGTGTGGGGTGGGAAGAATCACCGCTCGCTGCCTTATCTGGACAGTTCCTTTGATCATGTGATCATGAAAGTGCTGAGTCACAGTCCACGAGGCCCAGGGGTAAACACTGGCAGTTCAATATCGTTCAAGGGGGCAATTTTTTTCCCCGCAAAACAATGCAAGCATTTAACCTCTGTCCCTTTGTGCTTAGATGTGACACAGGCAAATATGTGGCAAGTAAATATCACTGTGGTCACACCGGATGCTCGACGTGGGCTGCTGTTGGCTAATTTTGCCTGGAGCCTGCTTCTCAAGCACGCCCTCTGTGGGCATTTCGGTCGGCCGTCTCTCACGCTGTCACCACCCTTGCGTGCCGGCTGGCTGGCCCGGCGTCACCTTTCAGGGCCTGAGCGCGCACTCTCTGGGCTGACCTCAGCTGAGATGGCTGCTCAGTCACGCAGAAAGCGACCGCATGACGTAATATGGAAGCGATACAGAAAGGGGGACGGAGACCAACGCTCATCGCTTTTCATTCACGTTTCTGGGTGACCGTGTAGGCGCTGGTGTGACGTATTTTCAGGGAGAAGAATTTCTGATTGATTTTGCACCTTAAGAATTTTGCTTCCTCCTCCGAAGCCCAGGCTTCTGCGATTGCTGCCTCCACATGTAGACATAAAGTCGACCCCCCCCCAGCTGAGGATGTCTCCCAGACTCTCAGCACCGGCCTTCCTGTTGTTGTCCTAAACGGGCCTTCCTGTTGTCTTTTACACCTTGTTTTTCTCCACTGCAGCCATCCTCTGAGCTCCAGGAACCTGTTGTGCATATTGTTGCCCCCATGCAGGCGCGAGCGGGACCCGTCAGGAACCGGGCTCCCCGTGAGGCCGATCGGCTGAGAGGGAAAGCAGGACGGCGCTCAGACGCTCCCAGCCCCGTCGCAAAGCCTATTAAACAGGATTTCCTACTTCAGATATGCTAATCGTGTCATGTAGGGCTGCCTAATGGGCAATAAATTAGCAAATTACCTTCGACTGTGCCTGCCTTTCATGTTCAGGTTTAATTCTGTGCTGAGAGGGAGGCCTGGCTGAACACAGGAAGCCCGTCCTCATTATTCACGTTCCCAGTTGGTGCCTAGTCCTGCAGCAGCCTTGACCTGTGCCCCAGTCACTGGACCAAAGCACTGGGTGGGGTGGGGTGGGGGTGGCTCTGTTTAGCTTAAACAGGACAAGCTGATACTGAGACGCCGGTGGGTGAGCTGTCCCTGCCAGCCCAGAGCTCGGGGGGTTATATGAGGGAGGGGTGGGCTGGGCGTGGCGCGCGGTTGGCTGGCACACCCCAAACAACATAATTGCCATCCTGGCCGGAGTAACTGCAATACAGCATGGCTCCTGATAAGTGGACATACCTCTGTCATGTGACCTAGACACGGCCTCCAATCAAAAGTTGTTATTTCCTGGTGGTGCGTAATGTGCCCTGATTATTGCTGGCATGTGGGCAATGAAATTTAGACATTCAAAAATTTCGAAAAAAGAAGTGGCACTTCACATTGTCCCTGAAGCCCAACTGGTCTTATCCAGCCCACTCTGACTTAGTTCAGTGTTACTATATGTGTATTCAATACATCCTCAAAGTCATCACTTGGTACACAGAAAGCGTTACAGAGAATTTGTTGTTTTAAGTTGCTAAATCTTTGTTATGTAAGTTATTTTATAAATAGTTTATTAATACTATTATTGATATTGTCCTTGTTATGGTATTAATAATATGGTTAAGAATGATATAGTAACAAAATAATAACATTCTTCTTCTTCTTTGTGTATGTTTGTACTACTGTAAGTCGGCGTAATCGGCTTTGCTGCTTTGTGTTGATGCCCTGCAGATCGAGGTGGTTTCCCGCATATTTTAAACAGCCCTAGATGGATACTTGAGTCACCGCATTGAATTTCCTGGCACGCAGCTCCATCTGATTGGAGAGCGTGTACCGTATCACCCGAGAGCAATATTGTGGTGTGGCTCATATTTTGAAATCGCTTTCATCCCCGTGAGATGCTATCAGCATGTTCTTTGCTTTGACGCCTCCCCTTTCCTGCAGTGGCACATTTATGTATACAAACATTTTTTATTTAAAAATTTTTTTTTTTTATTCTCTGAGCCACATCCCTCTGCAGTGTTTCTTGGTGCAGCCTGTTAGCGGTGACCCTGTCAGCTTCCTGCCCTGTGTCATCGCGGCCACCGGCAGGGTACGATGGCTGACCTCTGAGCCGGCTACTACCTCAGTCCATTCCGGAGCGGTTCGCTCCAGGGCCCGGCCGTGTTACATCTGCAGGGGGGTGGGCTGCAGTATCCCGGCAGGGTGATGACTCTCCTTTGGAAATGAGACAGACGCTTCAGTGGCGCCTCTCCGGGATTCCAGCCAGTCAGGGAAACTGGGGCAGGGGGTGTCCAGGCTGAGCCAGTGGCAGGGAGGTGAGCTCTGGCCATGTTCAGGGGCCCTGGGGGTATCATCAGAAGCAGCTGATTCTCATGTATATCTTGTCCAGCCTCATTCTGACGGAGGCTGTGCACATTAAGGAGGCCATTCTGAGCGGCCACACCCATCTCTTCTCGTTTGCTAAAGGCACAGACTCTGCACCTTGGTTGCTTTTTAAATGCCAGGCTTTCATAGGTTCACGGGCCAGCGAGTTGGCCAATCACATGTGTGGTGTAGGGTTTCAGCCTGGCTAAAGTATCGGCAGAGGCATCCCCCCCCCCCCCCCCCCTCCACAAAGCCGTGGGATCTGGCAGCCCTGACCATGCAGACACCCTCTTGCATTTGCCGGGTGCAGTGCCCCGTGCTGACCTGGATCTTTCTGGCTTTCAGTCTTTGTGGCATGTGGTCTGTGCCGGACGACATTCAGCTTTATGCCCGAAGCGTAACAGACCTCTTTCCTTCCATTTGACGCATTCAGGAAGCGCTCTGTGTAACATCAAACTGGGTATGGACCGGGTAAAATTTGGTCATATGCGTCAAGCCCTGGCGGTCAGTCACCCAGCTGCAGGCACTCAGTCTGGCTCACATAAACGAGAGGCTTCAGACCCAGCTGTCCTACTCGCCTGTCTGGCCCTCGTAGGGTTTTTTTTGACCACATAATACCATGCAGTGACCAGAGGATAATGTCGCCTGGCCCTTTTCCCTGCGAGCCATTTAGCCTGCTTCCTGCTCGCCACATCACAAACAGGAAGAGGCTCTGAGCTTTGCTGGCGATTTAGCTAAAAGGGGTTCATTTCTGAAGGCAGACTGAGCTGACTGATAGAGCTGACCTTTAGCACCTGTCTGAGAGCTTGGTTCCTGTATGTTTGTAATCATGTTGGAATGTCGCTGTTATGAGGGGCACTGGGAAGGAGTAATTAAATCATAAAGTTATTGTGGCGATGCTGTTCTAATTCTGACGGGGATTTCCCGGTTGCCGTTCTGTTGGGTCCAAATGGGCAACACAGATCCAGGAAGACCCAAACAGGAAATTTAGATGATTTATGTAAATTTAGGTGATTTGGATCAGATGGAATGTTCTGTTCCTTGTCCTCCCAGCACCTGGGTCTTAGATGCCGTGTGCTCACGGCGGACTCTGACCGGATGGACGGCCTAATCGATGAGGGTGGCCGCGTGACAGCAGGACAGGTTCCGTTTGACTTCATGGGGTATGTTGACCTACACCAGCGTCCCCTCTGAGGCGGGCTGTGACTCACAAGCTGCTCACTCCTGCGTGGAAATGTTTTACCTGAGGGAGGCAGCGTGCACTCCAGGAGGGAGTTTGGGCAGGTGTAGTGTGAAGGAAGGGTGCCAAAAAGACGGAGGGGACCTGGCAGTTTCAGGGTTATGAGGGAGTGACCACAGGAATTGGAGCCCACTGCTGATACTGGGGTGAAATTGACAGCAGTCAGCATATTATGCATGTGAACATCATTGTGCATGGATATTAAAGCTTCAAATAATGATTATTTAATTAAAAATAGTTTATGCCTTATTTCTCCATAGAATCGATTGTTTTTTTTCTTTAAGTCACTTGTCTGTGGTTTAACTTACATGAGGAACTAGTCACTTCTTCTGTACTTTAAACTACAGCTTAAACGTTATTTCTACATGACTGGTAAATGAGCTTTCTGTTATACTCTAGTTACCGTACAGGCGGTAACATAAGACCAGCTTTGAATGCAAAATGACCATTGTGACACCAGAGGGGCTGACAGGAGTATTCAGAAAAGACCTCACTAGCAGTCATGGTGTCGCCGCCCTGCTGGCTGTGTGCCTAAAAGACAGTCATCGCTGACACAAAGGCACACAGTATTTCAAGCTACTTCCTTGTTTTTATCCATATGCATGGTTTGGGGGTTTTTCTAATATTGCCAGTAGCAGTAACTGACTGCCTGGGGGGAGTAGGGGGGTCACCTGTGGTGAAACTTCTGAACTTGCCAGTGCAGATTAGTGGATTGACTTTGTAATTTTTTATTCTGTGGAAAATGAAAGATTGATCTGCTGGACAGACATAATAATGACTTATAAACTTGTCAAAGGTCAGTAATTTGGGGCGTCTTTTAAGTTGGGAATGAGCCAATAAAATTCCTCGACTTGATTGTCCAATGCAGTCATCTCTATTATTTTAGTAGTTATGTCTTTAGCTCTGGTACTGTTAACTTTGAATATTTGAATAAGTTTAAATATCAGCTGGCAGTATCAGCCATGATCGGCACATCATACCAATTAATTTTTAAGAAATACTGATATGTTAATTTGATTCGTTATGGATCTCTGTGTTAATGTATGCCTCTTGACTGTTTTGCTCTGCAGTGTTTCTGTCTGGTAGGACACTGACCTCGGGCGGTTGCATAGGGGGCAGTGAATAAATAATGACCCACAGGATCTGTTACTTTTGATCAGGCATGCGCCTGGACGCCCCTGATGCCTAGCTGACCACAGACTTGCCTGTTTGGGTTACATTGTCTGAATGCTCCGGTTAAGCGGTTTGGGGGGAAAAAATTTAAAACCCCATAAGGCGCAGAGTGACCCCCCTCGTAAAGTGCTGTCAGGTCTCAGTATTTATCTGTTTGCTTTTGCAATGTGACTAATCTCTTCCTCCCTCCTTGTTTTTCCCCTTTAGTGTCCAGTGTCATGAAACTTAATCCACAGCAAGCCCCGTTGTGTGTAAGTATTACGTTTTTTTTATTGGTTGGCCTGGGATATAGGGCATGCCATGTGAATATAGCTGGACCCACTGTGTGAATTGGAACCTGTATGCTGCAGACTGTTTTCTGGGTGTATGCCCACATAAATATGAGGGACCTTTGAAATGTATTTTCTAATGGCTGCTGTCAAATATGATTTGATAGAAATCTTGTTTTTGCTGATGCTGTATATTTTTAGTCTGCCTTGTATCCCAGCAGGCCAGGGGTCTTGATGCTGTGCGTTGGTGTTTAACCTTGTCATTTATATTTATACAGACCATTATGCTGCACCCTGTCCAGTGATGATTTCTTATGCTGCCCCCCCCCTCCCCCAAGGCCCTCACGCGTTTATTGGCAGGGAGAGGGCTGTCCTGTAAAGTCATTGGCCTAACTGCAGGGTCCCTCATATCTGCATTTTTAATAGGTTGAGAGAGATCCCTTGGCAGTCATATTAGCACAGCGATGATGCTCGTGGTTCTCTGCTGTCCCTCTCTGCTGTTACCGGGCCTTACGCGGCGATGATGCTCGTGGTTCTCTGCTGTTACCGGGCCTTACGCAGTGATGTGAACTAGTGTTAGACACCTGTCACTAGGGCTGGGTGATGTGACCTCAATTCAATATCGTGATTCATTGAACATTTTACCTGGATTACAATTAGTGAATAATTATTTTGTTTTTGTTTTTTTTTTTGTTATTTTGTCCTCATATTTCATTGGCAAGATTTGTACTGTAAATATGCTGGGATGTTTTAGCCTACAGTAGCTAGCCAGAACCAGATGGGTTACTGCAAGGCAAAGTTGGCAAGTAAAAAAAAAAGAATGACCATAATTATTTTTTTTTTTCATATGTTGTCATGAATAAAAAGACACTAACTACTTGATTACTATAAGCGAATGATTCTGTCCCAAGCATTTTGATCCATATAAGTGTTTGATCACTATAACCCTGATCACTATAAGTGGTTTCCACTATTTTAAATATTGCTAGTGTTGAAACTGATTGGTGGTATTACCTTTGGTAGGTAAAACTTTTTCCCGCAGGGTTTACATTTGACCTCTTTTTGTTCCAGTTCATCTTCACTAATGCCACAATGTGTCCAAATGACAGACACAGCAGTTTTCTTTAGTACAAGCTGCTTGAGTTGCTCAGTCGGCTCAGTGTTTGAGTTCACCTCCATGCTGCTTCCATGTCGCAGATGGACGGGGCGGAGTCACGTGACAGCACACACGGTTTTTTAAGGGGACAGTACATGAACACACTGGGGAAAGTGTTAACACAATTTATTTTTTTTAAGTATTAACAGGCTTTAAAAAAATGAAGTAACCAACATGATTACCTCAGTTAAAGGTTCCGAAAGTTGGTTTTGATTATTTTTTAATTGATTGCCCAGCCGTACCTGTCACGGGGCATGCCACATTTCCATTGCAACCTAGAAGCAGTCACCTGATCTGCTGTGAAAGAGGGAGTGGAACCATGCCTTCCCTCACGGGGTGGACTGCCCCTGTCCTGGTGTCAGTACTTTAACTGCTCAGCAGGTGTGCAAGCGGGGCCTGCTGAAGCACAGAGAGCTTGGGATGGTGTTTCTCTGGAGAACCGGAGCTCTGGCTGTGGGCCATTAGCTGCTCTGTTCCGGAAACTCACTGACCTCTGACCCCTGAGATGACGAATTTAGGCCTCTCAGGCCTGAGGCCGGGGATCCCCTGTGCCGTGTCATTCGTGGATTTGGATCTTCTGGGGTCTCCCTGCAGCAGGTTGTCACCATGGTGCTAACTATGCTGGGTTTAAACTATGTGACGCTCTTATATTTTCTATTTGCAAATTTACCACAAATAAATTACAGTCAAATAGAACTTGTTATTCTGTGCCAGTACAGTCTTTCAATAAGTTGGCGGTATTTCTGCAAGTTGTGCTGACACAAAGCAGTGCTGACAAATCATTTGCTTTTTCTCAGTGTTGTCTCTGAGGAATACAAAATATTCCCATAGTGGAAGGTGAATGTCTTATGGTGATCAGTTCTTGTTCACCTTTGTCCTTCTCACTCATTTTCGTTTTTTTTCTCACAAACACGCCACATGGTCTATGAGTGAGTCACAGCAAGGACAAAAATGATTATGACTGTCTCTCGGAGAGCACATGCAGAGCTCCTGCAAAAGCAGCGGCGGTAAACTTTTTTCCCCCACATATACGAGGTAATCTTTTAAAGAAACGGTTACTAAATCTGCAAAGCTTGCAAAATGTTTGGTCTGAGCCCAGGAAACTATCATGTTCCTTGAGATGTGAAAATGGCATGTGCGTAAGATGCAATGTTGATATTAACGTCGCAGATTGTGCAGGCCTACTGCAGACTATATATCTATGTATATCTTCTGTGTTTTAAGGTATAAACTTACTAGCGTTAGTAAGCAATTAGTACAATTAGTAAGTACTAGCAATATCAGATGTATGGATATTGGATGAGAAGGATGTTGAGGAAAATGCTGGAACATTAAGCTGAGCGTTAGAAAGAGCTGGGGGCTGCTGTAGGTTTCATGATGATTGGTAATAAGCAGCCTGTCGTCCTCCCCCCCCACCCCCCCCCCGCCCAGCTTATCTGTCCCCAGCCAGGCCCACACCGCGTGACTGTTGTTCCGCCGTTACGTCTGCGGCCTTTCACAGGAATCTCAGCCCCTTATCACCACCCCACTAAAATAGTCTGCTGGATTCTCCTTAAAGCCAAATGAGGCCTTCCAATCTGCTCCTTTACAGTCGTGTTGTGATGAAGGATGCTTTTCCGCTTTCAGTTCCCCGTACTGACCATGTCTCCTTAATGGTTATGTGATGTCAGAGCAGCGCCCTCCAAAGGATGGTCCTGCTTTGTTTCCTTTGCTCGATTTTTAATTTTTTTTTTCTCACCTGTCTTGTTTCTTTCTGCCAGCTGTGTGCAAATGAAAGTCAAATGTTATTCTGCAAACTGTGGGCGAGACTTGCATAAGCGGCATGGGCCTCATGGGGGTGTTGACAGCGCTGTGCTGCCCCCTGCAGGGCGAGTGTGTCCTCGCCATCCAGCTGTGTGATGATGAGCTCCAGGGGGATCAGGCCCAAGCGGATTTCTACCTGCTCTTCAGAGGCTCCACCCAGAGGCACCTGACCAGCACCCGCAGGAGCGGCCCTGATACCCTGCAGGCCATCTGTCCCTGTAAGCCTCCTGTCTGCCAGCCTAGCCCCCCCCCCCCCCAGCCATTTGTCGACAGTACTTAGAAAGGTCACCTATCAGCAGTAAATTGTTAACCGGTGAAACGTTGTTGACCAGATCAGCCCCCCTCCCCCAAAGACTGTACTGCCCCCTTGTAGCAGGATTGTTCCTGCGACATAGGAGCTTCCCTTTGGGGGAAAGTGAGAATGGGGTGAGGGGTTGTTGTTTGTTCTGTGCCCTCTGTTATTTCAGTGTGCTTCCTATTGTTTATCCATCCGCCTCTTTACCCGAATGGAAATTTCCGGAGGCTGCCTGCCGAGACGCTGTGCAGATCAGCCAGCAGTTCCGGGGAGTCCGGCGTACAGGCCGGCCCGTTCCGCACACACTTACCTTAGCGGTACAGTGGCTGGACAGAGAAACAGATGACTCTTGTGGGGGACTTAGCCATCGCACCTCTCTCCCCCACCGTGGAGGTCCCTGACGCAGGTTTCCATAAAACCCAGGGTTTGCCAAGAAAGCTCAGCCAACAGGAGTTAGCTAACAAGCTAATCATTTACCAGCCTATAAATGATACTGAAAAGGTCACAGAGCCTCAGTGTGACACTTGCCTCTGCAGTACCCCTGAACGCCCGCATGCGCTGTGCAGGAATCATGCATTTTATGATCATACCATCACTGGCTACGCCTCCCGCACTCGCCCTAGGCATCATCACTGCTTTCTGCAGTACTCCGCCCTCGCCGGTCCATAAAACGCCCTCGCACTTCATCTCCTGGTGCTTTGTGACAGGAGCCAGTAGCCCAGATGGTTGTGTGCCCCGCCCCAGCCGCCCCTTTCCCAGAACCCTGCTCTCAGGACACCCTTTTGCCGGAGGGTGCCTTCTCCTATGGCTGTCATCCCTGGAGAACCGCGCCCGAAAAGGGTGGGGCCTCATCCACTGTTTACTTGGGGGGGGGGTTCAGCAGACACCGCCTCCTCTTTACAAGGCCTCCTCTGGCCCCTGAGGGCCCGCTTTGGCACTCCTTGTTCTAGCTTACTGCCCTGCAAGTAATCTACCATTGCAGTCTCACCCCGCTGAACTTTTCAGGCCCTGAGGCCAGCT
Organism: Hippopotamyrus pictus; assembly: GCA_026781145.1. NCBI lineage: Eukaryota > Metazoa > Chordata > Actinopteri > Osteoglossiformes > Mormyridae > Hippopotamyrus > Hippopotamyrus pictus. The sequence continues at coordinate 10,027,955 of JAODLC010000021.1, forward strand.
CAGTCCAGCTTGTCAAACCCCTCCCAATGTAAAAGCCGTCGTCTTAACAAGAAGAACTGACATCAGATTTCTTTTGCAAGTGTGTGCATTATGGAACAGCTATGTAGAGCTTATAGCCTACAAATGTAAAAAGAGCTGTGTGTGGAACTCCTGCTCTGCTTCATGCTGCATAACTGCCAGCATTAGATGCCTGAATCGCAAATCCAGAGGTCATTACAGATGCTTTGAAGGTGTCGACGGCACTTAATGTTGACGTCTTATTTTGCTCGTGGTCCTTTGAGATCCATGCATGTAGGGATCCGACTCCCTAGGGTGACGCGCTCGGCCAAGGAAAATTACTAGGCAGGAAGGCACATGCTTAGACAAGGCTAAACTCCAGCTTTGTTTACGGTGCCTGGGGTGTCATGTGACTGAACACATGATGTAATCCAGTACAGGGCTCCTTACTTACAATGCATCAGGAAAAAAGTGCTACGTAAAAGGGGTATTAAAGCTCTATATTTGTCAAATACAAAAGGACCCAGTAAATTTCTGGGTGACATTTTAGTAAAAATTTAGTAATAGTTAAGGAGCAAATCTTAAACTAATCATTTGATTCTATATTAGTAAATAAAAAGATTCATTTACAATCACATTACAGATATGTCTTACTCCTGTCTCACACAGTATTGGCTAAAGCACTTGTATAGGCTCAGTTATCACTCATGTCTGAGTATGCTTACGAATTCACTCTTTTATATTTGTATGTGATTTACATGATTTTCAAGCCGTTTTGAAAACGCATTGTAATACATTTCTAAGTTTGTCTGCGAATGAATCTTTCTATCTATTAATAAGGGGATTGTTTCCTTCTGTACAAACACCGTGACGTTATCTGTTTGGACTCCTTACTGTAATTCAGTATTAACTGATTAATCCCCCCCCCAGCTCACGATCGCCGCGAGCCTGTCCAGGTGACCCTGTTGGCCTTGAGGTTGGGTCACCCTGCAGCCCTTGTGGCACAGGCCGGCTTCTCCTTCACACAGGACCTGGCTTTCAACAAGGAACACTTCTCAGTGAACCCCGCTGGCCAGGCCGGCAGCCAGGTGGGGGCGCCACTGCTGGCCGAGCCCCATGTTCCACTGCGGGAGCATGAATGGCTGGACGAGGGCCGGACTGTAGCCTCGTGCCGCACGGACCTACCGGAGAGCTGCAGTGTGCCAGGCTGCCACCTGGACACGGGTGCTGGTAAGTAGGGGCTGCCTGTGTGGAACACCAGGGGGCGCTGCAGCTGCAAGCATCCACCTTCAAATGCTAAAGTCACTAAGAGATTATGAAATCAAGTAGCTTAATTATTTAACTTGACCCAAAATGTCATATGTGCCATTCAGCAAGTAAAAGCTGAAAGAACTTATACTTTTGTCATCAGTATCTGCCTACAGTATAGCCTGCTGCACCAGCAGCTCTCATTTTAACAGCATACCAAATGTTGTTCACCTGTGAGTTTAATTAGTAATTAAATATTTAACAGTGGGACTCTTGCCAGTAAAGTATTTTAATGAAATGTCTGCTTCATATCACAGATAATGTTTTGCCAGGATTTCATTTTTTTGGGCTGGGGCCTCCTCCTTTAGAGCAGCTTTCAGGTTTCCTCACCGGGGGATCCACTAATAATGTTGGAACCCCGTGGTTAATGCACAAGCCCTTCCCCCCTTGGGTCTGACAGTCGGCGGATCCGGCCAATCGCAGGCCGTAGTCACCTTACATGTTATTTTTTTGGTCCTGAATGTAACCTGTCTTGAATTCTTGAAGCTGGGGGAAGCAATTATGCTAACTGGCAAGTGTAGAGCGTTCCCACGAAAGGCTGGGCATGTGAGGCAGCAGCCTGGAGCGCATCCCAGTGGTCTCTGTGGGCGCTGCACGGCCTGCCGGCCCGAGGACACTTGTAAAACAGCACAGTCTCACTGTTGTTTGTCTTGGCTCCGCTTTAAATCCACCCCCCACCCCCCCCAATGCACGCACTCATTTTACTCTGGCTCCCTTTGGGTCAGAACACTGTGTCCGGATGGCAGTGGCAGATATTCTTAAACAAATATTCCCACCCCAGGATTTTTTTTTTCTTTGTTTATAGGGTATGTTATGTAAACCTTGCAGTTTTTAGACTCAAAAGTGTCTTTAGTATCGCAGGGGTGCCCATTTTACTCTGTGAGCCTCTAGTAGCAGGTGTCCCAGTGGTCCGGGGGTGTTGAAACGACATCCGGGGGGGGGCTTTGACCCCCACTAAAGTGCTTAACCTGCTTTCCTTTAGTTAATTTATTCCAGCTGTGCAAAGTGATTTGGAACCTCCTGCTAAACGACTAAACTAACAAGACATTTGAGAGTGATATTTCGCAGGTACAGAATAAAAATATGTAATAATGCCTGCCGGTTGGTAAAACTAAAGTATACATTTGTATGGTAAAGACTGTAGGTGGATGAGGACACTGGTGGATATTCTTTATTATTATTTTAGTGCTATTGTGATGTGGTATTGGTGTAGTATTCATGGAGATAAACCAGTCACAATTGTTTATGAAATTAACAAATATGTAATGAATAAATGAGTTTTACACACTGGAAGTAGTTCGTTCCCTGTCTGGTCTGGTTCCCTTGTCTTCTTCTTTCGCTGCTCAGCCACACCTCGCCGACCCTCCTCAGGTCTGCTCTGGCACTGACTCGGGGACGAGTGGAATCTCGTCAGACGCTTCTGGTCCAGACTGGTAACCCAGCTCAACCCTCATTAACCCCCAGTGACCAGGAGCAGCGCTAATCTGCCAGCCCCTGTTAGCAGGGCACTTGTCTGTTTAGATACAGGCACTAAAGTGATTAAAAAAGAGGGAAAAAAAGAAAGAAATCCCAGATTTCATGTAAAGCAGTCCCACCAATCACAGCAAAAATGTCAGTGGCCAGAAAGACACATTCACTGGAGTGATAATCGCGCCTAAATCAGTCCAGTGCAGCTGAAAAGGCTGATTAAACGATATACTCTCGGAGCTAATGGTTGGCTAACACAAGGCCCTTGGGATGCTTCCGGTCCCTTCCACTGATGCAGAAAGCAGCGTACGCACGCCCCCATCTTCCTGCATTTGAGTTCCACCCCCCCCACAGCAGAGACAGCATGGTACCCTGCGCTCTTGCTGGCCAGGGCTCTTGAGCTGTTTTTGAGTTTGACATCTGGGCTTAGAAACGCCCCACTTAGGGGTTTGCTTCAAATCCCCTGGTCAGTATAGTGATTTTGCCGTTGGGCTCTTGAGTAAGGGCCGTAACCTCAAATGCTCCAGGTACTGGCTTTCTCACTTGAATGTCACTATAGATAGAAGCGTCTACTAACTAACTGTAATCAACCCAGAGGTGAGAAGCGTAACATGGTGAGAACATGTAGCTCCACACACAAAGCAGGGGAGGGACTCGATCCCCCACCCTGATGGTATCAGGAAGCAGAGCTGCCCCGTTCTACTTCATCAGGTTTGCAACCTCTGTCAGCTTTAATTTTGATGTCTAGACTGCTGGTGTCCAGAAAGATTCGGAGATGATGTTGTAATTAGCTGCTCTTGTAATGAGTACTGAGCGAAAATGAGCGCGGTGTGAATCATATCGGGGGTGGGGGTGTTTTTTTCTTTTGCTGAAGGTGCTTTTTTCTGCATGTCAGTTTCAGAATCCGCACCTTCGCATACGTCTGCTGCCAGCGTCTGGCTGGTTGGTGCTGTTGACACAATACAGGTGGATCTGATTGCTGTATGTGGTCATTGCTTGGTGATAAGCTGGCTAAGAGCTCTTGAGGGCGTAATCTCTGGTGTTCTCTGTCGAGGCGGTGACCCCTGCCCCCATCCTGGGCCTTGCGAGCTGCTCTATACTGCGACGATAAAGCCACCCAAATGCCCGACTCCAAGATGGGTCACTCTCCATGGTGATAGTGCGCTGGGGTGGGCATGGCAGCTAGCCTTGGAGTAGAGGGACCTGTGATACACAGATTGCGAAGCTGTGACTTAATCCTTTGTAGCTGTAGGCTGGTCAGAGACTAAATCAGCTCAAGGATGATGCCCTTAATCCTCCTGCCCGCAGTCTGTGTGACAGGTGCCAGGATGAGAGACACTGGAGAGGGAGGGCCGGTCCATGGCTGGCACGCCCTGCCCCCACCATGCAGGAATGTGTGGGGATGCTTTCAGAACAGTTAGCATAATTAGATTACTAAGATACAACAGCAGTTTCCATCCTGGGGCAAAAACCTTGCAGTCTGTGCTACTTTTGTTCTTTGATTTTATATTTCCAGGTTTTTTCCTTGTTTTTCCTTTTTAAAAATGGAATGAATACGGGTATAGTAACACTTGGAAGGGTGTAGTGTGCGTTGCAGGCTGAGAGATACGGAAGCTAGGATGTCTAGCGAAACCACATTGCATGAGGGTCCCCGTATTGGCATAGTACACATCTGCTAGTGGCTGTTTTAAAGGACGTAGCTGTCACACGGAAGCCTGCCTTGAGTCGTACACATATTTCTACAGATGCCATTTGACTCATTGCCCTGACGTCTCGTTTGACGAAGACATTTTGTCAAGTCAGGGTGCTAAAATGAACCTGTCTGTCAGCCTGCCTTTCTGCTTGATGTATTTTGGGATCTTGTAGTCTCTGGTCACAAAGGGTCATTTCAGAACTGCTCCATGTAACAAATGAGGAACTGGGTAATACGATTTTTGGTTGGATTTTCTCGCTTCCCCTTTACCTGTTTTATGGTACGCTTCCCTCTGCTTGACAGACCTACCTTTTAGCCTGTAAAATTTAGCTTTGACGATTCAAATGTAATAGACTAACTCCTATTCAGCTTCAAGTCTCACTTTTTTGTAAGACTGCAACCATAATAGCAGGAGGCCGGCCAAAGGCTGATAAATCATGGGTAATGCAGGGCATTGAAAGCGTGTGAAACCTTCTAGGGGTTTAATTACGTGCACGGTAATTACGCTGTGGCTTTGTGAAATCGAAAAACAGCCCAGCACTTTAGTGTACCTTCCCGTATCTCTATTAGCGGGGATTTGGTTGGGGGCAGGCAGGAGGAGCTCACAGAAAATTGGGTCTTAAGTCACCAGGGCAACACTTTTGTCAACAGGAGCCTTTGTACCAATCAGTTTTTCCCCCTTTAGTCCTGTCACCTGATTGGCTGGAACTTCTGTCTGTCACATGCCCAGTGGGATGGTTGGCCGGGTGGATTGTGGGAGGTGGGGCTTCTGTGCTTTCGGTCTGTACAGTAGCGCTTACCGTGCCTAACGTCACCACCCAACCGTTTCCCACTGCAACTCAGCCAGCTTTGTCTCTGTTGCCTTCCCCACCCCGCCCCCCACTCCAGATCCTACCTCCCAGGAGACGGTGCCGCACACTGCCCCGTGGCCCAGATTCCCGCCGTGGCAGCCGGCTGACCACGAGGCCCCAGGACTGGCCAACGAGCAAGCGCCCCCCCCTTTCTCGCCGGTCGGGACGGGGGACCAAGGACAGCCCCAGCACCTCCTCATCCAGTAAGTGAGTCACTCTACAACCCCCTCCCCCCACAGGCAGGCACACTCCAGTGCTGGGGGGGGGGGGGTTAAGAGTGTAGTGCAGAGCCAGGTTGTGTCTGTGAACTGTGGGCTTCATGGTATTCGGAAGTCGATATAAAGGTGATCTGTCCCCATGTATTCAGCTCAGGTGAATGTGAGTCCCTGTGTGCTGCATTTCTGCTCCAGTGTTTTCAGGCTGCACTGTTTCAGTGAGTCATAGGTGCTTACACCCACATGTTGGTATTCATATCTTTATGGGGACTCTCCCCACAAAGGAATAACTGTAATCCCAACGATGGTAACCTTAACCCCTACCCAGCCCTAACCTTAACCATAAGTAAACAAACAAAATACAAGACTTTCAACTATTTTAGTATTTTGATTGCAGCCACAGATTTGTATAAGGTTGAGGTTTATATTGTGGGAACTTGATATATTCTCTCTCAAGTTAAAAAGTAACAGAGTTTAAATACAAACGCAGACACACATGCAAAATTAGACATGCTGTTAAAAATGGGATTAAGACACACAGCTGTGGCTTTAACCACCAGTGGCAGGTTTGTG
>JAODLC010000021.1:10034158-10045524 GCA_026781145.1 Hippopotamyrus pictus
AGCTTTTACCCTGTGAGATGACTTGGGCTGATTTGGGTTATGGGGGGGGGTCAGCTTTAACCCTGCGAGATGACTTGGGCTGATTTGGGTTATGGGGGGGTTAGGTTTAACCTTGCAAAACTGTCGCTGTAAAGTTCTATTTTTTGGAGGGGTGAATGAATCCAAATTAAATATTGGTGGGGGCACATCCTTCCCTCCCCCCCACGGTTCCTACACCTCTGTCTCTGAGGTTCCGTTTGACCTCACCCACAGTCACATGACGCAGGATCGCTAGAAGGGAAAAAGATCTTCCTGTGACTCTCATGTTCTGGCAATCGCAGCCCCCCTTCTCAGCTGATTTGGGCTTATAAAGAATCCAGCTCAGGGTGATGGGGACTTTGGTTTTGTGTTATTTTTTTCCAGAAGGCTCTGTTTGCCCGTTACCGGTAACACATGGTAGCCGCTCGTCTCACGTGCCTTTCCTGTGTGGAGTGGTCAGCGGCGTGTAACCAGGCAGGATTGCCTTTCATTTGAATAAATCCTTAAAGCAGACTGCAAGCTTATTTCAGTGGCCTATTCCGTGTAATAGGCTTTAAATCCAAGGTTTAATGTGAAGCCAGTTGTCATCAATTATTAACACATTTAAGGAAAAGTACGCTGGGGGCTTTGTGTGGAAGGGATCGCTCCTGTTCTTCCTTTTTCTGAATGTTGCTGGACGCTGGACGATTGTCATGCTCTCCTCCTTTGAATAGGTGACCCTAGCAGCTGACGTTGAAGATGAAGGGGGCTTTTATCTGATGCTGCCAGATGCTGGTTCTCGGTCTCGATCGGCTTTTAGACACGTCAGTGTCATTCATGCAAAGTCGGATCTCTCTTTCATATACAAGATACAAGATATCTTTATTGCCACTGTACAAGTACAATGAGATTTGGATCCTCCTATAGAAGCTTCAGCAAAAACCTTGCAAGCTAAAGAAAATTTATGGAATAAAAGAAAAATATATAGAATAAAATAACATAGCAATTACAGTACATAGTATAAAAGTATAGGAGGAATATTGCTCATGAATTATTGCACATGAGAAAAGCCTCAGTTGAGAGTGCAGGAATTACAAACGGCATTATTGCACAGTATAATGGATTACATGGAATACAGCTGAGATACTGAGATAAGGGAGAGAGCAGCATTGTCATACAGTCAACATGGGTGGAGCCAAAAGAATTTAAGTGGATATTTCTGCTTGTGTAGTGCCTGATGTGTGCAGTGTGGATAGGTCACAGTACAGTTCAGTCTGGTGCTGCTGTGAGGGGTGGTGGGCCAAGTGTGTTTAGCAGTGTGCCAACTTGGGGGTAGACACTGTTCTGCAGTTTTGCACTGTGAGTGTACAGGGCTCTGTAGAGTGAAGCATTTGGTTCCAGGGTCGGTTAGATTACTGTGGATGTTTTGTGACTGAGAGGCGCTCATGACAATTTGTTGTGTTTGTGTGTGTGTGGGTGGGTGTGTGTGCCTCTTTGTTTCCTACGAAAACTCACACAGATTGTATTCACGCATTCATTCAGTTCTTATTCCGAAGGGCTGAATTATTTGCTGCAGTGACGGAGTTAGGAACTGAACAGGTGAGGAGAGACAGCTCTGTTCAGGGGCTTAAGCACACAGTCGGCCCGCATTGCGAGGCGGGGTGGGGCGCGCTAAATCGCTTAAAATTAGCTGACTGCTGCGTGGAGATTAAAGCCAAGGTGTGCCGCAGACGTGCTTCCTCTGCGAGCGAGCCACGTGTCAGCCGCAGATCCTCTGAGCTGATCGTTTGTGGCAATACAGGGCCGAGGCTGCAGGACCACATCCCGAAGCTTCCTCGCTGCCTGGTCCTGGAGGCTGGTCCGTGCGGCACCACCCTGGCCTGAACACCTACACGTTGACGGCGGCCGCTGACCCGGGAGACACGCCCCTAGGCCTGCAGGAGGATGTGGACCAGCTGACGCAAATAATTAATCGGGTGAGTTGGGTTCATGCCCATGCTGGAAGTGTTACCCCCCCCCCTCCCAACCCCGGGTGTGTGAATCTTTTCCGTCATCCCCTGTCTGTTGTTATAAAGGTGTACTGTGCATAGAGATGAAAAAAAGCAGAGTTGCGTAAAAGAATTTGTTGTTTTTACATTTCGCCTGTTCGCTCAGAGAACCGTCTGCTGAGGTGCTGTGTCTCTGCCCGCTTCTCTCGTCAGGGAGGACCCTCGTTTCGGCCGCAGTCAGAGCTGCCGGGCGCCACCCATGAGTGCGTTACAAGTGCAGGAGTGGCTGCGCATGACTGTGGCTCTAGCGTGACAGAGCAGAAGTCCTTTTCAGAAGATTTGTGTGGAGAACACAGGCAGGGGGGGCAGTTACTGAGGCAGGTTGAGGGGTCAGAACAATCCGAACCCCCCTCGTGCAATGGAGGCTCTGATGTCGAGGCGTGCCCCCGTCTGCACGACGGTGTAGATTGTGGTGCTCAGGAGGAAAAGGAGGTTGGGGCGGCCCCCGTTTGCTTCACAGAGTCCAGGAACGAGTCAGCAGATAGCAGCGACGCCGCCCTGGCTTTGGAGGTGGGGCTTGACCCAGCTTTCAGTGAGCTGTCTTGGGGAAGCCGGCAAGAGGAAACTGATACTAACCTCGGCACAATCAGAGTGCCGCAGGGCGGCCTGGGGGGGGCTGATATTTCGAGCCAGGAAGCAGCCAGAACAGCAGAAAGGGCGGGTGCAAAGCCGCCACACGATAACGAAAAATCAGTCCTTGGCGAGAGCACCATCGCAACAGATATGGGCCACTCACACTCTCAGGAGAACCCAGGAACATCCCATGATGATCCCGAGAAGGTTTCTCGGGACGCAGAGCCGATAGAAGAGATCAAGAAAGAAACCACAACCACTGCGGACTTACAGGAAGAAGAGGAAGGTGAAACGGAGGGTACCAATGTGGCAGAGGCAGATCGCACCACACGGGACCCCTCAGATTTATCTGCAAGTCAGTTGGGTGGCCAAGACTCCGAAGGGGCTGCGGTCAGAGCCGAACAATCGTGGCCCTCGACTGTTAGCGAGGCAGACTTAGAACTGGGGACGAGCCATTGCGAACAAAGCCAGGAAACAGCTGCAGTGGATTACGCTGAAGCAGACGGGAGCGACGACCGCACACTGAATAACAAGCAGTCTACGGAGGCAGAGTCCGTGCGGAGTGACTGTGGGGAGCTGGGCTTAGAGACGCAGGAGCCATGCAAGCTGGACTGTGCCGCAGAATTGACCCCCGAAACTATGGCTGAAAGTGCAGAGGTCAAGAAGGAGAACTGTGACCGAGATGAGAACGCGGCGTCCTGTGGGTCAGATTTGGAAGCACAGAACCATGACCAATTAGAGGCATCTAACCGGATGGAGTTGCCCCTACCAGCAGAAGACATGGCTTGCTTGGATCAAAATGGCTGTGAAATTTCTACTCCAGATCCTGCATCAGAAAATGGGGACATGTTATCCAAGGTAAATGAGCCTACAGAAAATGATTTCCCTAGTCCAGTACAGGCTGAGTCTGTTATAGTAAACAGTGATGACATGGGAAGTATCATTGCGGGGGATTTAAGTCAAGACAGTGCTCAGCATCCTCACATTAGTGAGGAGCACACTCTCAAGATTGGCTTAGAGAATGCTCTGTCAGAGGGGAAGGACCCTGAAGTAACAGCTACACAGGAAGGGGGTCCCATGGAGGCGGGAGAAACCAGTGGAATTGTGCCTCTTCTTTCTGTTCCCTTTTCCAATGAGGAGGAAGCCCTTAATTCAGTGATTGGCTCCACAGCTGTAGAAGAGGATAGATCAGAAATCTGTGGTGAAGTAACATCCTCTCAGGAATACAGTCCTGAGGAGGAGATGGAAGACAAAGGAAGCTGCACTCCTGCAAGCAGCATTGATGTAAAATCTGAATCCTCGCTCTCCAGTGATTTAGAGGACATAGGTGGAAATATCAGTGATGTGGCTCTTGGAAAGGACTTCTCAAATGAAGTAATGTCCACAGAGGAAACGGTTCATCCGGAGGTCATGGACGCGAGCGAACCATTAGAAAAAAGTAAAACTGATGTGCATCTAGAACCTGAGGTTGCCCCCAAACAGGATCTCGAGGGCCAGTCGTCGCTCATGACAAAGTCTGACTTGGAGGTATTGTGCAATGAGAAACCACCGGAATCTTCGGTAGAAGACGCACAACCAGCCCCCTCACATGACCATCCTGGGACAGATATTGGCAGCCAAAAGGAGCAGAAGGACACTGACAGATGTGAGGTGATACGGGAAACACTGGAGCCTGAGCCAGAGTCGAGTGTCACTCCCAAACCGCTCACATCTGCTGACCAACAGGTTGTGGGAGAAGGTCTCCTTCTTCCGGAGAACGACCAGACTGATGCTCATAAACACAGTGCCTCCGAATCTTGCGTTGATGCACCTTCTGTGCCAGACGGCAGCCCTGCTGTGTCCGAGGAGAGTATCCCACATGGAGACGTATGTGAAAAAGGTGAGGAGTCAGACACAGCGGGTCACAGTATGGCAACAGGGAGCACCAATGAGGACACCGCTGAGGTGGAACTTCTTACCTCCATTTCAGTTTTAGAGAAGGTCTCTGAGCAAGAAGACCCCGAATCTCCTATAGGGGAGGTGGTGACTCCACCTGTGAATGAGCTGCCAGTTCCTGCGGAGTCCATGGAGCAAGTGAGTAAGGTGACTGCCCCGGATTCCCTGGGGCTCCGTTCTCCCCTGGACCAAGGCACCAGCCCATCTGCTGAGGCCGAACATGTGCAAGTGGCAGAGATGGTGGGGAGAGTGTCTGAGGAAGAGCCCAGGAATACGTCGGGCCAGGAGACCGTCGGCAGCGGAGATGTCCCCACAGCAGGTGAGAGGCCGGCTCGACGGTGTACTGGGTGGGATCTAGATACATACTGTCCTATTGCTATGTCGCTACCTCCATGATAAAACTTCTCCAGTAACCCACCGAGAAGCCAATTGTTTATCCTCCTGAAATATAAACACAACCCTTAAAACCTACCATCATTTCAGCTCAGTGTGGCACATGCTGTAATAGGAGAATATGTGCTCATCTAGACCCCATCCGTCGCATTGTAATTAAATGGCACCGTCAGCTGGCTTCAAGGTTGCAGTGCTTCAAGTCTCATCCTATATCTTGCAGTGAGGCCCTGTCTGTTCAGCCTCAGCCGGTTTCTGTGAGCTAAGAAGCAGTTCCTGTTTTTTAAAAGACTACATTTATTCTTTCTGTTTCAAGAACATGTGAAAGCCAACAGTTTCATTTGGATATTTATATTACTGCCACAGACCCTCGTGCCTAAATTTATATTAATTAACAAGAAAGTGACCAAATTAGCATGAGCAGCAGTTACTGTATTGTAACATAATTGAAGTCTAGTTAAAAATAACTAGAGCAACATTTTTATAAGCTTTTTACAGTGTCTGGTGTCTATTTTTCTCAGTTTTCCGGTAATCGAATTTTAAATTCCATCTCTTTCAGGAATCTAAATTAAAGCTTTTGAAAGATTTAATTTTCTCCACTGTGCCACTTTCACAAATGGATTGATGGGTGTTCTGAGTGAACTGGGGGACCGGTGTGAGGTTCAAGGCTTTGTGACGAGATTGCTGTTTCTGGGGAGTGCAATGCAGGTGGGGGGGGGGGCTGCATCTCCCATGGCTGAGTCCCCATCTCTTCCTACAGCTGCAGCTGGAGAGGCAGCGGACTGTGAGAAGGACTCGTCCTCCAGCGTGAGGATAGATGACGTAGGTGCTGTAGGGGTGAGTGTCAAGCACTTTTTAATGGTCGCTGTGCTGATTTTTATGACATGAAGGATGTTTTGTTAAGGACTCTTTTTCCGGAAGGGCCCGTTGGAGTGCAGGCGGTGCTGTAGCAGAGGTCCGCTTGCCCACAGTGGGGAAGCCCCTTAGGTGTGGGCCCTGGGCGTTCAGTTTTACAGGAGGACATGAAGGGATGATGTCATGGGCTAAATGTGTGTGCAGGAGATGATGGCATTCTCCACCCATAGTGTACAAGTCCCTGTGGCTGCCTCCATAAGCGCTAAGAATGGAATTGTGTCATCTTCCTGTGGAGGTCGGCATTGTTTCCAGAATTTCCATTGTTTATGGAACATATACCCAGTAGTATAGGACTGTTTTTATGGAAAACGTAAGCATTCATTGGTCATTTACAATCCTGTCATTGAGTATTAAGATACAGAAAATCCTCCGCATACAAACCTTCAAGAAAACCTTCAAAAATGTGAACATGTATGCCCAATAAATTAAAAATTGTTTCAATAATTGCAAAATAAAAATCTGTGCCAGGAATTCTAATTTCATGGCAGCGCGTAAGTTAGGTATAGAAACGAATGCTCGCTCATTAGCGGAAAAAGAGATCAGCTGACTGAAAACGAGGGGAAAATAAAGAACTCAATTGTTGGTTGTTAAAATGCACCCAAAATCAACAACAAGCATGCAAATATTAACTTTTAAAAGCATAAATGTTTTCGATGAGAGTTGAGAAGAGGGAGGTTGGTTACGTGGGCTAGCCCAATAATGGTGATGAGATCAGCTGATGGAACACAGTGGGAATAAATAATTCCCACTTTAAAAAGCTTAAAAAGCTTTTTCTTATGTATAAATAGCTGTACTATATGTACATGTTTTCTATTGGGGTTGAGGGTTAGGAATTGGAGCAAAATCAGCTGGATGCCTAGACTCACTTTGCTGGACTTGTGAACCCACTATAGGAATGAAACTTGTTGGTATTTTGGGGACTTACTGTATATACATATATTTGACCTCATCCCAATATATCTAGCTTGCTATATATCTACCATAGATCATATGTCTGCTAAATAAGCATGTACTGCTGAGAGAACTTTGTTCGTAAGGTAGAATTGCTTTGTTTGTTATGATTCCAGGGACGTGAACTGATAACCTTCTGGTATTGGAGCTGAGGATGAGCTGTGGATTGGAAGGGATGGTGCTGTTGCCAGGCTTGAATTATGGGTTATAAACAAGCTTGGGCGTGTCCCCCTGCCTTAATGGGTGTTTTGGTGTCTTCTGGCAACCACAGCTGGCTTTGTAGGTTCATGTCTACTCAGCATTTGATGGACAGCGGTTTTATCCTTGCGTTTGGCCAAGATCCCACAAGTGGCCAAGATCTTCACACGCCTCCAAAGGCAGAGATATCAGCAACTAGGCTGAGTCAGGAGCCTCAGAAGGGGAGTATTCCTCTGGCTGTTTCATGTGAGAATATTTCTGATTCTTCGAGGAGGGAAAATTAGAATGAAAAACCCAAGATTCAGGATCTGTGTTTGGTGCAAGGTGGTAATATGTCTAGCAATGCTACTATGAGTAGCATTTTGTTGACCTGTAAACAACACAATACACCTGTCTCACCTTCAACGGGTTATCAAGGTCAGGAAATAAATGATTCTTCTGTAGGTATTAAGAAAAGCTGTATTTTACATATATTGTTTCCAGCTCATTTAAATGACTGTTGTGGAAAGTTTCAAAAAACAAGCATTGTTAATATCAAGCTTTAAAATGGTGTGCTTTAATGTTCTGAGGTCATTAACACATTTGATAAACATACAGATAAAAAAATGCTCAAAAGTTTGTTCTGCAGCATGGGATAGGGTCTTTATAAGCTTGGATACATTTAGAAACAAAATTACTTAAAGTGTTTGGTTTCAATCACAGAATGTCCTTAGACTCCCCCTGGTGTTCACTTTTAGTATAACGATTTCCAGATGTGCCACCATAGCTGGCTGCTTTCGTTGTTGATACTGAGGAAGGTATAATTACTATGGTTAATGAGCTATTATACACTTATATAGCTGCACAGCTAAATATTCGAGAAATTAATCAGTAGAGGTAATGAGCCCCTTGGAGCAGAGGAACATTTTACAAACATTTTCAAAAAAATCTTGGGACCATCCATCCATCCATCCATTGACTTCCACTTATCCGAGGTCGGGTAAGGCAGTCTGCTGCCCACCAACTATTCCACTGCTGGAAGAGTGTGGCCTTGCTGAATGGCACTCGGCGCCGTGTCCAGTGAGGCAGGTATGCCTGACGCACACGGTTTCAGAGGCCTGCTATTCCACTGCTGGAAGAGTGTGGCCTTGCTGAATGGCACTCAGCGTCGTGTCCAGTGAGGCAGGTACGCCTAAAGCACACGGTTTCGGAGGCCTGCTATTCCACTGCTGGAAGAGTGTGGCCTTGCTGAATGGCACTCGGCGTCGTGTCCAGTGAGGCAGGTACGCCTGAAGCACACGGTTTCAGAGGCCTGCTATTCCACTGCTGGAGAAGTGTGGCCTTGCTGAATGGCACTCAGCGCCATGTCCAGCCAGACACACTGAGCCCATTCATCGCTCCCCGAGAGTTTAGGCTCTGTTTATTGGGGGGGGGGGGGATCGGCTCCATCTACATTGCACTCTTGCAACGGGGGTGTCCCGACGGATGCCGCTCGACAGGTGAACATTCTGGAACATTCCGGAGGCACACTGGCTAATGTGCCTCTCCATCTCCATCACCTTCCCACTCTGCCATCTCTGTCTCTCGGTCTGCATGGGCCTTCTGCTGTGAGAAGGGGCTTGATGTGGGGGTCTGTTTGTATGTGTAGTGCAAGTGAACTCCCCCCCCCCCTCCTCCAAGTTAATTTTTTCCTATTATTCATCCAACTTTTTTTAAGTGTCTGAGGCAAAAAATGATCTGATAGACTGATGGATGATTAAAGTGATAAATGATAGTACTATAATTTTATGTTTTTTACAGTTAAGTGTAATATTGCTGTTAGTTAGGCCTAGTTTTCTGTGTTAGATAAAAGACTTTTTGGACGAGTGTGATTGGCCATACGTTTTCTCTGGTGTGTGAAAATGGTCTGCTGTAGGACTGTGAGACGTGAAATGTGAAAGGGTTTACTTACTCTGGGGGGGGGGGGGGCAGGGGCTTGGAGGCGCACAGTGGGCCCAGCCTCAATAAAAACAGGAAGCCATGTGGCGGTGTGTGTGTGTGTGTGTGTGTGGTGTATGTCTGTGTGTGTGGTATGTGTGTGGTGTGTGTGGTATGTGTGTGGTGTGTGTCTGTGTGTGGTATATTTGTGGGTTGTGTCTGTGTGTGTGGTGTGTGTCTGTGTGTGTGGTATGTGTGTGTCTGTGTGTGCATGGTGTGTGTGTGTGTGTGGTTTTGTGTGGTGTGTGTCTATGTGCGTGGTGTGTGTGTCTGTGTAGTGTGTATCTGTGTGCTGTGTGTCTGTGTGTGTGGTGTGTGTCTGTGTATATGGTGTCTGTGTGTGTGGTGTATGTTTGTGTATATGGTGTCTGTGTGTGTGGTGTATGTTTGTGTATATGGTGTCTGTGTGTGTGTGGTGTGTGTCTGTGTATATGGTGTCTGTGTGTGTGCTGTGTGCCTGTGTGATGAACAGCATCGATCAAAACTCATGGGCCCTTAGAATTCCTGGATCCCACAAGATAAAATCTCTGTTGAAGTTTTATAAAAGAAAAAACACCACATAGATCGTCTTAGAAAATGTTATCATGAAGGAGCTTCAGTGCTTAAGCCAGAGGTGGCACACAAAATACACCATAAACCATAATCAGTTTCCCCATATTACTTTTATGCTTTACACTGTATTTAAATTTTTTTAATTTCTTTTATTCTGAACATTTTTTAATTTTTGGGCAAAGTTCAAAAGAAAATGGGAAAAATTCTATTTGCTAAATATTTTTAGAGTGATGTTTTCCCCACCAAAATGTCAGCGTATCGGTCCCCCCCCACCCTTGGAAAAAAGCAGCTTTGGCTCTGTGGCCTGCCATTTTTCCTGAACCAGCCAAAGGAATTTGACTCACACTCCACTTTTCCAAACGTTTAAGCTGCGTTCCATTGGGCTGCTTAACTGCATTAATTTCAGGGAGGCTGAGCTGCATAAGAGCTGCTCGTGTTGCTGTACAGGTCCAGTGCCGCAGCTTTTGTTTATTGACATTGTCACTGTGTCACATACTATAGTATTAAGTCTGTCTTCTGTAATGAAATCACAGCTGCACTTAGCTGGATTTTTTTCTTTTAATCTTAAATTGTTTTTAATCCTTTTTATTTTTTACTCTACAAATTTGCCCTGACAAATTGTTTTCATGTAGCAGTGTCATTTTTGTAAGTATTTGGTGGCTTGATGTTTGGTCGCCATGATGATTCAGAGAAAAACATTCAGAAAGAAGGATTACTGTGAGACAGTGTCCTGGCCCTCTGTTATCTTACTTCCTGCATCGGATGCTCCGTGTGGTGGGTTGGCCGGTGGCACAGAAGGCCCTGTGACACACACGGGAGTGCCCCCGGCCAATCCCGGCTTTTCCTCAAGCGCTCAGTGGTGATTCATTGCATCTCCGGAGCACAGTCGGGAGAGAAGTGATGGCGTGTAGAGAGAGACCAAGAGGCAGACTCGCACACACGAAAGCGAGTGTGCGCACACACACACACAGACGGGAAGCGAGAGGGAGGGAATGGGATTAAACGGGAGAGCGAGGGGGAGAGAGAGGGAGCCAGAGGGCTGGTTCTCCACACAGATGTGAAAGATCGGCAGCTCCTCATTCTTCCTGAAGCTGCAGCCAGAGCAGCTTTTCGGCACTGCAGTCTGCCCGTTGCCGTTTTCAGTGTCGGGGAAGATGTACGAGCGACACAAGCGCAGATACAGCCTGTGTGCCAGGGGCGAGCCGGCCGTGGATGTGCTTTTGATCAAGGTATGGATCTGTTGCGCCTGCAGAGACCATCTGCTTCTGTCTGCCTCGTTTGGTTTCATTTCCTCGCTTGGCAAAAACCTCTCATCTGTCCTCTGTCTGAGCACCAGCCTTACAAATAACTTTAAAAAGTCCAGGTTTCTTCGTCTTGTCCAGGCTCATTTTTCAGTTTTTAACCATAAAAAGATAACATCTGCAGTTTCTTTTAAAGCAGTTTAATGGCAGCACAAAGCTTTGTTGGCTAACTTAAGCACATTTGTAGTTTTTTGTGGGGACACACTGTACCCTGCCCTCGGACGGGCTGCGCTTGGCCGTCCCAGACAAACTGTCAAACGGGGGCGTGTTCTGTGAGGGTGGGGATTGTCCTGCCCTGTACGTGTACACACCGTCGTTTGCCGGCTCCTGAACTGGCACCGAATCTCTGAAGTACGACTTATGTGCTTTGTTGGGAATGTTTCAATTGGTGTGCTCTGTTGGGAGCGCTCCGGTCGGTGTGCTCTGTTGGGAGCGCTCCGGTCGGTGTGCTCTGTTGGGAGCGCTCCGGTCCTTGTGCTCTGTTGGGAGCGCTCCGGTCCTTGTGCTCTGTTGGGAGCGCTCCGGTCCTTGTGCTCTGTTGGGAGCGCTC
>JAODLC010000021.1:10045624-10069252 GCA_026781145.1 Hippopotamyrus pictus
CCTTGTGCTCTGTTGGGAGCGCTCCGGTCGGTGTGCTCTGTTGGGAGCGTTCCGGTCCTTGTGCTCTGTTGGGAGCGTTCCGGTCCTTGTGCTCTGTTGGGAGCGCTCCGGTCCTTGTGCTCTGTTGGGAGCGCTCTGGTCGGTGTGCAGCCATCAGTCTGCTGTGGGGCTGCGACTGTCCAGTGCAGCCAGTAGTAAGAGAGCTTGCAGAAGACTTGTTTTAGGGGGTTGGCCTCTTTTGCCGTCACAGCATGTGAAAACACATCCTGCGAATAACTGTAAAGACCCTCTGTTATGTGGCGGGACTGCTGCGGATGTAGGTTGTATGGGACCCAAAGGGCTCAGTTCATGGCTGTGGGAGACCAGGAGAGTGTCTGATTGACCAGAGGCAGGGGGGTGTGGAGTCGGGGTTCAGAGTGCGGTCTACAGAAAGAGCCGGAAGGAGCTGTTAGGTACAGCTGTACTGTTCCTGATGGATGACTCCGCTGTCAGATTCCTGGTCGTCCCTGCCAGCCTTTTCACACCTATCTGTCATGTACGTCTCCGTCTTGGTGACGTCATGCTTTGCAGAGTCGGGTTTCAAACTTTGCCCCTAAACTCTGGTATTTTAAGCAGCTGATGGTTAGTTAGAAGTCAGTGTAAGCTGCGACGCTCCTCCACCCCACGCTCCCCGTGGTTTTCCTCCTGCCCTGACGCTGAGCCGGGTTTTCCCTTGCGAGCCAGTTTACCGTTCAGGGACCCTCCTTGGTGGAGGTCCAGGAGGTCAGTTAGGTTGCAGGATGGGACGAGATCCTAGCAGTTCCTGCTGGATGGCGGCCTTGGTCCAGCCCGGTGGAAACTGGCACTGAGCCCAGTGACTTCATGCTACTGCGTCTGAACATGCTGGTTCTCACACTCAGCTCTGCCGTCTCCTTGGCCAAGAAAACAAACATGTCTTAAAGGGGAAGCCTTAGTAATGACCCTCCGCTCTGCGGCGCCCGCAGCCCTCAGCTCGCCGATGGTGCTTCAGCCCAGACACTTGGACGGCGTCTCAAAGCATCAGTCACTGATGATTATGTTCTAGCTGTTTATATTCAGGTGCTGAATGGATACTAACGCCTTGGTAGCCAGGCACTGTGATAAAAATAATGTGTGTGTCTGTGATAAAAATAATGTGTGTGTCTGTGATAAAAATAATGTGTGTGTCTGTTAATGCTATGTGTCTATCTGTGTGTGTATGTAACCATTGCCTGCATGCATTGTGCCACCCCTGCCATTCACAGAGTCTAGAGTACAGGGTGTGAAATATGTGGTTGTTTACAGTGAGGGGTGATGGTTGGGCTCTGGTGGATCTCACCGCTATGGCAGTGGCCTGTCATCACTGTGTGTGTGTGTGTGTGTGTGTGTGTGTGTGTGTGTGTGTGTTTGCATGCGCGTGTATATGTGTGTTAATTTTCCCTTTGCACTGGACTGTAAGGTGTGTAGTGATCTGTATGCGCCCATGAAGCTACACAGTCTCCAGGATTGTGTGTGCCCCCCGTAACATATGGGCCTGGTGTTCTTACCCCACAGTGCAGCAGGACAGACCTTCAAAAGGGCTCTGTGTCCTAACAGCCTTCACCGGTGGCCCGTGCTCTGCTGACATCCGCCAGGCTCACTGAGATAAGCCGCAGTGGCGTGCTACGCGCATTTCATGTGTGGAGACCCCCCTGTGGGGCTCTCCCCCATACACATGCAGACACACACATACACAAAGACACACACACAGGTTTGTAATTACTCTTGTAATTTAGTGTTTTCCCTAAGTTTACAGCTTTGGGGGGGGGGTGGGAGAGACGGACACCGACAGGATTCATGGTGTTCATGTGTTTCTTTTAATAACTGCAGTCAATGTAACAGCTGAACTAAACATCAGAACATTTCTTATTATGACAATTATCCACAAGGTGTGCAGATATTTTTGTCTGCCTTTCAGGTGACAAGCTGTTGTGTAAATAAGATAAATCACATTAGGCTATTTAGGACAATGCATAGACCTGTTCTACAGGAAAGGTAACCTTAAATGACTATATAGAAAATAAAATTTAAATAAAATTAACTTGACCTTCAAGGGGGGGCGGGAGGTGCTGTTGGGGGGAGTGGGGCGCCCCCCTAAAATAATGGTAGGGGAAACACTGTAATTACTAATCTTTATGGGGACTCTCCATTCATTTCTATGGGGAAAAGTCTAATCACAACAAGACGACTTTAAGCCCAACTCAGCCCTAACCTTAAGTAACCAAATTACTAGACTTTTGGCATTTTTATTTTTTTGATTGCATTTACAGATCTTTGTGGGGACCTGAAAAATGGTCCCCACAATATCAAAATTACAGGTTTTTATTACATTGTGGGGACCATAAACGTAAATGTATAAACTAGTGCTGTCAAACGATTAAATTTTTTAATCAGATTAATCCACAGCAACCCTGTGATTAATTTAGATTAATCACGATTAAATATCATATATTTTAATCTATATTAATCTCTTTTCATTTTGCATGAGCAAAAAGACTCAAGAAAAAAGGGAATATATATGCACTTGACATGTTTTATTGAACATCTTGAACACAAGTCGGATGCATTCCATCTGCCACAGAAGTGCAATACCATGGAACCATATCAAAAGCAAGATTTTTTTGCTGAGCCGGACAACTTGTTGGATTTGTACAAGAAAAGGTGGTCCCCACATTACAATAACATATTTTTATCATATTTTTGGGCCATTTGGTCCCTACAATGTAATATATACATCACAGACACACACACACACACACACACACACACACACGTGTTAGATAGCAGCGATATTGTGAAAGAAAAGGTGTGAAATTTGTTCTCATTCCATAGGTGAGAACTACTGAGAAACTCAATATGCCTTGTGAGATTGTGCGATTTCTTCCCTTCCCTTTAGCAGCCCTGGTTTCATATTCATCGATTGGTTCCCGTAGCTCACACACTTAAAAACGTGTATAGCCTTGGGGACCCAGTCAGTTGAGGATGACATGCATTGCGCCCCATCCCTGGTGTCCCAGCAGGGAGCTGGGGGGGGGTGTGCAAAAACATGGACTGTCTGATGGGCCCCAAGCGCCAGGTTCAGAAGCATTGCTTTAGCGGTTAATGAAGATTGCTTTACCCAAGTGATAAGCGCATGTGTGCTTCCATTTTCTATCTATGCATAAACCTACATGGATTCTGAGTGGTTTTTGACATTAATTCATGGGTCAATCATTCCTTCACAAGCAGCAGAGCATTCTGGGACCTCTTTTCTGTTCTATCTTGGATCCATTTCTACGGGTTTAGGGCTGACCGCTGCCTGTTTTCAGGCACAAATGTTTTTAAACTAATTTATCAGATCAGCCATTGGTGAAGACCACAGTCTGTTTTCTGAACTAATAAAAACTTTGAACTATGGGAGTTTCTGGTTTGGCTGTAAAGTTGCATAGCAGGCTGAAAAGTTAACTGAAGGTCAAGTCAGCAACCAGCTTTTAGCATGGTGTGCATTAGAGGTATTGAAATCCATTTATGTTGAATGTTTGCCTTCGAGTCTTAGTTGAAAAGCTTGAAGGCCATAATAATAGTCCCTGGAGAAAGGCCTGGAGTAAGCCTGCTGCAGCCCGGCTCTCGCAGCCGCCGCATGTTGACCCGAGGCTCGCAATAACTGCAATGTCACGCCTGCGTTCTTACTGAGAAAGGCTTGTTTCGGTAACCTTTGTGGTGCACTCATAGTAAAGTCTGTTTTTTTTTTTTTTTGTGACACCCCAGCTGTCTGTAAACGAGACTGAATTCCAGAACCCCCCCTCCCCATCCAGAGCAGGCCGCTGTTTGTGACGTGGGTGAAGGGAACGCGAGTGGCAGGGCGGGCTTGTCCTTGGCGTCATGTGGCAACTATGTCAGGGTCAGCTTGGCGTGGGAGGGGGGTCAGGGAGCTGATCCCCGTCGGGCCATGTGATCGCTCTGTGAACAGCAGAGTGTCAAGCTGGGTCTCCAGTCAGGACGCCAGATTGGTTGAACCTTAAAGGCCAGTTCGTTAAGGTCATTCCTTACAAATCCATTACGTTTTATTACGTGAACTCTGAATGGAGAAATAGGCCACAAATTCAAAAGAAAAAAAATATCATGGATCATGAGAAGATGTTTTTTCTTGATTTTGAGGAGAGGGGTATTGAAATTAGATTCAGCACTAGATTGAAATTGAATTTCCGGACTGAATTTTTTGAGGTAGGATAAATGCTATTTTGAGTTACTGGAATTCAGATTCAAACTATTAAATTCAGATTCAGTTTTGTAATGCGGATAACTGCAGATTCAAATATACAAAATTCATATTCAGTTTCTAGTGGCACAAATATCAGCCCATACTTTAGTCCCTTGAATTTCCTGAATACGTGCATTTAACAAATAAATGAGTGGATATTATTTTCTATAACTGAACACAGAAAAAAGTTCAATAATTGTTTTTGGCCCCAAAAATGAAAGATTGCTCACTACAAGTCAAGCCAGAAAACTTGGTGTAGTCCTGGTCTGGGCCTTAATTTCAACGGTCACATTTACAATTACAAAATCTGAAACATCAGAAATGTAAGGATTTCTCTCTAAACAAGATATAGTAAAGCTTGTTCATATGTTTATTTTATATTTAGCAGGCTAGACTATTGTACGTGAGTGTCTTCACAGGTCTTAGTGAAAAATCAGTCAGACAGCTGCAGCTCACCCAGAAGTCCTCACTAAACACCAAGAAAGTAGAGCATATCACAAAAGCCCTTAAAGCAAGTAAAAGCTTACTGCGCTTGACAAGGTTGATTTTAAAATATTATGATTCTGATTTTCTTGTACATTATGAAGCATACAGACCTCAGGTCATCTGGGAAAAGTTTTCTCAGCGTTCCCAGTGTCAGGACCAAGGAAGATGAAGCAGCATTCAGTTTCTATGCTCCTCTTCTGTGGAACAAGCTTTCTGAAGACCTGTGGTCTGCTACCACTGCTGGCTCATTTAAATCAGGCTTAAAACGCTACTGCTTGTTGCAGCTTTTCAGTAAATTAAATCAGCAGGAGTTTAGTCATACACTGTCTTTAGGATGTAACTTCTTTTTAGCTTCCTGTTTGTTTGTTTGGTTTTTAGGCTTTTAAAAGTGAGTTTAATGTCTTTAGTGATTTAATGTCCTTAATTTAGTGATTTTTATGTCTTTATTTTAATGTATTCTTGTGCCTCTGTAGAGGACTTTTGAATTGCTTTGGTTCTGAATTGTGCTGTATAAACTTGCCTTGACTTGCCTAAAGAAACAAAAAAAATGAATTTTTCGCATAGTCAGAAATGGAATTGCCTTATTTGGCACAAGTTTGCATGGCTTCCTGACTTCCGCAGATTTTGGTGGAAATTCCCTTTAAGCTCCTGAATTTAAATATCAGGTGTGACATGTTGTTGTTTCCTGACTGACTGGAATTTTATCTGAAATATATTGATCTCTGCTACATGTTGCCATATCTCAGGTTTAAAAGGAGTTAATAAAAGGAGTGATTACTAGTTGGATTTTAAATATTTTATTGGCTAGTCCATACTATATTGTGTATTAGTCCTTAAAAATGTGTCATATTCCCCAGTCAGTAAATGTGTATGGTTTTGGGACAAGTCTGCTACCACAGACACTCTTTCCTGAAGATGATAACTCAAAAACTATTTGACAGATCTTTGTCAACCTCATAGAGGCATTGTATGGCTGAAGAAGATCACCCAAAATTGAATTCAGACATTTGATCCTGTTGAGAGAATAACTCAAAAAGTATTTGATGGATCGTTCTCAGACTTTGCAGATACATTATATGGGTGAAGATTTGGACCTGTTCAAAACTGAAGCAACGACACTTGGTGGATGCAGTGGGAAGGGTGACATGTCTAAGGTGCTTAACCTTGTGAACAGGATAACCCTACTTGATAGTATTATTCTCTTTATTCAATTTGATGTTTGATGGATCTTATTAGCACTTCATAAAAACATTATATGTATGAACATCTACTCCTGATAGATCTAAGACAAACAACCTTAAAATTGAAACTGTAGCAATAGGTGGCAGCAGAGGACAGACATATCAGCACCCAGCAGCAGCCATATTGTGAACACAATCATCTATCATGTAATCGTGTTCTGTGGAACGTTTTGCAAATTTACCTGTAATATTTGTACAGGTCAGTGATTTTCAAACTTTTGGGCATAAGATGATGTTCTGAATATGCTTAAATATAGTTTATTTCATCGACAGAAGGACTGAACAAATTTTATTGGTAGTAGTCTGTTAGCTGGTTGGCAAAATGTATTATGGGTAATTCAGCAAAATATATTGCAGGGGAATTTAT
Organism: Hippopotamyrus pictus; assembly: GCA_026781145.1. NCBI lineage: Eukaryota > Metazoa > Chordata > Actinopteri > Osteoglossiformes > Mormyridae > Hippopotamyrus > Hippopotamyrus pictus. The sequence goes on from JAODLC010000021.1 coordinate 10,051,995, forward strand.
CTCGCGGGCTAGTATTTTAAGACTTTCTCTAGTGAATAAACTAAATCCTTCATCTTCTACTACGGAAAGTGGCTGTGTCCTTAGTTCTAATGCTGCTAACTTTGAATAAGGATAAAGCTTCAATATCGATCATCAGTATCAACCAAGGTTGATACATTAGACCAATGCCTATATCTTGATTTTTAACGATTATTGGCTAATACCAGTATGAATAAGCTCTGTTCAAGTAGTACATAAATTGATATTTGCCGTAATGTTTATTGCTAACCAACTTATCTCTGCGTTATTAAGATCAGATTCAAACTGCGATAGTTTATCTCCAATGTTATTTGACCTTGAAATCTGATCTGACTGTTTGTACTGATATAGTTGAAGCTGCATACATTTTTGTTATACCTTCAGTCGCTTGAAAGCCCCTGCTTTTGATGTCAGCCCTTTATTCCTGAACAGTATTTTTGATAATTTTAAGTTTTCTCAATGCAATAATTAATTTATTATCTTATTCAACAAGTTAGTTATTAGATTATTAGACTAATTGAAAAAATATTTTCCAGATTAATAGACCAAAAAATAATCATTAGGTACAACCCTAGATTTTGCACACAGTTCCCCATGACGATGGGGCAATGTTTTTCTCAGCTAATTGGAGCTTGTGTGTGTACAGTCAAAAACAGTATGCATGTTAAGACTAGGACTAGGAAAACATGTTTATTGAGTTCCACATTTCTAGTTGATCCATCTAGTAATTCTGGAAATTGGAGAGGTTGGGGGTGTGGGTGGAGTAGGGATGAGGTTGGGGGGAGGGGGTGACGGGACTGTCCATGCTAATCTAAAGAGTGAAAAAAGGTTTTAGTTTATGCAAAAGATTTGAGCCTAGACCAGAGGTCAGCGACCCTGCTCATAGTCACAGAATACTCAACTGGTTGGTTGAAACGAAATCTTGGTTTGGACTTTTACTCACTGGACCTGAGCTTTCCACCTCTGATCAGATGCATCATATGGTCAGGCCTGCAGCTAAGCTCTCGAGGGTGGTAGATCTTCAGGAACAGGGTTTGTGACCAGTGGCCTGGACCATATTTGAAATCTGTCTTTGAAATCTGTTGCTGTCCCCATAATCTTTATGACAATGCAGTCCTTCAGTGTCAGGTTTTGAAATGATACCGAATACAATGAATGTTAATGGAGAGAAGATATTTAAATAGTTTACGTGGTATATGATTATAAATCACATTTTTTTCCCAGTGTTGTTAATGTGTGTTTATCTTGTACTTTTTTATTCAGATCCACAGAGAAAGGGACACCTTCCCTTCTGTCAATTGCTGTTCAGAGCCCAATGTCCTGGAAAGGAAGCCAAGCTCGGCAAGTCCTGGTAAGAACAACATTATTCGGAATCCGGCGCATCAAGTATCCTAGGAAATTGATAACTGAATGAGTTTATTTGAGGCTAAGTGGTATAGATATCCCAAGAAGGTCCAGATGGAGCACGGGTGTGGCATCAACCACTTTTAACACTTAAAACGAAAAACCATAGATACTTTTTAGGATGAATCAGGTGACCTTTGTGATTTGACTGCTGGCAGTACAATCCTTCTAAGTTCATGGGGATGCACTTGTCTTGCGTCCAGGGTAGAAAAGTTGCAGGCACGTAATGCCAAGTTCCTTTATGGAGCAAACCGATCTGCTTTGTGTCCTGAGGTATGAGCTGTCAGACCTGTCTCTTCACAGCTATTGGCAAAGTGTTAACTTTGCATCTACTGCTAAAGTATGCTAAACATCTGCCTTTAATGAACGGTGTCTGAGATGAGGAATGATGGCCCTAAGGCTAATATGTGTATTTCTGATGCATTTGACAAACACAGAGTTAGGGGAAATAAGTCGTGTGGCATGTGGCCAGTTATGTTTCAAGACAAGTCCATGACTGAGGACCAATGAAAATTCACTTTAGCTTTTGCCCAATTGCTTTACCATTACTGTCTGCTGTGGACAAGTTTCCAGACCATTAGAGCATTAGAGCCATAGTTGCCATTCTCTAAAGTTTTGAACCTCTTGATCAGGTAATCTAGCTCTCTGGGTTTGGACCTTTCAGACTGGTAGTCAAGCTCAGTATATTGGGACCCCTCGGTCTCATAACCCAGGTCTGTGTCTTGGCTATCGTAGTCAGGTGACCCAGTTCTTAGGGTTCAGAGCTCTTCAGTCTGGTAGCCAAGCCCTGTGTATTTGGGTCTGTCAGTCTAGTAGCCAAGCCCTGTGTATTTGGGTCTGTCAGTCTGGTAGCCAAGCCCTGTGTATTTGGGTCTGTCAGTCTGGTAGCCAAGCCCTGTGTATTTGGGTCTGTCAGTCTGATAGCCAAGCCCTGTGTATTTGGGTCTGTCAGTCTGGTAGCCAAGCCCTGTGGGTCTGGACCTCTTGTTCAGTGGTTTGGTTTGTCGCGCAAACTGATCCTTGAAGTATCATATTCTGCCATAGTCCAGTAAAGAATGTTAAGTGCGAAACAATCACAGTTAATTTTGCTGAAGTATTTGGCTGAGGTGGTCTTTTTTTGTTTTGTTTTGACTTTGGTTGTAATGCCACACCTTGTGAAATATTTGAGTAATGCTGGGAGATCAGAAGCTCGCCATAGTGTTGGGATTACCTCATGAGGGTCGTCTTTGAAACACGCTCAGGATACTGGTTTTCAGATGTCGTCTGCCCTTCCCCTGGGATCGATCGCCCCAGGGTCTAGCCGGTGTCTGTGTGATGCTGACTCATGCTCCCATTGTAATAACGTGAGATGGAATGGGAATATGTTGCGGAAGGAAATAAATGCCTTCCTTTGTAGAACAAGAGGACAATGATAAAAGAAAATTACAAGAGATCATCTGTTTTGCTAACTGAACTCAGCATCCTGCGTGGGGTGGAGTAACAGAGCAATAACTGATTGCTCTGTCATTGCGAGTTTTGGGCCGCAGACCATGTCTAATTTGGTCATCAGCCCAGTTGGGCTGGGCTTCTCCCATCTAGTCATCATCTCATTTGTGAGCTGGACTTTCAGGGCTTTTCTTTGACTGTTTTTGGGGCTTGTGAAACACGACAAGCATTTTGGATTTCAGGCGCCTGTCCCCCTTTTCCCAGAATCCCCTGAGTCGCTCACCCCTCGCAGCACGGGGAGTTCGTTGTCCACGCCGCAGCGGGACTCGGGCAGCGATGCAGACGGCCTCTCCTGCACCGATCCTGGGGATGACTCCTTGTTCCAGAAGGTGAGCTCACTGGGTGGGTCAGGGCTGTGACTTGGTCTGACCTTGGCATTGAGGGATGGGAATAGCTCATTCATTTACTTGCACTTTAATCTGTGTTTTATCCTTTTGTTTTTCACTTAAAATTACAATGATCAGTGTTATCAAGTATTTATACTATTGATTTTAATAATTAATTGGGTTTAATAATTGTGACTCAGTTTCAGTCCTGTCCCGTTATTAGATTATCATTTTAGATAAGCGGTTTCTATTTCATTTCCTATTGCGTGGCTGTTATTGTGAGGTCAGGGATATCTCTGTCCGTCTGCTGTCTCTTTAAGGCTCCCTGCCTTTATGTTTTGGCTCTACCCACCGCCATATCACTTGTGAGCATCACTCCTCTGCACTTTGCTAATGCCGTGTCTGCCCCGGGGGATTCTTATGACCTCATCGTCATTTCTCGGTCATGGAGCATATGAACGTAAGGCGCTGATGCCGGCTTCTTCAGAATAGCCCTCTGTTTCTCAGGTCCCTGGGCCAGTGCCTCTCGCCCCACAAACTCTTCCAGCTGTGTTTGGCTTGCTGCTGAGGTCTAGTACGTACAAGCCGATGGAAGTCCCCTCTGTGTCTGCGTTTATGCTGCATTATAAAAGGCAAATTTATTTGTCTTTATTAAAGTGACCTGTCCTCACTGAGCAGCTATTATGGAAATCGGCATCCAGTGTTTTTCTTACATCTGTACTGTAGAGTCTCTGATCTCATGTGCTGTGTCATATGCATTGGTTTTGGACAGATTTAGGACAGATTTTGGACAGATGTATAAGTACTAATGACAAAGGGTTTAACTTCAGCTATTTGACCCAACATTTTCTATTGACTCTGAGACGCTGTGCTACATGCTTGGAAGATGTTGGGAAATGTGCATATATTTGGAGTCATATATTCTGAATAAGCCCCGCCTCCCACCCCCATTCACCGCCCAGTATTCCTAAAATTACATTGACTCACTGCACCCCAGCGTTTACCTCCTGACACCAGAATGCAAACACTGATAAGTTTGATGGAAAAGGTCAAGCTTCCAAAACTGTGTTTCTCGTAGGTTGCCTGTCTTCACCCTATGTAATTTTTTGGGATGAAATGGTTCTTATAGTGTTTGGGTGATCCCTCCAGTGTAGGGTACTCCCTCTAGCCAATGAGGAAGTTAAGACAAATTCACAGAAACACCATTGGAAAAGCTTTTTCTTGTAGCCCATTGGTAGACATGCTCAGTCCAGCTTTGAGGACCTTAACACTCCACTGGTGTTTCTATGTTCAGAGCAGCCTGACAGTACATATCTCTGCGCTCAGAGGTATTGTGCTTATAGAGATTGAGCAGCTGTGTTCCGCCTTCTGTTTTTGTAGATCTAGGTTCCAGATTTTTTTGGAGGATGTCAAATTGCATCACTAGCACAGTTGATTTTTAAAAAATAAATTCACATCAGTTTATGCTCTACTTTTTTTTCAATGTTGTTTCACAAAGTAAGGAATTTAAATGACGTTTAGTAATCATCTATCAGTTTTAAACCTACAATGGCCACATCTCCTTGTTTCATTATGTTTACATGGGCGGGAAGACAACAGTACAGTAGTATTCAGTTAGACAACAAATTCACGAAAGGAGTGCAGTGACAGGTAGCCTATAATGTTCAGTGAAACGAAAGTTCAGAAACGTTTATTCATTATAGCTAATATACTGTATTCATATGCAAAACTACGATTTATACTGTAATACATGTGAACGGGCTCACACATGGAATTCACACATCTAACCTAGCCTAATACACAGCTAGCTTAGCATGGTTAGCAAACAAACAAGCATGTGCTAATGCCTTACCTGTACTTCATGATAACGATGACGATAATGATCTCTCTGTGCACTGAATGACCTGCCAGTGTTTTATTACTGAAAAGCTGAAAGTGTCTCTGTGTGTTGAATGACTTAATGGTTTCTGAGCTGAAAAGCTAAAGGTCTGTCTGAACTCGTCTCTCCGTGTCGGTCCGCAGGGGGACGGAGCAGCAACCGGAGACAGCAGCAGTGAGGTGTGGGCCTCCTGTTCCTCTACGGACGACACGGCCAGTATAGGAGCGCCGGGCTCTGCCCGGGAGCACCGTGCCCGGGATGCCACCTCTGGCTCAGAGGAAGGGAGGCCCCCTGGGGAGGGGGGAGGCAAGGCTGGGGGTGCAGGAGGGGCCGACGCCGAAGAGGAGGCCAAGGACAGGCTGACGGAGGTGCCAGCCCGTGCCATCATCCTGCGTTCCTCGGTGCGCTCCCTGTCGCCCCCCCGCCGCCACAGCTGGGGGCCAGGAAAGAATTCGGCTGGGGAGGCAGAGTTGAGTCCACGCAGGTGAGTCTCTTACTCCCTCCCCCCAAACTGTGGGGAGACACTGCCAGACTCTGAGCGTCTTTGTCCTGAGCTGTCGGATCTGGCTGGATTGGCTGCTATGTTATTGATTGCCAAAATTTGTTGGTTAAGAGATCTCTGTTTTGGTTTGGGCGCCTTGCCCTGGGACCTGCTCTAAAAGTCGTAGGGTTTTCTGGGTATAGTTACCCCCGATCGCAAACTCACCATGTTTCTGCATTTTGTCAGCCGACGTGAGCTACCAGATGTAAGGTCTGTATCTGAAAATGAGAAACTGCCCCCCAACACTGAGGATTATGGAGAGCGCTGATTATGTAGCTGCCAATTTTTGTCTGAATAATACGTATGATGTATGAGGCACAGGGGTTTCCTGGAGTCATCGCAGGGGCTGCAGCAGCAACCTGAGGCAGGTCATGAGTCAAGAGCACGGTGGCTTGCTGCACAGGAAGTGGGGGGGGGGATTACTCAGCTCCTGCTTTAATTAAATATTTGATCAAACAAACAATGGATGAGGATGTTTGTGTGTCTACATGTTATAGTGCCTTTGGGGCCATGCATGTTAAGTGCTCTTAAGTGCGATATTGAATAAACAAATGCAGACCCGTGTGTGTGTGTGTGTGTGTGTGTGTGTGGTATATGTGTGGTGTGTGCGCGCGCTCATGAATGATCCATCCTATGACCATGGTTCTCTACAATTTAAGCTGTCACTTCTGCTGTACCTCTTTGGTGCACACCCCTTACTGGGGCACAGGGTTTCAGCATCATTACACTTGCATTCTGGGATAGCAGTAGATAGTGGCGTAGTCCTTCCTAGTGGGAAAGCACCCAGTGGCCTTTAGTAAACAGCTGCATGATCTCCTGGGGACTGGGGTGGGAGAGAGATATTGTATTTTCAGAGGAACTGTTGACCCCCCCCCGCCCCCCTGTGGGGCTTTTGACATTCAAAGAGAGTGACAGTTGTTGGTCTGGCTCCACAACCACTTCCTCTTTCTTCCTCATCCAATCCTCATCCTCTCTCTGAAGATACTCCATCTAACTTCCATAGTTTGTCGCTTTGAAAAACCGCATTAATCAGTTTCTTCTCAATTTAATCCTCTTCAGGGCTGAACAAATGAGCTTTACCACTTTGTCATTCCATCCTTTGTCATCCATCATTTTCAGTACATTGAGAATGCCGGAGGACAGGAAGCCGTCGTTTCATAGGAGGAGGTATAGCAAAGACGATTCTTTTTTTGATTACCACCGGTCTACAAAACACTTTCTGAAAAAACTGCTACCAGTTGCACCATCATCTAGAACAGCAGCTTCCACTCTGGAGAATTTTGCATATCACATAATAGGCTTAATGCGTGTGATTCACACCTGGGTTTGCAGGGCAGGTAACTTGCTCTCCAAGTAATGCTAGCACACCCTGTAAGTGATGAGTGCATCCCTCAAAGAGACATAACAACATGATGCTAGACATATATCTGCATTGTGACTTGTGGAGAAGCTGGATCTTTGCAGCTGCTGTAGAGCAGTTCAGGCTACTGTAGAGGGAAGTGTGAGCGGCGTTTACACATTGTGGCAGCCTGTGCATTCCACTGAGCTCATCCACCCAGTAACTCCATCCTCTCTATCCCCGTTTCCATGGCCCACCCTTGGCCGCTCCGGTCATTTTTCCGCTCCAGTATGAGCTGGTGTCCCTTGGATGGCCCCGGTCCCAACACGGACGAGATCAGTAGCAGAAGGTACGCTGTGCCTGGAAAGGGGGCGGAGTCAAGTTAGGAAGAGTTTGGGGGGAGGTGGGTGTGAGTTTGAGGTTGAGGTGGACGAACAGTATTTGTCAGTGTCTGCTCATCTCTTTCTCTCTGTCTCCACCCTCTGCTCATCTTTGCTAACCCTCAAGCCAACAGTAACTTCCTTCTCAATTTGAGGAAGTCTGAGAATATCAAGATTCTCCACAAACAAACAACAAACATCAAATTCTTCTTGGTTTTCACCTGATTTTCACACTTGGTGTTTGACTTTTAGTCATCCTCATCCTGTATTTAACAATGACTAACATAATAATCTGCATCACAGAGGTCAGGTAAGCAGCGCTTCTCAGTCATTTACGTCATCTGGTGGTGTTTAGTTGTGAGTCCTGTTGCTGTATGAATGTGAAGTTGTGCTTTCAGCTCCGTCCAGCTTCACAGTTTTGCGGCAAACGTACTGCATGGCTTCACTGAAGTGTTTTAGTGTGCATGGAATGCATTGTGACCAGTGTGCAGAAAGCCGTCTCTCTCCAGCCCCGACCTGAGAGCTCACCATCTGCCTGCTTAACTGGCCCTTCTTTAGTCTCCCTGCCCTCCTTCATGGAGACTTGTGCAGTATAACGGAGGGAGTGCTGTGCTTTCATGTTCTCCCATTTCATCGTGTACATTGGCGTGCCCTTGCCAACCCATTTCCCCACCCCCCCTTGTTCACACCCCTGAGGGCACATGTCGCTTGTTGTCCTGGGGGGGGTTATTTTCCCACCAAGAAACAACGTTATTGTCGCGCAGATTATTGCACACGCTCGCTTCGCTAACTGGCGTTTTAACAGCCACATCCCGCGGTACGTGCGAATGATGCGAGAAAGTGGTCTCTCGAACAGGAAGTAACTTCAGTCAGCCGCTCGATGGTGGTCGGCGAGCTGTCTGCTGTGCCTGGGTGTCGCTAACCTCTCCAGTGTACCTGTTTCACTTCAGCTACAGCCTGGAGGGCCTGACCGCAGATGGGGATGCCAAGGAGCCCCTCCCGCAAGTCAGCCCTCCGCGGGATCCCGGGACGTCGTCCCAGCTGGACAGTGAAGACAGGGGGTCACTGATCTCCTTGACTGAGGAGGAACAGGAGTCCTACCTGGGGGACTGCAGCAGCCTGGACAGTCAGGTGAAGGCACTGTTTGTGTGCAGCCGGTGCGATTAACCATCTCTCTGGTGCTCTTCCTGTGCAGCTTATGGATGAGGTGTTTTCTGTCGCAGAACTCTATGGGCATCCGACCTGTGATGCAGAGCGGCACGTCCATGACTCTGCCCCTGACCAAATCCGTGTCCATGCTGGCCATCAGTCAGAAGGACCTGGAAGGTAGGTATCATAGGTTGATTCTAAGGATTCGTTGCCCGTGTATTGTTGTTCTTTAATCACAATGAGAAATTCTGATCATGCTGGAGCCATGGCTTGTCCCAGAGTTTTCCCAGTGCAGAAATGGGATCTGGAAGAGGCAGTTCCTATACCCCTTCCAACCAGCCCCTTGATTCCAGCATGTGCAGGTGCGCACACAGGGTGGTCCTATGCCCTGGTGTGGTGTTTAACGGGTTGTTGCTCTGATCTCTTCGTGATATCCTCGGAAAACCAAGAGATGGGACAGATTCGGAAAAGGAGGCATGTCATCTTCTCCTTCAACATCTCTCCTGTCCTCCCCAAATCCAAAACTCTCTTTTCTATTGGCTCTTCATCCAGTGATGAGGAGGAGTCTAAGAGTAAGTACATGTGGTCTGTGCTGTAGGCTTCCTGCCTCTATAGACGCTCTCTAACCCCATTACCAAAGGCATGCGGCAGTGTTCTGCAATAAACCACCATCCTAATCTCACCAGCCAGGCACGGGTGATGTCGTTTGCTTCTCACGATAGTTCTGCATCTCTCGGTGCTTCCACCAGGCCAAAAGTATCCCCTACTTCTGTGTCTTAGACCACACAGTCCAGCTGCATTTTAAGTTCTCTGTATTTCCCACGTCTTTGCATCCACGATGTCTGTGCTCGTTTTCAGTTGAATTTATCGGCTCCCGAGACCAGATATTTTGAAATTCTGCTAAACTATGAACTATTGTTTTTTTGTTTGTTTGTTTTTTGACGCATCTAGACTTTTCTTGACATGTCAAACAAAACATGTTTCTCAAAGCTGGATGTAAACTAAAGCCTAGAGTGACTCATGTTCTTTTTCTAAGAAGTTTTTTTTTTTTTTTTTTATGATCTTGCTTAAGGTGCGAAACAGTGGGTAGTTTTCTGATTTCTCAGAACAAAGGTCATATCCGGTGTAATTTAAACAAAGTTGTGGCTTTTTTCATGGTCACAGCGAAAACAGACAGACTTGTAGCCAGGTACAGAACCCCATCAGTTACGAGCTACTTTTGATAAATAGCAGATGTTGATCTTGTTGATATTTCAGTCATGTCAAGAACAACCTTCAGGTGCTTGTCATTTGTTTGCTCTGCGTGTGAACAGTTACTGGTTAAATGATATATTTTGCTTTTTTTTCTAAAGAAATTTTCAGGATGCCTTTGTCATCCTGCAGCATTTGAATAAAACCTGTGAAACTGCTAGGTTTGTAAGAGGAAATGAAGGTTCAAGGATTTTTTTTTCCATTGATTTTTCTAGACAAGGTCCTAACTCTCTACATGTTCCCCATGCTGTTCCCAATTCCCTTCCCCCGTAAACATTAATATGTCGATATAAAAAAATAAAGCCTGCCTGTGTTTCCCCTGTGTGTGGCAGCTAAATCTGTGGTCTTACCCAGGGAGTGTACTAATAGACAGCTGAAGTCTAGTTTTGGGTAATTATGGTTACATTTCATAAGGTGTTTACCTTATACAGGTAAAACGTAATATGAAGGTGTCGTTAGCTGTGTTAGCGGATTTTGGCAGGTCAGCTTGGTCCTTAGCTGTGTTAGCGGATGTCTGTGGGCCAGCTTGTTCCTCAGCTGTATTAGCAAATATTGGCAGGCAGGCTTGGTCCTTAGCTGTGTTAATAGATGTCAGCAGGCCAGCTCAGTCATTAGCTGTGCTACTGGATGTCAACAGGTTGGCTCAGTCTGTAACTGTGTTAGCAGATTGTCACCAGGCCAGCTCGGTTGTTAGCTGTGTTAGCAGATTGTCACCAGGCCAGCTCGGTTGTTAGCTGTGTTAGCAGATTGTCACCAGGCCTGCTCCGTTGTTAGCTGTGTTAGCAGATTGTCACCAGGCTGGCCTACCTTCATGGGGATTGTTTTGCTAGATAACAGCGAGATAACAGCTTCTATGTTCTGTCTGCAGGCATGAGGTCCTCATCCCGGACTCTAGGCTCTTTTTCGAACAGGTCAGCTATGTGATTCCTCATTCACTCCGCCTGTGTGCTGTGTCCTCTCCTCCCACCATTAGTGACTCTCCCCCCTTCACTTATCCTGGCAGTATTTCCGAGGAGGACCCTGGTCCACTGAGGAGTTACACTGAAGGCAAGAGTGGGACCAAAGTGAGCCGCACCTTCAGCTACCTCAAGAGCAAGATGTACAGGAAGAGTAAGGTGCGTATGGCTCTGGCGCAGGCCGTCTGACAGGCGTGGATACAGTGAATGCGGCTTTGGCACGGGCCATCTGACACACGTGGATACAGTGAGTGCGGCTTTGGCGCAGGATGCCTGACATGCGTGGATACAGTGAGTGCGGCTTTGGCGCGGGCCGTCTGACACACGTGGATACAGTGAGTGCGGCTTTGGCGCGGGCCGTCTGACACACGTGGATACAGTGAGTGCGGCTTTGGCGCGGTCCGTCTGACACGCGTGGATACAGTGAGTGCGGCTTTGGCACGGGCCATCTGACACACGTGGATACAGTGAGTGCGGCTTTGGCACGGGCCGTCTGACACGCGTGGATACAGTGAATGCGGCTTCGGCACGGGCCGTCTGACACGCGTGGATACAGTGAGTGCGGCTTTGGCACGGTCCGTCTGACACGCGTGGATACAGTGAGTGCGGCTTTGGCACGGTCCGTCTGACATGCGTGGATACAGTGAGTGCGGCTTTGGCGCGGTCCGTCTGACACGCGTGGATACGGTGAGTGCGGCTTTGGCACGGGCCGTCTGACATGCGTGGATACAGTGAATGCGGCTTCGGCACGGGCCGTCTGACACATGTGGGTGCGGTGAGTGCGCCCTTCGGGCCTCTCGAGAAGAAGCTTTCAAGATGGCCAGTTTCATTTTTCAGTGTTTTTCTTCTGTTTTCTGCCAAGTCTTTTCTTGATTTTTTTTTTTTTAGCTTAGTGTCTCCTTTGTTTTACTACTAAAAAAAGCCTCAATAAAAGTGTAATAACATCTTACCTGCGGGTGACAAGAGGGGTGACAGAATCAACATGAACCTTTCCTGCCTGCAGTGTGACACACTAATTGTAACACTGGTACAGCAGTAGAAGCCCCTTCCCGGCCCCCACCCAGGCCGGGTAATGGGGGGGAAATGAACCATATGATAGCACAGTAATCGCCTCATCTCATTGGGTTGGGGGAAGTTCAGCAGGAAAGCCAGGCCCCGTAATTTCCCCCATTCCCCCAGGTAAAAAAAACACCACGGCCCTCCTGTAAGGCCTTCAATTTCGAGTCCTAGTTTTCCCCCACTGATGTGTGCTTCTGATAGCAGTCAGGGTGTAACTGTATCTAAGGGTGGTTGTGTCATGGAGTCACACAGCAGTCAGCGGTTACAAAGCAGATGCTGTCTCGGATAAACCTGGTTAGAACTTCGATTTTGTCAAAGTAATTTTGCTGACACCTGATGCTTTGCGTACAATGTTCTCCTGTCAAGAATTTTTATTATTGTTTACTTGTATAACTTGTTGAGTGCATTGTGATTTCCAGTTTGAATGGGTGTAGCTTAGTTTCACAGGACACATGCATTTGTATAGAACTTTTACTATATTTTGAATATGTAGAGGTTTTACAAAATAGTTTAGGTAGTAGCTAATGTTGAAGTGGGCAGAGCCATGTTGGGTCCTGCGTCTTTAAGACTTCCTCGAGTCATCACGCCGACCCAGAGACAGCGTTCCCATCTGCCCATACCTCACTTCCTCCTCGCGACTCTGGGGCTCCTGAGAGGCAGTGCATATCCAGAGCGGGTGGCTGGCGGCTGCCTGTCCTGCCGTCATGCTGAACAGGCGCCTCTTTGAGTGGCAGGGTGGCTCCTTGAAGCTGAAGGCAGTCAGGGAGTCAGAGGTAGGGGGTCACCACCAGGCCGGGGGGGTAAGGGTCGTTGCCTGCATTTCCCCCGCGTTCATCGAGAATATGCACTCTTCGTCTTGCTTTTTCTGCTCCTCCTCCTTCTCTGTTCCTTCTCATTTTTAGACTGCCTCTCCTAATGGCAGCCTGTAAACTTCCTGTTTCATGCAAGAAGCAGAGCTGTCTCCAGTGAGTTGCTTGCCTCTATGTGCTCCGCTTTACGCGCGGTTCCCGTCTTTGGAGTTCAGCGTTGATTCGGCTCGCCCTCATTAGCCTAAAACTTGCTACAGGCATAATGAGCTTTTATCGGTTGCAGTCAACTGATCTTGATGGAAATGAACTGTGTCCTGTACTGAGGAAAGTGGGATAGTCCAGTGCACCATGGGAACGAAACCAGTGTCAGCATAATGTAAAACACCTAAGAAGGTGGGAAAACCACTGAGGGGAAAATATATAGATATATAAATAATACAGAGCTTAATATGAATGCCTGTATTTGTAGTGTTTGTAATTCAAACCTCAAAGAGCAACTTTAATGAGAAACAGGTGATTAAATCGATGCCAGCCTTATGTAATCCCTTAATTCTAATTTGACTCCAGACTCTAGGTTTCACACGCAATGAGGGGAAAAATTCAAAACCAGCCGTTTCCTTATGGGGATGGCATGCCGCTGACCGCTGTCACTTTTCGGTGTGACTCTGTCATGAGATCTTATCATGAGATGTGATTTGAGTGCCACAATCCGCAAGCGCTTCGGGTCTGTGGGCTCGTCACCAATGTGGGCCAGCGGCCCGTTAGTGATCGTTCAGCGTTACGTCAGGTGCAGCTTCCCCAGAGCATCGCAGTCCGTACTTCGTGTGGTGATTCCTCATGGAGTTCCCTGTACCACTAAAAACTAGTGTTTTGAGATGGAGATACAGGTTAAGGCTGACAGGCTGCTTTCAGAGCTAAATCTGACCCCCCCCCCTCCCTTGCAGGAGAAGGACAAGGATAAAAACAAGGAGAAAGACAAGGAGGTCAAGGAAAAGGAGAAAAAGACACTCAACGGGCACCTCTTCAGCACAGTCAACTCGCCCTTCGCCCAGTGCCACCAGTGCAGCAAGCCCATTGGCATGAAGGATGCATTCTCCTGCTCCAGTAAGGCCAGTGCACTCTGCACCCTTTCCTACTCGACGGGTTTCTGTGGTGAGCGCTGTGCGTTGCAGTTCTCTGTAAAGATTACTGAATGTTCGCTTCCAGTAAATGCTTCTCTTTTTCTTCAGTCATTTTTTTTCTTCACACTCTTGCTGCAATGAGCATAGATCACGATGTGGTCTGCTCTTGTCGTCCTATTTAGAGGAGGAAAAAACATTTCTCTCCTCAATTGGGATGGATCTTTTCATTAACCTCCAATGCTAATGGTAGACTTTTGCATATTAGACCATGAATATTTAAAATTACTTTTTGCTGTAATTTATGAAGATTGTTTTTAGGGTTTCGGGGTTGAAAGAAATCGCCGTGGAACAGGAAATAGATCGTAAACTGTGAGATGAAGTAGGCGTCTGCAGCCTGAGGAAGGCTGTGAACATTTCACAAGACTCTGGCAGCGCCTAGCAACGGGGAAAGAGGAAGAGTGACATCACCCTCTGTGGCAATGTTAGCATCTCAGCTAGCATAGAGGTGCTGCAGACCGGCTCATGGAGTGGGGACTGTTTCTCCAGCCTTACGGGTGTCCCGTTAGCTGAATGGAGTTGGGGGTGGGGGCTGAGACTGTCTCAATACTGAACAAGCAATGGCAGATGATGAGTAACGATGGATAAATTATATAATTAGTTTCATATTGCTCAATTGAAATTCACAGCAAAATGGGAGATTTTTTCAATGTTGAAAGTGGAGAAGGTAAATTTACACCATTCGGTCTTCTGTATCCAGTTAGTGTTAAATTCTTTGGTGCAAACTGCTGCGCACTGCACATGGGTAGGACCGGCCCCGTACGCAGTGTGTGGCACAGTGTCGCCAGCCTGAGGGTGCTGGGAGAATGTGCCGGAAAGGTGTACTGTAATTATAGCATGTGTCTGCATGGAGCCCTGCCTTGGGGTCAGTGGCTTGGCCTCTCCCTGGGTCTGAGTCATGGGTCTGGCCTAGGCTGCCTCAGGACAGGCCTGCCGTCCATCTCAGAACCTCGAGTGACCAACAGTCACGGGGAAGACGAGTCAGTCTATTGCCATGCTAGGTAGCCACTTTAATGCCCTCCAAGGTACACCCCAGCCTGGTTCTCTCTGACCCCGACCGGGATAAGCAGCGGGAAGATGGCTGGATGGTCAGCGTGATGCGTGCATCTGGCTAATACTTATTAATAAATAAGGCTGAGATGGTGGGATAGTTCTAGGCAGCAGCAAATGAACCTCATGAGCAGGTTCCTCAGAAGATTCTCATCCAGTGCTAATCAAATGGCAGGAGCTGTAAGTTAAACAGCTGACATTAGGAAGACATGATTCTGACATGATTCTGCTGAATGCTGCAGTTAAGTCCCGCTGGCGGTGTGAAGGGGGCGCTCTCCCGCCCAGAATCACATGATTCTGCTGAATGCTGCAGTTAAATTCCGCTGGCGGTGTGAAGGGGGCGCTCTCCCTCCCAGAGCCACATGATTCTGCTGAATTCTGCAGTTAAATTCCGCTGGCGGTGTGAAGGGGGCGCTCTCCCACCCAGAGCCACATGATTCTGCTGAATTCTGCAGTTAAATTCCGCTGGCGGTGTGAAGGGGGCGCTCTCCCACCCAGAGCCACATAATTCTGGTGAATTCTGCAGTTAAATTCCACTGGTGGTGTGAAGGGGGCGCTCTCCCGCCCAGAACCACATGATTCTGCTGAATGCTGCAGTTAAGTCCCGCTGGCGGTGTGAAGGGGGCGCTCTGCCACCCAGAGCCACATGATTTTGGTGAATTCTGCAGTTAAATTCCGCTGGCGGAGTGAAGGGGGCGCTCTCCCGCCCAGAGCCACATGATTTTGGTGAATTCTGTAGTTAAATTCCGCTGGCAGTGTGAAGGGGGCGCTCTCCTGCCCAGACCCACATGATTCTGCTGAATGCTGCAGTTAAATTCCGCTGGCGGTGTGAAGGGGGCGCTCTCCCGCCCAGAGCCACATGATTCTGCTGAATGCTGCAGTTAAGTCCCGCTGGCGCTGTGATGGGGAGCCCCCTGCTTCCCCTGAAGCGTCATGTTCCTTCTCTGCGATTGGCTTCCATCTTGTCTATACACTTAAGGCCTAGCTCTGCCATTTGTGCGCTCGGCACACGTCTCGAATCCCTCCCACAGCTGGGGAAAGGCTCCGCTTGCCCTGCGCGTCTCGTAAAATGTGAGACCACCCCACCCCCTCCCTGATCGGCGCAGGCGGCTTGGGGGCCGTGGTTGGGATGGGTCCCTCGGAGCAGTGGACCGCTGCCCGGCTCCTTCGTGTTGCTCTGGGTTGCATCACCTCCTCCCCACGCCCCCCCTCCCCTCCATCTGGAATAGATCAGTCCTCTTACACCCTCTGTTTGCCGCCTACGTACAGCGTGCAGCGTTCCCTGTCCGTCAGCAGTCAGCCCCGGTCCTCAGGATACGCCTCCTCTCCGCCCCCCAGCCCATCCAGGAAAATGCTGATCGGCCCAGCCCATCGACTTGTTATTCTGCGCCGCTCTTTCCGTGGAGGTGTCTGCCCACACCCGCATTTGCCCGCCTGCAGCTCGTCTGCATATGTCTGTAGGCTCCGTTTTTCCTCTCAGGATGACAAAGTGCATAATGTTTCTCTATTTTTAGCTACTTCTCACTCACCCCAGTATGTGAGCGGCATGCAGCCCCTTAGAAGCCGAGCCATGTTGTATGTTTGTGCTTCTTCACAATGGAGTATTTTCAGCTGTTGTGATGTATCACTAAGACACTTGTACATATCTTAATAAGTATTAAATTAAAATGGAAATGGGCTATACTGTTGTATCTCTTGGGCAGAATGACTTCACACCCCAGATCCAGGCACTTAATTTCCTGTTTATGTTCTTGTGGCTCTTGCTGATGTTTGCGGAACTAGAAAGAGTGAAGTTCTATGGGGTCAGAGTGTCATTTGTTTCCCATACTGCTGCCCTGGGAGATGGCAGATCGCTGGAAAGCAGGACTAATATATGTATTGTCTCATAAGTGTGAAGGTGAAGCATAAATTTAGCACACTCCAAATGTTATACATAGTGTCTTTCTGTGTCTGTTTATGTTTTTCTTTTTTTTTGTGTTTGAATGTTTGAGCAGTCGGGTTACCAGGAAGCAGATCTGTCTTTCTCGAAACTGACAGGTTCTAATTTCCCAGTTTTATTTTTAGCCAATTATAAATGGATTGTCTGTGAAGACACACTTTGGCACTCGCCTCTGCCAGTGGGCCTCGTGTTTGTGTCCCCCCGCTTTCTCTGATTCGGGTCGCTGTGTGTCTCTGTTTCAGACTGTACTGCTCATGTACACAAAGGCTGCAGGGAGAACCTCCCCACCTGCACCAAGGTCAAGATGAAGGCGAGTGAGGCCCCTAGCAGCTTGTGTGTGTGTGTGTGTGTCTGTGTGTGTGTACATGCTGTACCCTGGACTGACATCCCAGCCTGGCTGTACCCCTGCCTTGTAGCCTATTAGAATTAGGTGATCAGTGGTCATTGTTAACACACCACACAGTGCGCAACAACGAAATGTGTCCTCTGCATTTA
>JAODLC010000021.1:10078872-10094337 GCA_026781145.1 Hippopotamyrus pictus
TGATGGTACAGTCTGGGTTACGGTTTGATGGTATGGTCTGGGTTGTGGTCTGATGGTATGGTCTGGGTTACAGTCTGGGCTGCGGTCTGATGGTACAGTCTGGGTTACGGTTTGATGGTATGGTCTGGGTTACAGTCTGATGGTACAATCTGGGCACAACGCTGATCATTGCACATGGGCCCCAGCATGTTCCTGAGGGGGAGCTCGGCATGCTCTGCCCTGGCCCTCCATGTCTGAATGCCCTGTATTTAGGGACACAGCACTGGGCACAAAGCAGGGGGAGGATTCGAACCCTAACCCTAGAGGTGTGCGGCAGCAGTGCTAATCACTGTGGCACCCTAAAATGTGAATCAAAGTCCAAAACACAAGCTCACTATTAAATACATTTCCGCAGATAAAACAGCATAGAACAAGCAGTAAAAAGCCTGTGACATTTTTTTTAATCTTTAAGATGAAATGAGTCTTTTAATACATTTGTGCTTTGGGAGCATGAAAATTTTAAGTGTATAAGCTCTGATTGCCTGCAGAGTGTTACACTGTCTGTGTTTGTCTGTCTGTCTGTCTCTCTGTGTGTGTATTTCTGTGTGTGTGTGTGTGTGTGTGTCTGTCTGTCTATCTGTGTGTCTGTGTCTCTGTGCATGTTTCTCTGTCTGTGTGTCTGTGTCTCTCGGTCTGTCTGTCTCTCTGTATGCAAGTCTGTGTGTGTGTCTCTGTCTGAATGTGCGTGTTTCTCTGTCTGGCTGTATGTGCGTGTCTCTGTATGTGCATGGCTCTGTCTGTATGTGCGTGTCTGTCTGCATGCGTCTCAGTCTGTATGTGTGTGTCTCTATCTGTCTGACTTCATTCCTGTGTGTCGACCAGGCTGTGGTGGTCCAGCAGGACACCCTCATTGAGGACCAGCGGCAGGCCCTGAGCGAGCGCCCTCCCACTGTGAGAGTCCCTTCCCGGCCCAACTCGCTCCTGGAGCAGGAGAAGCAGCGTAGCCTGGAGAAGCAGAGGCAGGAGGCGGCTGATCTGCAGAAGCAGCAGGCTGCGCATGCTGAGGAGCGACGCCGGCGCGAGCGCCAGTGGAAGATGCGGGAGCAGGAGCTGGCTGAGCGTGAAGCCAGCCTGCAGGTGCAGGAGGAGGAGGCCTGCCGGCAGGAGCGTGAGCTGGAAGAGTCTCGCCAGGAGCTGCTGGAGCGTAAGGAGGAGTACCAGCGAGACCTGGAGAGGCTCCGGGACGCTCAGAGAAAGCTGGATAGGGAACGCATGGAGATGGAGAAGATAGAGCAGGTGAGGGACCTGGAGGCCTGAGCTTCGCAGGCTGATGACATCACACACTGATAGGTTGACATTGGGTGGGTGGATGCTTAATTAGCTATATATATCGGGACACACACTCACCAGGTTGGGGATTAGAAGATACACTCGCAACTAACCACACAAGCAGTCAGAGGATGTGAGACGCTCATTTATGACTTCATAAAACATCTTTTCATTGGTCAATTAGATGTCAAATGCTATCTGCAGATGGAGGAAAATGGGCCTATTCCATTTATAGTAGAAAGTTGAAATTATCAAAAGTGGAATTTGCTTTTTCTTTTGTGAAATTGTTACATGGTCATAATTCAGCATGTAATATTGCCTTATTCATGGAGAACTGCATTATTACATGTATGCATAAGTGGACATTTCAGGTCCAGAAAGTAAAAATCCAGGCTGAGATTTTGTTTCATCCAACCAGTTGAGCATAAAAAGTCAGTTCTTAACTGGCTTGTTACTTTCTGGACCTGAAATGTCCACCTCTGCATATATCACAGATAATTAACTTCTAACGAGACCAATAAAGCCAGGCCGAGGTCCTGAACGGGTTGGACTGCCCCCCTCTAACGGCTGCCCATATCTCTGCAGGAGCAGAGGAAGGAGCGCACCCCATCCAGCACCTCTGAGGACTCCCTGAAGCTCCAGGGCTCCAGCCTGGACAAGGAGCCCGGGGACTGTGAGCTGTCCTCATCCCCCGGCAAGGACTCCATGATGATGCGGATGGGCTCCAGGCGGAAGGGGAGGAGCCTGAACCCCTTCGCCCTGAACTCCAGTCACAAGGCGCAGGCCCCTGAGGCACAGCCTCAGCTTACGGGCCGCCTGTTGCAGCTGGCGAAGACCAAGGAGAAGAAGGAAAAGAAGAAGAAGAAGGTCAAAGAGCAGCTCTCGCAGCCAGGAGGTACGGCGAGACTCTGGCCATCCGTGAGCCTGACGTCTGACTGAGTGAAGCAGCAATAATGATGGTTCGTGATGATTAACGACAGCATGTTAACGTTCCACTGCTGTCCCCCGCAGAGCCTCCGCTCCCCCAGGAGCCCCGCGTGGATGGGGAAATCTACTTCTGCTGAGCCTCCCCTGCTGCTCACCGATATCCCATGATGACCTGCTGTCGGGGAGTAAGGCCAAACTGATCTCATGGACAGCTCCCCCTACAGGCCAGAGTGGATGCCACGGTTCGTCTACCCAGGGGGCTGACCTCCGGCTTCTCTCTGAATTCGACAAGTGCAATCGACTGCAGAAACACAATCAGGAGGCACATGTACCTTCCGAAACGCAGCCGTCAAGCAACACTGGGCCTGTTCAGGTTGAAAACGGGTTTAACAGTAAAAACACGCTTCTAGAGCGTGTTTCCCAGCATCTAGAACAGAATATTACAAGTTATTTGAAAAGACAAACCTTTTGCAAGATGTTGCCTTTAGTTGCATTCCATAATCCCACGTTTCCATACCCCAAAACTCATACTCATTGGTTTAGTTTTTCCATCTTAGTCCAGCAGAGTTCTGGGAATAAGAGGCAGCAGTAGCAGGATTAATAACCAGGTGTGCATTACTGATGATAAAAGGGGGGGTGAGGGGTGGAGTTAATGGGGAATGTCAGCCAATGGCAGGGCCTGCAGAAGGGCTGGGTTTTTCTCAGGAGCATGGTGTCTGAGAGATGGAGAGGCAGGAGGACCAACAAGGACCTAGATGGGTCGGACAGGCGAAGCTGCCCTCTCCCCGATACAATGGACAGATGCGTGGGAATTGGCCTTCAGGGGGAGCCACACTCAAGCCGTCAGAGGAAGTGCAGTGTGCTGGGAGTAATTTGGAGCTCACTGCACAACCCCCACTATCCCCTTTAAAATGTTTCTTTTGTAATTTAAATATGCTCACAAAAAGATTCACTGAAGAACAAAGACAATAATGAATCTGGCTGCAGCAGAAGCACTATCATATCATACATCATATCATAGTGTTTTTAAAACAATTATGTTTAAATGGACCTCTTTTTAAAAAATGCTTTTTTTCTTCCTGACACTGAAATCACATGTGCAATCTATCTCGCAATGTCAAAACTTGCCATTAGGAGGAACCAAGGTGCACATGTGGTTGAAATTTTTAAAACATTCCACCTCGGAAGACTGCCGTTTTTGAAAAACAAGTCAAGCTACTGTAGAGTGTGATTTGTGTCTGGCACATAGAGCAGCCTGGATGTGTGTCTCCGTCTGGATACCATGCTTTTAGTCTCGTTTAGGAAACGTTGCAGCCCGATAGAAACACCTGCAGTCTCAAGGCATATCAGCTAACTGAAACACTTTAGCATTAGCTTAAAATGCTAAGTAGCCTGCATTTTCTTTTTAACTAAATGTCCTTTAAGCCTACAACTTTTTCAAATCCTCTTTTAAACTATGGTGGCTACTAGGCCTGGAATTAATTAATAAAATGAATTTCCTCAGTACACTTAGCATTTTGGTATTTGTCCAGTCTGTGGCTGGAAAATGAATTTTTTTTCCCCCAACACTGTTGACAAACTGAAATGTGGTGCTACGTATGACTTAAGTCTTAAGCTGTTGTTTGCCAACATTTCAGCTTGTTATGTCACACAGCTACCACTAGAAGGCACTGCTGCAATACTCAAATGGACATATGGTGCCTCGCTTTAAGGAAAAATCCTTTTTAATAAGAATCGTTAGTAAGGACTGAATTTTAAGGGTCTGTCGTCTATGCATATATCAACACATATGCATGTTTTCCTCATTAATGTTACAGTAGCCTGTGGCCTTTTATCTTCCCTATAAAACTTTAAACATAGGGATTACATTTCAAATGAATACTTGTGTTTTATTAATACTAAATAAGTCTGCCTTAATTCTGTTCAGCTATTTTGATTGATCTTTCCAGGCTGGTCGTCTATTTGTACAACTTCTGTTGAAGCTTTCCTGGAAAAAAGGAAATGAAATTCTGCAAGTGAATTTAGGACTACTGGATTACATATTTATGTTTCTTTATCATAATACAGAATCTATGTAGCCTTATGCTAAAAAAAACAAGATGCACTAGAATATCGCCCTGCTTCTCTGGAAAGTCCAGAATAGATGTTTATACTGAAAGTTGTTAGTATTAAAGGTACATTATTCATGCTGAATTTTGTAAAGAAAATGGGTAAAACATGTAAATATGTTTATGTAAAAATGTAACTGTAAAATATATATTATATATATTGTGGTTTATGTGACCTTTTTCTAATGAGACTTTATTTATCTCTGTTCTCCCTGTTGTGGGAATTTGAGAAGTACAGGATTTATTTCTCATAATAAATAACAGTTATGATAAGTTTGCTCTTTATAAGGCCTGTTGCATTTTTTGTGACCCCCAATCAGTGTCATGGCCATCGTGCTAATCTATCCCTGGGCCACTGGCTTCTGGGGTGTTTGATTGTAACTGTCTGCTTCCTGCCTTCCACCTGCTCGGAGGCACTGTGAAGGCTTGAAGGCATCATGAAGGTTCGGAGGCACAGTGAAGGCCCGAAGGCATCATGAAGGCTCGGAGGCACAGTGAAGGCCCGAAGGCATCATGAAGGCTCGGAGGCATCATGAAGGCTCGGAGGCATCATGAAGGCTTGGAGGCATCATGAAGGCTTGGAGGCACCATGACTCCTTTGAGCTAGAAATGTGATGGGTGCCTCATTGTCCCCAAACGCTAGTGGGCCGCAAACCCCACGTTTTGAGCCTGTTGCTGAAAAGCCCAGCTGTGTGCCTTTGTTTCACTTAAGTCCAGACTTCACCTCCGACTAGACTGTTCTTTATGAAGACAACTCCTGCTCCATCTCTCTCCCGCTAGTCACGTAACTAGAGCCAGCTCATTATCTGCAAAAAGCCGGGGTCCTCTGGGAACCTTTTCTGCGGCTGACATATGTGGCAGCTTCTGTTTTCCTATGTCGGTGAGACGATCAGTCTGCTGATGGGTCTGTTTTATGGCCGCAGCCCTATAAGCGCCCAGTGAAGGTTCATAAAAGCCCCTGAGGTTGTAAATCAAGCAGCATCACATTTTGTTTTCTGTGCCTGCATCACCGAGGGAGAAGAGATGGCTGTCCCCATCCTGCCCCACCCCCGACAACAATTATAATTGCTACAGGAATCTTCTCCAAGGCCTGAGTGACATGAAAGAGCTTCCCATCACCTTTAATCCTCGATCGGGTGGCTCGGGTGGCTCAGGGCTTATCCATCAGGCTTTATTTCATTTCAATCTGCTCTCCTTCCTTTTCCTTCCTGTTTTCGTCACCCTCTCCCTGCCTTTTAAGTTTCAATTAGTATTTTCCCTTAATTGATCACCATTCCCAGACTTGCTGATCCAGCGTGTATCTAGGCCCTCTTTTTCTGTTGCCGGTAAACCTCTCGCCCACTGTATTGATCTTCTGGGCAGGCTTCTGAAGTATAAAAGTCAGCAGAGAACCGTCGGGACAGAACTTTTATCTCTGGCACCCTTTTCAGAAGTTCATTCTTTACAACCATTTTGGACAGATAATACCTCCCGTCTTCAAATATAGGCATATTATTTATGGAAGACCTCTTGTTTACCTTTGGTAGAGCAGCATTTGTGCTGAAATTTATGTCCTGCTCTGCAGATGCATGAATACACCCTTGTGGTAGGTATTAAAGAAGGACTGCTTTCATATAAAGGGCTCTGCTTTCAGAGGATTTCTCCCCTCTAACCCTCCCTCTGGCTCTGATGTTGAAGCAGAGCTTTTCCAGAGCTCCACTGCAGCAGCATGGAGCTCAGGGAGGGTGGGGGCAGGGAGAGGATGCTTTTTGGTTTGATAACGGGAAGGAGGCAGCCAGCAGGGCCTTTACAAAGGCCACAATCAGGACCTGCAGCTGCTGGAATGAAATTGTTTTGCTCCATTATTGCTGTCAACGAGGGCTATTCAGTGTGCCTGTTAACTGGGGGATTAGCCCTGCATTTGGCCCTGTGTGTGTGTGTGTGTGTGTGTGTGTGTGTGTGTGAGAGAGAGAGAGAGAGAGAGAGAGAGACAGAGAGAGAGGGTGCACTGTGAATACCGTTAGCATGCCTGGCCTTCTCTTTGAGGCCCCATTCAGTGGAAAAACTGGCGTCCAAGCAGGAAATTTCAATCAGGGCCACACAATGGCGCGGAGATCAAAGGTGTGAGCAGCGGACAGTGGGCAGCTTGCGACAGGCGGCCAGCTTGGGAGCTCAGCCTGAGAATGGCTTCATTGATCTGCTCCTGTAGCCTGCAGCTGAAACAATGGTGCCGTTCAGCTCCCCACACCAGACGGCAAATGCTGGTACGGCCCCCGCTATGCATTTATTCCTAAGAACAAATTATAGCTCCGGATATAAAGTTCTAGAGAGGAATATCCTGATTCTCCTGAATCAGGCATTAAGAGACACCATGCGTTCGTCTGCTGCCTGAGGGCTCTGCTGTCTGGCCAGATGGTGGAAAGTGCCTCCTAAATCCAGCATGTCTGGCTGGGGTTTGATAGATTTAAAATCGAAAGGATGGATATTGAAAGGCCACAGGGGGTTATGGCTGGAAGCACGGAGGTACCCAGCAGAGTGAGTACAGACACATGAAGTGAGCAAGGAAGGGTATGGGTTCAAGTCCTGGTGCGAGGCCCAGGTGACGTAGCATTGAGAAACACATTTCGGTAAGCCATGAAGTCACGCGAGTTGCTAATGTTTGGGAGTACAGTATGCTGGATAATTAATTTTTAAACAGTTTTTTAAGAAAGCAAATATGCCCTAACCTCCCTGTGTTTTGTGTTTCTCAGTGCATGGGGGCATGTCTCACACGTGCATATCCACACTTGTGCGTGTGTGCATTTACACCACGCTGACATGCCCGTGGCAAACTCCACTCTGCTCATAAGAACATAAGAACTATACAAACCTGGCCTGCTGAGTGTCCGGGGCACAGTGAGCAGGCAGTGTGGCGAACACCCTGTGTGGGGGCCTTTTAGCTGACACATGTAGAGGACACGGCCCTGAAATGCAGACAGGCATGACAGGGCCACCCGGCACCTCCTCCGTATGAAGGGTCCTCAGGGGCTGTGTGTGGCTTCATACACCTTCTCTATGTCCTCTTCTGCTTCTCCCCCTTCTTTTGTGGGCATTTGTATTCACACACGGTGTTTGCTCTCTGCACTGAGTACAGCTCAGGGTTTGTGCTGGTGATGAACCAGAAGCTCAGCCGGTGCCCCGCAGTCCCAGTGCCTCCATCCCCATCGCTTACTGGGTGAAGATCTAGTTTCCAACAGGTATCCCCACCGTACAAAAGTATGTCGTCAGAATGATAAATATCCCAAAATTGCCGATTGTGTGTCTGTGTATGTGTGTCTGTGTTTTGTAATTACTAAGTTGTGGACACCAGATGTCCCCACAATGTAATAAAAACCTGCAACATTTGACTTTGTGGGGACTTTTTTTGGTCCCCATAAGGATAACCTCAATTTTATAAAAAAATCTGTGTCTTTAACAAAAAATACTACAAAATGCCAAAATGTATTTTGTTTGGTTACTTATGGTTAAGGTTAGGGCTGGGTAGGGGTTAAAGTTGCCATTGCTGTGATTAGGGGTGTGTCCATAGATAAGATTGGAGAGTCCCCACAAAAATATAGATACCTAATCTCTGTGTGTGTGTGTGTGTGTGTGTGTGTGTGAGAGAGAGAGAGAGCGAGAGAGAAACAGTGTTCCTTGCAATGACCTGCCGTTGCATGCAGGCTGTACACTGGGACAGATTCTGGCCTCACCATGGTTCTGCACTGAATATGAAGTATGGAAGATGGATTAGTGGATTATTTTGGGAAGTTGAACATGGTGCTCTGTGAGGACTGCTATCGCACTCGGGGTTTGTGCCACATTACGCTGGGGACCTATAGGGACCTGCCCTGGATCACCATGACCCCCCCAATCTTAAGCAGGTGGATGGAGGTACACTGACGCGCCTGTTTGCAGTTCCCCTATATGTATGTGGGCTGTATGTCATCACCGCAGAGGGGATGGACTGTATGTCATCACCGCAGAGGAGATGGGCTGTATGTCATCACCGCAGAGGGGATGGGCTGTATGTCATCACCGCAGAGGGGATGGGCTTCCCTTACCTCTGCGGGTCCGTGTCTTTCAGTAGAGTAGCTCTGGTTCTGCCTGGGCCTTTTCTCGCTGTGCTCTTACGCATCACTGCCCCCCCCCCCCCACTCAGGCGATGGCCTCCCTGCTTCCATTTGCACACGCAGGTTACGTCTGTGGTCGCGAGATGCCACATCATTTGAGTTCATGTGGTCACCCTGAGTGCTGTGGCTTACTTAGAGACCACAATGTGGAGAGGTTGCAGCTGGTCAGTTACCCCCCCCAAGAGCATTAACCGAGCCCCCTTTACACGGTAGGATAACTCTTCATTCTAGACCCTATGGTTTGAAAAGGGCCATCCTAGTTTGTAAAGCATGTTATTTGTTCCACTAACTGATGTTTCATTCTTCCATGAGGCATAGTCTGTGTGTGTGTGTGTGCGCGTGCGTGTCTGTGTGTGTGTGCGTGTGTATGTGCATGTGTGAGCCCAGGCATGAGCATCTGTACACATACAGACCTATTATACCCGAGGTGTATTCAGCTCATGTGTGGTTCTCTTATGGGCTGGTCAGATTATAGTTTGCAGCCGGTTTATGTCAGCCATGTCCAGCAGCTGAGGTGTCGCTGGGTGAGGCAGGAGAGGCATATGCGGGGTGACAGGCACACGGGCAGGGTGGCGTATTCGCGGGCGGCAGTCTGGACGGGGGGTCCTCTGTCCGTTAGACGTGCGTGAATGAGTTTGGCTGGGCTCATTCCTCAAAGGGGCCTTTTCAGAGGCTCCTGAAAGGCGGCACCAGGATAATAGCCTGGCTGTGAAGAGAAGCTTTGCTTCTAACCCCCCAGCAAAGCCCCATCACTTCTCAGCCCCTTAGTTAAGGACTCCGGGGCTCCTTACAGATGCAAATGGCTTTCGAAACCCTGGCCACAAAAAGGAAGGAATGGCCTGCATGTGCTGGGGTTACTTTTAAAGCGGCGTAACCTTTAAGCCAATCAGCATCTGTGTCGCTGGTCCTACAGCCCGACGTGAACTTCAAAACGTGACCCCCCCACACGCCGTGGATGTGCATCTGCTCTGATGTCTTTATCCTACAGTCCTGTATCAGGGGGGCACACTGAAGGTGTATTGGTGATTATGGCTGCAATCTTCTCTGCTGTCTGAGAAGTGAGTTTGACCACCGAACCACGGGCCAGACTGCACTGAGTAACATGGAGTACAGGCAGTGACATACATTTGCTGCTTGTTTGAGACCTACATGAAAACTAGAGGCATGCAGAGAAAATCTCACTGAGCTTCTAGCATAAACGCTATCTCAATAACTGGGTGATGTTCACGATGACCTTGCTGGTGTGACTGTAACTAAGGTAGCGTCTGAAATTGCTTACTTGCACTATATACTACTGAAGCACCGGGCACACCGAGGTAAGGCAGTGACGAAGACAGCAGAGACGACAGGAGACGGTTTCACCCGAGGTTCTCCTTATAATCACTCCTTAAAAGGACCGTACAAATAACAACAATAACGCAGAGACCATCAATAGCAGGGAAATGCGGGGCGGTCACACGCTAGATGGGAAGGTTCACACATGGTAGAGCATGTTGGGATTACACATACTGCACAGGTATGGGTACACAACAGGTGTTTACACTCAACGCAGACACTTCTAACCAGACATATAAAAGGGCTATATACTTGGCTCGTGAGCCTGCTGGGATACGCTAATCCCACCGGCGCTACACTACTACCCCCCCCCCCGCCCAAAGGTCAGCTCTCCCAGCGACCACCACTCTGTCCCCACCTCAGCTGAGACAAGTCCCACGTCTGGTGGTAGCTGCTGGCGCGCCATCTCTAAAGGGAAGGGGGCCGGCCACTCGCAAGATGCTGGGCTGCTGGCGGACCCTGGCATTGCTGGATCCCCCCGGCCGCCGACCCTTTCCTTTCCGCAGCTTAAGGGGAATCTGCTGCATCTCCTACTCCCCGGATCGGGTGGCTCCCCCAGATCACATGCACACTTCACCAGCTTCTGGCACTTCTGGGCCCGCAAGCCCTCCCAGTCGTGGTACCGCAGGTCTGACTCCGCCTCCGCCAGCTACCGGCGCTCCTCTGCCAGCTGGGCCTCAGGAAGACAGCAGGCCACCTCCCGGCCATGCAGCTCAGCCATGGTCTCTTGTTTAAGCTTCGGGACCTCCGTCAGCATCATCGCCTCCAGATTCCCATCCGGCGGCCGCCACTGTTGCTCCGCCAGCTCTCCGTGCTCCTCTTCCTGCTTGCACTGCGGTCACTGCTCCTCCAGCTTACGCTACTGTCTGGCTAGCTAGGCCTCCAGGGCATGGCACGCCTCTTCACAGGCAAGCAGCACCGCCTCCACAGCCTCAGCTTGCCTCCCGCAGTCGCACTCGCAGCTGAGGTCACGCTGTGGTCCCTTGCCAGTGGTGGGCTGGGAGTCCTTGCTTGGCCGGGGAGCCGTCCGAGACCCCGGGAGCTCTCGCCCTCCCTTGTCACCAACATCTCGAATGGGAGTCCAACAAACTGGCACCGGTGACTTGAGGATGCGCTATGGCCAGATGGAGATCTTGTGGGTTGGCAAGGGCGACTACAAGATGTGCTGTGGGCAGACGGTGGTCCGGCAGGCTGGCGGGTGATGCTGCAGGGTGCGTCACACGGGCCTGGGGCTTCTCTGAAGAACAGCACAGCTCCTTCTTCGCCCCATTGTCCCCTGCTCATCTGATGGCAGGCTTGGGGGAGGCTTCCGGGCAGCATTGTATCCGGTGCCCCCTTTAATTATTATTATTATTTATTTCCACAGCCCTAGCTAACAAGCTTCTTCATCCGCGCCGTCCCCTCTCCAGAATCGGATCACCACTTCGCATTCTGTGGGTCTGCCAGGCCTCGTTTGACGATGTTCAGGCGCATGCGCTCCAGCAGCACCAGTGGGGCCACTTGTCACATCCCACTTCTGACACCAGTACAGCACTGGCCACAGAGGCATGGCAGCAGCGGTGAAGAGGCGACGGGAGACGGTTTCACACGAAGTTGCTCCTTATAATCACTCCTTAAAAGTACCACACAAATAGCAACAGTAACGCAGAGACCATCAATGGCAGGGAAACGCGGGGAGGTCACACGCTAGACGGGAAGATTCACACACGGTAGAGCACGTCAGGATTACACATACTGCACAGGTATGGGTACACGCGATACTAAGGAGCACAACAGGTGTTTCCACTGAACACAGACACTTGCTTTTAATGAGACACAAACAGGGGCTCGCGAGCCGGGATACACTAATCCCACTGCCGCCTAAGTGTGCAGCGTAAGCAGTGTGTCCTAATCCTGAGTATGGATGAGACAGTAGCTGAACGGATGACATACTACATTCTGTGAAATGAAAAGTTCGTGACTGTCGCTATGCTATCCCACAAGGCCGCTGGAGCTGCAGCCAGAGACAAAAAAAATGTTGCTTTGTTTTTTTTTTTTCCTTCAAGATGGCGGGGGACGTGCCATCTCCATACAAATCGAAGTAGAAAATAATACCCAGTTACATAAGTTGGCTCAGATATGTATTTTTTTCACTGACAGTTTTTAACAGCTTTTAACTTTTGTGGGGATCAAGCTATGTCTTTGGTAAACATCCAGGTCGGGTACTACACAGGCCGCAGTATTCATGCACTCTATTCTCAGGGGTATATATGATGCACACTGCATTAATAATCAAGTAGTAGGCTTCTGAGGAAATTCAGTGCCATGATAGTTTGCAATCTCAGATGTACCCTAAATCCCCTTTCAGCTGATGTTACCGGGTTTGTTTGGTGCGGTGATGTCGTCTCCCCAATACAGGGCTGTTACCTGGGACCCAATCACCTCGTCACTTTTACCATAAGAGCGGCTTGTCTCCTGTGGAAGGCCTTCACTGCTTCACCTGGCTGGGGAACGGCTGCAGAGGCAGTTGCTGCCTAGTAAAACCCGCCAGCTACAGGAGTACCACCGCTTGGGTCGCCTGCCAAACTGTGTAATGCCTCAAACCTCAGTGACTGATTGATTAATTACCCCAGGCAGACTCATGGTCCCCAGGATCACAGTAATTAATCTGCCCAAAAGGGTGTGACTAAGGAGCATGATGGGTAATCTTAGAGCGGCTTTCACTGACCAACAATGGCAGCTTCCGCCCACTTAGTGTATGCCTTTGGAATTCCTGTCTCCTGTGATATTCCATCCAACTGCCCCTGTTGTTTTTGAAGGAACAGTGCTGTCATTGTGTGAATTTTACTCCAGTGCATAACGATACACTAAGGGCCCAAGGAGTGTTTAACCAGCCTACCCCCCCCCCCCACACACACACACACACACACAAACACAAACATACATCCATCCAAAGTATGGTTTCCGTGCTCAGATAGTCATCAGTGCTGATCCCGGTCAAGCATCTACATACCTGCTACATCAAACCTGCCCAGACTGGAGTGCCAGAGTCCAGGTAGTCAGTCTCACATTATTGCCCTTAATCTCTCCAGGTGGGATTTTGTGACATTGATCTTCTCAAACAGCTACCTCTATTAATTACCTCTGATTGTGCACTCCCCAGACACAGGTCGTTCAGGGTTAGGTTTAAACAAGCCGGCCCACTGCTCTAAGGAGTGGCAGGCTCAGATGGCCAGCTCACCGCCACACCTGCTCTGGTGCTCCACTGTAATGACCTATGGGAGCTGTGATCTGGTGTGGTGGGGAAACTACAATGAGTCAGATAAACAGGTCAGGATGGTGATACAGGAAAAGCAGACAATAGAGGTTTGGGGAGGGGGTATGAATGTGTATGTGTATGAATTACGATGTATAGCCATCACTCTATAGAACTATTCAAGAATTATTTAACTAGCTAATCAATGAGCTTCTTCATAGCAGGTTAACAGTTACCCAGCTGAATCTTTGCAGGCATTTTCACGACAGGAAAACAAATTTAGGCTCAATAATGAATTTAGCTACACGTCTAGCCATGCATAATAATAATAAATAAGGTGTTCATTAAATTATAGCAGGATTTGGCAGTATTTCAGAGTGTTTTTGGCTTGGTTCTTCTGTAGTAAGATCTTCCTTAATAGCGGTCAACCCAATGGGGTGTTTCTGGCAGTGTGAGCACTCATGCTGGGAAATGAGTCTCTCATAAATCCACCTGAGATGTTCCAGTCTCTGAATCACTGCTGACACTGCAGTCCTGATTGGCTGTCAGAACGTCTCATTCATCAACAGCCCATGGGAGATGCTTTTAAATGGGTTCGAGACACAGGTACATAGATCCCCTAGAAACATGTGGTAGAAAGGAACACAAGGTCTTGTCTAAAACCATGGGCTTTTTCCTAATTGTGAGATGCACGCCTGACACATGGAACCCTGGTTCCCTGATCAGGGAGGTCTCCCATCATCATTTCTGATGAGTGGGGCTAATTTGGGTATCACTTCTCCTACCCTGCTGTGGTTCCCCGGAGAAGCCAATAAAATCATCTACTGTATCCCCAAATTCTTGGGGGGGGGGGGGCTGATTTTGGTGTATTTACTATAGCTTTTGTAAAGGAGATGTTGGCAGACTGTTGAGTTTCGCCCAATTCACCCCCCCCCCAACATATCTGGGAAGGCTTTGAATCCTCCCTCACCATCCTCCGTGGAATGCAGCTGTACAGTATTTACACTCAGCGCAGCCCTCTTCAGTGGGATGTTTAATATGGTAACTGGTAACCATCTTGATTTTTATAAAGTCCCATATTTAAAATAGGACGTAATTACCCTGCGATGTATAGGATTTATGCTATTGAATACTGTCTCAGGTATGCAGTGTTGTCTAATGCACCAATCACTGTCTTTGAATTTTCTATTTTATGGAGTATCATCTATGACATCAATTATTATCTATGATATGGAATATCACATGTGGTACTCATTATTATTTATGGTATGGAATATCATCTAGGATACTCATTATTATCTATGATATGGAATATCACCTGTGATACTCATTATTATCTGGATAATGATTTATGATACTCATTATTATGCATCCTGCATCTATGAAGTGAAAGTGATTCCTTGACATCAAAATGTGTCTTCTGCATTTATAACCTACATGTGACATTGCAGTGGGCAGTTATTATTTAGCACCTGGGGAGCTCTGCATTGCTCAGGGTACCTCAGTGGTAACTTGTTGGTGAGGGATTTGAACCACCAACCTTTTCAATCACAAGTGCGGTGGTTCAATAATCATTAGGCCATTATAAATGTCCTTCACTAAGAAGTTTCATACATTTCTTCTAAGCAATAAATTTGCTTGCAAGTTATTTTTGCATCTATATTTACTTGCCTGTTGCCCCTGTGTCTGCAAGACAGGAAATTCTTAGTTTCGGTCCTTGCAATTCAGGCAGAGTGCAATAGGAACGCTGAGGCTGGTAAGCAAATGGAGCAGCTTGAGTCTATGATAACACCTTAGAAAGGCCAAATACCTGTATCTTACAGTACAATGCATTTATTTTCATAATACAAATGAAATATAACTGCAATTATATTTGTTTGAAATGAAATACGGTTGCTTACAAGTATAATAAAGGAACTTGTTTGAGGCACACAGAACAGGAAGAGAAGCCAGGTTGTGAAACAGGTGAATGATCAAAAAAATGGAGCCAGTTCATAGAACTGAGTGAATATTGAAGGCCGAACCACAGTCAGTTCTTAGAAATGGATGCATGTCGAAGGTCACGTGACTCGTGGTTTAGTCATTATAGAAGAAGCAATGGCTGGGTAAGATGGCATAGCTGTACAAACCCTGCGCTGAGCATGTTGATTTATAGAAACACAGCGCTGAGCATGTTGATTTATAGAAACACAGCGCTGAGCATGTTGTTTTATAGAAACACAGCGCTGAGCATGTTGTTTTGTACGAACACTGCGCTGAGCATGTTGTTTTGTATAAACACAGTGCTGAGCATGTTGTTTTGTAGAATCAGTGCTGAGCATTTTGTTTTGAACAAACACTGCGCTGACCATGTTGTTTTGAACAAACACTGCGCTGAGCATGTTGTTATGTACAAACACTGCGCTGAGCATGTTGTTTTGAACAA
>JAODLC010000021.1:10118783-10142726 GCA_026781145.1 Hippopotamyrus pictus
ACACACATATATATACATATATATATACACATATATACATAGATATATACATATATATATATATACACATATATATATATACACACACACACACAAACAGACATATGTATATTTATATTATATATATACACACACACATATACATATGCTATTGTATGCTATGTAAATGTATTTGTCCACTGCATGTCGAGATGTCATGCATGTATACTACAGAATCATGTATGCATTCTTGGCCAATAATGCTGATTCTCCAAAGTCACCTGACAAAGCTAATGGCTGCTTAGGAAAGCAACGAGACGAGAGAGGCTGCAGAATCGGGAAGGCGAGGGCCGGGGCCGTCTAAAGAATGGTAAATTACTAGCATGGGGATGCCGAGTAGATTCAGTCGAGAAGGGCCAAGATGCCGGGGTGGGGTGCAGGAGTGTGACGGCTCCCGCCGGGCAGGGGCCGCAAAGGGTCAGAGTGGTCACATCTCCACAGTCCAACTCTTCCTTCGATGACAGGCCGTGCCCTCATGATGATGCTATTTTAGGTGCTAAATACTTTTAGGAACCTACGGTACTGTACAAAGGGCTTAGGCAGTCAAAGAAAATGATGTTTAAATGAACTTCATTTTGGTGTTAAACTATGAAATTTTTGGCTGTTAGAGTGTCAGCTTGGTTAAAAAGACACCCCAGTATTTACAGCACCCCTCCAATACACCCATCTTATCCCCTAACCTTGTTTGGCTAAACAATACCTCAATAACTTCATTAGTTAACTCAATTAATTAAACGAGTTACTAACAAATATATGGAATGGCTAGGGGCTCATCCAGCTCCCCAACATGGTTATCAATCACTTTTTGGAGAACAGAAGAAATTCTTCCTTATTGTTTTATTGTGTTACTGTTAAATTGTATATGCTCTTATGTTAAATTGTGTTTTTGTTTCCTGAACAAATATACGCTTACTACCCAAATTAAACATTTCCTTCGACTGCCTGAGATTTTTGCACAGTACTGCATGTCAGGAAGGGTGTTGAAATAAATTACACTGTAGATCCACATCTA
This sequence comes from Hippopotamyrus pictus, assembly GCA_026781145.1. Lineage (NCBI taxonomy): Eukaryota > Metazoa > Chordata > Actinopteri > Osteoglossiformes > Mormyridae > Hippopotamyrus > Hippopotamyrus pictus. The sequence goes on from JAODLC010000021.1 coordinate 10,119,835, forward strand.
CCTCTTATCGGGGATATTTAGCTCGGAATGCTGCACTTAGCCATCAAAATTCCTTTGTCCTGCGGTGCTGGGCGCAGAGTTGGCACGGCAACAAAAGGACCAACGCCCCACGGCAAATGTCCCTCACTGGAGTGACAGCAGACCTCCAGGGGGGCCAGATCTGTGTCGGACAGCTTTAATTAGGACATCGGACCACCTGCCATCCCATTAAGCCCAATCCTTAACTGGCACCGCCTATTGTCCCCAGGGTGGTGGCTCTAGTCTGGACACGATCTGTGACCACCGCCCCCCCCTCCCCGAGTCCCTGATCAGCTTGACAGGAGGTGAGCATTCTCAAAGTGACAGACATGCGCACAGATGCAGCACCTGGTGCACACACGGCTTCAAAGCTCACAGAAATGAGCCACCAGACAGGGTTTATGTTAGAACATTAACATGATGCTTTATTAAGTTTTCCTATGCAGTACGCTGATTTATTAGTGTCTTCGTTCTGGTCAGCATTGCATGACAAATAGCATAAGTTCCATAAATTATACGTATTAATTTCTTTAAATTAAAGCAGGCATTATGCTCCCAAAAATATGGGTAGACAATTCAAATGCCCTAAAACCTGAATTACTTTCCCTTAATCAAATGAGGTCATGAAATAGACTTCATTATAATTCAATTAAGGAGACACAGCTAGTACGCTTGAGCAGACGAAAAGGTGAAAGGAAGGTGAGACCCGATGAGAGAAAGACATAAATCTAAATTGTGAGAGCGTGAAACATGTTACTTCTAAATAGAATTAGACCCCCTTCATGGTGTAAATCTACAGACCTAGTTACATGGAAGTGTGCCTGGGAACTGGTAACTGTTGCCTTATTGAATCGCCGGTGTGTTATTACACAGACAGAGCATGCTTGGAATGCGCTTGGCCGTGTACTGCAGCTTGACAGCTAATGGCTAATCGACCGAGAGACTCGTGTAATGAGGATCACAAATCAATGCCAGGGGGGACTCGCTTCATTCGTGGGCTACAGGGCTATGCAGCTCCCAAAAGCAGACCTGGGGGAATGGAAGTGCAATTATCTGTGCAAGGATTGGCTGCACTCTGTGCAAATGTTAAGGCCTTAAACCCTTTCATCTGGATGCAATAAAGTTCCATCCCCCATTGTGCAAAGAGCATGATCAAGATGCATCAACAGCACAATCTTCTATAGATCGACGACCACAGGTATCAATTGGCACACTATCTGCATTCAAACATGCCATACCTCCCACACAGGTTAAAATGGAATGGTTAACTTCTGAAACATCTCTCCTTCAAAGGCAAAGTGAGGCTCTTACCCAATTTAGCCAGCCACTTGATCCACACGGTTGGCGTTAGGCTGGTAAGTGCTTCCAGGTGCTAACAAATGCAGTGGGAATGAGTGAGTAAGGCACAGTGGTTATGCTGTTCCAGCTGTCTGAGGTAGGGTCATAGCAATCCAGGGTCTTACACCGCTGCGTCCCAAAATAGCCCCCGACCACATAGAGCTTGTTTCCCGATGCCACTGCATGGCAGCTCATCCGCTTGGACGTCATGTCGCCGACACGCGTCCACTGGTTATTGTCACAGTCGAAGCGGTAGGCGGAGGCGGCGGTGAACTCTGTGTCCCCGCCCATTATAAAGATCTGGCTGCCCAACACGGCAGCGGCTGTGTAGCGCCAGGGCTGCGGGCACTCGGCCGCGACGGCCCAGCGGTTCTCCCCCGGGTCGTAGCACTGCACCTTGGAGGCCTTGTCCCGGTGAATCGAGGTACCGCCAAACACAAAGAGCTTCAGTTTGGCGCTGACCACAGCTGCGTTGCTGACACCATCCCGGAGTGGAGCCATCATAGACCACTTGTTGGTGAGAGGGTCATATCGCTCAACCTGTTTGAGGGAAACTGACGGGGAGGCCGGGAAGACGCCTGCGATGGCTGTGTGCCCCCCTACCACATAGAGGCAGTTCTCCAACTCTGCAGAACCATGGCCAAAGCGGGCGATTAGCATGGGTGCCCCTTTGGACCACTCCTCGTGGACAGTGTCGTATATCCATACATCTTTTGAGACCCCATTCTCGGACCCCCTTCCCCCAGTGACGTAGACCTTACAACCGATGGCACAGGCACTAAATTCCTTCCTGGGACTAGGTAGATCTGACTTAGGAATGATCTCCTTAGCCTTGTGGTCCACCTGGTATATTTTGTCACACATGAAGGTCTGACCCCCCAGGATCAGCAGTGTGTGACCGGCCTTGCGGGGGCGGGCACATGGGCTGGTGACCACACCATCGTTCTGCAGGATCCTCTGCTTGCACTGCACGGCCTCCTCTACGATCTGCCAGCTGCGCTTGTCAGACTTGACTAGATCCTCACATGCCACGTCATCCAGCAGGTAATCTGAGGGTAGTAGTGCCAAGCGGATGCCCTTGAGAAGCTCGGGGAGGTATTCTCTCCGTCTGTCAAGGTCGTAACGTACCCAGCGCACCACAGCACTGAACACGACCTTCTCATCCTCGATCTCCAGCTCGTCACTAAGGATGAGGTCCAAGAGCTTGTCTTTGGAGAGGCTGTGGAAGTCCTCCGTGTCCCAAAGAGCCTCAAAGTGCAGCAGGCACATCCTCCAGGAGAGCTCATACAGCCGCTTGCATTGGTGGGCGTCCGACAACAACATCATGCCCAGGCAGTTGGAGGGATGCAGGTTCTTCTCCAAGAATTCGGCGGCGGCATCACGGATGTCATGGAACTGCAGCATGTCTCCAGCCTCCAGCAATGACTCTGCATTTTCCTCGTTGATAACCAGCCGCGAGGAGTAGGCAAAGTCCAACAGCAGCTCTAGCACCTCGGGATGTACAGAGTCGCGGAAGTTGACCTCGCCGTCCAGGCTCTCACGCAGGCCCCCGCTGAACATGGCCTCGAAGTAGCGGCTGCAGGCAGCCAGCACGGCGCGGTGGCAGGGGAAGGAGCGCTCGCCCGCCCACAGCGTCACGTCAGTGAACATGCGCTGCTTGCGCAGAGTGTTCAGGTGAGTCAGCACGCTGTCTGGGTGCGACGGCTTATGAAACAAGGATATGTTCATGGATCCCGTACTGGTCCGTGACTTGCGATTCTCATGGACGGTAACAGACATAGTCTCACGTTCCTCCGGAGATTCCGTCGTCCCTGAATGTCCAGCTGATAGGGGAGAGAGACAGAAAAACCATAAATTAACTTTAAATAATCAAATATTTGTCAGTCCTGGTGCTGGAGACACAGAGGGTATGCAGGGAAAATTGGTCCAACTACAATTGGGTTTCATTAGCACGTTGATAATCAAACAGGCAGGCAATGCAAGCACCATCGACACAGGGGAAAAAAACTAAAGATTATTCAATTATCAAAACAAGAAGACACAGAAGACAATACATTACTGATGGTCAGGCTGTGGTCAAACACAAAGTCACTTGGATCCATACAAGCAAACAAGAAGCCCTGTAGGAACCCAACATGCATCCATGTATCTGCCTGTACAACAACGTTTTTCAGAACCACAAATGCCAGTGGCTCACGTTTATGATCAGACTGGAAATCACGATGGATCAAACACAGGGACGTCACTCCCAATCACTAGCTCGTTCTTGTTTTGCAAGATTTCTTCCAGCAGTCCGTCTATAGAAATACCAATTGATTCTGCTTTGCAGAGTACTGGGCGGTGTATGGTTTTGTGTTCCATTACGTGAGTTTCACTGAGAACAATTGCAAATCCCTTAATGACTTTGAATCGCCACCGCCCGTACACACTTCATGAATACATTTCAGCACGATAATTTATTATCCATGAAAAATGGCAGTCAGTACCTGGGGTGTCTATCGGGTGAGCCAGGCTGGATGAAATAACTCACCACCTCAGTCGACCATTTTCAAATACCCATTCCAAATACCAAATATCCATTCAGAATACAATCCAGTCAGAAGACATTTTCCCTGAATGATTCACAATTCCGAATCTGGCTCATTTGCAAGGCACCATATTAATTATTCTTACAGCTACCGTGGCCTCACTTTTATTTTTCATGTTTAGCTTGTTATTGCGGATGATAAAATAGATCGCTGGTTTCGGCCAAACGGTGACTCAGCGAATCAGCAAACAGTGAACCTGACACACGTGGATGAGCTCATACTGCAGATGAAGAAATAGAGGAAATGTAGAATACCTTGTGTTCCATGACCCTGAATCCTCTGCAAGGCCACTTAATCCCACTCAGCAGAGAGGTCTTTACTACATTTACTGTAAGAGGAGAAACTATTTTACTGGGGCCATTTCCAATGCCATATCTAAAATTAAATTAACTTTAATGGGAACTTTACCACAGACATCTGGATAAGTGACTGGTAAGTTCTCATTTTTGTCCCAGTTGGCATCCCACAACCAAGTTTCGGTGTGTGCTTTCACAACCCAATTGCAAAACGTGGAACAGTTAATGACAAATACGATTAGAGTCCGTGTAGCAATGACCTCTATATTTTCAGCACTCAGCTCCCATTCTTTTTAACAGACAAGGTAAAATCATATAAAAGCCTTTCAAGTCAAGCCCAAGGCAAAAAACAACAAAATATTGTAAAGGTCCATAGAGAGCCTATTCACGGCTGGTGAAAGTGTGTCATTTCCTGTGGGAGTAGAACGCCTCGCCTGGGAGGGCTGAGCTCCCTGGGCGGCACCAGCAGAGATGTGCGTCTCAGAAGCAGCCTTACTGCAGTACAGCTATTCCTAGCATTAAGCTAACCAAAGCGCAACAATCAGCAGCGATGTTTGGATGGCGAGTCAGAGGGCAAGATCCAACTGCTCAGACCGCTTAGGGTGCTGGGTAAGAGTTCTGGTTAGCTGTATGGGGGGGGGGGGGGGGATGGACAAAAACGACGGGAGGGTGACCAGGGTGCTTACACAGGGACGGGCCTACGGAGATGCCAATGGGGTGATACGGGAACGTGCACCAAGGAGGAAGGGAGCCAAAAGTGGGGGTGGGATTGTGAGTGGGAGGGGCTCATAAGGTTTTTTGCCCACTTACGGAGGCAGAAACTGCTGACCCAGGCACAGGCACTGACGGCGAAGAGCCGCGGGGGTTGCTGCATCTGGGCCCTTGTGAGTTGCGGGCCCCGGCAGGAGTCTCCCTAGGGGCCACACAGCCAGAGGGCTCCTCTGAGGTCCATGGAACAAACGGGGGAGGAACAGAACAGTCACCGCACAGACATACATGCTCTCCAAAGGCTCCCTGAGACTGAAACATAGTTTTATATACAGTATATAAAAAGCATGCCCTGCTTCAGGGGAAGCCCCATGACTAACGAGGTACCCATACAGCCTGGCGGTGAATGCCAGGCATTTCCAGAGAGAGCTGGGTGGGTGGGTGAGACACGTTAATGACCGTCGTGAAGCGGGTCTTCTCGTGGATTCTCTTTGCTGGACACCGCCACCTCGTGCCTTGCCAACACTGCTGAATCATCCACTGTGTACAGAATGCCTAATTTCCTACATATTCACACGCACATGAATGACATCTCTTAATTGCCCATCTGGCAAGCAATGGAGACAAAAGGTATTATTAAATCAGCCCCTCGCTCCATCATTTTTTATTTTTTTTTTTAAACGAAATGTTCTTTCAAGGTCCGCCTTTTCATTCGAAGCGTTGGTATTCTGCAGCTACCTCCCTCGTACCTTCCAACCTGGGGGCCTTCTCATTTATAAGGATAGGCAAGATAAATTATGCGAAAAAGCTTCTCTGTGCACCGCGACGCTGAATGGCCCGCTGGCACAGTAGGCCTCTGTGAGCGCCGGTCTAGGCGACAGGCAGTTGGAGACACCGGGACACCGCAGCCGGAGCCCGGGCCAGGTTCCTGCGTCTCGCCGGTTGATAAAAGCTTTACGGATGAGCCAATCAGGGGCCGCAAGTCTGGCTGTCACATACGAGTGCCTCTGCGGCAAATTCGGGTGGGTGAAAGCATGTCCGTGGAAGGAGGGGTTTATTAACCCCTAATTGCTGGGAAACAATCGGCAGGGACAGCGTCCTGGCAGCTTCTCCCACCACTGCAGAGAGAGACGAGCACAGACGGCATGCACAGAGGGATAGCAGCAGTCTCAAAATCCAGCATGCCGGCGAAACAATCAATTAAGGAGGGCTTCCGGTGGAGCCCACGGAAACAGGGGTCTGTTTCAGGGAGGAAGAAAAGTCAGTTAAATAAAGATGAGATCGCAGGGAAGCCAGCTGAACAAGCAAGTGGGAGAAATCTTCATCCGCATTGGAGCGTTTTCCATGAGATGCGGTCAGCCGGCAGGCCCCGTTCATGCTGACTGCACAGCAAAGAGCAGATACGCAAAAGTATCGTTTCACAGCCCCATCTATTATATATGAATGATACTGAAATGACTATTGATCGCACAAGTAATTAAAAAAAATAAATCCATTCAGTGCCATACAAACTGTCACTTAATTCAAGGGAAGCTTATATATGCAAATCTCATTTCAGGTAGTGGGTGGAGGCACATTTTAAGCTGTAAGAGAACAAATCCCTACCATATCCAGATGATTAGAGGATAATTTGTTCTATATGGGAAAACATCTGTTAATTCACAAGCGACCACACTGTGGAGTGGAATGGGGGGGGGGGGGGTCAGTGCATCTGTATGCCGATGGGGTGGCTCCTGGGAAAAGGGTGTCAGACTGACGACTGATGACCGCCAGGCCTGGGCAGGCGACGGAGAGCGGCGAGCGTCTTCCCCTGCAGGTCCCTCGGGTATGTGCATTAATAGATAACGTGCGGGCATGGGGAGTGTTTACGATCATTTTAATAGGGATAATTTGCTCACCCAGACTCTCTTTTAACTACCATCTAAGCATTTTACACAAAGTTCGCCTGATAAATAGCGACGGGTCCGACATGCTTTAATTTGCGAAACACCCGGTGCGTGAATGTGGCTGCGTGTTTACAGTCCTACGAGTGCCTCATCACTCATGACAGGGATTATTACACTCACTCTGCAGGTCAATTCGCTTTCTGTTTAAATAGCCTGGCCCTGACTACATAAAAAAAACGGCATAGAAAACTAGAAAGCATAATCTAAAATCCCAATTACACATTCTGCACAATTCATGGAGACCTTTAAGGACCTGCGGTCTAATTGCTTTGGAGGTTCTTATTAATTAATCCACGGACCAATTAAAAGATCCTTAAAATCTGATTTTTCCATTCTCTTGCTAGCCGGAAACATTAAAGAGGAATTTCAGCACAGCAAATCATGAACCGACCAGCTAAGTGTCGGAATGACGGGAATGGCAGACAGAGAGCCTCGTGACATTCCACATGACAAATAAAAACTTTTCATGGGGCAGCCGGGGAAAGCAGATGTGCGGCCCTCACCAGCAGCGCGTACGGTAAACAGGGCTGCTTCCCACAATCCACTGCAAATCTGCCAGACTGTTTGCAAAGCCCTCTAGACTGATCGGGCTGAAAAATCATAAAAGCCAAACCAGCTGTGTATTAGCAGCAAACTATCTTCTAAATTCAGGTCATCATAAAATTGTTATAAATGTTTGTTCTCTAGCTTGACGCAAAAAGGTATTAAACCTTAAGATACTGAAATCCCGGCGCATCCACCTTTTCAGGCCAGCTAGATCTTCATAAAAAATATTTTACAGTATCTAATATATTTAAAAAAATTAAACATGTAGCTTCTGAAATCACAGCACCCAGATCACTTTCAAAAGAAGCCTTTTACTTGAAAGACAAATACAGTATTTCACAATTATTGGAATCTGGCCATAAGCGTAAGATCAGAACAATAATTTCAGAATTTTTCTCTTTTAAAACAGAGTTATACTGTATGCACTCAACTGTAATTTACAGCTTGTACAAAAACTAATCATGCTTATGAACTCATTAAATTCTTCTGATCAGAGTCCACGAGGGACGCTTCTGTTGTACTTTATATTAGAGTATTAATTGTGACAAATACTTTCAGTCTACAGGTGACGTATACAGAGAAACAGGCATGGCGATTCATTTGCAGTAATGGTAGTTTTTAGCAGAGCTGTAGCACTCTTTTGTAGTAGATGTTTTACAGGAGACACACCGCATTACTCACCAGCCGATCAGCTGGTACGGTGGTGCTCCACCACCCAAGCCATCAGACCTGGCGGTGAATCAAGCAGACCTGATTAACTTCCCAAAAAGCTCGAATTTCCATTGGGGACAGTATGCTCTTTGTGGGGGGTGGTAGACCTACACTGCCCAAATCACACCCTGGGGCAGAGCCACGACAACCGCCGCCGCTCATCCTCTTGGATCATCTAGAAACTAGGCCGATCTAACATTGCAACCAGGATGACATGAGGGACACGTACTGCAGTAAACGGAGCAGCCTTCCCACGCCCAGAAGAGGAGGTTATGGTGAAGACAGCGCAGGGCGAGCAGTTACAGAGCAACTACAGTCTCGCTATAAAGTTGCTTGCAAGTTATACTTGGCGGTACGACTACAAAAGTAAAAGAACCCAAAAGCTGCAGATCGAGCTGTCAGTAAGACGGGACCCAGTGAATTATGCACCGAAAGAATGCATCTACCTGTATATAACACGTTATTACTCGGCAATACCTGCCACCTACGGGCGAACTATTCGGCGCTAAGTTAAAGTAATGAACAGGTCTGACAGCAAGAAATCATCGCGGTTAAAAAACAGCAGTTTCAGAAGCGACAGATGACGGACTGTGCCACAAAACGGGCCAGATATACAGCAGGATCGATTTTCGTGAATAAGGGAGCTAATTAATCAGAGTAAGCCGAGTTCTCCGGGATGGCAAGCGCGATTATAATGCGATCGGCTGGCAGGCGAGTTACCCCCCCCCCCCCCCAAGTCCCATTACGGTGAAAGAAGTGCCCGTTCATCAGATATCGGCAATTGCGAAAACATCACATCGAAAGTCCGTGATCAGCCTAAACTTTTCTGTAAGCCAACTTGTAGCTGGCTGACTAGCTGCAGGGCTAACCAGCTTGTCAACAACCCGCATAAAAACATGAAGAGAAATCGGCCAGCTGGCCCCGCGGCGTGGGCGAGATTTGAACCTCGGCACCGGAATATACTTACAAATATGCGATCTGCTAAAGAGCAATTCGGGCAGCGTGACGTTTCTGCTTGGTAAACTCCACCATGTCCCTCCGCTTCTTTGTACCCTTCCACTTTGTCCAAGCTACTCTTCCTCCTCCTCCCCTCGGTATCCTAAGGGAAAAAGCGGGGAGAAAATGTAACTGTCACACAAATCCTCCAATGAGGAAAAAGACGGCGATGAAAACGTGGGAGCTACCCAATAGGAAAAATCCATTTCAGGGAAGGCGGAGTTTTTAAATAGAAATCGACCAATTATCGACTTAGGTGGCTATTAGAAAGGTGGGATTTATGTTATGAATGGGGAAGCAAAACAATAGAATGCACATGCTGCAAACACTGTAAAAATATGTTAGATCAGCGTTATTATTAATTGGTTAAGTGTGAAATAATGTCGCCTGTAATTCCATTGCTTCTTTTGCAAAAGAACGAAACACTGATGCTACAATTAGTGTTTTGAGCGGAATAAAATATATCAAATTATGTACATGGAAAAAGTACCAGACGACTCAATTTCTTGTATTGATTGTTTATACTAGCATTGCTCATACGTTTTAGGCCTCCGAAGGGAATTGAATCAGTATTGTTGCTCTGATGGTGTTCAGCTCCGCCATGTGGTTGATATGAGACATGCAAGGGAAATTAGATGATGGGCCAACTCCCGATCGAAGAAGCGTAAGCAAAAACTCTCCTAGTCCATAGCGTTCATATTTAATAGTCTGAATTTAAACCACAACATTTGGCATAACTATTAATGTCAATACAAACATTACATTTTTGAGAAAATGTAATTATTATTATTATTGGCGTATTTTCCAACTTTGTGAGTTGTAATATGGATTTTTAAGAAATAATCAAATCTGTCAAATTACCAAATATGTAATTTATTCGATTTTCCAGGGTATACACCACAAATATGCATTAAAAACTTTCATGACATTTTGATTTTACAAGTGAGATACATTGAAATACATTGTTCTGATTATACAGGGAGTGACAAAAAGTTGTTGCCGGGATAAGCGCGGCTCTAGTGAGGTTCTAGTGCCCCCTTCAGGAGGATAACGGAACGACCTGAGCAACCCGGTGAATTTCTTTGTCTGGTCCGACGCTTGCTGCAGGTCAAGTACTGTAGCTCAGCATGTTTCCCAGTCTGAGTGGCGTTAGGGTAAGTAGCCTTCACCTCTGTAGAATTAGAAGCAGTAACTTGGGGCGGGGGTTCGCTGTGAGGGCAAGACATTTGCTGGAGGAGCCTGGTTTAGACCTAGCAGGTAGCCATGAGGTGTCATAATCTAATTGGGTGTATTAATCCCCCCGCCCCCCGCAGATATTTCATATTCCCAATAACCTGTAATGGTCCCAGGACTTCTGAAGTATTCCCTCTACATCTGTAGGGACTGACAAATCAATTTTCATGCTCAGGGACAATTTTCAGATTCTAACTCATCCCCCACAAATGAAGATGTGGCATTCAACCATTTTTGGACTGCTTGGGGGTACTAATACAGATTCCCAGAGGACTTTGCTGTGGATCCTCTCTAATGATAGATTGAGTGGACTGAGGTTATGTCGGGATAAAAGTGACACCTAATAAATGTGACACAAATGGGCATGAGGTGATGAGTCAGCTCCGGGGGCTGAAGCTCTGCACCATCTCCTCACTTTCTCCTCTTGACGGTAACCCAGTGATGAGGAGAGCACACTGGGTGAATCAGCCATCGTTTACCCTGTTTAACCACCATCCCTTAGCATAGTGTGTCTCGCTGACACATTTGAAAAGCATGCAGCTGCCTACTGTGGCTCCTGTATTCGGGTCGGCTTCCTCCCAGCCCACTGGAGGATTCTCAGCTCGTGCTGTGCAGATGCTGTGTCATGTGAGGGTGGAGGGGGTGTGGTGCTCAAGTGAGGTATGGAGGCATGCCTCCTCAGACTGGTTGTGATGGTGAAAGCGAGTGTCCATGGTTTTCATGAAAAAAAAGTTCACATAGTGCTTGTCAGAGCTGAAGGTTCCCTGTGCTTTGCAGTGCATGTCTTAGATGCTGGGTGTGTGTTTACACGCATGAATGGGGACCCCAGGAGTATTTATGTCTCCATGCACATTTGCCAGCCCATTTATGGAATGATGGGAATTGCTGGATTGTTCTCTCTCTCTCTCTCTCTCTCTCTCTCTCTCACACACACACACACACACACACACACACAAACACACACAAACAGGTTTGTAATTATATCTTTGTGGGGACTCTCCGTTCTATGTGGAAAACTCTAATCACAACATGATGACCTTAACTCCTACCCAGCCCTAACCTTAACCATAAGTAACCGAAGAAAATATGAGACTTTTGGCATTTGGCACACACACATACACCCACTCACACATACACGCACACACACACACACACACATACATGCACACACACACAAACAACTGTGTGCACCAACTATGCATCAGTTGTATCATTGGCTTAAAGTGTGGTCTGCTCACGCAGTTTTTTATTTGTCAACTGGTCATGCAGCAGACTCTGAGACAAACCACTTAGATGAGTGGAACATTCCCATTTATAAAGTAGAATGCTATGCAGGGCAAGTATGTCCACACAGGAAAGTTTATATTGTCAGGGTTTTATGCATTAACACCGTTCATTGAACAGTGGAATAAGTGGAAATTAGTGGGAGAACATTTTAAAACAAATTTGATTAAGCACTTCTTTACACAGCATGTAGTTAGAGTATGGAATAGTCTCCTGTTAGTGTAGCGGAAGCTAAAACCCTGGGTTCCTTTAAATCAGAACTAGATAAGATTTTAACAACTATTAGTTAAGTTCTCCCCAAACGTGCTTGATGGGTCGAATGGCCCCCTCTCGTTTGTAAATTTCTTATGTTCTTATGTTCTAGGTTGTTTCTGGCAAGGTTAGGTGAGACAAAGAATCTAGCAAAGGATTGCCATTAAACTCATTCCATATACTATAAGAATAGTTATGGGCCTGAAATTATGTCTACTTTGATTTGCATCTGTAGCTATTGGAAAATAGAGAGCCCATATATTGTTCAACTCAGAGTACTCAGAATGAAAATAAATAAAACAAGTTAATGTTTGTACTAACACAATTTTTCACCAGGGGGCAGTAAAGTGTTTAGTTGTAGAAGAAATGGCAGAGTTGCCCTTTCAGGAAGGCAGAAGAGAGTTAATGTTTCTGGATTATTAAGAAAATTTATGCTTGCATATATTATTAGGTCTTTTGATCATAAGTAAGGAGTTGTTAATTTTGCATTAATGGTTTCCCTAGCTTTTCAGAATTTTTTTTTTTTTAAATGTTTGAAAGACATGGAATTTGGGTCATATTAAAATGTATGTGCAATTTCAAAATACAAAATGATGTTTGTACCCAGAGGGAGAGCATCAAGCACATGTCCAAACACACCAAACCTCAGTCAGAAGCGAAAACAAAACAAAAGGAGAGTGGCTGACAGCTATGAATCGATGTTGTATCATGGGTAATGAGTTACGCTATACTAATGTCCTGCTGTTGGTATAAGCATTGCAGGCCAAAGTCTGCTGCATTGTCCTGTAACTTAGCACTGGGCAGGTTTTTTGTTGATGTTAATGCCAACATTAATGAATAATCCTGGGTGGTGCTGCTGCCCCAAGGCTCCAGGCTTTGGGTTTTGAGTCTCTGCTTTGCATGCTTGGAGTTTGCATGTTCTCTGCTAGTCCACTGGTTTTCCTCTGGGTACTTGGTTTTCCGCCTGCATTGTAAAGATCACGCAGTTCAGCTAATCGGTGTCCCTAAATTGCCCATGTGTATGACACTGTGCTCTGGCATGGTGAGTTACCCCGCCCCTTTTTACTCTGACTCCCCGCACTGCTGGTCTGGCACAGATCTTATGGACAGAGGGAAAGACATAAATAGCCACGTCTTTTTTATATTTAGATATCCAAAACATATCAGTGAATTTACATAATGTGCAGGGAACAGCCTGTGATCTGGCACCAGAGAGCCATTAAAAAATATCTGTGAGCATGTTTGTAACCCACAGTGGTGCAGGCTTTGGGGATGCTGGTACTTCCATTTCCAGTGGGCTGTGCGTTTAGTGACACCTCATGCACACACATTATTTACTCCCGAAATACCACTGAAAAGGCGTCATTTGGCAAGATGTTTACTAAGATACGCATATAAAACTGTCTTTTTCCAGTTAAGGCACATTAGTCAGGGATGTGTATATTCATATGTGCTATGGGAACAGCTGGTACGAGGCTGAAAGGTGCTTGTGGAATTTTTGCACAAACGCAGCATCGATCACTGGAACCCGGACAGTCTGGGAGGTCCTCACCTAGCATTGTTTAAATGTCCGTCATCCAGTACATAACCATGGTGGTGCTGGGGTGAAGGTAATAAGGTAGGAGACAACCTAGACGGGAGGCCAATCCAGCGCAGGGGGCACACAGCATCACACACTATAAGACTATAGGCAGTTTAGAGAGCACGTTGCCTCCATGTTTTTGGAGTGGAAGAGGAATCTCTCAAAATGCAAAAAGCACATTATGCACACAAGGTAGCTGAGGGACTGGAGGCCTGAGGCGGGAGCTGGTGGTGGCACTCCATGTGTGAAATGTTCATGAAATGATGATATATATATATATATATATATATGTGTGTGTATACTTTCCATTTCCTTGCTCTTTTGCAGATCTGGTCAATGTTATGTATCTCCTTAAAAATATGTAGTGAAACAGCTTAAATCTATATACGCTCATACGTTTCATGCAGAAAAGTATATGGTAAAAAATGACTATTGAAAAATGGTACAAAAAAAATAAAAATGAAAAATTGCCATGACATAATTATTGGCACCCTTTTGAAGAGTACAAATCATTTTGAAAAAAGAACAAGATTGTCATTACAGTGAAATGAGACTCGAATTTGATAAAATTTCAGTGGTCACATAACTTGAATGATGGCTTTATTGCTTAAAAAGGCTGTTTTTGGTTCCTGTTCCTCTTTCATAATGGTAAATGACAAGAGAGCATCAGAAAACCTATTATCACCAGGCAAAAGGATTCTGAAGGGTACAAGGCCATCTCCATAGACCGTGGTGTCCCCGTTCATTTCAACAGTTTGTAATTTTATTAAGAAGTCTTCTGCTCATGGAGCTGTCAAAAACTTCCGGGGACATGGTGGGAGGGAGGAAAATTGATCAAAAACATTTTCAATGGTTTGTGCAAACTATGGAAAAAACGTCACGTAAAATCACGTGAAAGCTTAAGGCTAACCTGGAGCAATCTGGTATGGTGGTTTAAACCCAAACCGTATAGCACACAGTAAAGCAAGAGGAGCGTATGGGGGGAAAGCCTGGGAGGATTCAGCTGCCAACAGAAAAACATAAAGGGGCACAACTGATCTTTGCTAAAACATCACTAGAGAAACTACAATCTGTCTGGGGAAATGTTCTGTGTACAGATGAACTGAGCTCTTTGGCAATGCAGACCAGAGATTTATTTATAGGCAAAGAAATACTCCTAAAAAAAAGATTACACCCAACCTACCGTTAAATATGGCGGAGAATCAATAATGTTGTGGGGCTCCTTTGCTGTCTCTAGTACTGGAGGCTTCGAACATGTCACGGGTGAGCCGGCAGGACAAGGATCCGACACACGTCCAAATACACAAAACAATGGCTGCGAAAGAAAAAAATGTCCAGTGAGGAGTTCTGATCTCAACCTGATTAAATCTTTGGAAATAGCAGGAATCTGCCACTGGGAAAAGGGAATCCTGTAGGCATCCAAGAGCTGGAACAAATTATAATCGAATAGTGGGAGAAACTAACAATAAACAGGAGCAAGAGGCTTACAGACAATAAACAGTTAGAGGCTGCCTCTGCTGCCAAGGGATGTGCAACCAAAAATGAGGTAGGGGTGCTTTTAATGATGAGCCAAAGTTTGCACATTTTCAGTTATTTCTAAGATGTTGTACATGATTATACCAAAAATTCAGAGGTCCCAATAATGTTGACCAGAACTGTATAAACTGAAATAAATCATCGGTGGCAGCAGATTAAAGGAGGCTGGTATCCTAGTACTCAAAAATGTAAAATCTACCCAGATCAGACCTTTAAATCATCAGATCTATATTGGACTCCCAATGTGTTTTCCAAACTGTGCTCAAGATTCAAATTGAGTGCTAAATAATCAAAGAGAAAATGGACTGCATTTATATAGTGCTTTTTTCTACTCTTACGAGTACCAAAGCACTTTACAATTTATGCCTCACATTCACACACCAGTGGTGGAGGCTGCTTTGCAAGGCACCAACCTGCACACCGGGAGCAATTTGGGGTTCAGTGTCTTGCTCAAGGACACTTTGATGGGGACAGGAGGAACCAGGGCTTGAACCTGCAACCCTCCAGTTGGTGAACAATAGCACTCCCTCCTGTGCCACCATCTTTAATAATTACGTTCATGGTCTACCTCCTGTTTAAGGCTTCAACATATTTTCTTACTACATTATAGATTAGTCCAGCGAGGCAAATGTCATGTTTTTATTAATTTTTCCATACGGTAGCTTTTTATATATACCACTAACTGCAAGTATGTTGTACACTTAGATTGTGTGGAAAGCTGGCAGGGATGGACACAGAGACCCAGAGAGTCAGGCACGTACTTAGGTAAGTAATAGCCTCCTCCCACCTGACAGAAGGGAAAGGAGAGTGACTTCCGGTTAGTAGGCCGAGGCGATGAGCGTGTGCTGGGCTGCCAGGGGCGATCGATCTGGCTCATATCACACATCACTTCATTACTGCGACCCTGACAGTTACACCGTGCAAACAGACTCCCTTTTCATTACCATTTTCCCATAACTGCTGCCGCTTCATTTTTTTCTGTACCTGGCGAAAGCTATGCACAGAAAATAGCCACTCAATTTCTCTTAATGGTACCGTGATATATATATATATATATACACACACACACACACACACACGCATACACACACACCTTCACTGGTAATGACTTTAATGCTCTGCCTACGACAGTACAGCGCCGCTCCATTAACTGAATCGCTGCATTTCTGCGCCGCTGTAAACTGCGATTAAGTGACCAGCTGCGGCTGCTTGTGTTACCCATTAAAAGGAGCTTAATTGCGTTACTGAGATGTGCCACTTGTGGAAAGCGCGCCAGGCTGTAAGCCGAGGAGCCATGCGTGACTGCTGCTAGCAGCTGAGATACGGGTTAAAGCTGGGGCTTTGCCACCTGCTGTACTCATTACCTGAAATGAGTGAGTAACTTAGAAGTAAATCGCTGACATGCCCCACAGTCCATACATCCATACATCCATCAATAATTTATGAGTGAAGTATTTGTAGTTATAGTGGTAAATGTTAATAGACATCAATAAGTTAATGCATAAAAGAGCAGACTAGTTGACAAATAGACAAAGGAAAGGTATTCCTAGGTTAAATTGTTCAAAGAAAAACATTGTGAAACCAAAGTCGCCTACTTTCATATGGGCCAGGTGAGCTACTCCTGTGTGAGGGGTCCATTCGGATGGGGTGTGGGAGCGAGACCAACGGCTGAACGGGAAGTCACATGATCTGGTATGGCCTGCTGGAAGGCTCAGCCATGCCACCATGCAGAGATTACTATGCTAATAATCCTATGGAAATCTCATGTAACAGCTATTATCCCAGAAGATACACTGTGGTAAAATTGAGGGAGATACAGTGTATAATGTAGTTATTCAGTGTTCATGGCCATGCTTTTATCTTAATTCTGGGTTTAGATTTCCAGAGGAACTGTGTTTGGTGGCTACAGAAAGATAATCTGCGGATTCCCACAAATCAGTGTGCTGGTGACTAGTACAACCTCAGTGATGTCAGCACTTAGGGTCTCATGCTGTAGCCATGAAACCTTATATCCGCACATCACAACAAACGGTACGGCTACACTGGAAAGACTGAGCTATTAGGATGTTACATTCATCTGTTTTATCCAGACTAACATACATTTGAGAAGGTCGCTCGTTGGAGCAGCTGGGGGTTAAGGGCCTTGCTCACGGTGACATCGTTGATGACGTCACTCTGCCATCCCTGGGATTTGAGCTGACGACCTTTCAATCACAAGCATAGCATAAAATCTGTCGGGCCTCACAGCGCCCTAGACTAGATCCTGCTGCAGAGTGTGTGCACCATTGATGGGAACAGAAAGGCAGGACCTGGCATAAACTGGAGGTCATAGATGCAGTTTGTTCAGTGAATGACTACAGAGATGGTGCCCAAGCTTCATATTTCACAACAAGGTGGCCCTGAGAAAAGGAATGCAGCCAGAGTGGATTAGTGAGGTATGAATCATAGATGGTGGTAAAGCAAAGAGGAAGATCTGCATAGGCAATCACAGAGTTCCTGCGACCAGAGTTTTTGGGTTCCCGGGTGAAACAATTACCATTCACGAGGAGTTTCCCAAAGCTGATGATAAAGTGAGACAAAAAAGTTTGGTGTCCTAGAGACATGGCACAGGGAAATTTCTTCTGTGGAGTAATCCGCCGCTTATCCGAACATAAATCCAGCCTCTGGCGGGAGCAGGACCGTGCCATTCAGACACGCGTGTGTGTGGCTCGCATGTCAAACTGGGTAGCAGCAGACCCGTCTACATCAGCCAGCCCACACCATCGACGAGAGCTCATTACAATAAACAAACCCCAGGCATTTCTTACAGCACTAATCAAAAGCTTGAAAGGGAAGTTACTGCTGGCATTTTCGTATTTAGTTCTGTTTCCATTGTGTTATGTCTAATTTACTCTGAAATATATTTAACAATGCCAGAAAACAGACCTAAAGAGCAGTAATCAAAATGTCCAATGTGAAAAAAGGTCATTGCATTTGTAACATAATGCTCATGATATGTCAGGGAGCTGGCATCCTCAGCCATGTGGTCCCCTGTCTCCTGCCCTGTGCTTCCTGGGACGGCCTCCAGGGTCAAGAAAGCAGTTATGGAAAAAGGGGGGATAATGGTATCGATGAATAATGTCAAATCTGAATAATCTGAACATAAGGGACTGCTATAGTTGTCAGATGCCACATGACAATGGCTCATGCCTGGATGTGTGCATTTGTGCACCTGATGTTTTGTCCTATTTTTAAGGCTTCCAGGGGGTTATACAGCTTCCAGGGGGTAATACAGGTTTGCGGTGCAAATTTACAGAACATACAGTTATGCAGCATGTTACACAAAAGTGAAAACTGGCAGGATTTTAAAAGGAATAGTATCTTTTCAAATGTAATACAGCATTTAGTGTGATCTTCATACTGCATCATATCAGAGGTTCAGTTTTTTCCCACATTGCTAGCAGACATGTGAATGCATAAATTTCCATAAATGACCCCTATAAAATCACAAAAAAAATACATGAGGTTTTCTAGGCAAAGCCTTGGGGGATTGGAGCTGGGGCAGGGGACAGGCTTAAGAAGTTCCCAGTTTGGGGGGTGGCTGCATTCCTTTGTAAACAGTAATATGATGCAAGCTTAGTGTGAAAATTGGTAATGGGATTTTATTTTCTTTTTTATGTATTTTCATTGTACTTCCAAATCCATAACACTGATTTTGGCCACGGGACTTTCTCTTGAGCTTGGCAGGTTTGTATTTAATTGGAGTAGAGGTTTCGGCATGCACCTGATATGATGATGTTGATTCCAGAAATCACTGCACTTTGCAAAGAGGAGAACCTGGCCGTGTTGCACATCAAATATAACTGCCATTGTGCCGGTATCACTGTCAAGGTGTGTGGGAGTCGCCTTCAGTCCTCATTCCCAGCTGTGCAACTGCAAAATGAGCCTGTCCCTGTGCATGGTGGAAATGATGCCACTTGTCTCTCACTGGTCCAGGCTGCTGCAGCTGGTGCTGCTGTGTCAAACCAGGCTGTCCCCACGCTGCAGCTACTGCGACCAGTGCTGCAGTATCACACCAGACTGTCCCCCACACTGCAGTAGCTGCAGCCGGTGCTGCAGTATCACGCCAGGCTGTCCCCACGCCGCAGCTACTGCGACCGGTGCTGCAGTATCACGCCACGCCGTCCCCCACACTGCAGTTGCTGTAGCTGGTGCTGCTGGGTCACGCCACGCCATCCCCCACACTGCAGTTTCTGCAGCCGGTGCTGCAGTATCACATCAGGCTATCTCCCACGCCGCAGCTATTGTGGCCGGTGCTGCTGAGTCATGCCAGGTTGTCCCCCACACCGCAGCTACTACACCTGGTGCTGCTGTGTCAGGCCAGACTGTATCCCACGCCGCAGCTACTGTGGCCAGTGATGCCATATCATGCCAGGCTGTCCTCCCACGCTGCAGCCCGGGTGCTGAGGGCTGCAGCGGGGACTGCTGTGCACAGCCTGCCATGCCCACCAGTTGCCAGGTTACTGTCTAGCTGCATAAACCCAGCTCCCTGCCCCTAGTTTTACTACATGATCCCTGCACCCCTGATGGGAAGCAAATATGGAGAACAAAACTCCTTCTTGTTTACTGCCTCTTGAGCAGGTCCTGTGATAATTGGAGGCCATCTGTCTTTCCTTTCATGCAGAAGAAACCTGTAGGTGCAAGTTGTCGGCCCAGCGCTCCAGTCTGGCTGTGCTCATTCCTCCCCATGCATATGGTGTATTAGTGCCAGGGGTGCCTCAATGAATAGGGTTACCCAGGCTGAAGCCCAGGGGCCTCTGCTGAAAAGGGAGGCTCAACTAACCTTGTTAAATATAATTTTAAACCTGGAGTTGCAATCCATCCCTTATTTTATGAGATTTTCCTATAAAGTAAAATGCGATTTATCCCATATTTTCACATCCAGACCAATCCCCCCAACAATTTTTGAAATACTATTCTTCGGACCCCTCACAGTCGACAATATTTTATTGTCGCCTCCCCCCATGGTTGACAATTGATCATTTTAATGTCCCATTCCTCCCTACATATATAGTTTGTTAGCACGTCAGCCCATTTCTTAATATATCTAACCTAATATGTTTGGGGTTTCTAAAGCTTTGACTGTAATCACTTCTGGCTCTGTTTGTGAGGCTTATCACCACAGGACACTTTTCCGTCTCTCCTCCTCTGTCGCCTTCTGGAACATCTCATGATAGCTTCCTCGTCCTCAGGGCCATGGGCGCTGGCTCTGACTCCCCCACCAAAACAAACACCACATATGGGTGAGAACAGGTGTGCCTCATCTGCCCGGGCCAGTAATTGGGAATATTGAACATGCATAATTAAGCATTGCTTGTCTTCTGGGCTGAGGTACAAAGATCAGCCCAGCCTGAGCTCTCTCTACTCTGGATACAGCTCAGCTGAACACCGTAGCCAAACCTGAAACGTGCTGCTTGTAATTCTCACTCCCACAGTCACTTAACATACGGTTATATCCAAGGATTCCGATTTATCAGGTGAAACTTATGAAAGCCAGGAGGTACAACAGCAGATAGCTCCTTGCTCTGCTACAGATATCCAGGAATCCACTTTACACAGCAAAGCCAAGGCACTTTTCGTATAATGATAAAAGTCGGCCATGTCCAATGATTCTTTTCCCTCATATGACAATGGTGTGACACATGGAAGTTATGGGGCAATGGTGGTTGTTCTTAGTGAATGATAGAATCATGATTGTCAACTAATGACTTTCACTTTAATGATGTTTAATGATCGATTTAAGTAAATCTGTCTATATGAAAATAACGAGCAAAATGCAGTGTTCTGGTATCTTGCTGACAGATGTTGTCTTTCAGAATGGATTGTGTGTGAAATCCAGAGTGCAATGCGAGCCCTGGAGGTCGCGTGACAAAAATGTTCCCATGAAAGCTTCTGTTTGTGCAGCCGAAAGGGTGATGTTTGTATCCTGCAAAGAGCTAGAAGCTGCTCATGATGGGGAGGGAGGGGGGTTGCTGAGGTCAGCAAGGTCACAGCCCCATCCATCAGCACTGAAGCGATGTGCCCGTCAGGGGAACAGCGGCGGATTTGCGGCGCCTTGCCGATACTCCTCCTGGGGTTACAGTCCCACTTTGCGTAATTTTCCCCGGAATTCTTCATTGGTTCTTCATTGGCAGGCCATTGTTCTAGTGTCCCCAGTTCCTGAGGGGTGTCCCAGCATTCTGTCTCAATGGAACCACTCCAGCGCAGGAGGTGTTGGATTCAGCCTGATCAAACACCAAACATGGACCAGCTCTGCAGGGGTGGTCTGGAGCACCATATCACAGGCTGGGAAAATGCCAACCAATCACAGAACTTTAATGTTGCATTTTCCAAGTAGTAAGGAAGCTAAGACAAACTTTCTGAACATACTCAACCTTCCCTGACCTTAAACTTGGAGCCAGGGCCCCATAAAATGTGTCCTCCCCAAATAATCTTTCCTGTATACAATATTTAACACACCGTTTCACTCATAGCCTTTTAAATCTAATGGCCTTTTCCCTAAGACCTTGTGTGCATAACTTATATTTGAGCATTTATATGTGTATATCTGCTGATGCACCATGGGAAATATCCTCTAAATAAAAGCATTTCCTTTTCGAAATTGGGGCCTCCCGTACATGGGGGCAGTGTGGTGCAGCATTGGTTTGCATTGTCGCCTCACACCTCTGAGACCTGCATTCGAGTCTCTGCTGTCACTCCATGCGTGTGAAGCTTGCATCTTTCCCCCGTGCTGTCATGGCATTTCCTCTGGGTACCCCAAATCCCCTTCCCCTCACAGGTAAATTGGAGTGGCCAGATTGTCCATAAAGGTGTGTGTGTGTGTGTGTGTGTGTGGATGATGTGATGGGTTGGTGCCCCCTCCTGTGTAATTTACTGCCTTCTACCCATAGGGTCCAGATCCCCATGACCCTGATTAGGACACGTGAGTACAGAAAATAGATGGATGCATGGTCACAGTCATTGTGTCTATGATTGGCAGAACCTCAGAAGCAGTTTCCCCTACAGTACTACACGCAGATTAAGTGTTCCGCCTTTGGGCTGTGGGCCAATGAGCGTGTGAGGTGGAGAGGTTAACATACAAATCCTATATCAACTGCTGGGGGGGGGCATGGTTCTCAGGAAGGCTTTGCGCCACAGGACTGATGGCCACCCCTAATGCAGATTCAGTAAGCCCTCCCGAGTGACATGCCAGCAATGTTCAGCTACAGCAAAGCTCCAATTTTACTTGGAGGACGACCCTGCGAGGCTGCGGCCTCCTCTGCCTCAAGGATAAGCAGCAAAGCGCTTCTCATGCATGACGTGTGCCTGAATTCCCGTATCTCGTTATAAAACGAGATCTGGAAAGGTTTATTGCATCCACAACTCTGCCGGGTTTCTCCATGTCATACTGTTATTTTTAAAAATGCCAGCGTTTCTTTTCCCATCCTGCGTTTTATGAGTGAGGGTTCTCACTTCTCGCTGTCACTCTGGGTAATGCGTAATTCTGCTCCCTGTCATCTTGCCAGAGCCACGATGGCATAATCCCCCTGCTTGAATGTGACATTTGCTGCTGTCTGTACCTATATACTTTATACACGGCTTCTGTGGTTATAAATCTGTTCCAAGTCTACGGTCCTTGCAGCCGAAGGACAGAAAGCTTATTCCGTCTAAATGTGCCTCTGTAATGAGTTGATCCCCCCATCTTTATGAAAACGATGCCCGTCACCAGCTCCTAAGTGCTATCGCACTCAGTTCGGGGAATTAGCAGCACATGCTACTGCTTCAGCAGCGCTACACACTTTACCTGACTATGGTGGCAGCAAAGATTATCAGCTGACAG
>JAODLC010000021.1:10159845-10170147 GCA_026781145.1 Hippopotamyrus pictus
AGGCAGTCATTGCCTGCAAAGGGTTTTCAACTAAATATTAGAATTGAACATTTTATTTGCAGTTATATTAATTTGTCCAATAATTTATGAGCCCCTTAAAGGAGGGGATTGTGTAGAAAAATTACTTTAGTTCCCCACATTTTTATGCAATGTGTTTATTCTACCCACTGAATTAAAGCTGAACTTCACTTCAACTGCATCCGACTTGTTTCTTTTAAAATTTATAATAGTAATGTACAGAACTTAAAAATTGAAAAACTTTTTGTCTCCGTCCAAATATTTATGGTCCTGACTGTATTAATTTGACCCCTCCCCTCCTAAAACCTGCTTAGCTTTGTCACCATTTCATTTTGCCTTTCAGACCCTGAAGCGTGATGTGTAGCATGTGGTGAGAACATAATGCTGGTGTTGCCATGTTTGATTACGGTCCATTGCATTCTGGTTTGCGAGAAGCACTTGGCATGTACATTTCAGGTTAGCTTTTATTATCCTGCCCCCCACCCCTGAATTTTCAAGCCACAGTTTGAGATTTGAATGATGTGAGGAGATGGATTCTGACATAAGCCTTTGAATTCTAACTATTTACGCCTGAAGCTTTGCCTCTCCGGATTACTGTGACAGTCTGAAAGTGGGTTTATCCTGCTCTTGACAGTCTTTTAGAGAATCTGCCTGAATAGACACAGGTTTTCTCAGTGACAGCCAGCTTGGTATCCACTTGAGGTTTCTCATTTCTTGTCCTTGGAAGATGCACCATCCCTTTCCGTTCCAGTTTGGAGGCAGGAGAACCATTCATCATTTTTACAGGGGCTGTTGCTGGTAATGGTGTTTCCTGCTTGGTCCCCCACCAGAGTGTCTTCTTTCTGCTAACTTTTGATGGTTGGTGTACCTGTCTTGTGCTAGTCTTCTGTACTCGGCCAGCTGGACCACAAGGGGTGCTGCAGCACCTGAGTCCCAAAAGCCCACTGCAGTACTGATTGTTTCAAATAAGTGAATTTTGCAATAAGGTTATCAATGACATCTTTGTCCTGGCAGGGATGCAGGAATGCGGATGGTGTTTCCAGTGTAAGGCTGAGGGAATGTCTATGTTAACACTTCCCCAAGCTGTTGTAGATGACACACAACCAAGCCTTCAATCTCTGAAATGTCTATTGGCCAGTTGTAAAGGAATTAAGTCGTGTCATTCATTTCTACAGCCACGCAGCTGAGGCTGCACTTCTCCGTCTCACAAATCAGGAGATCTCTAGGTACAGGTAAGGTAACACAGGGATCCTATATGGAAAAAATCAATATGTCATTTCTATTTCACAAAACACCCAGACCCCTATGCTGCTGAAGTCCATCCATCACTTGTAAGCCATTATTCAGTGCATTGTCATGGAAATTCTGGAGCCTATCATAGGGAACGTAGGATAGGGGACACCCTGCGTGGCAGGGTGGAAAGTTCAGGTGCAGAAAGTAAAAAAGATTTTGTTTCAATCAACCAGGTCAGAACTCTGTGACTGACTCTTCATACTCAGCTGGTTGGCTGAAATAAAGTCTTGGTCTGGATTTTTATTTTCTGCACATGAACCATCCAACTCTTTTGGATGGAATGCAAGTCTTTGACACAGAGGTTTAGAGATGCTGAACCATGTGTTTTTGGAGTGAGTATCTTAAGGACACCCAAAATGAACTCTGGTGGAACATGCAAAGTGTAGCACCCAGAGAGAACATTAATCAAACCCATAAGCTGGACATTTGAGAAAATGTGCTGTTCACTGAGCTGTGGCATCAGACTGAATTTCTATTATCTAAAAGGAAATGTATGCATCATATTTGTCTTCTATATGGGACAGGTAAGGCATACATTCTCTATTTCCTGAGGGGACACTTGTCCGATGGCAAAGAACATACTTAAAATGTAAGTTTGTTACAGTTTGGTATTACGTATTTCAAGGATGTACAATACAGTAAACTATACATTAACATTTTACAAAGTCACATATTAGAAAGTAAGCCAGAAATAATGCCAGCCAGTAAAACCATCAGCACCATGTTCTGATTTTTAGGGATGGTATAAGCGTGAAAATACGCTGGTGGGGGTGAAGTATAATATTTCTTATTGTTAGCAAACAACAAAGAGAATTTTCACAATTTTCCTGGATACATATTACACGCTGTCACGACCAGTAGAACGACGGAAGCAGGCGCAGGGGGTCAAGAAGTAAGGCAACCAAACAGTGGGCATGGTTGGTTTGACCATGCCAGCGAAGAAAACAGGAGGAACGCAGTAAACATGTCACACCCTGCCAGACAGTATCCCCCCTCCCCCCCCCACGCCAAACACAAGACGAGCTGGAGACCTAAGAGAGGACCCAAGAGCAGACAAGAATTAGGACAGGGCAAGATGAAGCAGGCACAAGACAGACACCACAGAACTCGAGACCAGGGTGAACCTAGACATGACTGGGATGAGGGACTGGACCAAACTAAACAAACAGTAGGTCAAGGACACTGAACAAGCAGGGATCGACATAAGATGAGATCTGAACTAGACATGGACTCTAGATACAATGAAAACTGAGAACCAACACCAGGAGTTAGCGAGCAACTGGGAACCAAGGAAGTGAAGAGCCACATAACATACACCAGGACAGGGCAGACAGAAGTAGTAACCACAAGGACATGGACAGAAACATTGAAGGAAACAGCTGTGTGACAGGGCCAAGGGACAACAACTGACTCACCAGCAGAGGGTACTAGGGAGCAGGAGGGTACTGGCGAATCTGCAAGGTTGGGACAGCGATAGGAGGGGGACCAAAAAAAAAAGAAATAAACAGAACTGTGACATGTCAGCCCGGAGAGGCCTGCAGAACAGGAGGCCCCTGAGGAGACTACAGGGCAGGAAGGCGAGAGCTGATACTTACCCATCCACCACAGATGGAGTGGCCCCATCTTCCTCTCCGGGAGGGAGAGACCCAACCCACCTTTCTACCCCAATTGACTCTGGTTATCCTCGCTGGACCAAGGACTGGGTTAGCTGGAGTTTTGGATGGAGAAGTCCATGGAACAGGGCCCAGTGCAAGGCCTAAAGGGTTCCACTCTAAGTCTTCAAGTAGGACCTCATCTGGATCTTTCCCTTCTGGGCTGGCTGTGTTCAGGAAAAAGGGTGACACTCCGAGGATGACTAGGAAGCTGAAGTTGGTGCCGACATGGAAATTTAGTGCAGGACTAATGGTGACAGGGAGGTCGGGCACTGGGCTGGCAGTGGTAAGCAGAGGACAATACAGGACCTCTGTAGGCGACAAGGTGGATGCCGCCTGAGCCTCAGGAGCTGACGAGGAGGCCGTCGATGAGTCGGGACCTGATGAAGTGGTCGGTGACGGGGCAAGAGCCGACAAGGCAGAAGCCGACGGGACAGCAGCAGGCGAGATGGAGGCTGGAGCTGACTGGGTGATGGACAGCCGCAGGCGAGGCGGGCTAGGTAGGAGCCGTCTAGGAAGTGGTTGTGGGCCGGCAGGCAGAAGCTGTTTGGATGATGGCCGCGGCTGCCTCTCCTCGGCTGAGTGTGGCGGCGGCCTCTCAGGGGTCGTGAGCAAGTGAAAAGGGTTTATTGGGAGAACAGAATATCAAACAGGATCACGGGGAAGAAACCGAGGGACATGGTATGAACAGCACTGGTAACAACACGAATGTCAGATCTGGGGATCACAAGACTGGGAAACAGTTAAATATACAGGAAACAAGAGGCAAACAGGAGACAGCTGGTGGTAATTAACATGAGGGGCAGGAACAAGAGGTAAGGCAACCAAAAACCAGGCGTGGTTAGTTAGACCATGTCAGGTAGGAAAGCAGGAGGGGTATGGTGAACATGGCAGGCAAGGTGTGACATGCAGATATTACATCACATGTAACCATTTAACTCTTTTTACGGGGTAGATACCCTTAACAGTCGTGTCAGTGACTCAGTTAAAAAAAAATGAACTCTTTCCTGCTTCATCCTCTAATCCCACGGCCGCAGTGCCTGATAAATGACTTTCTACATGAAGATTCTACAATGCATTCTTTGAAATAATGGTTATAAACTGCAAAAGGTGTAATATTTACTGAAAATGAAATCTCCATCCCCCAGGGCAGCACCAACTGCCAACGGAAAGGGGCTCATTTTTTTTTTTTTAAAACTTACAATCTATTCTGGACAGTTTAAATGATATATTTGCTTGGTATGAAAATGGAAATATACTACATCTGTTATGGTAACCAGTGCTGTTATTTACTGTTCTTTTTAAATATTTCTTCACTTGGCTTCACTTTACATGTTCTTCAACCTCTGTATCTGATAAATTTGGCAGCTGTAATTGCTGAATTGTTTCTTTGCTATTGTTGCGCGGCTGTGTAATTACGGTAGTAATGCCGAGCGCCGTCCTGAAATCAAGCATGCGGCGTCCCCTACCGTCTGCCCGGCTCCGTCATTCTGGAAGCGCCCCCGATTGCTTAATCCCCAGACCAGTGAGTGACTTTTTATAGGAAACTCATCTCAACGTCTAAGCACAAATGGACCGTAGAACTTATCTTTGGAGATAGAGTTTCAGTTTGTCAGCTTACCCCGCCACTCCTTCCAACATTTCAACACTTTTCTTTTACATGAACTGGAGCACTGTGCTGCGGCTCTGATCCCTTGTGCTGTGACTGAGCTCAGCTTCCCATCCGATCTCTTTCTGCCTCTAGAGAGATCTCCATCCCCCATGGCAGCACCGACCGGCGGCGGACTGCATGGGCTCCTATCCGTGCTTCAGGTGGGTCACGCCGGGAGTCTTCTTTAGCATCTGCAGTGCCGTGATGCTTCCGCAGGTAACTTGAAAAATCCCGTAATCACTGTTATGGCACGCAAAGCCTCTGGTATGATTTATAAAGAATGGGCAATTATGGATTTAATTGACTGATGAGAGAAACTACTGATAAAAATGTTAGCAAATCTCATTTAGAGTCTGAAACCGAATATAGCATGCATTAGCCTACTGTAATATTGTAAGCTTATAGGCATCGTAACCGGCAATAAGAGATTAATAAAACTGGTTTATGATAATTTCGGTTTCTTTGCTTAAACCTTTTATATCACATAGACATAATTCATCTCACCAATTAATTATAAGGTTATAGGTTAAGTTATGATAAGTCGTAGTTGCATCATCTTATTTATTTGTTCAACTGTCCTCACCGATTTACAGCTACTATTTAGCCCAGCGTAAACATATAGAAATATAATGAGATTCCCTATCTATCTATCTATCTATCTATCTATCTATCTATCTATCTATCTATCTATCTATCTATCTATCTATCTATCTATCTGGCACTTTTCATTTTGCTTTTGCATGTGTAGTTCAGATCAACGATCTTGCCTAATTATTGCAATGCATGGGAAAATTGCCTCTCTCTAATTGCAATTGCCCCCCCCCCTCCAAGCTTCGGTAATCCCGTTTTACACTCCGGCACTCTGTGGCAAGTGAACGCGGGACTGTTACATTAACAGGCAGGCACCCTGCCTGACCTTTAATCGTAAGAAAAGCATGCTAATATTCTGCCTTTGAGACAGCTACCATAATGCTTAACCTTGGTGTTTAGTCTTAAATTCGGTACAGTAATCCATTTTTTAAATGCCATTAGCGTTAAATACTCTAAAAATATGTTGGCCATTGGGGCAAATTGCAGTATTAATACACATTTACTGCTGGGCTATTGTAATGGAATGATGGAAAAGGCTTGGGCACAGTGAAGATAGATTTAAATTAGCTAGTTTGAACAGCCTCCAATGCATCATGGTCTTAAAATTTATATAATTTTCGGAATTTTGTTACTTATTTTGATTCATTTTCATTAGGGTCTCTATATCGATATGCCATCATATAGCGCTGGAGAAAAGGCTATAGGTATGTAACACAGGTAGTGAGATTCTCCCTCCAAAAATAAGGACTGGTGAATTTGACAGCTTTGTCGTGGAAAGGCCTGAGCACAGAGATGCTTGAAACCCTCGGCTCAATGACTCACAAGCAGGCTCTCCAAAAAACTCTGGCCTGGGAGCATCGGCATCACCACTGCAGGAGAAGCTCGACCTCCTGCAGGCCTCCTGCTTCAGATGTCCTCGTTATGTGCCGAAAACTCCGAATGTGAAGCCACAAGTGTGTGGCTTCTGGAGCCTGAAATTCAAAGTCCCATCTTTCTCCTTCAGGGGAAATGCAGGAAGTACTGATGTGTAATTTATAAAAGCACACCAGTCACTTGAGAAAGTGGTACATGCCACTGTAAGTGTTCACTTAGGTATGCACTTAAGTATGCACAAGTGTGTGGCTTTCTGTCTTAGCAGTGATGGATGAGCAGGGTGCTGCTCGGCTGTCCCATATTCTCTGGGTTACTGGCACTGTGCTTTGGATACAAACTGGTTTCTGCTGTGAACACCACCCACTGCTCGTCGCCTGCAGCTTCTCATTGATGTCGTCTCCATGTAAACGAATTCCAAAGCCAGAAACAAGAATCTATGAGGTCTAAGTGTGCTGGCGAAGACGATTCCTTTGTTATTTAAAAAAAAAAAAAAAACTAACATATACTTAGCCGCTTTTAAACTGGATTGGGTTGTGTAACTTTTACAAGGGAATGGGATATCAAGCAGGCTTGCATTCTTTTCTCTCTCTTATGAAAATGTAGCCTAGTAGTAATTTAATCCACGTGTAAATCAACTCCCAGCAAAGCTTTAACTTTTGACAGGTGCATAAGTATTCTATTTTTACATGATATTTTTAGATTATTTTACGACGTGGAGGAAGTTTTGCCTTTAGCGTAGCAGGCGAGACTGTCCTGTCATAGATAATTACTGAGCATGGAGCATGTGTCCTCTTTCATTTCTTCACTGAGTGAATAGTCCGGATTGGGCAAAGCGAGCCTAGTGGTGTTACTGGGCAGTGGGTGTGGTCAGCTACTGTAGCTTATAGACTGCAGCTGCATCCTGCAGACTCACTCTGGACAGTGGATTACATCATTTGGGTACTGGGCTATGCAGAGGTGGCGCTTATGACACACCCCTCTCAGAGCCACGCCCACTGGCAGTCTGCTCCGCCCATATGATCGGGGACTGCAATGTGATTAGTCCTTTGGCCTGTTGAACCAATTTAAAACCCCATCCAATCCTGTTAGAAGGGTCTCCTTCATTTATTTTGTATGTATATCTTGTAATATGTTAATATTAAAATAGCAACAATGATAAAAATTAGACTGCAGTTTAATTTTGAATGATTTAATATGAAAGCCTTACTACCATTTTGCATAAAACGATGACATTTTCATTTACACAATTATTCTGTTTCTTTCATAAATATTAACAATACCTTTGTTGTTGTTGCTTGAAATGTATTATTTTGGAATTGCTTTCTCTTGTTACATCATTCAGAGCAGAAGGATATCAAGCCAAATAATAAATAAATATTCTTTTCTTCTCTTTGATCGATTTCCCTATAAATATTTTTTCATCTAATACAGTGTTTCTCAAACAGCCCCTGATTGTTTGAGGTCGGCTTTTATTTGCTTCATGTGTCTATGTGTTACTTGCAAAAAATGTGGCAGCTTTATGAATTTGTGTGAAAACTGTGCTGTGGTTCCTGCAGTCCCCATAGTGCCGCGGTCAGCAGCCACCCCGCAAACAGAATGCATCTTTGCGTCTCGCTGCCTCTCATGCATAACTCGCATCTCCTGCGGCCTCACAGAGCTGCGAGGATACCAAGAGCACCATCAGCGTTCTCAATGTCCTGGATGAACTCCTGTCACCTGGTGAGTAACCACAGCCGGTTCTCCATGGAACCTTCCTTGTTTATGTTTTGTCTCCTTGTTCAGTTCTCCTTGATCTGCTCCCTGCAGGAACCGACCGGAGGTTCTTCTACTTGATCTCCCAAGGTGGCAGCGAGGCCGTCCTCCAGGCCCTGGTTAAGGCCGCCCGGGCCTCTGCTCCTGACCGTGGCCTCCTGCTTCCCCTGCTGCACCTCCTGGCCAAGGTGGGCTCCCGAGGTGAGCAGCCGGGCCATGCAGGGGCCACCATACTTGTCTGGCTGTGGTGCCGCCCGTGATGGCCCGCTCTGTCGCCCGCAGACCGCAGGATTGGTGAGAAGGCAGCGGCCGTGGGGGCCGAGCTCCTGACGCTGACCCTGCTGAAGAAAAGTATGGAGCATGCCCGGACAGCCGCCGCCTGCCTCTGGGTGCTGCGCGGCTTCTGCTCCTCTGGTTAGCGCCGCGGGTGCTGGGGGCGGCAGGAGAGGCCGCCGAGGAGTGCGAGGGGCTGCGTGTCAGTTTGTGCTGGGCTCCTTCCAGGAAGCTGCGGAGTCCTTTTATTCCAGACAAATTTGTTTGGTCTTCATCATTCATTCCCCCCACTTGAGCTGTTAATGCCCACAATCCCGTCTTGTCCTGGTTTACAACATCGTGGTCCTGCTGCTTAATGAGTATGAGGGTCTGGCCCCCTAAAAGTGGGACTCACCCGTTAAATGGCCCATTTAGCCAAGGGACTTGTTCCTTATTAAAGAATAAACAGGCAGGAATGAAGCAGCTGTACTACCGGTTTAGGGGTGTTTCTTCAGATTCAGGGTGACCTAGTAGCACCCTGGGGAGTCCTGCAGCCTCAATAGGTGGGGGGTTTGAATCCCCCCCTCCCCATGGCAAGAGGGGCACCCATTAGAGGGAGCGAGTGCCACAAACCACTGTTCCTCTGATTGCTGACTTACCTGATTATTGAGGCCTCTATTATCACCCCCGTTCTCTTCCAGCCTCTACCGCCGCCCTGCTGGGTGAAAACGGGTGCCTGGACATTGTCTTCAAACTGATTTCTCCTCATACAACCAAGCACACGCGCACTGTGAAGTAAGTACAGAGTGTGCGCTTGCATAGTCGTGGGAGTAATAAGCCTGCAATAAGCAGCCAAGCCACATTTTGTGAACTATATCCACTTGAGGGGGAATGTCATTATACAGCAGGGTTTATTAACAGGCTGTGACTGGGACATCTTTTTTTGTGCACCTGTGAGTGCCTTCTGTATTTCGAAAATGGGCTTCACAGCACCGCGATCATACATGCAGAAACAGGATGGATGGATGAGTGATGGATGGTAACGTGTGCTTGATATATTGTATTCAATTAGCTAAGACGTCGTGAAAAATGAATCATGCCATGACTGCGATGAAAATGCTTTTTAATGCACCTGAGCTGAAAACAGTGCACTCTCTTGTCATAATTCAGTGACTTTCCCAAAAAAACCCAATTCCTGTTCAGCATGCGAAATCTAGCCCTAATTTCTAAGATCTTTACAAATTTCTGTTTGACATGGATTCACATGTTTCATTGCGTTCCTTTTAAAGTTAAGACCCATATTCTTAAGTGGATGTATTGTACCATTTTGTCCCATGTTTTTTATTTATAACATTTAATGAATTTGGTCGGATATTTCTAGCATGTTCTAAGAAGGCTTATTTCCATAAAAACAAGTAGGAATATAAAATTTGGGAATGAGACTAAAAAACAGCTTAACTTCTATCTGTTCCCTACAAAGTGTCTCATTTGCATAAGTTGTGCTTGCCTCAGATTTCAAATT
Organism: Hippopotamyrus pictus; assembly: GCA_026781145.1. Lineage (NCBI taxonomy): Eukaryota > Metazoa > Chordata > Actinopteri > Osteoglossiformes > Mormyridae > Hippopotamyrus > Hippopotamyrus pictus. The sequence goes on from JAODLC010000021.1 coordinate 10,169,450, forward strand.
GAAATGTGTTCCTTGGAGCTGGGACCTCCGGGTAACAGCAGGCATGAAACTGCATTCATCAAAGATTTCCGAGCTTGTTCAAAGGGAAGTAGGTCACTCATGCTTACTGGGGATGAATAATGGTGTGTATGTGTGTGTGGGGGGGGGGGGGGTACAGAGACTCTGTCCTCTGCGATCCTCTTTACGCCTGTTGGCAGAGGACTCCTTCAACATAGAGGCTCCACCACAAAGCTGCCGTGCCTCTCACAGGGGGTGGGTCTTCTGTACTGAAATGATGACATCACACCTCATTAAGTATGCCTCCCCAGAGGCATCAAAGCCTCCCCCCCAGCCAGAGGCACCGAAGCGCCCCCCCCGATATCCTCTGCCACAGCATATAGGAGTCTGGTCAAATCGGCTTTCTCTTTCTGGGGGAGCTTTTGTGGGAAGTCATTATTAGACACCCAGGAGATGTTGTCTCAGCCTGCCCCAACTGCTCCTTCAAGCCGTGCCACATCTGCTTGGGTCACCGTAGCTCTGCCGGGTCCATCGTCCCATTGGAGACCCCCGACTGCAGATCTGCTCGGGTCACCGTTGCTCTGCCGGGTCCATCGTCCCATTGGAGACCCCCGACTGCAGATCTGCTCGGGTCACCGTTGCTCTGCCGGGTACATCGTCCCATTGGAGACCCCCGACTGCAGATCTTCTCGGGTCACCGT
>JAODLC010000021.1:10170247-10182677 GCA_026781145.1 Hippopotamyrus pictus
TGCTCGGGTCACTGTAGCTCTGCCGGATCCATCGTCCCATTGGAGACCCCCGACTGCAGATCTGCTCGGGTCACTGTAGCTCTGCCGGATCCATCGTCCCATTGGAGACCCCCGACTGCAGATCTGCTCGGGTCACTGTTGCTCTGCCGGGTCCATCGTCCCATTGGAGACCCCCGACTGCAGATCTGCTCGGGTCACTGTTGCTCTGCCGGGTCCATCGTCCCAAACAAGACCCCCGATTGCAATTGATTGAGTCACCATGGCTGAGCCGATTTCCCTTGTCCTGAAAGAGTCCCCTGGCTGTTTGGGTAATCATGGTTTACTCCGCTCCAGACTGGCCCTGCCACTCAGTTTCCCGATCCACGTGCCGCTGAGGCAGACAGCTTAAACATCATGCCAGCTGGGTACGGCGTCCGTGGCCGTAAAGACGGGGGGGCGCTGATCGCGTTACACGGTTATATGACACGCGGTGAGGGCCATCCCGTTCCTGAACAGGGGTGACGCAGCCCTTTGCTAATAGCACCGTATAGATAGCTGCCGGCTTCCCTGGCGCTGTGTTCTGTGGCTTTGTGCCTGTGCTGCCTTTTATTAACTCACAGGGCAGCTCTGTGTGCAGCTAGTCGCCCTGTAGCTGCCGCTTCCTTCCCGCTCCTCTCCATTGTGTTCCAGGTGAACATTCTCTAAGCCGCCATCCCATAAGCTACCTGTTTCCCTGGCACCATGATCATGTAAATCCCAGGCTGCCTGCTCACTGTCTCTTTAGGCTAATTGCTGGCTCCAAACAGCCCCCGGCCTGTGTTGCAGTTAGGGGGTGTGTGTGGACTGGCCTCCTGCTCAGAGCGTTCCCTGCCTCGTGACCTGGGCTTCCTGTCATTGGGTCCAGATTCACTGTGACCCTCGATTGGGTGACAGGCTTTGAAGATGGATGCATAACTTTAAATCAGTGCTTGGGGACCACAGACAGTCCATTTTTTTGTTCCTAGGAGCTGGAAAAGGGGGAACAATGTGGGCTGTCTGACAGGGAGCTCGGAGGGAGCTAAAATGTGGACTGGCTGTAGGTCCCCAAGGACCGGAATGGGAAACATTGCCAATTATAGCATGCAGTGACATTTCGTCAAAATGCAATTGTAATTCATTGTAATTGTAATTAATGTACACATTATCAGACATCTCTCCACTGAAACAAAAAATTGGGGGATTTGGACCGCCCTCTAAGAAAAATCATGGACATGCAATCCAATATTTTTCTGGATCCCGGGGGGGGGGTTGCGTGATCTGCAGGAAAGGGGCGTCTCTCCATCTGGGGATTCACTTATTCATTTATTTACTCCCCCCATTTATTGTAGTACTGTTGCATAAATTCATGGCCGTCGTGTTGCTGTCCCATGCGTAATATATATATCGCATGCTTCTTACTATGCATGTGTTTTTACTGTTGTTTCAGCTGAGCATTGAGATAACAAGGTTAACAAAACAGTCATAAAGGAAGCGTTCACTAACTGGGACCCAATGACACAGCTGGGTCTGCGAAAGCCCCCCATAAGCTGTGAGCATTGGCAGCGGGTGAGGGGGGGTAATGCACGTTTGTGTGTGTGACCTGAGATGGACAGGCGTCTTGTGCAGGGTGTACCCCAGCCCTTTGCCACCTGGGATAAGCTCCAGGCCCCCCATCACCAGGGATAGGTCGCATGGGTAGCTGGGCTTTCCCTGACAGGAGAGAAACCCAGTTCCCTGGATCCTGAGGTGAGACTGATGTCTTATCAGAGAGTGATCTCTCCTGCCTTTTCACGCTGACAGTAAAGATAAGCACAAGGCGGCCCACTTTTACTCGTATGCCTGTGGACCATATCAAACTGTCATCACAAGACTTAATATTATGACACATCAGTAACTGTATTATGGGGATTTATTGTTATAATTTTGTAATGTGGGCTTTTTGTGTCAGACTGGCACGGTGGAGCAGATGAGTCTTTCGAAGGGGCATCATGCACCAGTGGGACAATCACTTTGTGTGTCGTGGCTGGCATGGCCGTATGGTTTGTTTTCGTTGCCAGGGCGACAGCCCCTGCCCCCCTTTCCATTTATGGGCCCCCTCACATACCTGTGGAGAGTATGGTGTTCCTGTTGAGTCCTGCTCTGTGTGTAACAGGGGATTCTGGATGATGAATAGATTTTAATAAGCGCTCTCACCTTGAGGACAATATGTAAATCTTTCCCGTGATCTACGGCTCTCTTCTTTTTGTAATAGAACAGGCTCTTTGTATAGCGCCATGCGAGGTAATTCTTAGCTAAATCAGATCGAAGTTGACAGAAAAAAAATCCAGTGCTTTCCGCAATGTTTCATGTAAACATTTTCCCCTCTGCCATAGAGAAATTGAGGGGTATATGTTTCACGTTAATTTCTGTTCATGGTGTACACAACACGGGGGGCAGTGGTGACAAATCAGAGCAACATTTTTAAATGCAGTCCCCCAGATTCTGTGGCATTTTCCCACCAAAAGCATCTACTGCCATATGTGCAAGTTTCGAATCTCCTGAAATTTCGTTAAGCTACCTGCCTTAGCCGTCATTCAGGTTCCGCGGAGAGCTCCAGTGACCTGCTCCCACTGTCTGACAGGTGCCGAATGGGACTTTGCTGCGAGCGCTTCACGTTTATGTTCTAACTTGTGGCATTTTCTTTCTTTTCAGAGCGGCCATAGATGCATTTGCGGGACTTTTTCACTCAAGTAAGTGCACCTTGATTCTGTGCGTGGTGGACATGAAAGCGTGCCAATCAGAGCACACTGGGGTGCACAAAAGCGCTCACCCCTTCAGTGTGCATCACTACAGCCTCAGGCCAGCGCCACACCTCTCTCCTGTCAGTCAAGGAGGGTTAACAATGACTAAAGTAACCTATTGGTCGATGTCTGCGAACCATTTTATTTCATTATCCCACCCCACCCACGTTCTCCAAAGTTGAAAAAGTCAATATGTCCAGTTGTCAGAGGTTGGCCCCCACTTTCCTGGCTCCTCCAGTACACCGTCCACTGTGTTGCTGACTACCACTCACTGCTCACTCTATTCTACCCTCATCTTCATAGGTCCTGAGACTAGAGGCAGCTAAATGGATAATGGACATCCAGATTTTGAAGTTCGATGTGTCCCTGGGTCAACAAGGGAGGGGGCTTGTGTTTCACCTCTTTAAACAATCACACCCTTCATTGTATGACATCACCACAATGGTTAATTTTCTCATTTTCAAACTCAAGGCTTCCAGCCATTCAGCAGGGGACAATGTGTGGCTCAGTGGGCTACGCCTTTGTGTCTGTGATTCGATTGTTGCCGGTTATTATTATTATTATTATTATTATTAATAATAAATAAAGACAAGCCCTTATATTGTTCCACAAAACCTTTGTAGGTAAGCATGTTCCTATGTTTTGTACTTGTGGCATGTCTCTTACCAAAAGGCACACACCATAACACGGGTACTTTACAAAACTATGCACCCTGTATAAAAAAGCTGGTTTTAATTAATGTGGTGATGTCATAAAATGATGGCTGATTGGTTAACGAAGCAAAACTCAAGCCACCCCATAAGTGCCCAAGCGACACATTGAAGTAGATGACAGCAAGTGAAACCCCAACACCATTCGGGTCTGAATCCTGGCCTACGCTTTGGGCAGTCCCTCACTGGTGCATCGCTGGCATTATATAAGTCTTTGCCCTCGTGTGGCTCATTCATTCATATTAGAAGTTCATATTCGGCAATGTGTTCATTCCAGCATGGTGGGCTGTCAGTCCAGTGACGTTTATATGGGGTCTTATATTATGCCGGCGGTTAGGGGCTCATTTCTGCATACAGAAGAAAACAGAAACACAGGTGGGGTGTTAGGCTTCCTTTTAGCTGTGAGTGGGGGTGGTGAGTGGATCAGTGGGGTAAGTCTGCTTGTGATTAGAAGATCTCCGGTTTGAGTCCCAGTCTTGGCAGAACGGTCTCATGTCTGTGGGCCCTTGAGCAAGGCCCCCAGCTCCAGGGGTGCTGCACATTAGTTGACCCTGTGCTGTGACCCCCCCCCCTCCCCCAAGCTATGGAGAGTGAGATGGGGGCCAGTGAAGAGTTGCATTCCATCGTAGCTGTACTTGTGCAAATGGCAAATAAAGCATGTTTGTTTGTTATGTAAGGATGAGTGCAGGTCTCTCCAGTCCTTCAGGGCTGCCTTCAAATTACTTCAGCTGAAGCCCGGCTCAGTCTCTCCCAACGCAAACCCCCTGGGACCTGCAGAAAGTCCACATTTTTGTTCCTTCCCAACTCCCGAGCAGGAATATGGACTGTCTGGCAGGGAACAGGGATGGAGCAAAAACATGGACTATTTATGGATTTGTGAGGACCAGGGAAACACTGCATTAGATGATGTTTAAAATGGACCCTTTGAGGGATCAACGCCAGAATTAAGGAGTCTACAGGGCCACATGCTGAAAGATTACACATACAATTACAGTAGTTAATTATTAAAGCTCATCAGCAATTGAGCAGACAGATCTCTTCATCTTTACCTCTATGGATGAATTAAACAGCTTCTTATATGGTTTAAAAAAGAAAGCAGCTTGATGTGTGTTTCACAAGGTAAGAAAGGTTAGCGCAGGGCTGTAGGTGACTCTCCAGTGAGGAAGTCCTTCCGGCACTCTAATGGCTATGGTTTAGGCTTTTGGCTGTATTCATACTTATGGACTGTAGAAGAGATGCTAAATGAAATGATGTAAATCTTCCAGTCTGCACAACCTCTTCTGGAGTATTTGGTCTGGTAATATGGTACAGTAACCAAGTACAGTAAACAGTATATTAGGTGCTTTATATAAATAAGTATATATAATGTCATTTAGGTTTGTACTGTTGAGTTGAATATATCATGTAAAATCAGTACCACCTTGGCTTTTAAAAGACCCTATTATGCTCATTTGCACTGTTCATAATTTTATTTTTGGAGGCTATGAAAATAGATTTACACGCTTCAGTATTCCCAAAACACATTATTTTTGTTATACTTTACCTCTCTATTTACTCTGTCTGAAATGCTCTTAGAGCTTTAGGCCCCACCCCGATGACCCAGTGTGCTCTGATTGGTCAGCTTGCTCGACTGGTCAGTTTTCCCTACACGTTCCACCCCGTCTTGCAGTTTGCAGACAGATCCTTACAGGCAGGAGGCCAATAAGGATTGTGTTATGAGGTGACCTCACAATGTCACGGAAGTAAGGGCTGGAATTCTAATGAGGTGTTTTAGGCAGATTAGAGAAAATTGGTTTCTCTGGTAAGAGTTACTCCCTTTGGCGTCTACTTTGGGTCTTAAGACTTTGCAGTCCGTTTACCTGCGCATAAAGCTATATAACACACTAAAAGAAAGGGAAAAACCAGATAAGAATAATAGGGCTGCTTCAATGGAAAAGCAGTTATGCTTCTCTTAAAACCCTGTAATACATCATGCATAATTTTGATTGAATTAAAACATAAATAGGAAGAATATGTAACATGAAAGTATGACATTATGAACATAGGGGAGAGATTTTGTACAATGAAAAAATCTCTGTTCTGGTACTCTGAGATAAGCAGGATGGAAAATGATTGATGGAGGACGGGTGGATGGATTGAGGAGAAGCTGAGGAGATTTCCTTTGGAGAGCGTATTGCTTGCAGCTCTGGAGCCTTTCCACAGTTAATGGTTTATGTTAATGGTCTGTCTAACACAGGCCTTTCAGTGAGTAGCAGCATACCTGATATTATAGAAATTTAGGTTATAACTTGGAGTGAGTCCATGAAGAAATCAATTGAATCAAAAATTTATTTAAAAAATACATGTCATATCTGAAGTAACACACAAACAGTATTTGGTATTTCCTGCTTTTGCGAAATCCTGCTACTTTCTTGCTGATGCTGAATTAAATCCTGCTCTTCGTTGCTGATCCTGTATTTGATTCTGCTCCTTTCTTTCTTTCTTTATTTATTTATTTATTTATTTATTTAATTCTGTTCTTTTCTTTGTTGCTGATCCTGTATTTGATTCTGCTCCTTTCTTTCTTTCTTTCTTTCTTTCTTTATTTATTTAATTCTGTTCTTTTCTTTGTTGCTGATCCTGTATTTAATCCCGCTCCTTTCTTTCTGGTTCCATATTTAATCCTGCTTCTTTTTCAATATTCTTTATTTAATCCTGCTCTTTTCTTCATTGCTGATCTTGTATGTAATCCGGCTCCTTTCTTTTGTTCTTTCTTTCTGATTCGATATGGAATCCTGCTTCTTTTTTCCTGATTCTGTACTTAATCCCGCTTTTTTCTTCATTGCTGATCCAATATTTAATCCTGCTCCTTACTTCTTTGTTTATCCTATACTTCATACTGCTCTTTTTTATTTTGTGCAGCATTTTTCCTTATTTAAATTAAATGATGAGTTGAATGGCTGCCTGTATTGAGTGCTGCTTTTGAGAAAGCATCGTCCTAATCATAAATCTCACAACATTGTATAATATTTATATGTCTGATGTTGTTGGTCTTACAGTATGATGTATTTGTCTTTAAACTTATCAATATATGTATTTGTAATATAAAATTAACTTCTGCTGTATATTAAAGTCTAGTACAACAAAGAATAATGCTTTTGGCTTTCTACTGAGAGCTGAGCAGGGACTGATTTAACGATTGGTGGTAGTGCCTCTTTTGGCCTGCAGGTGGCAGTATGACTCCACATGCAGCCACATTGCGGGCCTGTGAGTGGACTCCGCACCTGTTGATGCGCTGCAGTTGCTGAGTGGGCCTGTTCGTGCATAAACAGACATACCGTCAAGGTTTATTTCCACTGAAGGCGCCTGTTTGACCGCTGACGTTTATGATTCATTTCAATGCCGAGTGTGACGCCTGGTCACGAATTCTGCTTTGATGCTTAGTAATGCTTCCACCTTGGCTTTGTGATTCGCCGCTGGATACAGAACTGTGGTGTAGGCTGTGGTGTGGACTGCAATCCCAAATAAAGCCTGAGGCCCATCATCTGGCCTTAGATCACTGGTAAAACATCCTAAAAGTCAAAACCAGGGGGAGACAGAGTGCAAATGGGGTTACACATCAGAAGTGTTTAATCTACATTTTAACTGTAATTTGTATGTATGAGGGTCCCATAGAGAGAACAGATGAAACCTACTGACATGAATGTTTCAGTGACCTGTGTCTGAATCTAGTGGGCTGGATACATGTGACCCCCTGTGCGGAGAGACAGGAAGACTGGGAACCTCTGGGGTCAGGAGGTCCCCCCCTAGGTGAACCCACAGTCTGTTTATTTACCTGCTGTCTGTCACAGTGCAGGTCCCTCTGCGCTTCGCTGGTATCCCAGCAGAGTGTCACAATGAGCCAGGAAATGCCTGCAGTTTTTCTCTTCTTAAGAAGCCAGTAGCACAAATGAGGGCTGGTCAGGGGGCAGCTTAGCAGCAGGAAAAGGGCAGCAGCCCCTATGCCGAGGGATTAAATAAGTCTTTGCCCTTGTGTGGCTCATTCATTTATTAGCAGTTCGTATTCGGCAATGTGTTCATTCCAGCATGATGGGCTGTCAGTCCAGTGACGTTTATATGAACTCTTATATTATGCTGGCGGTTAGGGGCTCATTTCTGCATACAGAAGAAAACAGAAACACAGGTGGGTGTTAGGCTTCCTATTCGAGGCAGATGCACTTTAGATCATATTAGCAGTCAATATAAACGACGATGTTTCAATCCCAGCCAAATCCAGTCACTGATTGACCTATTGATGTTGGTTATCGTGTTGGGCTCCAGGGTTACGAGGCTGCGATTAATGAATTTCAATAGGGAAATGGCGTGTGCGTGACACACATTATAGCTAGCGCAGCACAAGCTGGACGTGTGCAGATGGAGCCGGTCTGTAGGTAATGGCTTCTTTGTAGTCGGCAGTGAAGGCTTGGACTAGTGCCAGGTTCGTTTAAATGCATTATCACTCAACTGCACGGTGGTAAAATCAGCCCTTATTTCTCTCAGTCTTATTTTTGCTGTGATAGTATCCAATGTGACAAACCTGCAACATTTCTACTAGTCAAGCATATTTTTCCCCCCCCCCCCCCCCCCACTGTTGATGTGATGTCTCTAATCCAGTGTTTCTCAACCTGGTCCTTGGGGACCTCCAGACAGTTTGTGTTTTTGCTCCCTGCAGATATTTGGTGTTCTCGATTGGCTGGGAGATGGGAGGGAGCCAAAACATAAACCGTCTGTGGGTCCCTATGGACTGGGTTCAGAAAGCCTGCTCTAATCCAATACGCTGCTGATGTAACATGAAAAGACAGAAGAATGCTGTAAATGTGGGTGTGCTCTGCCCACGCGGTGGCTGGCTGCATGAGTCTAGCCACTCCAGGAGGCCGAACAGGCAGGCGGCTAATGCAAACAATCAAGCTCCTTTATATGCTAAAGCAGCTTATGCATTAATTGATGCAAAGGTCATTAGCAAATAAATGTAATGAAATGGGCTATGAGCTCAGCGCTTTTAATCCGTCTAGCATGAACTAACCTGATTTAGTGGAAAGTTTATGATGCATCAGTTTGGACTCCCTAATCCGCAGCCTGGTGAAATTAACTTTGGTGTTTCTTTGCTGTGTTTATGATGAGAACCTGCTATGGAGATACTCCAGCTTATCATCAGCCATTATATGATGTATATCTTGGTATATACTGCACATATGTAGGCCCTATATACTGTGATGTATATACACCAATGAGCCAAAACATTATGATTACTCCCACATGAAGTAAATAATGTTGACTATCTCATAAAAAACAAATGTCAGATAAGTTTAATGAGGATTACAAGAGTACTGTGTCACGACACACAGTGCATCAAGCCCTGCTGTGACTTATTGGTCCAACACATCCCACCGAAGCACGGCACTCACCTGGCCGTCCACTTGATGCAGAAAACGGGGTTCATCAGTCCAGACAACGTTCTTCCATTGCTCCAAAGTTCATTTCCGATGCTCCCAAACCCATTGTAGGCACTTTTAATGGTGAATAGGATGCATGGGGGCTCGTGCATAGCCCCATACGCAGCAGGACTCGGCGCACCTTGTGCCGTGACACAGGACTCTCATAACCATCATTAATATTATCTGACATTTGTGCCACAGTAGCCCTTCCATTGTTTTATACCAGATGGCATAGCTGTCATCGACATCCTGCATCAACAAATCCTGGCCACTCAACACCATGTTGGTGGTTTGTGATTTTTTCTACGGACCACTTTCTTTTGGTACGCACCATAACTGGCCGTAAGCAGCATAACTGGCTGTAAACACCTCACAAGCCTTGCCATCCCAGAGATCCTCTGATGTGATTGTCTGACCATAATGATTTGGCCTTTGTCAGAGTCACACAAATCTTTTCCCCTCTCCAACATGTCATCTACAAGAACCAAATGTCAGCTTACTGTCTAATACACCCCAGACCTTAACACACACCATTTTTATGAGATAGTCAACAATATTTGCTTCACGTGAGGGTGGGCATAAAGTTTTGGCTTGTTGTGTGTATATTGGGCCTTGTTTGCCTTCTGAACTGCCTTAATTTTTCATGGTATTGATTCAACAAGGTGCTTGAAACATTCCAAGAGACTTTGGTCCATGTTGACATAATAGCATCACGCAGCTGCTACAGATTTGTCAGCTGCACCTTCATCATGCAAATCTCACATTCCACCACACCCCATTGGTGCTTTACTGGATTGAGATCTGGTGTCTGTGGAAGCCATTTAAGTACAGTGCTTTCATTGTCATGTTCAAGAAACCTGTCTCAGATTATACAAGCTTTATCACATGATGTGTTATCTTGCTGGAAGTAGCCATTAGAAGCTGGGTATGCTATCGTTATAAAGGGATGGACATGGGCAGCAACAATACTCAGGTAGGCTGTAACATTTAAACAATGCTTATTTGGTACAATGCTTATTTGGCATTAAACAATGCTTATTTGAGAAAATATCCCCCACACCATTACACCATGCACCACCAGCCTGAAATGTTGTTTATGCCAAATTCTGACTATACCATCTGAAAGTTGCAGCAGAAATCAAGACTCATTTGTCCAGGCAACGTTTTTCCAATCTTCCATTGTCCAATGTTGGTGAACTCATGCCAACTGTAGGCTCATTTTCCTGTTCTTAGCTGACGGCAATGGCACACGGTGTGGTCTCTGCTGCTGTAGCCCATCTGCTTCAAGGTTCGATGTGTTCAGACATGCTCTTCTGTATACCTTGGTTGTAATGAGTGGTAATTTGAGTCACAGTTGCCTTTCTATCAGCTTGAACCAGTCTGGTTATTCTTCTCTGACCTCTGCCATCAATGAGGCATTTTCACCCAGAGAACCGCTGCTCACTGGATGTTTTTTTCTTTTTCAGCCCATTTTCTGTAAACCTTAGAGATGGTTGTGTGTGAAAATCCCAAAAAATCAGCAGTTTTTGAAATACTCATTCCAGCCCATCTGGCACCAACAACCATGCCACAGTCAAAGTCACTTAAATAACCTTTTTTCCTCATTCTGGTGTTTTATGTGAACATTAAGTAACGTTCCTGACCTGTATCTGCATTTTTTATATATTGTTCTGCTAATATATGATGGGCTGGTTAGATATTCACTTCAACAAGCAGTTGAATGGGTGTACCTAGTAATGGTGTAATGATTCCAAAACCGATACTGAAACCACGATAGAAGCGATACAATATGGTGCTGTGATACTGAAATTGCTGTAGAATCTCGTGTCATGGATCCAGAAGACAGAACTGCGACCCTCCCTTCCCCACTGCCGGTGCAGCCTGTTGAGCTTTCATTACGTTACTAATGTTACCCCAGTCCTCTAATCAGATGATTCTGGACGTTCCCAGGACAAGGTTCAAAAATAGAGGGGATCGGGCGTTTTCGGCTGTAGGCCCTGTCCTGTGGAACCACCTACCTCAGAACATCAGATCTGTTCGTAATTTAGAGACTTTCAAGTCCTTACTTAAAACCTACCTATTTTCCTTGGCTTTTGGTTTGAGTTGAGCCCAGACATCTTAGTGGAGCATTATTGTACCATATTTTTTTTTATTTTCATCTTATTTTTGTGTATTCTCTTGTCTCTACTGTTCCTTGTTTTATTGCTGGCTAACCTGCGAAGCACTTTGGTCAACTATAGTTGTTTTAAATGTGCTATACAAATGAAGTTGAAGTTGAAGTTGAAGATGTTACAGTACAAAATCATGAAATTATTAAATCATGAAAATCACAAATTATTATTCTATTTAAAGTTAGGGCAAGCTGTATATTTTGCAAATATTACACATCACACCTATTATTGTCTTCCAGTGGTGTGTCATATGACTATATTAGTTCAATCATGATCGAGTGATCATACCTCTGGTAAAAGCTAGGCTAGTTTCCTTAGTTTAAGATGGATATTAGCCCTTTTTAGTGTTCCATCCAAATTGTTGGAAATAAAACCCAGAAATATTTCTCTTATTCATCCCCCACCCCCCAAAAATAAACAAAAAAGTAAGAAATACTGAGGTATAAACCGAACTGTTGTTTTGGGAATCACTAACCCTAGTACCTAATAAAGTGCACTGTGTGTGTGTGTGTGTGTGTGTGTGTGTGTGTGTATTTAACATAATGGTCAATCCTGGCCTTAATCCACATAACCCTGGAACTGCAGAATCGAGGTTTCTGCCTGTAGTGATGATAAAGGATTCTCACTTGAGCAGTGCTGCTTTGAGGCTGTTAGGGTAGTGCAGTGCTTCACTGAAGGACATGACGACGACCTCAGGAAAAGGCCAAGGCAACAGAGAGCAGCCTCTATATTGTCTGCATTATTGCAGACCAACCCTATTGATTTCCTTTTATTTTTGTGTGCCTCAGAGGCTAACGGTAGGCGGGCAGCTGCAGAGGGCTACGTCCCCGGACTTTTGATGCTCTATGAGGACTGGCACCGCAAGGATGCTCTGGAAAATTCTCACGTGGCCATCCGCAGGGCACTATTGCACTGCCTGCACCTAGCCACGAGCACCCGTGCCGGCAGCGCCGCCCTGCTGGAGGCCGGGGGCCTCGGCCTGCTTCTCCACACGGTGCAGGTGAGGCCTGACTATGCTCGCCTTCCCCTACAGATTGATTCACCTACAGTAGGAAAGAGGCCATCTGACCTGCATTACACCTGGTAGATCTTAGGTGTTACTGCCTGCAGTGGGGTCACTCAATGGCACCACAGTGAAATGTGTGTTTTAGATAAAAGAAGCTGTGGCATTAGAGGTGATTACTACGGTGGCCGAGAGAGCTCAAGGCGCTGCAACTTCAGAAAACACATGCAAACAGAAACAAACCACAACAAATTAAAAAAACGTCTCCATCAGTTTGACAACACAGGCGCTGCAAATACGGAAACGCGCTGCAAAC
>JAODLC010000021.1:10210447-10225817 GCA_026781145.1 Hippopotamyrus pictus
ACACTTTGGGGACAATTTGGTCCTCAAATGTGATCTATGCAAACCCACACACACACACACACACACACACACACACAAAATAAAGCAAAGATCATGGACTTAATGAAGGAACTTATATGTGTATGTGACTCACAGTAAATCTGGGCTGCAACACAGGCAGGAAGCTATGTTGTGCACTTACAGTGTGAAGATGAGCACTTGTTGTGCTTGTTGCACGTGTCTTTGCAAATTTCCACTCTGCTCGCTCCTGGCTACATTGTCACGCCGAACGGGATTAAGTTTGTTAATTAAGAAACCAGGAAATGAGCCCACATAATTGCTGCAGAATGTTCGGGTTTAATAAATCGGAAGTGTTTTTTTTTTTTGTAAGCAATGTGGGGAAAATTCCTAATTAGAAATGGACATTTGTGATTAGCCGTCGTTTGCGTATAAGGTGTGGCAGAGAGTGCCGCTGACTGCTCATGGCAACCTTTGAAGTTAACTCACATGCCTTATTAACGTCATTCACGGTGTCATTCGTATTCCGCTGACTGACGTTGATGGCGGGGCCGTCACTTCAAAGACCCATGCAACCTGGTTGCCAAGTTTAGCAGTGATGCTGGGAATCTGTGCCGCTGACTGCTAAAGCCATGAGAGCTGAAGATGCAGGCAAGTTTCAAAAAAAAGAAAAACCTCAAACTTACTCACAGTCTCAGTCTACCGATACGCAGCACCCGGAAACATACGGTATGTGTTAAAAATTCACCTGAGCAGGTGGCATGACGTTATATAAATTGTCTCAAGCAAGAGTTTACTATATTCTGTTGCCTTACCCATAGAGTGCATTGAAAGTTCTTGAATATATTGGTATACTGCAATAGTTGCAGTATAGATACAGCTACCAGGTACTGTGTGTTTGTTTTGCCGTACATTTTATAAATTCACCTATAGCAGGTTCCATGGTATAATGTAAACTGACCTGAAGCTAGAGTGTATGATATTCTATTGCCTTGCCTATGACTGTTTGGGATTCTGAGTTATAGTTTCAGTGTAGACCTTCTACAGCAGTGTTTCTCAACCCAGTCCTTGGGGACCCCAAACAGTCCACATTTTTGCTCCTTCCCAGGTCCCAAAATGCCTGTACCATTTATTAGCTCTTCTCCATTGGCTGGGAGCTGGAAAGGAGCAAAAACGTGGACTGTCTGGAGATGCCTGAGGACTGGGTTGAGAAACACTGCTCTACAGCTTTACCTCCAGCAGGTGTCTGGACTTTGATCAAAAATTCTGTTGGTAATAAATTCCTGGGAGGGGACTCTGTGCTCACCTAATCACGGTGTTCTCTACAGCGGGGGCCTGTGAAACAGCCGGCTGTTGGAAACACTCTGGATCTTGTTTGTGGAGTCAGCCTCCTGGGATGGGGGATGTGGTTTGATTTCCTAGAAATCTCAGATAGTGTGGGGTGGGATGGGGGGTACAGAGAAGATATACACAGGCAATAATGCAGTATCAGCGATGGCAAACAACTGGAGAAGCGTTTTTAATCTTTCTGTAGACAGCTTCTTTTTTCTATCTTTTCATCACAAGCCAATTTCACTGGTTAAAAAAACAGTGAAATACTTTACTTTCCGGGTGCCTCTTCAAGGCATTTTGCCTAAAATTGGTCTGAGAGGGGGGAAAAAGCATTATCTGCAAATAGTGTAATTCAGTATATTTCAACCAGCGTTTAAATCTGACTATTCCATTTGATATTCACATCTTTGGACTTGAATACTCATGGAAGGAAAGCAATGTGGTATGGAAAGTCTATTTAAGGATGTGTATGCATATTTCACTTATTTAGTGAATTACGAATAATATTAGGTTATCTCTTTATATCTATTTATAATATTGTACATAAGTGTCTCAACGGAGAGATATATAGGCTGTTTGCTTTTTAACTCAAAACCAAATTTCCTGAAATGTGACTCAAAGACTACAGATGGAGTTGGGCCTGTTGATTTACTGACAGAGTCCTCAGTAAGGCGAGCAGCTGTCGCTGAGGCGACGGGCATTTTGGGTGTCTGGGGGAAGAATGGCTGCTATGGATCTGGGTGCCTTGTCATCCTCTGCGGGCTGAAAGGACGCGATGACACAGTGGGCCTCCGGTTGGCGTCATTCATTAAGAGATTGTTGAGACAGTCGGGATTCCTCGGGGCCTTGGGGGGGTGTTTGCGGAGCCTCTCAGAGATATCCTGAACAAACCAGCGACAGCCATCTGGTGACGGTAATAAGTGATACATGGGACATTCTGTGCCACTACTAGTTCATCATAGAAAAATTATAAGGCATAGAATGCTCACGCCTGAGCTTTTTCATGTGTTGTCTTGAGCTCAGAAGATTAACTCTGTAAGTAAGGATGAGACCCCGATGATCATTGTTATTCTGAAACATTAATCAATTAGGCTTATATCCTGGTTAATATTTAGAGCTTATTTAGATCTCTGGCAGTGGGGGTGCAGGCACACTGCGGGTGGAGGTTGGTGGATTATACCGATCGCTACTGGCTGTGAGGGGCTTCGTTCGGGGAGTGTGCTGGCATCTCAATTAGAGGAGTGCTTTTAATGAACGCACTTTGGAAAAGAGCAAACCATCCTCCCGGGATGTCAGACGCTCGGCGGTGTGAGCAGGCTGGGGACAGATGATCAGGGTACATGCATATTCAGACCTTAAATGACTGTGCAAGCTGTGTCAGCATCTTTCACAGCATTGGGTAGTTTGTAAAAGTTAGCCAGTAGGTGGTGCAGTGGTAAAGGATGAACTGTTGTAGCAGTAACCTTCAACAATTGTCTTTCACGTGAATTTCTCCAGGATGTTATAAATGGGCTAAAAATGTATGTTCCTTCAAAAAAAAAAAAAAAACACAAAAAAAGCTGAATGTAAACATATCTGCCATTGTTTTGTTTAGGAATTATTTAGAACTTTAAGATTTTTATGACCAGTCTTCCTGGGAAAAATTTCTAGTCCCCCATGACCCCGGATAAGTGGTTGAAGATGGTTGGAAGGGAAGCAGAGTCACTGATAGGTCTACAGAAAAGCAGAGCATTATCCAGTAATCCAACACAAATGTCAGTGCGATTCCGGGTCATCTTGCTCAGATGCAGTGCTGGGCTTGGAATGACTGCAGGTAATGAATCACTTGGGGCATCATTTATCAAAGTTGCGTATGCACAAATGACTCTTCAAATGTGTGTATGCAGCTTTTTATGCAAAATCCCAGATTGATGAAACAAAACTTAATGGTAATACATGTGCATATTCATGAAAACTCAGGAGGCGGTGAATGTAACATTTTGGAGAAATTAGGAAAAGGCGACACCCATTGTAAAGCAGAGAACTGCAGGTAAACCAGCAAAATGATTTTGCACATGCCAGCAATTCATATAATCATCCCTTACCTTCATGTGAAGTATAACAAATCTAAATATGTGAACTGGAGTGTATTATTATTATTATTATTATTATTATTATTATTATTATTATTATGGAATTTTATTATTATGGAATTTTATTAATTTTACTCTGCTGGGATTCCAGAGCACCTTAGGCTGCAGAATTTTGTAAATGCATTGTCAGATCTGCAACATCATGCTGTGAACACTCACACTGATGGTGAGTTGGATCAGATGGTGGGGAAAATGCCAGATAGAATTGTTAGATCAAAACATATAGTGAGGGTGTGCTGGGAGCATCTGGCAGAGGCACCTGTCTCGGAGACTCGCACCTCTGGCAGAACATCTCTTGCATCCTGAGAACCTCCATTGCTGAGGCAGCTGTGTGGAGCTGTGGTCATATGGTCGTTGGTGCCTCTCATAGTGGCAGTCCCTGAACTCGGTGGCAGACACCATCCCTAAAATGAGCTTTTGTGCTGAAGAAGGAGGTATTTCGAGCTTGGTTAGCTGGAGCAGCTGATGGGTACCGGCAGGCCAGGTGGAATGCAGCTCTGGAAGTTGCTGAAGCAAAAACTTGGGTGTGGGAGGAGTTTGGTTTGGCCGCAGAACATGACTTTTGGTCACCCTCGAAAAGATTCCGGTAAACCATCAGGCGACTCAGGAGGGGGAAGCAGGGCTTTGCCCATGCTGGTTACAGCAGGATTGGACCACTGTTGACCTCAACTGGGTATGTAGTCAGGCAGTGAATGGAATACTTCAAGGACCTCCTGAATCCCACTGACACGCCTTCTTTGGTGGAAGTAAGAGGACTTACCCATCACTGGAGTTGTGGTCTCTGAAGTAGTCAAAAGACTCTTCATTGTAGGGCTCTGGGGGTGGATGAGATTCTGAGTTTTTGATGTTGTTAGGTTGTCTTAGTTGACACACCTATTCAACATTGCGTGGAGGTTGGGGACAGTGCCTCTGGATTGGTAGGCTGGGGTGATTTTCCAAATATGTAAGAAAAGGAACCAGAGGATGAGTTCCAACTTCAGGGGGATCACTCTTTTCAGCCTCCCTGGGAAGGTCTATGCTGGGGTATTGAAGAACAAGGTCCATCCTTTGGTCAACCCTCAGATCCAGGAGAAGCAATGCAGATTACATGCAGACCCGCTCTTCACCCTCACAAGGATACTAGAGTGGTTGTGGGAGTTTGACCAACCAGTCTACATATGTTTTTTGGACCTGTCCGGTTTGGTGACCTCAGGATCACATTGATGTTTTTGGCAGATGATGTGATCCTGTTGGCTTCATCGGGCTGTGACCTGTAGCATGTGCTGGGAATATTTGTAGTTGAGAGTGAAGCAGCTGAGATGAGGATTGCTACCTCCAATTCTGGGGTTATGGTTCTCAACTGGAAAAAGGTGGATTGTTCTGTCTAGATTGGGGATGAGTTAATGCCTGAAGCGTAGTAGTCTATGCATGTCGGGGTCTTGTTTACGAATATGGGAAGAAAGAAGTAGGAGATTGAGTAATGCAGATGCTGTAGTATTCTATCATAGTAAAAGAGAGCTGTGCTGGAAGGCAGAGCTATCCTGTATACCAGTTGATCTACCCTTGCCTATGATCATGAGCTTTGGGTAGTGACCGAAAAAAATTATATTGCATATTCAAGCTCCAGAAATGAGTTTCCCTCATGGACTGTCAGGGTTCAGCCTTAAAGATAGGTTGAGAAGCTTGGACAATCGGAGGAACCCAAAGAAGAGCTGCTGCTCCTCTGGATCGATAGGAGCCAGTTCAGGTAGTTCGGGCATCTATATAGGATACATCCTGGAACCCTCGCTGGGGAGGTGTTTCAGGCATTTCAACTGAAAGGAGACCCTGGGGCAGACCCAGGACATACTGGAGAGATTATCCCTCAAGTGGCCTGGGAATGCCTTATTATCCCCCTACTTAGAGTGCTGCCCTTGTGACCTGGCAGAACATTTATTTGTATAATCCAATGTGTATTTGCCTTGAAGATTTAATTCATCGTTTCAAATACTGTGTCTTGTCACCTCTTCCCATGAATTGAAAATATCATAATTGCCACTAGTTGCACTAAAAGAGAATTAGACAGCTGACATTGGCAAACATGCATCTAAATATAAAAGTTGCCTATAGTCAAGAGATTGTGAATGTGCATAATGGCACTCTTGCTAGTGACTGTAAAGGGAAGGATTAGAATATAAACCTAGTTATATAGGAGCAATTTTTATGGACCACCAAAATTATTTTTACATTATTGCATTATGTCCAATGTTTTTGTGTCAGGTTCGGTGCCCGGATGTCCCTGTCCCATTTGTTTGGTCCCTGTTTGGCCAACAGGTGTCGCTGGTCATCATATTGCCTCTGTCTTGTAACCCTAAGCCCCTAGTGTGTTGCTCAGCTCCCTAGGCTGCTATGTAGCTCAGTGAGTTACATGAGGGGCTCCTCTCTAGTTGTAAGTTCAAGGCTAGCCTTTCTCACCTTTTCTTTAATTTATTGGATTTTATTTTATCCTTAGCTTTTGGTCCCTTTATCTTTGCTTTTGCTTTATGTCCCTGTTTATAGTCTACCCTGCCCATGCCTTGTTGAATTATGTTATACTTATGTTCCTAGTCCCTCCTACTTTAGTTAGCCTTTAGCATTTGTTAAAATTTTATAGTTTCTTGTATGTGTTCATTTGTAAGTTATTCCACCTGTTTCTTGTTGTCCCGTGCCTGTCTCCATTGGTTAATTTGGTTATGGTCCACACCTGTCCCTTGTTAGCCTTGATGTCTGTATGTATTTAAGTGCTTGCCCTCATCCTGTTCTTCAGTCATTAGTCATTATGTTTTAGATGTAATTTTTTTCTGTGGTTATTTCCCCATTTGGCTCTTAGTTTTGCTCTGTTTCCTAGTGAGTTACTTTGTGGTTCTTTTTTGTTAATTCTTATTTTTCATATTTTTGTTCTTAACCCATGGTGCCTTTATTTTGTGGTTTTCCCCTTTGTGTTCTGTCTTGGTTAATAAACCCCATTTATGTGGTGAGCCGCTCCATGGATTGTCCCTCTTTTCCTTTCTTACCATAACACTGTACCCTTGGTCTGTTCTTCCTGCACTGTGGGTGAATAGGTAAATGTAAAAACTACATTTGCGGTGTTGTCCAGTGTTCCTAACGTAATCAGAGCAGTCGGCTCCACTGACGTTGGGATACAGGCACCTCAAATCAAATTCAAGTTTATCAAATGCACAAAAGTATAGCATACCACAGTAGATGCAAGCAATGAAACGACTTCTAATTAAACTACTTTTGTTAATCGAAAACCATTCCATTTCATTAATGTGCAAGTAATCTGTGAAGCTGACATGACCTTCACAAATATAGTAGCTGAATGGTCTGGGTGAACTTATAATTTGTTCATTATGAGTCTCACGTACCACATCAGTATCTCCTGACTTCTCTGGCACAGCACCACATAAGATGGCATCCCTTATTATAGATGCTATACACATGTCGAAGTTTGAGGGTGAAGATGTGGGTTTGCATCCGACACAGTCACACTGGCCCTGTGTGCAGCGAGTCGTGTCTTCAGATCTGACCAGTTTTTTTCTGGGACTTTTTGTGCAGGAGAATTTATGCAATGGTGATTTGTTGCCATTTAACACACTTTTCAAGATTTAACTTTATCATCATTGCACAGTACACAGACTGTGTACAAGTACACAGACAGTGAAATGCAATCCAAAGGTGCCACAAATAGCGGTACAATATATACGTGTGAGATAAACAAACAGTTGGTTGTGATAAATGTTATTATTAATATAACATTTTGCCATGCCTCCATCTCACACTGTTCAAAATTCCTCTGCTTTGTTTATTATTTACCGTCGCTATCATGTGACTCTACTACCAGAATAGGTTTATTTGCATATTATATGACCATGAAGTTCATTTGCATAAACAATTTATGGTTATTTGTGGGTGGGAGGGTAGATTTCCATGCTTGTGCATGTATGCACATTTACAAGATAATTTTGATTTATCAAAGCATAGTTGCCTAAATTGCATGCCAGACTGGATATGTCTGATTTTTTTTGTGCATACATTTCTTTTTCTTTTCTTGTGTATCCATTTGTTCATGCTCCTGGACTTCTGGCATCCTCTCTGTTGTGATGGGAAAATTGCTCTTCGAAGGGAACCAGACCTTATAGCTCCATTCTCTTCCTCCTTTCATGGTTCTTTTTTTTTCTTAGGTGGGAGATGTCATTAGGTTTATATGTGAAATAGTCACTAGGATATAATAGGGTAAGATTCAGATCAGATTCAGACTTGGACATCTCACCAATATAACTTTATTTCCAATTTGTGGACTAGGTTTAACAGCACAAAATTACTTATCCATCTGCTTTGTCAGTGAATTTAGTACTTTGAATTTACCCTTGGTATGAAATGTGTTATGTAAGTATAATTCCCTTGGCTTGAATGCAATTCATGCATTCAAAAACAATTATTAACACAAAATCTGCTCCCTCTGTGTTTAAGGAACCTAACACAACAACAATAGTCTACGTCTGGTTCATGTAAAGGGGAGTGGAGTGGATTTGGAGCAAGCAGTGAGATTTGGGGGTAACAATAAAGAAAACGGCTTTCAAGTATGACTCCTTTTGTTTGTACCTAAGAGCCGTGTAACAGAATCGGATCGTTTGCAAATGTAACAACACTACCTTTCTGTCAGAGCGGTTAGACCTATGTCAGGATCAGGATCGAAGCAGTCTGTCCAATTCCATGAAGGTTTCATGGGGGAGATTCAGGGAATACAGGTGTACATAGCTGTAGTCACCAGGCACAGCTGTGGTGAGGGAGAAGCAGCAGCCCTTCGTGGCAGTCATTCTTCCGGCTGTCTCATTTGGAGCAAACTTGCTCACTTGTCCTCTTCTTTCTCTGACTTTTTTCTAAGTGCAGGCATTAAACTTAGCCAATTAGCAGCCACCAGTCGTGTCCTATTAGCCAACCATGAGAAAACAACAACAACTGTTGACCTGCATGGTGTAGATTGCCCCCTGCTGGCGTGAGGTGGTCCGTCATGTCACATATGACCTATGCAGCTCCTATGCATCTTTTCACCTTTTCACCTTTACCGGGATTTCTGTTCCTTAAAGGAATGTGAATCTTAGCAAACTTTGTAAAGATTATTTCATGCATACAGTAGCAAATGACACGTTTAATCAGTAAGGATGTCTTGTCAAATCAAGTCAAGTCAAGTTTATTTATAAAGCACTTTAAAAACAACAATAACAGCTGACCAAAGTGCTGGACAAGCAAGGAAATACAATATCTTGTGTAACCCCCCCCCCCCAGGTAACCGGCCCTACGTGGTGCTGACTGCACGGGTGCACCCGGGGGAGAGCAATGCGAGCTGGGTGATGAAGGGCTCCCTGGACTTCCTGTGCAGTGATGACCCAGCAGCGCAAACCCTGCGCGAGGCCTACATCTTCAAGGTTATCCCAATGCTTAACCCCGACGGCGTCATCAGTGGCTCGTAAGTACGCCGCCCTCCAGCACGTCCCTGGCACATCGTAACCCTGACTACCCAAAGCATTCTTCACGGTCCGTGTGAAAGCGCCTTTGACTTAGGTATTCAGTATGCAGTTGCACCGGCCTTCTCTTTGTCGTAAAGCTCCCCTGCCCTATCGACAGGCCGCTCTGTGTAACAGGCAATCGATGTCCTCTCCTGTTCTCCCTCTACCTGACTGCAGACCCTTATTTCGTCGCTCACTGTGGCTGGGCAAAGCCAGCTCCGACCCGCGATCGTTTCATTATCGAGAGCCAAGTGTCTGGGGAGGCCCGGGCAAACGTCATTGATCAGATTGGCTAACTGTATTATGCTGTTTGTCCAGCGCCGAAGAAGCGTGTGAGCATCGATATGAGCCAGTCGCTGCCGGTTGCTCTCTATTGACAAAAACTCATTTTTTCCCTCCTCCGGGAGCACTGTCAATAAAAGCGCTGCATTGATGGGCCGGCTGCTGTGTGTGGAGGTGCTGTCACAGGCTGAGCTGCAGGACGCAGGCAGGAGTGAGAGGGCGTGCAGCTGGAAGTCTGCTTCCCACACACCTGAGGATGGAATTAGCTCTGCTAATTAAAACTGTGTGGGCCACGGTGACCTTATTGGTATCTGGTAACATCTCTGTGCTTTCATGCTTGTGGCCACACCCTCACCCCCCCTTCCTGAAGAGGCAGAGCACCCACTGTTTGCTAGACCTTTCCTTGAACTTTCTGTGGCTTGAAACATGACTGCGGACATCTACAGGGCTGAGGTTTTGATCCCAGCATGAGCTCTGTGCATATGTGGGTGTGGGTGAGTGTGTGTGTGTGTGTGTGTGTCTCCTCACTCTGGAAACTCCTCTTGCCTGCCATGGCACGTCCACATTCATTTGAGGTGATTGGGCTGATTTTCCCTCATTGTGATTGGGTAAATGTTGTGGTCAATGTCCCACCCACCATAGAAATCAATGAAAGGCACTAGGTCACTACGACTCATTTGGTAACAGGTTATCGACGTGTGTTGTAATTTGTATTTTATGTATTTATTTTCATGTACAAACATATTTACTGCTTCAGGTGAAGGTGTAAGATTTTGGAAATGCTCTGAAACAGTTCTGGTGCTCCTTCTTTTGCTGTATGGCTGGATAAATCTGATTTTTTGTGCATACATATGCATGCTCCTCTCCTGGAGCCGACACCTTATCGTGGTGGAGGGGTTTGCGTGTTCCAATGATCCCAGGAACTAAGTTGCCTGGGGCTTTATGCCCCTGGTAGGGTCACCCAAGGCAAACAGGTCCTGGGTGAGGAACCAGACGAAGTGCGGCTCATCAGACCACTTATGATGAGAAATAACATGAATGCACATTTTGCCTTGCCCGGACGCGGGTCACCGGGCCCCCACCCTGGAGCCAGGCCTGGGGGTGGGGCTCGATAGCGAATACCTGGTGGCCAGGTCTGCATGCATGTAGCCTGATCGGGCACAGCCCAAAGAAGGCAAGTGGGTCACCCCTCCAATGGGCTCACCACCTATAGGAGGGGCCAAAGGGGTCGGGTGCAGTGTGAGTTGGGCGGTCTGATCCTCGGCTGCAGAAGCTAGCTTTAGGGACATGGAATGTCACCTCTGCACGAGGTTGTGAGGTTCCGACTAGATATAGTCAGGCTCACCTCGATGCATGGCTTGGGCTCTGGAACCAGTCTCCTTCAGGGGGTTGGGACCCTCTTCCACTCTGGAGTTGCTCACAGGGAGAGGCGCTGAGCAGGGGTGGGTATACTCTTTGCCCCCTGGCTGGGCACCTGTGCGTTGGGGTTTACTGCAGTGGACGAGAGATTAGCCTCCCTTCACCTTCGGGTGGGGGGACGGGTCCTGACTGTTCAGAATACCCATCCTTTTTGGAGGCCTTGGAAGGGGTGTTGGAGAGCGCTCCTCCTGGGGACTCTCTTGTTCTGCTGGGGGACTTCAATGCTTACGTGGGCAATGACAGTGAGACCTGGAGGAGCGTAATTGGGAGGAATGGTCCCCCCGATCTGAACCCGAGTGGTGTTTTGTTATTGGACTTCTGTGCTCATCATGGATTGTCCATAATGAACACCATGTTCAAACATAAGGGTGTCCATATGTGCACTTAGCACCAGGACACCCTAAAAGCGGTGTAGCATCAACTGGGGATGGGGCACTGTTGACCTCAGCTCAGGACGTTGTGGGTTGGTGGAAGGAATAATTCGAAGACCTCCTTAATCTCACCGACACACCTTCCAATGAGGAAGCAGAGTCTGGGGACTTGGGGGTGGACTCCCCTATACGCTTGCAAAATATACACTCAGGGGTTCCTCAAGGCTCTGGATGTTGCAGGACTGTCCTGGTTGACACGCATCTGCAGCATCACATGGACATCGAGGGCAGTGCCTCCGGATTGGCAGACCGGGGTGGTGGTCCCCCTCTTCAAGAAGGGGGCCCAGAGGGTGTGTTCCAACTATAGGGGGATCACACTCCTCAGCCTCCCTGGTAAGGTCTATCCGGGGGTCCTGGAGAGGAGGGTCCGCCAGATTATCTAACCTCGGATTCAGGAGGAGCAGTGTGGTTTTCGCTCTGGCTATGGAACAGTGGATCAGCTCTATACTCTCGGCAGGGTCCTGGAGGGTGTGTGGGAGTTTTCCCAACCAGTCTACATGTGCTTTTTGGACTTGGAGAAGGCATTCGACCATGTCCCTCAGAGAGTCCTGTAGGGAGTGCTCTGGGAGTATGGGGTGCCAGGCTTCCTTATAAGGGCTGTTCGGTCCCTGTATGACCGGTGTTAGAGCTTGGTCCACATTATTGGTAGTAAGTCGGACTCATTTCCAGTGAGGGTTGGACTCCGCCAGGGCTGCCCTTTGTCACTGATTCTGTTCATAACTTTTATGGACAGAATTTATAGGTGCAGCCAGGGTGTTGAGGGTGTCCGGTTTGGTGACCTCAGGCTTAGGTCTCTGCTTTTCTTCTGTTGGCTTCATCAGACCATGACTCTCACTGGGACAGTTCGCAGCTGAGTGTGAAGCGGTTGGGATGAGAATCAGCACCTCCAAATCCGAGACCAAAGTCCTCAGCTAGAAAAGGGTGGGGAGTGCTCTCTCCGGGTCGGGGAGGGGGTCCTTCCCTAAGTGGGGGAGTTTAAGTATCTCGGAGTCTTGTTCACGAGTGAGGGGAGGATGGAACGGGAGATCGACAGGCAGATTGGTGCGGTGTCAGCAGTGATGCGGGCGCTGCATTAGTCTGTCATGGTGAAGAAGGAGCTGAGCTAAAAGGCAAAGCTTTCGATTTACCAGTTGATCTACGTTCCTGCCCTCACCTATGGTCATGAACTGTCGGTAGTGATCGAAAGAATGAGGTCGCGAATACAAGCGGCTGAAATGAGTTTCCTCAGCAGGGTTGCTGGGCTCTCCCTTGAAGATAGGGTGAGAAGCTCGGTCATTCAGGAGGGACTAAGAGTAGAGCCGCTGCTCCTCCACATCGAGAGGAGCCAAATGAGGTGGCTCAGGCATCTCGTCAGGATGCCTCCTGGACACTTCCCTTTTGAGGTGTTTTGGGCATGTCCCACTGGGAGGAGAAGATCCAGGACACACTGGAGAGACTATGTCTCTTGGCTGGCCTGGGAATGCATCGGGATTTCCCCGGAGGAGCTGGACGAAGTGGCCGGGGAGAGGGCAGTCTGGGTTTCCCTGCTTAGACTGCTGCCCCCGCGACCCGGCCCGGAAAAGCGGTAGGAGATGGATGGATGAATGGATAGATGGACATTTGCATGCTATCCAGTGACCTGAGACAGACTGGACTCCTTTGATACTGTGTCTCTTTGGAGAATCCTTGGGTCCCACTGGTTTGACTTTGTGTTGAATAAGAGGTTGCTCAGGGAGTCCCGAATGAGGCACATTACCTGCATTGTGAGGGAGCATCAGTTACGGCACTACTGCCACATGGTGCGTTTCCCTGAGGGTGATCCGGCTCGCAGGTGCCTCATTGCCAAGGACCAGGCCAAGGCGACGCCCACGTAATACTGGGCTGCGGCAGATAGGCGGCCATTTCCAGAAGGTGGGACTGGATCGTGTATTACCCTGGGGGGTTGCTAACCGGGATCCCAAGGTATTTCATAGTGTGGAGGGTGCGGCAATGCAATTACCAGTGCATGATCCCCCAACCTGACCTGATTATTATTATTATCATTATCATTCTGCATTACACATTATCTTTGTGAAGGTGCAGTAAAAAACATGTAGATATGCACAATATAGCAGGTAACATAATAGTATCGGTTAGAGATTAAATAATATTGTTGAATATTGGAGAATGTGTGTATAGTTAAAAAAAATTCATCAATTAATAAGTGAGCTGTTTTAAATCCAATTAGGCAGCAGTATAATTAGTTATGTATTATTCATTAAAGTTTGCACTTTATTTGTTTTGAAGTTTTCCTCCATTGTTTGTACGTGAGCTCTGTATGCACTCTCCAAGCCAATCATATTCATGTCCATCCTTGGTTGTTGACAGTGTGGCTTGTTCATGAGAATTTTAACAAAAAACAGTGAGAGGCGAACAAACAAACCAGCACCGATGGCCAGAAGACATTGGTCTTTGGTGTTTGGAAATATTTTGGTTGAGAAAAAGCAACTGATTTGTTGGCAGTGTCTGCTGGCAGAACTCACAGCAACAAGTGTAATAGAATCTGATTATGCTGCTGCTCTTAATTTTATATGTACATTTAGGTTTCCACGGTTGTTGTCAAAATGTTCTTGAAATTCATAAAATTTTAAATAAGTGTGAATTGTCAGTTTACCAGTAGAGACTTTTTGGCAGGTTATTCAGAATGCAACCTACTGACTCCCCCTCTTGGTAGGTAACATCATTTCTCAGAATTTCCACCTGGGATCACTACAAGGCATCCATCCATCCATCCATCCATCCGTCCATTTTTTGTAACCGCTCGTTCTATTCAGGGTCGCGGGGGGTCTGGAGTCTATCCCGGAGACTATGAACGCAAGACAGGGAACAACCCAGGATGGGTTGCCAACTCATCGCAGTGTCAATACAGTGCATTTTAATCTTAATAACAAAGTTCCATTTGTCTCTAGTTTGTTTTGGGTAAATTTTAAACTCTTTTAATACTCGCACTCAAACCTTTTTTGTTTTAGGAATATCATAATATTTATTGCAAATAATTCAAATGTTTCCAGTTTTTCCAATATCGTTTAGCCCTAGTTTCTAGGCTACTTGAAGTAGCTTGTAAACCAGCAAAGTACTGTTAGGATTGTGTTAATAGAAATCGCTATTTGCCATAACTGCCCAAGGCACCGGCTATTAAACATTATTGAATGCCACTGCAATTTAGAAATCTCACAATTTCAAGTAAATTTCAAATTCAGTTTAGTTTCAGTTTCAATTTAATTTAATTTAATTTGATTTACTCAAGCTACTTTTCTGTGTTTTATCTTTTTGCAACAAGTAATCCCATTTTTCATTATCCTTTTGCAACAAGAAGTAGTCTTATTTTATATGGAAAGAAAGAAATATTTTGATCCTTGCACATTTCTTCATGTGGGGTGGGGGGAGAGGGGTTTACTGAATATTACTTGAATAAATGCTGGCAGAATTGAACTATTAATTCTGCCTGAATTATCCATCTCCAGTACTGTCCGATATTCATTAACAATCAGTAGATATATTTAGGTCCAATGTGTCAATCTTGGCTGATATTGCCGGCCGATATTTAAAATTTATCAGTGTTTTATCAATAGTTAGCAGCACCAGATCTAAAGAAACAACTTCTGAAATAATGGAGAGGATTGCATTGGATGACCAGCCGTTTTCTGTGGTGAATGACGAGGGATCACATCGGCTCCTTCATTCATTCATTCATTCATTCTTCATTCATTGGATTCAAAGTACCAGCCTACATCTATAATGCATTTTTAAACCTTTGTTTTCCGCAGAATAAAAAATATCGTATAGGGTTATGAATGGAGATCATAATTTAAGAATAATTAGTCATGCCACTTTACTTTTGACCACCTAAATTACTGTTTGATCACTGTATTTGAAGAAGCACTCTTTACTGTGACTGAGGAATTATAGTGAAGCACCCTGTTTCATATGATCATATCACACACACAGCACACGGTGTATTTTAAGCTAATTAGTAAAAAGAAGTCTAACCCCCCTGCCCCCAATTCCCCCCAGAAAGTGGGGAAACTGGAGGAGGGAACATTCTCGCATGAGTCTGTCAGGTGCCCCTGATAGTTTGCACTGGGGAAATGTGTTTCCTCAGCTTCCCAATAAGACACCTCTGTGTCAGGTGTATGTTTGTGTGTGTGTGTGTGTGGGAACGGGGGGGTAGCTAAATTGAGTTGTGACTTTGAACTGGTTGCTTTAATGTTATCTGTAGGAACAGATCTGGGGGGGGGGGGGGGGGGGTGGC
>JAODLC010000021.1:10225917-10247112 GCA_026781145.1 Hippopotamyrus pictus
GGGGGGGGGGGGGGGGGGGGGGGGTGACGACAGGCAAGGCTGCTCATCTGCAGGGCTGAGCCTCTAAATTGGGGAGAGGTATCCTCTCAGCAACAGGGCATCACGACAGTGCCGAGCATGTGACCAATATGAAACGGGAAGCTCAGGCTGCAAAACTTTCCTGCAGAGTCCTTGGTGTGTAGCCTTTTCGATTTGCTTGACGGGGAGGACATTTCACCTGCGGTGGGGAGGGGAGGGAGTCTGCACCGTGTCTGTGCCTGTGTTTGAGGAGGACGGCAGTGTCAGCTTTAGGTTTTTTTCTAAAGGAAACCTCACCAAAAGGGAGAATAGTAGCAAAAATTTACGCTTGCAATAAAAGAGAACATCATGTTCCTGTTAGCGTATGCAGGCAGACCGGGTTAGCAGGTGGGATTTCATACACTCCGCAGACAGGCCCTTTGCCTGTGAAGATTAGGTACAGCAGGTGCAGGACGGGGAGGTGGCGTAAAAACATTTAGTCTCTGTAATGTTTCCTGCTGTGAATCCCTAAGTCATTCCTTACTCCTGTGATGTTGCCTTAGAAAAAATATATAAATTCCATGCTTTATATGTGTAGCAGTGAGGGATTTGTCTGGGAAATGAACTCTGTGAGTCTTCTTTGAGTGTTGTGTCATATTGTCCGAAAGGCCCGGGTCAGCCTGCTTTTCGCCGGGGCCTTTGATTCCTGTCTGTGTTCAGCTGTGAGGGCCTGCCGCCTTTCAGATTACTGCCCTCTGACTCCAAAGTGAATTTCACTAGAGCACAGAGCTCCCACTCTGAGAAACCGAAGTCCATTATGATTCCCCTAGCTGCCTCGGAAAGACAATACGCTGTTTTAGCCTGTTCTTTGGTTTGGCCGATGAGATTTAGGGGAGCTGAAGTGCTCAGACTCTGGAATTGACTGACTGGCGGGATGGCGGCTCTCCGCTCTCCCCTGTGAAGCTGTATAGCTCATCCTCTGCATCTTCTGGGCCTTGACGGCTGTAATTGTGCAGGGGAGCCGGGGGAAAGGATGCGGTTATGGGCAACCTGTATCTCAGATATTGGTCTGGTCCAGGTGGGAGCCAAGTTGCACCAACTGCCACTTACTCCATTGACCTTGTGGGAAAATTTCAGCGAGGAAAATGTGTTCAGAGGGACTTTCCTTTGGCCAAATTTGAAAAGCAGTAGATGCAAAATGTCCCGCCGAAAAACAAAGAGCCAGCAGTGGGTGCTGACATTAATCAGGGAGAGCTGAAGCTGCAGAATATGATGAGATTGTCTGTCCTGCCGTAATGTGGCTGTGTTGTGCTAATGCTAATTATGACATCCCTAACCCCCACCCTGCCCTAACCATAACCATAAGTAACCAAGCAAAATGCAAGAGTTTTTGCATTTTTAGTTTTTTCATAGCAGTCACCGATTTTTATAAAATAGAGTTTTCCCTTATGGGGACCAGGAAATCGGTCCCCATAAGGGGGAAGAAAATGGATATTTATCTTATTATGGGGACATTTTGATAGGAATATCCGCTCATACACACGCACACACACACACACACACACACACAGAAGACAACAGAAGCAGTGGGGTTAAATCAGTTGGAGTGGGATTAAAATTGGCCCTAGACTTTGGGGGCCTCTCTGGCCACATGATAAATTTTGCAAACTGGGGATGGGGAGGGCATGGTGATTTTTCTCCTTACTTTTACAAAGCCGTCCATTTATATTACTCATCGGCAAAATGCCTAGTATGCTTGTTCAGCCCAGTCTTCAGTCCTTCTAGGAATATAGTCATGGATGTTGTCGTGGCATATTGGACTAATCTTCCAGGAATGACGGAGGTGGACTTTATCTTCACACTATGTACTTTGCTACATCCCATCAAGATTCAGTGATGATTAGATCTGCTGATGAAACCAACCATGGAGCAGGTTGATTGTATCCTGGAGTTCATGTTGCCACTCCTGAATCTTTTCAACTGGCTGCCACTGCCAACAGCTACTGTCGCTTGAACGTAGCCTTTGATGCAATAGGGTGCCAGGTGACTTGTCATGTCAGAGCTGGGCAATTCATCGGATTTTTATTCAAGATAAAGCGATTATCATGCCACGTCTCTTTTCGCAATGATGCTCCCATGTTGTCTTTGTCATTAATCCAGCGTGCCCCTTTTCAGCCCCCTTTGATTTGTTTCTCAGATGAGTTCAAGGAAATCTGCTGTTAAAAATACAGTTTTTAAAATTTCTATAAATGAACGATATTTCCAAAGTCAGTGAGTAAGCATGTTAAATAATCATGATCAAATTACATTCTAATTAAGTTCATATATTGACCAAAATAATTGTGATTATGATTTTTTGTGGTAATCCAGCAACCCTAGAGCACATTTCTTTTTCCCTTACATAGAGGCCCAGCTTTTGTGCTCCTTACACCAGGTTAGGCATCTTTGTTCATTGGCTTTGGATGCAGATGGTTTCTAAACTACCACCCTCCCACAAATTCCAGTGAAATTAAGGATGTAGTCTTTGTTGAGACTTTGCTGGGTCACAGATGTACTGATTCTGTTCTCTGTTAATTTGGGAGGCCACACAATTCTGCTGTTAAGCACGGATCCTTCTGTGGTTCCCTCAGTCCCTGTCGGTGAGCTTTGATTTGTGATCATGATTCTTCTTTGCTGTTGTAGTATGTCTCTATTTAGCGTATGCTGTCATAATTTATGAGACTGCTCCCCTTGACACAATAAATCATTTTGCAGTTTTTGTGACTCTTCAGTCCCTTTTGAAGGCTGCTAGTGGCCTCATATTGCTTTGAAAGCCCAGATATCAAAGTGCTGATTGTCAGCTCTCTTTTATAGGTGACACTTCTGCTAGCTGGCATTCAGCCTAATATGACTCACCTTCATAGAGGCTTTGTAGTTCTGATCTAGTTACTGTGATCTAGTCCTTATTCATGTACTTTTTCTGTTATTTTGTCTATGTCCACCTACTATTTGTGCTGCACGTATGCCACAGTATCATTTGGTAACGCATTATATTAACTGCACCTTATTAATGCGTGGGATATTCATTGCACCTTCATAATGCATGTAGAAAATTCATTAGCAGGTATGCAAGTATACCTTAGCATCCAAAAATCCCTTAACAACTATAATATACATTAAAAACAAACATTGTATGATAATAAAAACTTTATAATAGTATAATCATATATTTTTTGTTATTAATGTATAAGCTGTTAAGTTATGTTAGGATGTTAAAGTATACTTGTTTGCTGCTTATGAATATTCTATGAATGCATTACAAAGGCATTACGAAGATGCAGTTAATGCAAAGTGTTACCTATTATTTTTTACTGCTGTTTTTTGAAGTGTCTTGAAATTAATGTCGTGATGGGTGGCTTAGAGGTGACCTGTGCTCTTTCATGTATGCCCTGCTTCAAGTCCTGCTCTGTCGATGCTTTCCTTATATTCCCATGCTTTTCCCTCTGGATGCTGGTTGGCTCCTGCCCTGTTGTTTGCTGTTTCCTAATCTGTTGCCTCGTGATTGTTGGGAGCCCTATGACCACGCCTGGACTCACTTTGCACCCAGGGCCAGCTGTAATGAACCTGCAGTGACCTTTCAAGGATGAAGTGGTTGATGAGTGAGAGAGTGAGTGAGTGCTTGTGTTCAGTGTGGTCTCTGAGTAATGAATATTAAGATGGTTAGGTTAATGATAATCAATTAGCAAATGTATTTCAATGACAGGCATGAAGGTTAGTGAATATTATGCAGCATTGCAGATATACTGTATATATTACAGCTATGAATATAAATACAATGTAATTTAAAATGTTATTCGCCGTTTAACCTGGTTATTTTGACCTTACTATCAATTATGCAATTAATGCAGCACATCAGGTCAAAATAGTTATTCATAAGTGGGTGTGATAATTATAACTGCTGTCTTTACACAAAGTGTCTTCCTTACCAATATATTTAAAATGATCAAGCCCATAATTATGAAACTTATTGTCAAGAGAATTTATAAGAGAATGATATACAGAGGATGTCTTCTGTAATATATTGTATATCCATACCTTTTCAACGCATGTTCATTTGCACCTTGGCTGTCTATTAAAAATTACAATGCATTAATATCAGTTTGCAATCTATAGTGAGTGAAATATTTAGCTCTGTGTGTTGTGGAGTTTCTGTGATGTTGCGCTCTCAACAAGTAAATCTGAAGGTTTTTATCCACCCCATGCGAAAGCAGACATTTATAGTGAAATCACAATACAGGTAGATTGACACAAAAGCCTGATCACTGAACACCCCCGTACACATAAGATGTGACAGCAAAATAAAAATGCAAAGCTTGTATCAAAGTCATTTTCAGCCAGGCTGAGCCTCTCCTTCCAAGTTTCCGGAACCTTGCTCAGGCTGTGTTCACCCAGCTGTGCCGTGATTGCCTGTTGTTTGGGACAAACCGAATAATTCAACAATTCCCAGTGTCAATGGGAAATGGCTGACTTCAATTATACTGGAAAGAGTTCTGCCATTTTCCTGAATGGGCACACTTGTTCCTTCCTTCCAGCAGACAGGAGACCCCTTGGCCTAACACGGACCGAATGTAAAAAGCTTGACCCCATTTCATTGTGCTGACTTAGAGACAGAATTCATTTCCAAGGTCTTTGCTGGGCAGTTCATATCTGTGACTCATACTGTCAGTTGAACTCTTGCCATTGGGAGAAGTAGCCCAGAAACATTCTGTGTGTGTGTGTGTGTGTGTTGCCTCCCTCTCTCTCTTTCTCTTGAAACGTGATTGCTTTTCAGCTGAAATCAATCGTTTTCTCCTCCAGCGCTTCTTGGCATTGCATCCCTTTTCACTTTTCCTTCCGCTGCTTGTTGACTTCAGGCTTACTGAGAGAATAGCTGTTCATAGACCATCAGCGGTTTGGTGAATAAATCCAGTGGCTCTTTCATGCCCTCAAAGCACTGGACACTCCAGATGCACATTGTGTTTTATCATATTCCCAACATCTGCTCACTACCTGTTTGCTCTTCATCAAAGCACATTATCATAATGTACTTTTGTATGGAGGTTGTGTGTGTACCAAACTACATTATCTATTAAATACACCAATACAGAGAATAATAAATATTGAACTTGTTTATTATCTGCGCTACCCTATACAGTACATTGTATTTAATTAATTTTAGGGTTTTGAGTTGGAGGATTATGTTTGCTATTGCCTTTCAAAAATTTTAGGAAAAAGGTTTCATTGCAGTATTTTTTTGCCTGGGTTTTATTTTTCATGAATAAAAAATGATTACTGGTCATTTCATCATACTGTCACTTCTTGGACCATTCAGATGAAAAAGGAATCCCATGTGGAGGTGACCTGTACAAACACAAACCTGTGGGAGGAGCCGCTCTAGTGCAGAGAGGAAATGCAGAGCTATTCCATGGTTTTACCCTGTTGATGCGCTTCAGCGTGTGACACCGGTGCTCTGTCATGCTGCTTGGAGACTGGCCCGTGATAAAGGGAGCTTCCCTCCGTCATTCGTCACTCCACCAGGCCGTCGCCAAGCACCTGGGCACTAGACCACGGCGGAGCCCCAGTTGTGACCTCCTCCTGAGATTCTGTCTGGAACCAGCCACTCGCCTCTATCTGACAACAAATAGGGAACACCCACGAGCCACCTCACAGCAGGCTGATAATCATACACAACTGCAGCCTCCTGCGGGTTTTTTATAAGGTTCTGGAGTCACACACTGGCATTTTAAAAGGAAAAAGAAGCACTTCATTAATTATGCACTGAATTTACAAGCCACTTGTAAGAGCCCAGCATTTCTGATTCATGATTCTGGGTGCTGTTATTCCCATCTGGGGAAGGTCAGAACAGGAAACACAAAAACAACGATGAGAAACAAAACAAACATGAAACTTACTTCTTAAGTCACCAGGCTGATACCAAGACCACCTAAAATGCAAGCAATGAGAAGTTTTTATTACATTAAGAAGCTGCTTTCAGATGTGGACCATGCCATAATAACAAACAGAATGAAAGTGCATTTTCCAACTTAAAAAGGAAACAAAGGGAATGTTATAGGGTTACTTCTCACTTTCTCACAAGAATATCTAGCAAAAGGGCTCTGATCCACGAGGGGTTTTACAGCTAAGAAGCGGCGACACTGAAAGGCTCTTGCGGTAATTCTCAGTATGGATATCTGCCTTCCTGAATGGTGGGTGTGACTGGCACGGTGAGAGAGAGAGCTTCCCCCCACCCCGGCCAGCGAAAAAAAAAAAAACCCTCAAGCTGTTAGCTTTTGATCAGCCGCTCCCCCTTCCTTTCTTCATGCGTGGATTGACACAGGGCACACAAGTATGGCCCAGTCATGGGTCATAACAAGAGTTAATTGTGCCTATTATGGATTTTAAATATTGAATTCCTACTTCAATTGGCTCTTCAGATTATGTGAAGGTAATTTCTTATGGGGTGAAATACCATCCCAGATGAGAGAGAAGATGGATCCTCGAAAGTCAAAGAAGCCCAACTACTTAATCCCTGCCAGCTCCTCTTACCGCTCCCTAAAAGCCCTGGTTTTCTGCTAACTTCCCATTGTGGCTCTTCTTCACCGAGCTGTGGGGTCTGTCTGTTGTAGTTAGCTGCTGTTAAATGTCATTTTCCTTTTACGGAGACCTTCAGAAGACGAACAACAGATGACGACATGCTTAACCTTTCTTAACAATATTTATTTTTAGAGCAATTTGTGATTGACTTAAATTCAAGGGAAACATGCTTATACTTTTTCCAGATAAAACACCAATGAAAAGTAAGCCCCATATACCAGTTTGTTTTTCAAAGAGAAGTATAATTATGACAAGATGTAACAGACAGAACTTTGAACACAGACTTGAGAAGCAACCGGCTTTTATTTGGTGCTTCAGGGTGGACAAGCAGAGAGGGAATGGGCAGTAGCGTGGTCGTATGTCAGAAAGCAGTTGGCACCGGGGAGACTCAGGGACAGGATACCAGACGTGAACTTGTGAGGCAGAATCGAGGTCAAAAACCGTGGATCAGTCCGGGGATGGAGGTGTCACACAGGAGGGACACACACTGGGGAACTTCACGGAGAGGATGGGCAGGAGGGGAGTGGGTATATACACTGGGGAACTTCACGGAGAGGATGGGCAGGAGGGGAGTGGGTCCGGGTTCGAGGGCAAATCGGGCAGGGCAAGCAGGGCGGGTAGGAGCTAGAAAAAGAACACAGGTTAGTTTGCTCAGCACGTCTTATCAAGAATGGACAACACTTCGCATCCATCCATTGATTGCGCTGAGTTAAACAGATCACTGTGTCTTTGCATTCTCACAAGGAAGGAAATGGATCACAAGATGAGAAGAAATGCATTTTTTTCTGGAACAAGATATTCCTAAGATATAAAGTAAAAAACTGAAAGTGATCTCTTCTGTTAATCCAAACCTCTGAATGTTAAAGTATTCATATTATTTGGTCATTATTAGAGTTTGGAGGTTGGGGTCATGGTTCGTGATTAGACCCATATCCAGAGTTGCAGGTTTGGCTCCTGTCCCCAGCTCTGTGTGTGTGCAGTTTCTATGCTCTTCGTGGGTTTATAAAGGTTGCCGTCTACTCTTTAGGAACGAACAGATTAATTATTCTTAGTCACCCATAGTGTACGTGTGTGTGAATCCTGTTTGACCGACACCCTGTGCAGGGAGTTCCCTCCGGCGCGCATCCTGAAAGAGGCTCCAGGCTCGCCATGACCCTATAAAAGACAGACAGATGGATTATTAGATTATATAGAGCCGAACCAAACATCTATGTCCATATCCTGCTTCATTTAAAGTGAATGACCAGTGTCATAATGAAAAACAAAGTAGACTAATGACTTAGGTAACTTACTTGAAGCTGCCATCTATAATTACCTTCATAATGCATTATAATGGTCGCTATAAGAAATAATAAACCATTACAGTATCTTCTATTGACAGTCATAAGGCATTATAGTGTTAATTATAATAATTCATAACCTCCTATAAAGCTGTCATCTATAATGCACTATAGGTGCCTTCACAATGCATTATAATGGTGGGTATAAGAATTAAGGATGCTTTGTACTGCATTATGAAGGTATCTACAGTTCATTATAGATGAAAGCATCATAAGGCTATAATCTGTTTATAATGTGCCTTTTTATAAACATTCATAGCCATGTTTATAATGTATTATGAATACATTGTAAGATTCATAGATTCTTATAGACTTGTCATTCGTAAAAAGTGTTATCGTAACTTGTCAGAAAGCTCATACAGCCTGGGATGATACTAATACTTTATAACAGTGTTTTCCAATCCGGTCCTCGGGGACCTGTGGATAGGAGACCGAGAAGATAAGTGTCGCTGATGAGCTGGATTGTTAACTATGGTTTTTAAGTTTGTTTATAGTGTGGTTTATCACTGCCTACAATATATGACAGGGGTCTTGTTGATTCTCATAGGCAATGTAAATGGTTTAATTAATGGTAATTAGATCATATTGAATGACAGCATCCACAGGCTGACTAACATCACTCGTCTTCCTCTGGAGAAGACCTTGTGTCATCTGAGTACACAGTTGATGAGTGCATTGGATTTCCCAGAATTCATGAATATCATTTGAGCATCCTGATTTTCTCTAGTTCCATGTGTCCTTATGTCAACAAGGGAGAGTCATTTCTTTAACCAACATCACTGTTTTGGTCTGTTTTTTCTCGTTTTCAAACTGAAGGCTTCCAGCCATCCAGCTGGGAGTGGAGTTTGGCTCACTGGGCTAAGTCATACAAAATAAAGACACACCCTTACATTGTTCTGTACAACCTTTGCAGGGGAGCATATTCCTATGTTTGATATCTACGACATGTCCCTTAACAAAAGGCATACACAATAAAATAGGTACTACAAATCTGTTCACCTTACCGCTTAACAGAAAAAAGCTGGTTTTAATTAATGTGGTGATGTCATACAATAAAGTCTGTGATTGGTTAAAGAAGTGTACAGTAACACAAGCCCCTCCCTTGCTGACCCAGGGATGCATTGAACTCTGGACAATCAGCACATGCATTTCATTAGATTATGGCAAGTATGATGTGCTGTGTATGATTTGCTTCTGATAGGTTTTTTGGACTGTAGCGTGAGTGCATGTTTACAGCAGTTCTGTGAAAACAGCTGGTGTATGGGACAAGGATATATTTGCCAGATATTTGTCGCATCGATGCCAAATACTCACCAAACCCATGAGGACACATGCAGCTAGACTTGCGTTTGGCATCAGAACATCAGGCAAGAGCTCCCATCAAGCTTATGGTTACAGATGTTCAAATGCATGAACCTGCTTCTCATTCACAGATAACATCAGTCCACATTCATTTTAATGCTTGTAGCAGACATTTTGTACCATGGTATTTTTTTTTATAGATTTTGTAATTGCCATTTAGATAAGTTTTGTATTAGAAACTGCTAAGATTGGTTTTATAAAGGTTTGTGATACAGTCTTGTGTGGTAATAACCAGTGTTACAGATGGGAGTGGTGGAAGGACGAGGGACTCTGTGACTTTATCACTCTTTATACTCGACTGGATGGTTGAAACAAAATCTTAGTCTCGATTTGTACTTTCGGAACCTGAGCTTTCCACCTCTGATAATAATAATGGAGGAGGGAGGCTTCACAAAGGGCAGACAGTTACTTCCCAAATCCAAGATGGTGGTTGTACCATGTGACATGCAGTATTCTCTAGAAGATGACATAATGCCCCATAGGGCTCCATATCATTACAGACTTGCACAGCTGTACCTACTGAGTACTTTCAACGATATAACACTGATAGAGGTCATTACTTACTGATTTCTTTATTATATTTATTGTGATAAAGCACAATCCTCATTTTAATGAAGGTTTCTTGGCAATTGAATAAATGGCTCAGAGGGGGCTTACGATTCCCTAAACCGACTCTGCCATGTGACCATCATTGTCACCAGCCTATCAGGTTAGAGTTGTCATGACATTTAACAAAACAATGCCTGTAGTAGCGGAAGTAAACTGTCACGCCCACGGGGGCGGGGCTCGACGGGGACAGCTCCTCTTCCCCTAATTAGACTTCCTTTAAAAGGGGAGGGAAACCATTGAGCACTGGCGAAGTATTGAGCTAATGAGAAAAGGCCATACCGAGTGTTCTCTTGTCTTCTGTCTTCCTGAATCCCCGTACCTTACCTATTCCTCCTTTGTCGGATCCTTACCTGTTGTACCTTCCTCCCGCGGTCCAGCTCCCGTCCCTAACTCTCCTGCCCTGCTGAGCCCGGCTTCGTCTGTCCTCCCACCCTCGTGTTCGTCCGTCTCGAGCCTCTTCATTGGACTGATTACCTGGCAACCGACTCTCGCTCCCGCACAACAACCCGATCTTCGTCTTCCGATTTCAACCTTGTTCACCTGCCTGTCATTCGTAGCATTAAGGTTCTGTTATCCTTGCAGTCCTGGTCCGCGCCTCTTTCTCTCCCCTACTGTGACATAAACAAATTAAAGTACCATTTTAAAATGCTTCCAGCTCATTTCACGTCATGGCCTCATATAAGGAGGCTGCATTCTGCGTGGATAAACTGTGAAGTTATTGCATGTTTTAACCTTTGTGCTATCCACCTTGTGTAGGGAGATATCATTGCTGGTGTCGTTTTTATAGGCCCAGGTAATACTGAAATGGCCGTCGCTAATAAGTTTGTAATGTGGCCTACCAGATACACCAGGCCAAAAAGAGCCACGCTATACAGGGTCACGTAGGAATTAGGATCCTCCTGTGTGCTTGAAAGGAAATTGTCAGTCAGGTCCATGCCATACATCCCCGGAGGGGGGGGGCTTAACCGCATCCGCCGTGTCCTGTGGGTGTGAAAGCCAGTTTTCTCAGCATCCCACCCCCCGCCGTAACCACAGCCTCACAGGCTGCTGGGTTTTCTGTATGAAGCTTTAAAGCGACTGTTACTGCGTGCTGAGCAGGTGGAGGCCGGGGAGTCTGGCTATTGAGTCATCACTTTCATTTGCCCGTGTGATGTCGTGCTGAGGTCACATAACGCATCATCACAGCGCTACATCAGGAGATGCACATGAAGCGAAACACCTATTGGTAGGTGATTAATCACTGATGATGCATCATGGTCAGTGGTTAAGGGATGTAAAGAGGAAATTCTTAAAGCTGTTCCCACCCATGTCTCCTACACACTCAAGTGCTTGGGTGCTGCTGAGAAGCCCCTCCCCACGTTCCAGATTCCTTTCTGGGCATTTTAGTTCCTGCTAATGAAAGGTGATTGGCAGCTAATTGCTCCTTCTTGCAAAACTGTAGCAGTCAGTAATAAAATCATTTTTACTCTTTATGATTGAGTCATTTTAAAGTTTCGACTCGTTAGGAGGAGGACTGAGCGCTGGCTGAAGTGAAAAGTGCTCGCGTCGCATTGTAACACTGTGCTGTGCTGTCAGAAAGTAGCTGCTTATGTACCGTCTCTAAGTGAGAATTATTAAAATGGAATACATGGGTAATATATGAGCAACTCTAATATTGAAATGAGAAAAGTATCTACATATTAATAGAATAAATTAAAAATACGGCCCTATAAATGACGTAATTGATATGTATTTGCCCCTTTGTGGTGACACTCTGATCTAGGCGAGGTGTGTTTTTGAGTGGAAATTAAACTTTGTGAGGTAAAACAAAAAGTGACTGAGGAAACGCTTTGGGGCTTCAAATGAAGGTTGTAAGCAGCTCAGAAGTTACAGAAGGTTTGAATTTTTAACCTTCTCTGGGGCATATTTAAGGCCTTTCTAACAAAATGGGGGGGAAATAGGTGTTGTGGACATCTTACCTAAGTGGTGAACTGGGTAAGAATGACACCTATGAGTGAAGTGAGCAGGACGTCAGTATTAGCACATCTACAGCTTCATAAGACTGTTCAGAAATCATTCTCTTCATCAGTCTGCACATTTACATGTTTGGGAGAGTAGAGATTGATATCATTCCTGAGAAAGGCCAATCAATTATGTTTGGAGTTTGTCCAAAATCATGTGACTGAGAGTCATGTGACTTTTCTGAGGAACAATGTGTTGTCTGATCAACTTAAAGCCGACTCCTTTGGCCTGACTGAGAAGCACTCACCAAACATAGGCCATCTCCCAGGTATCATCTCCAGCATGGTTGGGCTCCTTCTCATGCCCTTGCCCTTGACGAAAAGATGGACAGAGTCAAATAAAGGAAAATCCTCAAACAAAGTCTGTTTCAGGTAGTGGCAGATGAATCAGGGAGGATTCATGCGCTGACTGGACTCTGACCAAAAGGTAGGGGCGGCGTAAACGGAATGCAATCCTCGAATGATTGAGGGCCCCATACACGAAAAGGGCCTTGGGACATATGGAGGTCTGCTGTGGTCCTGTACTCAGCCTTTGTCAGGGGGCCCAGGATTTCTAGCCTTGTCCCTGCTCAAAGCCCCCAGCAGACACAACGAAGAAATGACTCAAATTCCTGAAGGTCAGTATTCTGGACTGACTCAGCCAGAGTGAAATGGGCCAGATATAAATTCCACTGGGAACTGTGACCTGAAAGTTACCAGCCACTCTCACTCTCGGTCTGACATGATAAATTTTAGTGAGTTTTTCTGGAATCATTTGCAAAAAACTCCAAAAAGTAGAAGTGCAAGGCTCATGCAGACAGGCACAAGAACTTAGAGCTCTAATTGCAGCCAAAGACCCGTCTTTGTGGTGATTACTTTTCTAAATGAGACACATAAGTCTTATTCAGCTTTTTTTTTTTAAGATCAGATATTTTTGTGTTGGCGGTGAGGGGCCTCTGAAGGCTCTGAAAGAGGGCCAGTACAGTGAATCAGCAGATAGTACTGCTGCCTCACGTCTCCAGGGCTGTGCTCTTCACTCCCTGTGTTCATGTTCCTGTCCTAGTTCCTTACCTCATTCTAAACTCTAAAGTATGCTGATGAATCAGACTGTTCTGTGGCTGGGTTCAGTATATCGATCGATGGAAGATCTTTCCATAAACATGCCTCCTGCCCTTCAGTCAGTGCTTTTCCACACAATCACATCTCCTGGCTATTTCATACAGTACCTGCTTACGCAAGTGTATGAAGTCTACAGGGAAATTATGAGCTCCATACTGGGCGCAAAGGTAAATAATTTATTTGCAAGTGCCTTCTTATTCACACAGGGAACAATGAACGTCACTCTGTGACTATTATAATTATTTTAAAAGTCAGTTATTTTTGAAAAAATAAAATCAACATTGTTGGGGGTCCTGCATTCATGTTTTTACCGCAGACATGCCAAGAAGAGGATGGTGTTTAGATAGGAAAGAGAAGGCTTGGTGATGCAATTCATCACATGGGGAAAGATACGCTGCAGCAGAAATCAAGACAAAATAAAATAAAAAAAACCTTTCTGCAACATTTGTTAGAGGTCGTGCAAAAGTTTGGGCTAAGTTTCCCAGAGAGGTGGTTAAATTTTAAAGCTGCTTCCAAGAAAGTAGAAAAATTGGGAATTACAGCACGTTCAACTTTCACAAGTTCGATGCAGTTATTTTGATTATATTTTCTCTCCTCTTTCTAGGTGTAAAGCATATTCCGCAAAGGAAAATAAGTGTTTCTTAGGGATGTATGCAGACTTGGTGTGTTTTAGACTTTCTGACTCTTGAGCTGATTATTCTTTTATTAAACTGTCAATGCTACAGTTACACAGTTCTGCAATGTTCACTGCCTGCTCGGTTCAGCTTAAGCCTGGCAGAGAGCTTTAGCTAGCGCTGTGCTTTCTTGGTACTGTATAACCCCTGCAAACTGCCCCCTCTGCAGGACCCGTAGTAGTAAGCCGCTTAAGAGGAGAGTGCACTGTGATTGCACAGCTGCTTGTTGTCCAGTCACAGAACATGGTTTCTCAATGTGTCTTGAGGTTCTTGTGGCCCATACTATCTCAGCTTATACTGATGTGTCCATCTTTGTTTTTCAAAGAGTCCAGTGACCAGGTACAGTTGGGGGTGGGGGGGGGAAGTATACCAGAGGTTACCATGACTACTCAGTGTGCTTCAGTGCTTCAATTTATGTTTATGTAATTCTATTGGGTTTATTCATTGACTAATTAATTTATTGACATTCAAATTAATAGTTATTTAAAGACATTAAAAAAAAAAAAATTATAATAATAATTTGAAATTGATTTTCCTCCATCCTGCAGTTGGGAAGAAAATGCCCCTTCAGCCAATTACGTAGATGACAAGCTTGGTATGTTGGAAGAATGAGAGAGTGGGGAGGAGGGGTGTGGCTGTAGGGGGTCCTGCTGTCCTTTGTGCTTCCAGGCGGGAGAAGTCCCTCTTCTCCTCGTCTTAATGGAGTGTAACCTTACTTCTTGAGGTTGTGTCTGTGCCCTGTAATGGCCTGGCAGGCCGTGTCCCAGCCAGGGTAGACTCTGAGCTCCTGAGGTGCTCACCAGGACAGCCAGCTGGAAGCTGGATGGATGGATCTTTGACCTTGAAGTGATCCCCCATGGGGAATGAGTAACTGGAACTGTTTTGGGTCCATTCGATCATGTCCTCCTTGGCATGGTGATAGTAGGTCTATAACTCTTATCCTGGAGCAGCACCCTCCACTGCCTCTGCCTGCACTGTACAGTGATAGTGCGCAGTGACACCTAGACCCCGCTTGTGAAACCAGAACTTCTGCCTGGCCTTACCCTAACAAGGACAAGCCCTTAGCTCCCCCACCATAGCACCCCCCACCATCCAGGCTGGCTAATCATGTGATTCTCCTCACTGCCTCAAGCCAGAGACCTGTCACAGCTAAAGCCGCATTTCATTGCCTGAGGAAGAGGAGGACATATGCGATGACCTGGCTCACAGGAGTCAATCCACCGCAGTCGACGTTATTTATAGCCTTTCCTGTGGACAAGATTGTCTTCTTGTTTCCTGTGGACGGAACTGTCTCCCATAGGGATGTTGATGCTAATGCTCCCCCTGATGCCCCACACTCCATCCAAGGGCTGGCTCATCCCACTAATGCGTGACGGTGCAGTGGCGTGTTTTTCACGCTGGAGATCAGTCCGACTGACATGTTAATTCATGTTAGGGATGTCACGGGAATTGTTGAGATTTCTCTTAAACGTGAAATTAAGCTGGCGGTGATGATTTGGGCCGAAATGTGCTTTTAATGTCTGACTGTATTGGCCATGTCTGAATAGCTGCAGTGTCCTGCTGTCACTTAACCAGAGTGAAATAAACAAAAAGTAACCCATGCAGTGGCTGTGAACTGGCTTTCAGTGTGTATCATTTTTGTGACATAAATATGTAGTAATTTGTGGTATTTGTGCTGTTTACCTCTGTGTTACCTTCATGACCACCTTGTACAAAAGTCCACATTCCCCAGTTGTCCTGGTTCTCCTCCCAATTACTGGTTGTCGGAGGGAGAGAACTCATTCACCTCACTTTCTGTCAACAGTACACATGGTATCACGTTTTTTTTTTCCATTCTACTTGAAAGACTTTGATGTGCTGGAAACGAACGGTTTAAATTAGCCCAGATACCTCACGGGAGGGAAACAGACAATTAAACGTCTGAGGTCAACCCTCGGTCTGAAAATCTAGCTTTCGACAGGTAAACGAATGTAAATATATTCTCTCTCTCATACGGCAAGACGAAATGAGAGAAGAATGAAAATTTGCAGCTCATTATTCTGGTTTGTGTTTGAAGTCTTGGGGGTTCTTCAGTGGAATATTTTTGGCAGACTTGCTGTTATGGACAGTTTGGTCATTTCTAGTGTTTGTGAAGAAAAGAATAAAAAATTCTGAATAAGTGGTAAGATTCTGACCTAAGTTGTCAAAGGTTCAGTTAACTTTTTTTTTAAATCTCTAATGATATTCAAATGTATTGAAATGATGAATGTGTATAGATAGTGATAGATAGACTGCCAT
The DNA here is from genome assembly GCA_026781145.1 of Hippopotamyrus pictus. Taxonomy (NCBI): domain Eukaryota; kingdom Metazoa; phylum Chordata; class Actinopteri; order Osteoglossiformes; family Mormyridae; genus Hippopotamyrus; species Hippopotamyrus pictus. Next base: position 10,241,887 of record JAODLC010000021.1, read on the forward strand.
CCTGTCTGATATGTTCCCCTGGAGTTCCTGGGATAGGCTCAGGCTATCCCTGTGACCCTGCACTGCATGAGGTTTTGGAAGATGTATGGGTGAATAGAGTCATTTATACAGATAGTGTTAGATAGACTGCCGTCCTGTCCAGTGTCCCCTACCTCACCCTGGGCCTCGTGGAATAGCCTGCAGACTCACCGTGACGCTGCATTTGATGAAATGGTTATGAAAACTTAATATTTTATGAAACTTGACGATCCAAGATCACAAAAATAAGCATGCCATTCCGAAACCTGAAGACCCAGCAGAAGACAGGACATTTTGTTGGAATGTTGTCTACTGACGTTGACTAGATGCCAGCTAAAATCAGTAATAACACTTCGGAAGTAGAATGACAAAACGGCTAATTAAAGGCCATCCTGACTGATCAGCAATAAGATGTAGAACCAGGGGCAACCCAGATAGCATTAGCGGATTAGCCATCTGCCCTTGCACCATAAAGCACAATCTACACACCGTTTTGCTCATAACCTTATTTTTTAAGAGCCAGAGAAGGACACCCGGAAGGAGGAACAAAGATACCATAGTAAATCTGAAGCTTGTAACAGACAGGAAACTTGAAACTCGGCCAGTAGTTTGACTTATAGCGATCCGGTTTTAGAGCAGAGGCTGGTGGGGCCTTCTTCCCGGGCTCCTCTCGTGGATAGAAGCTGCTGATGGCATTATGCCAGCCTGCTGAGAAGCTCACGCTGCAATGACGATGTGCCTTGAATCTTTAAGCAAGCTGCAGGTCAGTCCTTGCAGATAGAAAGAAATACCAATTCTTACTTTATTGACAATAGTTTGAAGCCGTTCGAGCTCTTGATTCCTACTTGGGGTCTTATCTGGTATGAGTTCCAGTGGTTTGGGGTTTTGTGTCTGAGAGATAGAACTGAAAAACAATCTATCCTCAAGTACGGGAACCAAGGTATCGTCTGTAAATCCACTGGCAGGTTACCTACCAGAAAGATCTGTCAAGGATGTTCTTAATAATTCCTAGTGACTGGCCACCAGGGCCCCAGGATACACCCAGCAGGCGGGACCCCTCAGGCTCCTCCCAGGGCCAGGTTACAGATCAGAGCACCCCAGGAAGTGTGTCCCCCCCACCCCACCCCAGTCCCACCATCCGGGTCGCAGTCAGCACGGCCTGGAAGAGTGCCGCCTTTCGTACGGCCTGAGGCCTTGTGTAAGAGGCAGCCATCACCCCGTCGCCTCGAGGGAATGAGATGTGGGTGCTGGAATGGTACTGATGTCATGAGGTGATGCTTTACTGCCAGCAAGTCGAGTAAACGGTCAACTCTGTGCTGAAACAGACTAGCACTCATAGTTAATTTGACACAGCTGATTTCACTGTGTACACTTTGAGAGGTAACAGGTCTAACACTGAAATGCTGTAAGAATGTTTCCCGGGGAGGGGGGTGGCGTTGAGTGTAAGAGTTCAAAAAGTCTGATTTGACTTGCTTCCCTCCAATTTACAATAGACAACAAAAATATGTGACTTTTGCTCAACCATGCTGTGGGCCAAGCCCATGATTGGGCGGGTCAGGCATGTGATTCAATAGGCCATGCCTGGGATTGGGTGGGCCAAACATGTGAATGAGTAGGCCGAGCCCACCTTGACTCCACCCTCCAATTTTACATAATAAAATAGTTCATTATGGAAAATGGCTTTCCAGCAGATTACTACCTGTCAGTCTCTTTAACTCAGCAAATAAAGAGGCCTTTATTGTACAGTCATCACATTTTTCTTTTTTTCTTTAATTTGTGTTTGATTTATAATTAACATTGTGTGCATTGTTACAGTTAAATGTTCGTGACATGCTGGCTCTGAGATTTCCATTTCTTGCTTCCTTGTATAGGCGCACTGTCCACGGCAAGTAGATTCGTTTCAAATTTGCAATTATAAAACTAATTGGATTTTTTATGTGTTCAGAATGATTCCCCGTGTGTTCGGGCGAAATCTGTCCTGCATTATTAAAATGTCGTCCAGCTTCCTCTGATGGCCCTTTTTTGAGTCGTGTTTTGAATTGCACCGTTATCATTTGTAAATTAAATGCCTCATAGGCTTTTAAAAGTGCTTTCGACTTTCCAGCTCGAAATTGAGTTTAACCCGAGTGTAGACTCTTATTTTGATACCTCTGATTGTGCTGCGTTAATTATGAAAGGTGTCTTGGCAGTGAATAACGAACAATCACACCCTTGTACGTGCCAGCACTTCCAGGAGAGCGATAATCTAACTTTAGATTAGATCCTTGCTTCAAGCGCAACATGAATTAATTCTCAGCATCCTCACCTGATGTGACTTTTCTTTGTTAATGTGATGGTGAGAAAAAGGGGAATACATTTTGATTTATTTTAAATTGTAGCCCTAGAACTGGAACTTATTAATTTTCAGTATGTAAATCTGCTCTAATGAAACGTTCATTGTCTCTTTGGTCAGGGTTTTCTGAAAAGCCCCGTCAGCAGTTACAGCATCACAGATCACTCTGTATCCATCGATTTATGGAGCCTAAGTGTGGTACTTTCCCAGCATGTTCTCAGAGGGCCTCTGCAGTGGGTGTGGCCACCAATCAGTCAGCCTTTCTCCCCGCTGGGGGGCGGAGTCAGAAGATTTGCTTTGACTTCACTGGCTGGCTGGCCTACCTGTCAGTGTTGATTATGGCTCCATTGAGGAAGCAAGGAGGGCTCTACGAAGCTGAGACGTGATATGGGGGAACAATGTCTTTGCGAGCTGCAATGTAAATCACTACAGGTTTTATTAGGGATTCCGGTGCCACCCTCTGAATATGCATGAATTCTCTGTATGCCAGCCACTGGGGGCATGTATTGTGCCATCAAGTGCTTCGTGTAAATGTACGCTTATCTTAATTGAAGTAGATGAATCGTTTAACATATTTTAAAATATTTTGTGGAAAAGTAATTTCTGCAACATCAGTCTGACATTGCCTTTGGAAAAAAGCAAGATTTCCCCAGAACTATGGAACGATAAATGAGTATATAAAATGATTACCAGCGCTGTGAATTCTCGGAGCACAGTAATAAGCCTTTGAAGACTTGGGAAATCAAATGAATTCTGAATTATTTAAATTAAATGCTAACAGAGGCAATACAGATACACACACACACACACACACACACACACCCCTAATACTCTGCTAATACAGATGTCATATCATACCCTCTGGGTTCTTAAAAAGGGTGGTACGGCCAACAGCCATAGGGAGGCCCCCCCATTCTCAACAATATGTCGGTATTGTTCTGTCCTATTACATTGCTGACAGAAACATGAAATGAAATCCCTTTACACAGGTTTAATATGTGCCGTGTTTTCCCCTGTTAGAATAATGAGGCACTACGCTGCCTCAGTGAGTAGCGCTGCTGTGTCACACCCCTGAGCTTGTGGTTTTGATTTACACCCCCTGCCGTGTGTGTGTGGAATGTTCTTCTCTTCCCCCAGTTGCACTCTTACTCCCGCAGTCTAGGTGTATCAGTTGGCATCTCTGAATTGTTTTTAGTGTGTGTATTGGTTGGGTGGTACAGCCAAGGACCAGAGTTTGAGTCTCCACCAGTGTTGCATGTGTGTGGAAGTTTGCATGTTCTCCCCATGTTATCGTGCGGTTTCCTCCAGGTACTCCAGTTTCCCCCCACTGTCCAAAAACATGTTGAGATTAATTGGAGTTAGCAAATTACCTGCAGGTGTACATGTGTGAGTGACTGGTGTGTGAGTGACTGGTGTGTGAGTGTGCCCAGAGATGGATTGGTGCTCCATCCTGGGTTGTTCCCTGCCTTGCACCCATAGGCTTTGAACCCCTTGCAACCATGAATAGGACAAGTGAATACATGGATGTCTGTGTCTGTGCCCTCCAATGGTCTAGCATCCCATTCTGAACGGCCCGTGCTTTGCACCCTGTTCCTCTTGGGATAAGTTCACAGTGACCCTGTTTCAGATGAGCAGCATGGAAAACCTGTTGTTGCATCAAGTTATTAGAATAGGAGAATTCGTCCATGTTAGGCGGAGAAGAAGCTATGAAAACATCTGAGATGCAATCAAGAGAAATCAAGTACATATCCAGACATCTCCTGCCATGCGCTGAAGAAGGGATGAGTCTGCACGCCAAGCGCGGGCTACCGCGCATGGGAGTCTGCCTGTCAGCGTATCAGAACCTGCTGGACAGCACGAAAAAGCGGGGGGGACATAAATGAAGAGGGAAAAATCCTCCTTGTCCCCCAGACAGTAGGAAAAAAAAAAGCAGAGAGAATGAGAGGAGCTGCTGAGGGCCGGCGGGTGGCGAGACGCTTTGCTGCGGCGACGGGGAGGAAAAGAGAGACGTCTGCAGTGATAGTAGCGATGAAGCAGAATAAGAAACAGGTTTAAGGGATCAACAGGACTCCCGCCTCCAGTGTGCGCATACTCCCTCCCAGCAGAGCCGTGCCCCACCCCCTGCCGCATTTATTGTACTTTTACATGATAATATATAATGAAATATATTATAAAATGTCTAATATATAATAAAATAAAAAAGAAACCTCACAAACCTCATTCACACGATCAGTCTCAGAGAGGGTTCTCACACACAGTCCGAGGGTGACACTGTACCTCACACACAGTCCGAGGGTGACACTGTACCTCACACACAGTCCGAGGGTGACACTGTACCTCACACACAGTCCGAAGGTGACACTGTACCTCACACACAGTCCGAGGGTGACACACAGGCTCAGAAGAGGACATTGATCATTCCAGCATCGACAAGAAGTGGCATCACACAGACTTGCCCTCCAGCATTAGGACAAGCGCTGTAGGTGTGTAATGGGGGGGGACCTGCCAAAGGTGATGTCCCACAGACTATATCAAATGGGGGCACAGGAAGAAGGCTGCAGTCATTTCCGAGTTCAAAGGGAGCATACTGTCCCATCCCAGCTTACATGTGACGGATGTGACAGTGACAGCAGCCTCACTGCATCATCACGTAGTGTCTGACAGTCCAGCTCCTGCTCCCACTCCCTGAAGGTGTCTCCCAAGCAGGATGTCTGCATGTACCTCAGTCAGTTATCCCTCCCAGAGACAGGGTTCGTACGGTCATGAAAAACCTGGAAAAGTCATGGAATTTTAAACTGTCAATTTCCAGGCCTGGAAAAGTTTTGGAAAATGAATAAACTCAGAAAGTTTTGGAAAAGTCATGGAAATTTGTTTTT
>JAODLC010000021.1:10252883-10264935 GCA_026781145.1 Hippopotamyrus pictus
AAAGTATTATAAACATGGGTATAATGTCTTATGCCTTTTTATGAATAGTTATAGCCATGTTTATAATACTTTATGAACGCATTATAATGCATTATGAAGGTATCTATAATGCGTTACGCATACAGACTTTAAGTAAAGTGTTACCGTAAAGTTTATACTTGTTAGTTCATTTCACTCATTTCTGGATTTCTGGACACTTAACAGGAATACTCTTACTTAGCGATGTAACAACTCCCCCACTACACCTAAAAAAATCTTCCACATCACCTTCATCAAGAGTGATGAGGAGTATTTGCGTTCAATCCGCAACATTGTCTTCATCAGGAGCAATGAATAGCGGCAATGTCCAACTGGACGGGTGGCCTTAATCAGGAGCGATGAGGAGGAACAGCCTTCAGTCTGCCGTGTGGCCTTCATCAGAAGCAATGTGTAGCAGCAACCTTCAATCTGCCATATGGTATTCCTCAAGAGCAAAGAGGAGCAGCAGCCTTCAAACTGCAATGTGGCATTCATCAGGAGCAATTAGAAATGGCAGCCTTGAATCCACGGCTTGGCTTTCCTCAGGAGCAATGAGGAGCAGCAGCCTTCAATCCATCGTGTGGCCGTCATCAAGAGCAATGACCTTCATCAAGAGTGATAAGGAGCAGCAGCCATCAATATGCCAACTGGCCTTCCTCAGGAGTGATGAGGAGTCTCAGCCTTCCGCTGAGTGGTCTTTATCATGAGAGAAGAGGACCAGTAGCTTTCAATCCATTGCTTGGGCTTCATCAGGAGCAATGATGAGCATTGATCTTTAATCCACCATCAGTAAGACTTTCATCGGTAGTGATGAGGAATGGCAGCCTTCAATCTTCTGCCAGGCCTTCATCAGATGCACTGAAGAGTGGCAGCCACCCTTCCGCAGGACCCAACACTCTTTCTTGTTCTTCAGGAGTGAATAGGGTAGCAGCCTTCAGTCCGCCATCTGGCCTTCTTCAGAAACCATGAGAAATGGTATCATTCAATCCACCACCTGGCTAACAGCATGAGTGAAGAGGGGCAGCACCCTTCAATCTGCCACGTGACCTTCAACAGGAGAAATGAGGATTGGTAGTTTGCAATCCAGTTTGTGGCTTTCATCAGGTGTGATGAGGAGCAGAGTCCTGCACCGGGTTGGGTACCCGATGGGTACCCACAGATAGTTGCTGATACAGGCGGATTTTAATGTTCTGGAATTTTACGGGCGGGTAATTCGTTACTTACAGGCGGGTAGCAGGTCAATCAGAACAGTATTGTAGCCTGCAAAAATAACATATAAGTGAAAATATCTATGTATTAGACTATCATGTACAAATTGTCATCATCACAGTGTATTCAGTATGTCGGGGGTACCTTATGGTGCATTAGATTATTTCTCTCCAAGTCAGAACTCGGATGAAAACGTCATGAAACGTCTGGAAAAAAGTCACTTCCCGTCGGAAACACACCTCTTTTATGACGTTGATGTCGGACAAGATTTTGTTGTCCGAGTTGCCCCTGTGATGTAATTTCAACATGGCGGCTTACACACTCAACAGTAATTCTATTTTATAAATCTTTAAAAATGTTTATTTTGTTAAATGTATTAATAGTTATAAATGTAACTGCACATGTTCGATTTAGAGAATACCATATCATGACCATAAACAGTATCCTATCATGCAATATCAGATTTTTACCAGACTTGTTAGTGTCTTTGGCTTGTTTATAGTTTGGTTGCCTCTCGAAAAAAGAATGTCGCTATGAATGTGCTGAAAAAATTTAAAAAGCTTTTAATGTGGTTTGTAGTAGTTTGTGTTTCTTGTTTGTCTCTCTGAAAAAATAATCTCACTCCAAATCTGCTAAAATATAAAGCAACAACATACAGCAGCGTGTTCATGGAGGCAGCCATGTTTGTTCCGAGATGTGGTAGCTCGAACGGGAGATTGTCGGACGTGATGTCACTCAACTTGGAATTTCTGAGTTCTGAGAGAAAAACGAACGCACTATAAAGATAACCGCCTTGACAAACATTCACATACACATCTGAATCCTTGCTGGAGCGTGTCGTCGTGTTCTCTCTTTCACGCTCGTCACAGTATGGATCTATCTGATTTGATTTTGTTTTAAAAGGACTTTTTCGTTTCAATCCAAAATTCATGTAGGCCAAGCGCTTGTCACGCACATAGAAAAAATAATTGTATGTAATTTATCACGGGTACGGGCGGGTGACGGGCGGAATGTTAAAGGGCCCAGGTGGGTGCGGATTTAACTTTGAAATAATTACGGGTGCACGGGCGGGTGTGGTGCTGTACTGTGTGGGTGTGGGCTGGTGCAGGTCTCCAAAAGTGGACCCGTGCAGGACTCTGATGAGGAGTAGCAGCCTTCAGTCCATCAACTTGCCTTCATCAGGAGTGATGACAAGTGGCAACTTGTAATCCACCACGTAGCCTTCGTAAAACAGGTTGTATCGAAGTCTAAGGATAGTAAGGGTCTTATAATTGAAAGTGAAAATGATAAAGTTAACGGGTAGAATGATTGTTTTGCACTGCAAAGGACACGAGTAACATGCCAACTCTTATTACTAATCCTGCACCGCCTATGACTAATATACGTATAACTGAAGTTGATGTGCTACAAAGCCTAGCTAACCTCAAAATAAATAAATCACAGGGCCCTGATGGCATCTTACCTATAGTTTTAAAATAGACGTGGGATATTATTTGCTGACCTTTAACTTTATTATTTCAGAAATCCTTATCTGCTGGCATGGTGCCATCTAATTTGAAGCATGCTAATATAAACACCCATATTCATAAGTTTAACTTGCATAACTGGGAAAGTAATGGAAGCTATAATCCAGGTGAAAATGGTAGATTACCTGGATTCAAATAACATTCTGAGAGATAGTTAACAAGGATTTAGGAGAGGTAGATTCTGTTTAACTAATTTAGTTTAGAAGTTACAAGATAAATTGATCGATAAATTGATCTACTGTAATCCACCACAAGGCTTTCATCAGGAGTGATGATGAGAAGTGGCCTTCAATCCACCTTCAATCAGACCTTCATCAGAAGCGATGAGTAGCAGCTTTCAATCCATCGCTTGGCCTTCCTCAGGTCTGATGAGAAGTGGCAGACTTTAATCCCTGGCATGGCCTTCATTAGGAGCAATGTAGAATAATGGCCTTCAATCCACCTTCAATTACAACATCATCAGGAGCTATGAGAAGTAGCAGCTTTCAATCTAGCACCTGACCTTCTTCACGAGCAATGTGTTGGCAGACTTTGATCCAGCAAGTGGCCTTCACTAGATGCGATGAAGAGTGGCAGCCATATATCTGCCTACTGGTCATCCTTAGAAGTGATAAGAAGTGGCTGCCTTGCCTTCATCGGATACCATGAAGAGTGGCAGCCTTTAATCTACGGCATGGCCTTCATCAGGACCGATGAGAAATATCAGGTTTTATTCTGCCAACTGGCCTTAATCAGGAGTGATGAGGAATGTCAGCTTTCAATCTGCCACATGGCCTTCAATCCACCTTCAATCAGGCCTTCATCAGGAATGTTGAGGAGTAGCACCCTTCAATCTGTAACCTGACCATCCTCAGTAGCGATGTGTTTTGGCAGCCTTCAGTCTGCTGCCTGGCCTTCATTAGATGTGATGAAGAGTGGTGAAGAACCTTTAATCCACACATTGGTCTTCATCGGGAACGATGATGAGCAGTGGCCTTCAGTTTACCTTCAATCAGATCATCATCAAGACTGAAGAGGAGCAGCAGCCTTCATTCCACCACATGGCCTTCATAAGAAGCTGTGAGGAGTGTTAGCCTTCTATTCGCCACGTCGTCCTAATCAGGAGCGATTAAGATCAGTGACCTTCAATCCTCCACACTGGCCTTCATCTGGAGCGATGAAGAGCAGTAACATTAAATCCACCTTCAATCGGAGCTTGAGCAGGAATGATGAGGAGTAGCAGCCTTATATCCACCACATGGCTTTCATCAGGAGCAATGAGGAACAACAGCTTTTGGTCTGCTGCCTGGCCTTCCTCATGAGCCTTGAGGAGCAGCAGCCTTCAATCTACCATTTGACCTTCATCAGTAGTGAAGAGGAGTAGTGGCCTTCAGTCTGCAGCGTGACCGTCATCAGGAGTGATGAAGAGTAGCGCTCCTCAATCTGCCATATAGCCTTCTTTAGGAGCGATTAGAGCAGTGGTCTTCAATCTGCCTTGTGACCTTCATCAAGGGTGATGAGGAGCAGGCACCTTCAATCCTCCATGTGACTTTCATCAGGAGTTATGAGGAGCAGCCACCTTCAATCCACCGCGTGGCCTTCCTCAGGAGATATGTTGAATGGCAACCTTCAGTCCGCTTACCTTCATCAGGAGCAGTGGCCTTCTGTTCACCACATTGCCTTCATGAGGAGTGAGGGGGACTTGTGACGGGGTGTCTGTCAGCACCCCGGGAATGGGGTGTCACGTTCGTTCGGGCATAGAGCAGGGAAGCAGCAGCCAGAGCCTAGGACTCGGGTAAACGAGGGATTTATTGTAGAAAAACACCAGGAACACGCAAGGCAAGGCACAGGACAGGACGACTGACTTCAATGACCGGACTTGGGAAAAAATACCTAACACAGACTTAAATACATAAGGATAATGACAGCAATAAGAAACAGCTGGTAAACACAGGGAATCCTCACGGGGTTAACGAGAAGGCGTGGCACACGGAAGGAGCGGACGAGCGGGGCATGACATGGGGAGTGTTCAACAGCAAAAATGATGTGCGTGGAAACATGTCACGGGCATCTCGGAGTTCTGTACTCGGCATATTTAAGTACAAGCCATAAATCTGAATATTGCCAATTTATGGGGCTCTTACCCCCATACTCAGCAAATGCGAATTTGCTGGATTATAAAACATACTGCAGGAAAACTCAGGTCCGCTCTGCCCTTTTTTTTCCCCTACCCCATCCTTCGATGACTTCATCATTGTTCAAGAACGCACGTCACGCCTGCTGGCATGGAGGTGAGATCAGGCCACGGTTGCTTTTAAAAGTGGACTTCATGGATGTTCAAGGAGGCCGGCCTCGGCACGGTCAAAGGCTCTGATTTAAAATGATGTTTAAGATAGACAGAAAAACCCTCACAGCAAAACTCCTGCTGATAAAAATTACAGGTGGCAGAGGCTTGAGCAGAAACTGTAGTAGAAAAGTGGCTTTGGGTTCGAAAGGCACTACCAAGAAACGAACTGGGGAAATCAAGTGGACACCGACCAAGGTTAGCTGCTAAACTGCTTCTATGAAGGCGTCCTGTCAGCTGCTGCTGGCTCAGCTGCAGGCTGGCATCTCTGCTAATGTTTGCTGTATTTACTTATCAGTTACGATACACCAATAACAAATGTCTTTCTATACGCGTTGCATATTCTGGTCACGTTCTGGACTGTTACCTCCTGATGAAACCCATGGGGGTCATCACTCATTTAGCCAATGAAGCTTCAGTCACGACCAGTGAAGTTTCAGCTGAGTTTGAAGGTCCTGCCTCCTCTTTACAGTCCTATGAGGAACGCTCCCAGTTATGCTCTGTCATCCTCCCTAGCCCTGCTGGCTAATGGCCTTGCTCTTCCTCTCCCTCCTCCGTGTTTGCCCTCAGAACAGGCTGTATTTCGCTTGGTCAGCCGGCACCCACTCGGCGCCCACAAACACGCCTCCCCCTCTTTTTTTATTTGTTGTAATTGCTTCCTGAAGGATTCTGAGTTTCTCACTGTGCTGTACGTGGGCGGGGGGGGGGGGGGGGCACCCAGCCATGGTGTCAACAGGGTCATGCCGCCAAAGTCGCTCTCCAAACAAGCTTGCCTTTCCTCATGGCTTGTTAGATTTATGAATATTCTGACTGCTGTAGCGTTCAAGGACTGGCCAGTGGGTGTTTGCATGTGTGCGTGTGTGCATTTGTGTCTGAGTGTATTCTGATGTGTCTCTGCTTTTGTTTGTGTGCGTTCGCTTTGTCCATGGGTATCTATGGGCTTGTGGGCTTATGTTTTGTATTGTATGTTGAGTATTGTGTTTTTTGTGTTTTGTATTGTGTGTGAGTTTCCGCCCTGACAGCCTAGCTGCACTTAAGGCCCGATTGGCACTCCATCAAGCCTCCCACACCTCCAGCTGTCCCAGCCTCCAGCCTATCACAGTGCAGCAGCATGAAACGAGCCCACAGCAGCATGACAGAAAGCCCCCAACACGCAGACCCACGGAGCACGCAGACCCACAGTTCTCAGAGTGGCTATTTGGCCCCATGACATTCACTGATTGACCTTTTGCAATCTGGATTTGCAGTTCAATGAAAGGAGAGGTCTGAGTTCCATAATGCAAGGCATCATGGGGGAATCCAGTGCCAGCCAGTCACAGCTGAAGCTATTTTCCTAGCTGGAAATACACTTTGTATGCTGCTATTGACAGATGAAACGATTCTGTTTTGAAGCTATAAGCAGTATTTTTATGCAGTAGCCATGATAAGTGGTATGATCCTTCCTGGGTGGGGGGTCGGGGGAGTCTCCTGCATTTTTCCCATGTGACTCCACACCCCATTGCTGTTTCCCTTAGTGAATAAACTCCTTACTCCTCCCCCCATCCCATCTTCAGCTGCCCTTACAGAACCTTAACTTGTCCACTGAGTTCTAGGACAGTATTGTCATTCATTTATTGTTATTTTTCATTTATTGTTTTACTTTAATAGCAGTGAGGAATGGCTCCTGGGGAGATGCATTATCATGCCCAAATGTCCTTTTCCCTCTCTCTCCTTACATTTGTTTTCCTTGTATAATTAATTCCAGACTGTCTTTCTGGATTTATCTGGATTGACTGGACCACCTTGGAATAATTATCTGTGAATTTTCAGTCCCCAGCCACCCCCCTTCTCCCTACATCCTAAATAACTTCTCCTGACTTGTTACAGGCATCGTTGCTCGCTAAGTGGCATGGACCTGAACCGGCAGTGGGTAAAGCCTGATGCCATGCTGAGCCCTACCATCTACCACACTAAGGGCCTCCTCTACTATCTCACCAGCGTCGGCCGGAGTCCACTGGTGGGTCTGCAGCCCCACCTTCCCACCACTAGGGGGGCTCATCCTTCAGCTTGGCGAAAAATATATATTTCTGTTCTCAAAAGTGGAAAGTTCGGGTTCAGAAAGTACAAATACACTGCAAGATATTGTTTCAACCAAGTAGTTGAGTACTTTGTGACTATGACTCTATGCTCAATCGGTTGGCTGAAATAAAATCTTGACTTGACTTGAACTTTGTGAAACTGAACTTTCCACCTTTGGTTGATCTACTGCAGCAGTTGGCAGCAGACTGACCACTCACACTGTACGTCACTGAGTAGCACTGTTGCCTCAACTCTTTGGGGTTGGGGCTTTAAACCCTGATGTTTGGGGTTCCTTGAGGCTCCTCCAGCAGTCCCAAGGTGTGTATTGAGATGAATTCACCTATAAAATTCCCTTTTGTGCTGGTCTCCTGTCCACTGAGTCCCTGTACTTTCCATTACTCTGTACTGGATACATGTTGGGGAGATGGATGGTTTTGTTTGAAGACTCTTTCATTTGAGGCCACTCCTTTCATGTGGCTTCCTTTACGGTGGTAGATCAGACTGCATTAGACAGGTTTAAAAAATGGTAACAGAAATGCCACTGTTTCCATGTTTTACATTATTTCCAGTGTGTTCTAAGTCTGCTGGAACCTGGCTGCATTTACAGATAGTTATACAAGGATCTTCCACGCCAGCCACATTAAAGCACTGTCCAGTCTGACCCAAAGGGATCGTTGTGACAGTCATGTGACACGTTTACCTGTGGGCTCCATATAGACATGTGAAAGACTGAATTCCATGGATTCAGAGCTGATTGGAATTTCTGCCGAACATTTAATTAGCGGGGAGTGCCGTCGCTTTCCACCCTGTGGTCTGGTCGTAAACATCCTGCCTCGGGCCCTATTAGTATCTCTCCTGCAAGAGACACACATTGTACAGATAGCATGCGGAGCCTTGTGGAGTCTAAAGGAAAAACAAAAACCTTGTCATGTCCCCTCATTGGGAGGTTAATTGTGCTCAGTGGAGCGTAGAGCATCCTGACTCATCTCTATCTGATAATTTCTCCTTTAAATCAAACCAGTTCAGAGAAAAAACCTTTAAAATCAGTGTAACTGACACTGATACCCTCTCAAAGGTGTTCTGCGATTACCATGGGCACTCGAGGAAGAAGAATTTCTTCCTTTATGGCTGCAGTGCCAAGGAGACTCTCCAGAAGTCAGGGGTCCCTGTCGGAGGACTGCAGGAGGACATTGGCTATCAGGTGTGTGGGCCTCTCCTCGGTTAGGAGCTGAAATTTAGCTTTAAGCTTTACTAGAAGTCTTGTCACTCTCAGTTTCCTGTTTTAGTGTTTAACATAAGAAATGTTATGCTGATTTGTGGGTATCTAAATTGTGAAGAGGGCGGCTATCTTGGCCTGTGGTGCTCAATTTTTCATTCCCGTGGTGTTTCAGACGATCCCGCAGGCCCTGGATGGTGTGGCCCCCGCCTTCTCCCTGGGCAGCTGCAGCTTTGTGGTGGAACGCTCGCGGGAGGCCACGGCGCGTGTGGTGCTGTGGCGCGAGATGGGCGTGCTGAGGAGCTACACCATGGAGAGCACCTACAATGGCTGCAACCAGGGCTTGTACAAGGTGGGGACCACGCACATCAACCCCGCCCCCTCCCCATTTGTTTGAGTGTGTGTTTAAACTGGGAGGGGGGGGGATTGATGGTATAAATGTCTTGCTTCCTGCCTGCTTCCAGCTTTTCAGGCTCTTGTTTAAAAAGCCTACTCTCACCTCATTGGCGCACCCCCCCCCCCCAGCCCACCTGAGGTGTCGCTGATTAATCACTCTCCATCTGCTCTTACTGGTATTTGAGAAGCGCTGGCATCGGCCACCCAGGTTATTGACAAGACAGCCCCTCAAAATGCCCTTCTACATATCTAAAAGGCTGCCTTTTCACCTCAGGGTACTGGTTGCAGTCAGGTTTGCGGCTGCACGGTGTGTATTGGGTGTGAGAAAGCCAGGAACACATTCCCTGCTCCATGTTTGGAAAGCTTCAGGAGCAGAGCCTGTTCTCCTGGTCTCTGTTCTCCTCATCGCCAGCAATGTCGTAATGGGATACAGCTGCTCTGAAGTCAGCATGATGAAGCGTCCAGCGGTGAGCCTCAAAGCACTGCCCCTCGCCGGCTGCCCCTCCGCTCCCGTGCCCCAAATGAGCCCATATGTCACCACTATGTTCTCCTCTTTCTGTTCCTCATCATGACCACCTGAGGTTGACAGGATTGAATTGCCCCTATCTGTGTGGGTGTTCCCCTCCCCCATTTTGGGTGGACCTCCCATTGGTGTGTCTTTGTGTGTAATAGCCCCCCCTCCCCCCCCACCCAGATGGACTAGTGCCCTTACAAGCTGCAGATTCCCAGCGTTCTACAGGGAGCACACAGAGTTAAATGACAAACACGAGGGATGACACACAGCAGTGGGATGTGAGGGTGATGAGAGGCTTAATTGGCTCTCATTGAGTTCCTGAAATGGAGGGGGGGGAGGGGGGCGTTGTGCGGGATGGCCCTGCCAAAATGAGCATGTGCTCATGTCTTGCTCTGGAATAGAATGACATGTAGAAGCGTGTCACTTCACTTCTGATGCACTGTGCCGTCACACTCATCCCACACATGCAAGCACCTGCATGGGGAAGAGCAACTCACAAGTACCAGCCAATTCTCGTGAAATTATCTCTGCCATCACTAGCTTCTTTATACACTTTTCTAAAATGTGTCCTATAGACTCTGCATTTTCATACATTTATTTTGTAACAATCTATACAGTCAGTGTCTCTGAATTGCCCACAATTTCTAACTCTGTGTGTCTGCTGCCCCTCCCCTGTCGGAGCTCCAAGCTCACTATCACCCTCTACTGGACAGGTGCCATGCAGAATGGATGGCCATATATCCATTCATCCATCTTCCTGCCGCTTATCCCACTCTGCCTCACAGAGAGGGGTCTGGAGCCTGTCCTAACGTACAAGGGCAGGACTGCACTCCGGACGGGATGTCTTGGACATATCCTTGTACGTTATATATACATTGGGAACAGTTCCTGCTTGATTTATTGCACATTGATATCCAGCCGGATAATGCAAGTTGAGATGCCACAGACTGGAAACCTGGTAGGGAATCGACTGTTTATCCGTCTCCCGGTTAACAAATAAAATAAATTGGGAGGAGCTGCGATATGAATGCAAAGTACGAGAGCGTTCAGAGATCTCGCACAACCGGACGTGCACTCACCACCGCGCGGGATGTGGCGGCACGAAGAGGGGCTTTCAGAGCGAGAAAGTTATACGATAAGACAGGTAGAAGATGGCATCAAAGTGATTCTGTCAGATGTGTGTGCAGACAAGAAGGTGGACAACAAAACCATTTGAGACAAAGAAGCATAGGTCTTAATCAGTGTTGGGGAAGCTACTTTTAAATGGTTTTCAAGCTACAAGCTAATTATGATTAAAAGTAGCTAAGCTACAGCCAAGCTGCTGTTTAACGTGGTAGGTGGCTACACTACAAGCTACAGAGAAAAAGTAGCTAACGACATTGAAGCGATTTCATTTGGTAATACTTAATGTTTGGATAACAATTTGCAAGGACACACGCCTCATGTGGCACTTGTATGGAAGTTTTTATTGGACTTCATTATTTGTAACCCACAGAACATAATCCACAAATATCTGTTTTTAAATTTGTGTTGTGTAAAATCATATTCGCAAACATTTGTACAAGTCAAACATATTTTGCACATTTGTGGATCACTTCCTGTCTGTTTGTGGACTCTGTTATATTTGTGACTTCCCTTCTATTTATTCATGGATTTTTGTCTGGTTCAAACCACTACAGAGTCCCTAGGACAGGGGTCTGAAACTCCAATCCTGGAGGCCCGGAGCCCTGCACAGTTTTTGGTTTACCTTCATTTAACACACCTGATTCAGGTCCTTGTAGTGATTACCACACAGCTCATAAGCTAAATCATTTGTGATGGAACAGGGAAAGAGCTAAGCTTCACAGGGCTCCGGCCCTCCAGGACTGGAGTTTGACATCCCTGCCCTAGGAGATCTGAGTGGGAAAATGTTTTTTGAAATAGTTTTATGTTCACTCGCAATAGTTTTGTGATCCCAATATACACTTGATCACATATATTACAACTTGACGGCATGGATAAACCCAAATAATACAGACATGTACTGTAAAATGTGCTTTAAGCTTTGAACTATGGAGGACAATGTGCACCATGTAACTTTAGTATTAAGTTTTTTTATACGTATATTAATAACTGCACTGTGTCTATTCACCGCCAGTGACTTTAAGCAAGAAAGTTGTGCTATTGACACAAAAACTAATTGGAAAATTTAGAAAAATCTTAAATATATTAAAGACATTGAAAGATATTACAGCCGAAAAAGTGTCACAGTTAAGGTTTAAACTCGAACCAGCTTTCTGGAATATTTCAGTTTATTGTAGGTCCGCATATCCCCACATACATCATCAAACGATAATACCAGGGAGGTATACCTGAAAGTGGGTTCTGGTTTATGACACTGCGGTAAAGAACGCTTTATATTAAGTTTCCCGGCTGTAATATCTTTCAACAAAAGCAACACCCCTTGGTTTTCCATATTTCTTTACGGGAGAAATTTAATTAATATTTTTATTTTGGCGTGTGCACTTCAGGTTCAATAGCCCAGCAGTCTTGTTTACGGTGAATGGACACAGTGCCGTTATTAATAAATATGTATAAAAATACACATATATGAAAGTAACATGTTTTAATTGATTTGTCCCCCATAGTTTAAAGCTTAAAGCACACTTAACTGGACACGTCTGTTTACGTTTATACTTGCAAGGACACATGCCTCATGTAATTAATTCTGTCCTTTGCACTTTAAATGGACACAGTTATTATTATTATTATTATTATTATTATTATTATTATTATTATTATTATTATTATTA
>JAODLC010000021.1:10265035-10276949 GCA_026781145.1 Hippopotamyrus pictus
TTATTATTATTATTATTATTATTATTATTATTATTATTATTATTATTATTATTATTAACAAAAAAAAAGTATTGCGAGGGAATGCTAAATTATTGCGAGAGAATTCAAAACAAAATATCTTCTCACACAGACCTCTTATGTGTTACATATATACCACAGCTGATCTGTAGAAAATCACAAATACATCACAAATCGTTAATATGTAATTTGCGTTGTGTTAAATGACATCCACAAAAATACAGAGCGATGTGTACACGTAAAAAGAGTTTAGCACATCACTTCATTTATTTGTGGATCACTATACATTTGTGACCTCGATTCTTTGTATTTGCAGATTTTTGTCCAATTCCTACCGCAGCTGATTTGTAAAATGAAAATCCATAAATATGAGGAGCAGTTGTGATATATATATCGTTATTGGGATATGAGATTTTGGTCATTTCAGCATTTCATTCCGTGATCTTATTTGTGTTTCTCCGTTGTCTCAGGAGTTATGGGGAGAAATAATTGACTGCATGTTCTTGCAAAATAAACATTCGCAAAATATATATGACGCTGTGGAAAACACTTAGCCAGTGTTGTCTAATTTCCACGTTTATTCGCTTTTATTTTATTTATATTGATTTGATTATTTTAAACTATATTCACTTTGCATTTTTACAGTGTATGTAAAGGCAAATTTCAAAGAAATACCCGTTAAAAATAAGACAATCCTTCAGCATCTTAGTTTCATTTTCTTATACTTTATGCTACTTAAACGCTGCCTCACATTCTGATAGTGACACAACTGTTACCAAATCGGCTGATACAACCAATTTTGTGATGCACCATATTGTGTACTGTAGTACGTTGTACTGCATTTAGTGACACTTTTTAACGGTAGTCTGGACAGAAACCGCTACACACTCACGTGGGGGAACTCTCACGCGGCCAAATAAGTTACTGGAAAAGCTACATCGTTTTAAAAGTAGTTATACTTCTGATAAGCTACTGAACAAGGTAGTTAAGTTAGTAGCGTTGCTAACATTAGTTTTCTACTCCTCAACACTGGTTGTATGTACCAAACTTACAGAGTGGGCCAAGACACAGTCCCCTGATTGACCGTACCGAGCCCATTGCGTTTCAGCCTGGACTGCACTGATTTTAGTACCACTCGTGGCTGCCTTTGGGTTAACCATTAACTATTTTTTTTTACTATTGTTATTCATTTAACATTTTCATTTATTATATATCACATTCATTATATATCAAACTGTAGGGAGTACAGAAAACTAAACACTAACCGGCGAGTAAACAAATTGCATGTTGGGATACATTTTTTACTGAACTAGTCCAGGTGGCTTGTAGCAGAAATTGTTAAGTTCCACCCCTGGATGAACCACTGGATGATAAATGGACATGTTTCTAATATATGTACGGTGCTTTTGGTTATGCAAATGCATTCTGTCATTAATATCTTTTAGTTTTTATAAGGAATTAAATATGACTGATTTGTGGTTAAATGGAAATGTACACTTTCATAGTCGGTTAACCTGTTTAGCCCAATGAAAACTGGTAAACAGCCCCCCTATCACTGAAGTATGAATGTTAAATATTAATTGAAATGTTGATATGATAGTGTTTGTGAAACGTTTCCCCAGATATTAATGGGAGCTGGTGGCAGTTTCATCATTATTGCCTTTGTGGTGTATTTCATGGGTATAGTTTAATTACCTCGGTATTTCTGTGATCCGACCTGGATTCCAGCATCCCTTACAGAGCCGGCTGCTGGAAAAGGCAATTACCAGCAGGGATCCTAATTATCCTACAACCGACTTCTGTCATTTTGCCCCAACACAGCCTCGGTCGGGGTCCTTGGCCTCAATGCGCAAAAAAAAGCGATAGATCCCTGGGGGGTTGCGGGGGGTGGGGTAACAATTTAAAACCATGCCGAGCCCTTAAAATCCCAGGTGGCAGAAATAAAGAGTTAATAACAATGAATCACACTCTTTACGACACCGAATTAAGCTGCGATTAATCTGACTCCAAAACATTTAATGAGGTCGACATAAAATATGGCAGTAGATGCTTTGTTTAACAGGCACCTGAGACACTTCTGAGTGTTTGTGGTCTGATTGCTGCCTCTTACGATAAGTGATTAATCCTGAATGAATGGGCTTTCAGTAACAACAACAGCTAATTACCAAAAAAAGTAAGTAAAAAATGAGTGGAGCCCACTGATTGGCCGCTGTGTCGCGGGGGTGTTCCCATATTCCAGCCCTGTCATCTACAGTCCCCGTACTGTAATTTGGTGTGTACTGTACTATTTGAACATCCATAAACGCCATTCCTGTAAGGGTAGCAGGCAGATTCCTGTAGCACAGAGGTTCACAGGATGTAATGGTGCTTTGTTAATATAGTAGTTGGGTTTTAAAGGACATGGAAGCAGTGTCTAAACACAAACCCAAAGCTCTCTCTCTCTCTCTCTCTCTCTCTCTCACGCACCTATTCTTTTATCTTTGACATGTACAATCAGTTCTGTCCCTAGCCCCCCGGACACCCCCACCCTCTGCATATCAAAGATAAGGGATCAGAAGGGAATATCAATGGGTCTCAAAGATTTTAACTTACACTAAGGTCCAACGCTTCGCTCCTGGGATCATACATGTAAGGAATAAATGAAGCCATGTTGGAATGCAAGTAGTGGCGTGTTTCAGGACATGCACTCATAAAGGCCGCAGATCCCAAGGGGAAACAGCTGTTCTACCCTTTATCATAGGACACTTCAGTGAAAATCCCATGCAATTTAAATGAATTAGGAGGCTCAGTGTGAAATTCAGTGTTTTATTTTGTACAAATTTGTGACAATCATATCATGACAAGCCTTAAACTCTGCAGGGGTGAAAATCTGCATTCTGGTTCCACTGCAGGCTGCTTCGTCCTCTGAGATGTCTCTGACTGAAGAATGCTTTCTTCTGAAATGTACACAGATGAGCCACACGCACACACAGGGAAACACACTGAAGTGCACATACACATTCTGCTGCAGTGACCCCCTTAAATCATATTTGAGGGTCAGTCTCCTTTGGTGGATGTGAGATTTCATGCAATATTCATCATGATCTAATTTCAAATGAAAAGATCTCAAGGCTGAATTTGCAGAACGACTAACAAATGTCACAAAAGACTGGAACAAACGGCCTCAGAGGAGACATTATAGTGATGTGATATATGCATTTCACACTGGCATTCAGTGTGGCATTAATAGCCCAGATATCTGTACATACCAGTCGGACCAATGTCCTAGCATACGGTCTGCGCACAGTGTGCAGTGTAGTGCAAAGATACGATCCCAATATAGTGTACAGTGCTGTCTGTGTGGATATTGTCTAAGCACAGTGTACAGTGTATCATAGAGACACAGTCCCAGATTGACCTGCAGTACTCTGTAATGATATGGCCTGAGCACAGTGTGCAATGTAGCATAAATGTTGTGCAGTGCTTTGTGAAGGTACTATCTGAACACAGTGTGCAGTATAGCATAGAGACATGCCCTCAGTGAAATGTGCGGTGTAGTGTAAAAACATGGTGTGAGTGCAGGGTGCAGTGTAAAGTAAAGGCCTGGTGTGAATGCAGTTTGCTTTGTAGTGTAACGGCGAGGTGTGAGTGCAGTGTAGGGTAAAGACCCAGTCTGAGTGCAGTTTGCTTTGTAGTGTAAAGACCCAGTGTAAGGTCAGCGTGCAGTATAGTGTTAAGGCTTGGTCTGAGTGCAATGTGCAGTATAGTGTAAAGGTCCAGTGTGAGTACGGATTGCTTTTTAGTGTAAAGGCTCAGTGTAAGTGAAATGTACAGTGCAGTGTATAGGTTCAGTGGGAGTGCAGTGTGTAGTATAATTTAACGACCTGGTCTGGGTGCAATATTGTGTAAACTCCCAGTGTGAGTGCAGTTTGCTTTGTAGTGTGAAGCCCCAATTTGAGTGCAGTATAGTGTAAAGACCTTGCATTGTATGTAATGCAAAGGCCCAGTGGGAATGCAGTGCATAGTGTAGTGTGAAGGCCCAGTCTAAATGCAGTGCTTTTTTAAGGTCTAGTGTGAGTGCAGTGTAGTATAAAGTCCTGGTCTGACTGCAGTGTAGTGTAAAAGCCTGTAAGTTCAGTGTAGTGGAATTTCCTGGATTAAGTACAGTGTAATATAGAGGCCCAATGTAGGTGCAGCAGTATGAAGTGGGGTTTAAAGCTCAGAAGGTACACCTACCGAGGGCTGCTCTTTCAGCTGAAGAGGGCTTGTGGGGTGGTTATAATGACCATGAAGTGACAAACTGGACACATATAGTGAGACATCTCAGCCATGAAAACAAAATGAAAGGAAGATTGAGACAGTGTTTGCCAATAAAACCTCAAGTCCCAGGGCTGTGTGATCACTGAACCAATTCTTATTGATTAACCACATACTGCAATTAAATTTTATTCATTCTTTTCAGTTTATTAAGACTTTTATAAACCCACAGCTAAAAATCTCACAGGGCAGATTGCTTTTTTGTGTTTTAAACCCTTTCATCTAAATATATCAGCAGCTAAATTGTTTTTCTCAATTTTCCCCCAAAATAAAACATTTTAAATGAATTTAAATACATGTCAACTTGAATACATGTTGACTTGAATACATGTTGACTAGATCATATGAATATATTTATGGTGTTACTATAATAATAATAATAATAATAATAATAATAATAATAATAATAATAATAATTCCTCTCAGCAATGCACTCTGAGCATCACCTGAGTTCTCCTCTGGTGTCTGGCAGGTAAACATGATTGGGGAGGGGGTGTGGGAGTGGGGGGGTTCCTGGGGTAGCTGTGAGTGGATTTTTAAAAAGGCCCACAGAGGCAGAAGGATAACACCGTATTGGCCTGGAGAGGGCAGCCCTGCCGTTTGGTACTTGTTGGAAGCCCCCCTTTCAAGGTGAGCACAGGAAGTGTCAAGAGAAGCAGGCAGGTCTGTGAAGAAAGCAGACACTCAAGGCTGTCACCGGGGGCCATTACCGGGGGTCACACATAGGGACTGCACATGGGGGCCATTGCCATGGGTCGCACATGGGGGCTGTCACCGGGGGCCTTTACCTGGGATCACACAAAAGGGCCACAGATGGGGGCCATTACCAGGGGTCACACATAGGGGCTGTCACCGGGGGCCTTTACCTGGAATAACACATAGGGGCCACACACGGGGGCCATTACCAGGAGTCACACATAGGGGCCGTCACATGGGCTGTAGCTGAGTGGAGGCACTACAGTCACCATAAACAGCCTTCAGGTTGGAAGGGCAGCCTGTTTGGTAAACAAATCATTAATATAAATATTACCTTTTCAGTTCCTCCTGAGGTTATGGGAAAAAAAAAAACGACTCTTTGTTTATGAAATTGCCAACTGTGCCATTAGTTGTTTGTGTTCAATTCATGTTTAGAACGTATTGTTAATGTTTCTGTGGTGGTTGATGACTGGTAACAACTGAATTGCACTACCTATTGTTTTGGTAATTTCCTTAACAACGGGGCTAGTCGCGGGTGAGAGGGATCATCTCATTTGGGTTTACAGGTTGCTGAGTTTCAGTCCATCACCCACTCTGGCTCATTAGCTGCCTCTACTGCAGGCTTTGTTTTCATGCTGTCGATCTATCATTCACTTTATTTACCATACCTGCTTCAGGCCTATTTTTTAATAATTAAAAGCAGAGCTAAATTTTAAAAAAGCGTTCGAGCAGAAATGCAAAGAGGCCTATGCAGCTTTCCTCAGGATAGTCCAGACTCCAGACAGGCCAAAGACATGCGGTGAAGTTATTGGGCATATATAGGTTGTGTGTGCCCTGCGATCGACTGGCATCCTGTCTGGGCTGCACCCCAGCTCTGTGTCCTGTGCGGCCTCGGACAGGCTTCCGACTCCCCTGTGACCCCGGCCAGGATGAGTGCTTCAAGGTGGATGAGCGCTTTCTCCCCCATGCGGGGAAGAAAAGACAGCTCAAGATCTGCCTCTCGTGTGCTTGACCTTTTCTCTGTGTTAAAACGTTGCTGATGGCCTTTATATTGCTGATGGAGCTTGCAGAGACACGCTCTGTAAGCTATAAATAGGACGTGCGCTGCACCTCGCTGTGTATTTACCATGGCAGATCCAACATGCGTATCAGCTGCCCCAAGCCCCCGGCTGCAGGACCTCCCACTTGTCAGGCGCCTTGATATCTGATGCCCTCTGACTGACGCCGGTCGGCCGGGCTATCCACTGGGCTGCCATGCTTCCATGGCACAAACATGACAGGGAGCGAGTTTCTCTCACAGTAAACAGGCAGGATAATATGCATTCTGCACATGTAGACCCCCTCCCCACCCCACAAAGCACCCCAACCTCCCTGAATTATTGAAGCGCCATCCCTGGACCGTAGTGCACTCCCCAGTTAGAGCAGACCAAAACCTAGCCCTCCATAAATCTACCACACCACATCTTATTACTGTTCCAGCACTGGGGGAGGGGCAACCTTTTTGGGGGGGTGGGGGGTGGGCTGTGCTGGCTTGCCTTTCATACCAAGCACTTGTCCGCTTCCCTGTTATCTAGAGGTGTGGGGGGGGGAAGCTGAGGCCAAACACAAGATTACAGTCAGAGTGGGGAAACCGGAATAGTGGTGATCTCTGTCCCATTAGGGTAGCCAAGGTGAAGAAGAAGGATTCTGTGTGCTGCAAAAACAGAAGGATGCTAAAGATGGTGAGAGAGTGCTTAGTCAGGAAGGAAAAAAAACAGAGAGTGTGAATCCGCCAGCTGTTAACATTTAAAAATGTTGCGCGTCACCGGCGGTGGGTGTGGAATCGCTGGATTATTTGCTTATTTATTTATCTGTTTCTGCAAAATGATCCGCAGGCCAGATTTTATGGCATGTAGAGGTGAAGTATGTGTTTAGATGAGGAAGAAAGTAAGTAGGTCATATATCAGTATACTGTTGAGGGTGTGGATTTTCTTTGTGAACTGCAAAGAATGGAAGTAAAGGCATCTGATTCTTCTTCTGCAGGTTTTTTTGAAGTTGAAGCTTTTTTAAGAAAGGAAAGCAGTGTTATACATTGCAGGATTGCACAACACATCAGGTTTCCATGCGAAATTCACTGAATGGGGCATCTCCATTCTTCTGTTAGGTGTCACTGAATGTGTGAGGCAATGGCATCAGGATTGGCTCATGGGCCATAATGTGTTGATTATTCCTGTAATGATGTGATGATAATTTCTGTGATGATGATTCTTGTGATGATGTGTGATGATGTGACGATGATGTGACGATGATTCCTGTGACGATGATTCCTGTGAAGACTCCTGTGATGATGTGACGATGATTCCTGTGACGATGATTCCTGTGTTGATGATTCCTGTGACGATGATTCCTGTGACGATGATTCCTGTGACGATGATTCCTGTGTTGATGATTCCTGTGAAGACTCCTGTGATGATGTGACGATGATTCCTGTGACGATGATTCCTGTGACGATGATTCCTGTGACGATCATTCCTGTGTTGATGATTCCTGTGAAGACTCCTGTGATGATGTGATGATTCCTCACCATCCCAAGTCTCCCCCACCTCCTCCGCAGGGCCTGCAGGTGGGCACCCAGGAGTTGAAGGAGATGGGCGCTCACTTCTGCCAGAGCCTTCTCTCCCTGAAGAAGCGCTCACTGGCCCCCAGTGGGATCCACATCCAGCACACACCTGTCCTGCTTGACCCGGATGACAGCCTGCAGGACCACAAGATCCACAAGTAAGCCTGCGGGTTCAAAGCCCTCTTAGAACACACACACACACCTGGTCATGGTCAATCCAGAGTTCTTGCAGGCTTCCTGAGAACAGGACTTTGGCAGATTTCCTGTTTGTTCCTCCTGCATGACTCCTGTACAGCATGGATGGTGGGTACTTTGAATCTGATGTGTTTTGTTAGTGACCAGGAGCAACCTTGACCTAAGGAAGGAGGGCTAATTGTCCTGGTTATTCAGCCTAACAGCACACAGCGACCATGACAACCTGCTAGCAGTTCATGGACTGGTGACTGAGGATCCGTTGAACTTGTAGCTCTCCTCGATGGTGGCCCTAGACGTGTCCCACCAAAAGGGTGGCACTACTGCTCAGATGTGGAACAGATTTCACATTGGACCTACTGTCAAATTTCTGATGGGTCCAGGGGATAGGATATGGAGAAATTTAGGAAAAGGTCTAAAGTAAGGGAAGTAAAGCACTGTGTCCCATTCACTGATGAAATGGCGTGACATGTTCAGATTTCCCCAGAGGTAACCTTCTGCTGTACCCATTCATGGTCACTGGACACCTTTTAGTGTTCTGGCAGGGCATGATGAACAGATGGACGATCCACATGCGGCTCCAACGAGGGTGAATTTATCATCAATAGACATAAAGAAAAAACACAACAAGAAAACAAAAGGACCACATGGGGTCAAAACCAAGGCAGGGTGAACACAAGAAAGGACTAACGATCAGCAGGACCTGGAAACACTGGGAAACCACAAGACATCAAACACAGCAACAACCATAATGACCAACTGACGAAACAAGGCAAGGACAGCCGCATATATACACATGCATAACAAGGGGCAAGGTGTGGACTATTACAAACTAGAGGCGAGCCCAATTACGAAAAACCACCAAGGGAAACTAAATCAAGAAAAACTGAACCTACAGTACTACAAACAGGGAACAAAAACTAGCCAGCTTTGAACTCACAGCAAAAGGGGAGTCTGGATGGACAGCCAAATGCTTATCCTGTTAAGCCACACGGTAGCCGGAGGAACAGGGATACAGTAGGACATGGGATGGCCAGCGACACCTGCTGGCCAAACAGGGAACATACATACCAAAGGGGAAGGAAAGGGACTAATCCTGACATTGTGGGGCTGCTGCAGAGAGCAGAGGTCCCTGCAGACACCTCTGATGATTTAGCGTTACCTGCTGTGCTGTTCAGTAGCTCTTTTTGTCATTTATAGTCTGGACAACTTAGAGGAATCTCAAACCAGCTGAATAAGCTTTGATCGTTTTCAGTTTGCACCCTGTACTTAGAAGTCAATACAGTACATACGTCCTGAATGAGTTAATTTTTTTTCCCTTGCTTGGATTTGTTTTATTTCAGGGCCACTGAAACAGTTTCTGTCTGTAATAGCTGGACAGGGAGAGGATACAGGAGCAATTTGTTTATTTCTGGAATCACACTTTGCAAGACAGGCAGACACAAATGAAGGCAAACAGATCCAAATCAGGATTGGACTCCATGTTCCAGGGACAGGCAGACGTCGATAAGGACAAATGCCAAACAACAAATATGGAGCCCAAAACACTGGAAAAAGAGCCAGAAAAGCAGAATATGAAGTGGGGGGTCATATTCTGAAAGCAGGCCATGAAATGAACATTCAGTGTGGTGGGAAAATCAATACTCATGAGGAGTTAATGGAAGCTAGGTGCCATTATTCTCTGCTGATTGACCAGGTTGTGCGCTGCAGGTGTGTTTTAGCATTCAGAGAAGGCAGAACGGGAAGCGACAGGGCGTGGCTGGGTGTACACCTGTGCTGCAGGTTACTCTGTGAGGCCAGTGATACAATGTCTTTATAAGGAAGTAATAATGCAAATTTAATGAGATGCAGTATATATGTAGAATGTATGCAAAAAATGCTGTTAAAAGTAAAAGTATTACATTCTATTAATATTGACGAATACTGAGAAATAAGTTTAGCACTGTTTAATATATTCATGCCTTTGTGTGGCGGTAATTTAAATAATTAATTTATAATAAACTAAATGACACAGGCAACAGTGACATGAAGTGTGTTGTGGGAGATTCACTGGGACACAGTGAAAACCTGTGAGAAGGCATTTGCACGAGGTTCCTCACCATATTTTGCACCCTTCTGGTGTTGATGTGGAAATGCTAGTTTATCAGGAAAAGGAACGCCTGTCGGTCAGTGTGCTTTATGGTAGGATGCTGTCATGTTGAGATCCATTTTCAGATCTTGTTAGGCACTCTGCTCTAAAACACATCTATATTGGTTTATAAGAATAGCCAACCTTCGGTTGCCATGGAAATGAGTGAATACAGCGGCTTTGGAAGCCGTCCAGCGGCACGTGTGTATGTGCTCTCCTGCTTCCCTTCGTTCTGTGGGCAGCCAGAACCGGAAATGACTGAGCGCGGCCACCGAGGGGCCGGGGGGAGCGTTGTGAATTTGCAGCTGTGTTTCAGCTGTGCGCTGTAGATGTCTTGTAGCGCGGCATGGTGTGTGAGGGCTGTTTGGCACAGGTAGACCCCGTGCGCCTGCGTCACGCTCTCCGCATCCTACCTGTGCCGCGACTTTGACTCACTGGGTACGCAGTGACATTCTGTGTCCTTTGCTTTATTGTTAATATATATTTCTGTACCTTCCGATTCCCCAGCCGCTGGCCCCCTCCGCTTCACACAGCGTGCCCGTCTGCAGCATGCTAAATCACCTTCTGTCATATTGACGCAGTCTGCTTCCAGCACGAGTGGAAAGGCTAAAACGTAAAAAAGCTACATTTGCGTCTGAACCTTTTGACAGGGCTGCGCATCTTCCAGGCCGGAGCAGCTCGCTCTACCGATGGCACACTCCACAACATTTCTCGAAAGCCTTCCATTCCTATTTCTCTCAGCCCCAGCCGATTGTTCTTCTCGATAGCAGAAGCTGAAGTTTCTATGTCTCAATGTCTCCTGCTTTCATTACCTTGACAGTGGGATCTATTCCCCTGGCAGTGAACACCGCTACTGTCATCAGACGAATTGCCTCGCCTCGTACTCAGTGAACTGCTCGCATCGTAAAGACTCTCAATGCATCTGCCGCGTTGGGCTGTCCCCCTCTCACGGCCCCCCCTGCGCCATCCTCCCCATGCTCTCATTAGGCTGCGCAGGCAGTATCGCGCACGGTAGGAAGCTTCCTGTGATTACAGCATGAGGGGAAAGGCGGCAATGGTGCACAGTGATGAAAAGACGCTGCCGTTTCATTGGGGCGGGGGTTCAGAGGGAGGAGTTTAGTGAGGTCGTTGGGGAGGCGGAATGCCAGAAAAGCTTTCCTCTGACACGGAGGGGTGAGATGGTTCTGAGCTCAAGGTCTGCTCAGCTGATACCGCTCTCCTCAGTTCTGCTAATGTATTGCTTCAGCCAGGTAATGCAGAAACTACAAATGCAATATGTTACTATTTGTCAGGGAGATGTGCGGCTCAGGGGCCTGGATCGTGTCCAGCGGGTCGTGAATTCAAATCCTGTGGTCAGCAGGGTACTCATATCATGCTGAAGCCTTGAAACAGAATCTTAACCCCAGCAGCGCCAGGGGGGCTGGACACTGGCTGGCCCTCAGCTCTTACCTGCATCTCTCTCAGACAGCATAATAGGAGATGTTTCCCCCTAGGTAAGTATAAAGTACCTTTAATTTATGACCTTATTTTCTCTTCAGAGCCCGGTGGGCCATGTGCATCATTGAAAACATATATGGTTTTAGGTTTTATGGTTTAGTAAGACCGTACCTGAGGAATTCTCATTTGTAACATTATTCATTAGTGTAGGATATCCGGAATAAAGAGAATCTAGTCTTCAGTGGAAATTGGTTTATCAGTTCTAACATGCGACGCCATCAGTACCATTTCCTACAAACACTTAATATATAAAATGGTATGATGCAGACATGTACTGGTAAAACAACAGTGGTACCATGTGACATGTATGTATGTTCATGAAGGATGCTATGTAAGTGGTCTGCGAGGCCTTTGGTGGGCTGCTACTGCAGCGTCTTCAGGAAGTCCTGAGGAGCAGCCTCTATGAGGCTATAAGCTCTGCTCTAACACCAGAGCTGAACAAACCTCCTGCGCTTTCCCCACTAGCTTACACTGTAGTAGTAAAGACC
>JAODLC010000021.1:10277049-10301539 GCA_026781145.1 Hippopotamyrus pictus
GTGGGGGGGGGGGGGGGGGGGGGGGGGGGGGCAGCTGGGGAGCTCCGGAAACTCAGCCTTGAAGAGACAGGACAGAGCAGGGCTGGCGGCACAGGGACTGCAGAGCCAGCGGAGTGTAACGGGAAGGGCCAAGTCCGGCATCCAAGATGAGTGCTGCCGCCCCAGAAGGTTCCGGCTTCAGGTGATGAATGCCCATGCAGGTGGAGATTTGTCCCAGATATGCTGAGAAGAGGGAGAAGGTCATGTGTCACCTGCACTGTGGAGATACACAAATCCATATGTGTCAGTGAGAGTGCCAGGGGAATTCACAGAGGCGGAGCCCGCCAGGTGAGAAAGGTCAAGGTGTTCGCACTGTTTCATCACTACTGCAGCACTTGGAAAAGGTCTAGATTAAGCTACATGAGGTCAGTGAGGATTACAACCCCCTCCTCCAGGGAGGACCCCAGCTTCTAATGGCCGGCGCAAAGGTGACTGCCAGGTGAAGAAATTGTTCTCAGCTATTCTAAGTAGGTGCTGCACAGCGAGCGACGGAGCCGCCTCTGGCTCCTTTTCTGCCCCTTTGAATTCTCACCTCGAGTGGGATATTTCCTTGTGACAAACACATTAATGTTCCTGAAGATCTCTAACCTTTCAGCAACTGAATAAATAGTTCCTTGAACAAGCTATTTTCCTACAGCTTGGCTTTTATGAGTGTTGTTTTATTTTAGTACAGGAGGTATAACTCATGGGACATGCTCTACAAACTTTGGTTTTTAATCAGATCCACCAGCAATGCTGACTAAAGACATTAATCCAGGAGATTTGCGTGTTTTTTTCCAGCGCGGGGGTGGTGAGGTGAGGGTGCTGGGACGAGCACTCGCTGAATCCACGCTGAAGCGCTCTGTGCTCCCTCAGGACGCCGGATTTCCTTTCATTCAGAGATCTTTGCGGCTGTGAAGTGACATTCTCCTGGACTTTAGGGTTTTGCCTGAGATTCAGATCATTATATGCTTAGTTAAAGAGAAGAGAAAGTTGTCCCTTTGCTGTTCACTCGGGGCTTCATCACACTCGACCCACTTGGAAACTTCGAGACTGTGGACGTGCAGTAGAGACTGAGCTGTTCATTTGTGACGCACTGCTCTAGACAGGGGGTGATGATAAAACTAAAACACGGATCACAACAATAAAACAATCCAATAAAATACAAGTGGGCAACGTGAGGTGAAAGCACTACTGACATCGGCCAGCAACACCTGCTACGCCTGTCTGGATAGATGCTTGGCTTTAATTAAATACCTGACCTGGAGGTGGACAGACATAAATTACATTTGCCTGCTACAAAACGAGGGGTCTGCATTGTCAGGCTGCTGGTCGGGGAAGTACTGCTGAGCTCAGAATGCCCTGAGTCTGAAGCTGCAACCCCAGTGCCCATCTACGCCCATGTGGACCCTTAGGCAAGCAGCACCATTCAGGGTTTGCACCAAATGGGTCAACTGACTCTGCTCAAAAATTCATCTTTGGCCTTTGTTACGGAAAAGTCCTCCCAGCTCTGGTCTATTCATTTGGATCTGTAGCACGGGCCCTCCTTCTGGTAGACATAAAACCAAAGGTAGTCTGATTGATCACTTTGAGAAAGACAGGTCACATCCACCACAGCACAGATCTTGATAATGACTTAGTGAATATATTATTTGCATGCCTCTGTGTCCAGAATTTTGTGTTTTGAACATAATTGAATATAGGCTATAGATTGTTTTGAATAGCACACAAACAAATATTGCATTATCGGATTATTGCTTTATGCATTCAGATCTCTGAATGTCTTATTGGTGATTAATTACATCCCAGTGCTATTCCCGTATTCTTGTCAGTAAAATGGTACAGCAACATTTGTTTATTTAAAATTTCTCAGTCCAATCCAAATCAAATCCCTGAGTGAACTATAGCTTTAATGCTGGGACTGGATCTGCGGACTATTGTTCTGATCAGGAAAAAAGAGACACATTTCCAGCTACTGTAACCCTGGGTAGAGAGAACAAGAAAGATATTGAAATAACGCAATACACTGACACACTCACACTTAACACTTCCAGTGCCTACTATCTGCATGTGGAGTTTTCATGAATCTGAGTCCTTTTTCTGAGTGAGTGGGTGTATCAGTGAGTGTGTGAGTCAGTACTGGGGTGCATGAGTGAGTGTGTGAGTAAGTGAGTGAGTGAGTGATTGCATCAGTGAGTGAGTGGATCAATGAGTGCATCAGTGATTGTGTGAGTGAGTGAGTGCCCTGTGATGGACTGGTGTTCCACCAAAAGTGCCCCTTGCCTTGTGCCCTCGTTGTCTTGGGTCAACTCTAGTCCCCACCCTACCTGACCCTGTACTGGATACGTGTTGAGGAGATGGAAGGTTTTGTCTGAAGATTCCTTCATTTGAGGCCACTATTTTCATGTGGCTTCCTTTATGGTGGTAAATCAGACTGCATTAGACAGGTTTAAAAATGCTAATAGAAGGTAACAGGAATGTCACAGTTTCCATGTTTTACATTATATCCAGTGTGTTCTGGAACCTGACTGCATTTACATAAATTCATACAAGGATCTTCCACACCAGCAATATTAAAACACAGTTCATCTGACCTAAAGTGATTTTTGTGATGGTCATTTCTCTATGCAGGCAGGGTACACACTGGGCAGGACGCCAGTCCAGCACAGGGCAATGAACTGAACTACATGGAAGAAACACAAGGCAATCATGCCAGCTCCACTAACAGCAGGAGTGGGGTTCAAACCCCAAGCACAGATGTGATACCTAGAGCAAAAATTTTGAAACTGTCTTTGTTGGTGTGTTTTAACAGGAGTGTAAGTCATTCTTATGGGCTACTGGGTGTAGCTGAAATGTATTTATAAGATGCAGAAAGGGTCAGTGTATGAGTTCTGGATGTGTGGTCCCCACTGAAGAGACAGTGTCATGGTCTAGGGTTGCTGTGATGGTGACCTTTACAAAACTCAAGCCATCTCAGATGCATGCCTTTCCGTCCGTATTACAGCAGGTTGGGAAATAATGTATTCTTCGGCAAGGGTAACAAACCAAAACACGCCTCAGAATTCTGAGAACTATCGGGAGAAGGAAAGTGAAGGACAACTCAGACTAATGACCAGGCCAGCCCAGTCCCCAGCCCGCAATCCCGTAGAACCTGTAAAGGAGTATTTGAGTTGGAGAGTCGCAGCAAAGCAGCCAACACCTGACATCTCGGGGCACTGCCACGGTAGAGCTGCCAAGGTGTCAGGTGCTCCTGCCAAATAGAACGCCCTGTGTTATTATGAGAAATGTGGATATTTTAAGGGGCTGAAGCTTTAGAGAGAATTTTTAATTTTTACACTGCTTTGGTTCCCTTTATCTTCTGGTTTTGCATATTGCAATGTGTTCTTTTCATTACCAAGCATTTATGTGGAAAATATTTCATGTGAAACATCAACCCTAGTTTCCAGTAGTACTCGGACTTTTGACTGGTCCTGTATATATTTTTAAAACGTTATTCATGTCTTGTTTTCTGCAATGAGGACACGCAGGGCAAATGAGGCTGGCATATCCCATACCTCTCTGCCTGCCTGTCCCACAGGACCTGATTAGACTGCTGTCTCCTGCTGTCAGAATGCTGCGTTTGTGTGCCTGGCTGTACCAGCTCTCCCCATACGGCTCGTTGCTCTTAATCTGCTAATTAAATTGTTTGTGGGACTTATATCTGCATAGCGTTCCATGGGGCATGCCTGGCAGTAAGCCGCTTAGTCACAGAGGAGCCATCGAGGGACTGTCACCTACATAGGCAGCTCCCTCAGCTCTCGGGCCTCCTCTGTAACTGACTCCTGCCTTTTATTTTTTGGAATCTAACAATCGGCGTTGTTATATTTTCACCTTTTGATTATTTCATGTGTTTTTAAGGTAGCACTAGGCCATGTTTATAGTAGTTTATAAACACATTCATAATGCATTTTAATGCAGTCATAATGCATTATAAACATTAGCTATAAATATACGGTAACACTTTACTTAAAGTCTGTATGCATAACACATTATAGATACCTTCATAATGAATTATAATGCATTCATAAAGTATTATAAACATGGCTATAACTATTCATAAAAAGGCATTATTAAGGACATTAAGGACATTATAGCCATGTTTATAATATTTTATGAATGCCTCATCTATAATGCATTATAGATACCTTCATAATGCATTATAATGGCTTATGCTGACTATTATAATGCATTATGAAGGTATTTATAGTGCATTATAGATGAGACGTAAGTATATAGACCACAATTCGCCACATCAGTGATGAATAATGTCAACAACGAATGAGACAAAGTCTGCTTATCAGAGCCCAACATGCTTCCAGTGAATTTTCATTGTGCACAAAGTTGTATAACGAATGTTTACATAGCCTAGGCTACAGTGAAGCACAACCATAATCACAACTAACTCAAATGACAGCACAGTTGTAGCTTGTCTCTTGTTTACCTCTTCAGGTGTGTCCCATTGTTTTCAAGAAATCCCTGTGCACTTGGGCTGTTTACACACACTTGTGCACTTTGTGTTGTACATCAAAATACATCACCACAGTGTGTCGCATCTCAACAGACTCGGCCTTACGTCTGCTGAATGGGACGCAGGCACCATACAGTACTATTCATTTATAACATGAAAATGAATGTTGGGAGGCTAAAGAGGATGCATATATTTTTATGTGTATTCAGATAAGCCTTCTCAGTAGGTTGTCTTTTGGTTTAAACACATCACAATCCGTGAGATAACAGCAAAGACACACAAAAAAACGCCAATCTCACAAGTAAAACGTGAATTTCCAGGAAACAACAGCTGAAAGACGGTTGAGTGGATGGATATCACATAGTTTAACTTGGCTGATTATGGATGCTTGAACAGCACACTTACAGACAGCACAGTCACACTAAGTGCACATTCAGCACGGTGGCCTCACATTGCCAGGGTTGTGGGTTCGATTCTAATCAAATTCATGTTTACATGTTTCTCTGGGTTCCTCCTGCAGAAATTCACTTTAGCTGCCTTGGTGTCTCTAAGTCGCCCTCAGCATGTGACTCTCAGAGTGTGCGGCCTGCAAAGGGCCTGTATCCCATCTGGAATGTTCCTGTGTTCTGTGTTTCCTGGGATAGGATCCAGGCTCCCCAACCCCCTCTAATAGATACATGTTTGGAAGATAGGTGGATTTCAGGTGCAGCAAATAAATTTCTGGCTTATTCTATATATTTCCTTTTAGAAGCTCAGTTGCGATGGTCTCTGAGAAACAAATGTATGGGAAGGACATGCAGAAAGGAGAGTTTGCTTCTCCCAGTTGACATGCGGCAAGGAGGTGTCTGACCCGCAACACGAGTGTGATGATAAAGACTTGCTTTTTTGCGGACCTGTCCTTGCGACGTTAATGAAGGCGTCCCACATTCACTGAAAGCTGCAGTGTCACTCAGCACACACATTCTGCAGCAAGCAGTTCATAAAAAGAGGGCCTTTTCCCTGCCTTTCACTCTGATGATTAGGTCATGGCTGACGGCTCCCTCCAGACAGGCTGTCTAATGCAATGTGAACTGTAAATATTAGGTTTGTACTGACTCGTACGGTGGGGGGGGGCACCCATATTGCCTGCAGTCACTCCTTAGGGTGGAGTTCACCAGAGCTGATCCAAAGGTACACTTACATGCAAGGAGACACTGTCCTGCAATTACAGACTGTCGAGAAATGCAAACAAGGCTCTGGTCTTCTTGCTTTTTGTCCTCATTGCTTATCGCTTGTTTATTCAGCCTAATCAACATTATTAATAATATTTGAAATTGATATTCCATTTCCTCCCATGTCCAGTACTACTCAATATAGTTTTTGATATTGGGGAAAATATCAAGCTTCCTGTGTATTGCTTTATTTATCGACTTGGATTCCATTTAACTCTTGCACAATAGAAATACACTCAATAACAGTGGAAAAGTCCCCATTAGTATTTTTTCAGTGCCATAAATATTTGTTATATAAGTTGACCTCCTGAACTTTTCCTCATAAATAAAGTTTGGCTGGTCTGCAAGTAATTACTTGCTTGTATAGACATTGTCCTCAGATTATCGTTAAAAAGCTCAACAGAGGATGAAAGTACATTCTGCACTGAAAGGAAATTGCTTAGATGGTATCGCCACTTATGGATGGATTTTGCAGCCACGGACGTGCGCTGGGCTGTTAGCCACCAGTCTACATTCATCTCTCCACTCCCATAAGTACTAATCCAATTTGGTTTGCAGGGATCACACACCTACAGTAGGGACACACCAGGGCATGTGGAATCACTGGTTCAGCTGGAGAACATCTTTGCATTGTGGAAGAAAACCCACTTAGGCTTCATCCAGTCAGAGCTGGGCTGGACTCGACCATGGTGAGGAGGCAGTGCCGCTCCCAGAGTGCACCTCTCAGAAATGTATTTTGATGACATATTTTAAGGTAAAGTGGATCTGCCTGCACGTTGAAGAGCATTTCAGATAACAAAGGAGGTCGGCCTTGAAGTTTGGGATATTTTCCAAATGTACATGGTTCCCGTTGTGCGCAGAACTTTGGAAAAATACTCTTCCTTTTGTCAGCTTTTAGACTAAAATGAGAAAATCAGTTAGTAAGAGAAGCAGATGGGCCAGGAAAAAAAACATGCTCATTTCATGTAAGTGCGCTCAACTCAAAATATGCTGAAATCTTGCTGAAAGGGAAGATGGAAGGTTTATTTGTTTGTTCATTTATTTTTTGTGTCGCTAGTCAGTGTTTACAGAAATGAGTGTTAGATAAACGCTCAGCATATGTGCAGGGAGGCGTGGAGGTGTTGTGACCAGCAAAGTCTAATGGAGGGATCCACACTAATCTCACAGGAAGGTCATATGACCGTTACCGACAGCACCCGCCATATTTTTTTGCTCACTAATGGCTCTTCATACAGTCTGCCCCAGCAATTTGCATCACTTCATAGATATCCAGGGGGTGTACGTTCCACAAAGCAGGAATTCTCAGTTAGCTGGGTGAACTTCATCTGGAAGTACGTTGTATCATGAGATTGAAGTTACATGAGGTTATGTCTATGTCCTATATTGCTTAACATGAATATAATTCATCATGGCTCAGAATATACAGTATTACATTATATTTAATTAAGCCGATGCCTTTTCAGAAGGCTTGCATTCAGTGGCACACACAGTAAATACACCTTGCCTCTAAATATTTAAATCAGTGATCTATAATTGACATATTTGCTTAGCCGGAATGTGTCTTTGGAGAGTTAAACCTGCTTTCTGGTGGTGTTCTGGCAATAGAACAGAGGGGTCTATGCTCATGTTTCATAATCACGTGTAGATTTTGTGTGACAGTTGAGAATCCTGCACACCTTGTCGTGGAAACCAGAGCTGTGCCGTCTTTAATGTCATCCTGAGAGAGGACTTCAAATACACTGCAGCTTGTGCGAATTAATTTGTATTCTGTATTAATTTATCAGTGCATCTCTTAAAGCTACACAGGCATATACTAAAACTACAAATCTGTCATATCTTTTCCTGGTGAGGGTCACAGATATACATATACAGGTAATGAGATACTGTATTACTGGTGGTCATGGAATCACCTATAAATGTTTAGCACTATGTATGGAGCTGTCACCATCTTGGAACAGAGAAACCTCGAAAGGGAACAGTGTTTGCAACATATGATCCTGTGAAATAGCCTGATGTTCTGAGGCTGTTGCACATCCATGCGGAGGAATCATCTGACCGGATGAATCCCAGCTTCCTCCAAATGTAAACCCATCCAGCTGCAGGAACAAGACGACTCTCAGATAATATTACTTTTGACAATTGCTCAGCGCTCCTGGGAATCAGCTCCTTGCACCAGGTTAGGCATTGTAGTGCACTGGAATTTCTAAACTGCTATCATTTCCAACTCTGTGAACCTCA
The DNA here is from genome assembly GCA_026781145.1 of Hippopotamyrus pictus. Lineage (NCBI taxonomy): Eukaryota > Metazoa > Chordata > Actinopteri > Osteoglossiformes > Mormyridae > Hippopotamyrus > Hippopotamyrus pictus. The sequence goes on from JAODLC010000021.1 coordinate 10,285,024, forward strand.
CGACACGTAGTTACTTGCTGACATATGTGCTGATCCAGTTCTGTGGTTATTTTTGAGGCTATACTGTGGTGTTCAGCAACTATCCTGTTAAGTGTCCATCTTTGGCCTTTTGCAGTTGCTTAATATTGCCTTGAAAATTGACATACAACAGTACTGATTACCAGGCCTCTTTTATGCTTGTCAACTGAATCTCGGTGTGTCAGTGGGTGTCCCTTCTGACTGAATCTCGGTGTGTCAGTGAGTGTCCCTTCTGACTGAATCAAGGTATGTCAGTGAGTGTCCCTTCTGACTGAATCAAGGTATGTCAGTGAGTGTCCCTTCTGACTGAATCTCGGTGTGTCAGCAGGTGTCCCTTCTGACTGAATCTCGGTGTGTCAGCGGGTGTCCCTTCTGCCTGAATCTCGGTGTGTCAGTGGGTGTCCCTTCTAACTGAATCTCGGTATGTCAGCGGGTGTCCCTTCTGACTGAATCTCGGTGTGTCAGTGGGTGTCCCTTCTGACTGAATCTCGGTGTGTCAGTGGGTGTCCCTTCTAACTGAATCTCGTTGTATCAGTGGGTGTCCTTTCTAACTAAATTTCTAACTGATAGAAGTCCCTACTATCTTAATCTCATAGTTTGTCAGTGGGTGTTCCCTCTCACTGAATCTCCTTGTTTTAGTGTGTGTTCCTTGTAACTGAACCTAGGAGTGTCACTTGGTGTCCCTTCTAACTGAATTTAGCTGAGTCAGTGGGTCTCCCCTCTAATTTAATCTAGTCAAAAGTCAAATTTAATCAAATTAGTCTTCATGACACTTCAATACAGATGTAACGTATTAAATAAATAATTTTGTCAACACAACCTTAATTTACCCATAAATACTAGGTATCAAAGTTCATAATGTATGATAAAATACCTACTCGATACATCACAGCCTGACTTTCACTGTAACGCCTTTCAATGTGTGCTTTAAAGCCTCTGAAAAAATCTGATTATATTTCTGTTTTATGTTTTTTTGGCCTTTTCTAAAACAGCCGATTTATCGAGTCTGTTTACTTTTATGGGAGTTCATTTCTGTTAATTGATCAGTACAACTTAATTGACTGTGTATTCCTGACCATTTTTTTACAGCTCTAAACTTCTTTAGTGATATTCATTTGTCTTTGGAGACATATATGTCATGTAGATGTATTGCTGTTTATTCTGTCCTGCACAATGTTCCAGGAATAGAGGCCCTTAATCTAGCCCTTAATTGAGCGCTAATAATGTACTCTGCATTAATGAAGCAGAGCAGAGGACAGCAGGGAGACCATGGTGAGGACAACGTAGCATGTGTCCACTCCGATCCAAAATAACCCAAGTCACGGGCATTGATCTTGGACCGTCGTGCTCCTCCCCGACGCTCTGCATGCTGAGGGAGCGGAGAGACAGTTGAGATGAAGTGCTTCCCAGGTGAATGTCCCAAGGACTTATAATGTCCCTGCAGGCAGGAGGTATGGAAATGAAGCTTCAACTGGGTATCTTAATACTCAGTCTTCCCAGCAGATCCGCCCACAGATCGGAAGTAATAACAGCCTACAAGGCACTCTCTCTCTCTCTCTCTCTCTCGCTATCTCTCGCTCCTTCTTCACCTCCATCTTAAGCCCCACCGTGGTGACCAAAAAGTTGCCACTGTCAGGTTCTAAGGCACCATGGTGAAACCAAAGGTTTTGGTGTACGGTGTCAGGCAAGAAAGAGCCTCAAATGTTCAGATAAGCTGAGTACAGAAAGTATGATGTAATGTGAGGTTAGACCTCAATGCTGAAAAATCAGATGGCTTATAAAAACATTTAAAGTTCTTTCTTAAAGGTTGAGGCCTCAAGCAATTTTATATTTAGTGTAGGCAGACTGAAATTTCTGCCTATGAGCATAAATCTATCCCCTTTAACCCAAGAAAGCTGCATGCATCCCCTTTTGTATAATTGCCAAAATGACATCCCATAGTTTAACTGTCTTGTGATTAGTTAACCACATCACCTCAAATTTAATTATTTGATTCAAATAATGCAGTAATGCAATCCCCTAGAGCTTGCCTTTCCACAAACAAACCCACCATGCTAACATGCTAGCACAGCACCTCCCCTGACGTGCCCCCCCAGGAAGTGTACATCCCTTACAAAATCATTTTTTCCCACCTGATTTAGGCATGACAGAGTAATGCCTGCATGTCAGAGAGATGCATGGTGTCCTTTCGGCTGAATAACACAAACAAATGAAAGTGGGGCCGGTTTTCTGTGATCGCTTAATTATGGCTTGCACTGCCAAGGCTCACAAACAGTAATCTGTTTCATCATCACGCACTCGCCCTGTAACCCCAGTGCAGCCCACCCTTTGCTAGTGTCTCTCTCCATCTCTCTCCTACTCTCTCACCCACCATATTCATAGTCTGTTTTCCCCTTATATTGCTTCCTACATACTTGTTCTTATTTTTCCTTGTTCATTTCTGCAGCATTATGGGAACTTAAGATGTTGGCTGCAAATATGGTGGTCATGGCGTGCCCCTGTTTTTTATATATATGATTTATTCATGCATGCTGCAAACCCAAATTAGAATTACTTTTAAGCACTGTACAGAAGACTGGCTTTATGATTAGAGATTCATTATAACCATTCCCTATATTGTGGCATAATGTATATTCTTCTTTCAAAGATACTGCATGTATTGCAGGCTTTTACAATGTCACAGCTGTGTCAGAGATAACTACAGGCCAGGGCATCACCAGATAGTGGTTAAAAATCAGCTACATGTTATTTTAGTTTTTTTTTTTTTTTTTTTTTTTTTCTCAAGGAAGGACTTATTTTTCAAAGTGGGACACAATTATTTTATCTACTCATGCAGGTTCCCATAGCTTATAATTATTAGTCTGACATTTTAAAAATAATTAAGAAGCCAAAGAAGTTTGACCAGAATATATCAGGTCCCAGGTCCAAGTTTTTAAGCACACTGGAAACAATTGATGTGCAGCTGGCTGGAAGTCCCAGCAGCCACAATGCAATCAGGCTAATGCAGCGGGGTGACAGAACAGCACGTCTCAGATTATATACCTATGCAGCCAGTGAAAAGGAAGAGAGAGGGCAGGGACATCCGAAGCAAAGGCTTTCAGAATGCAGTGCAGTGTGATGTGATTGAGGGCACAACCTGAGCATATGACACATGACCTGTGAGCCCTCAGTAGACTGCTCAGCTCTGAGCACTGAGCGTTAGTCTCGCCCTAAGCCAGGACTTGACTCTACACCAGCAATTACCTCTGCTAGATTTGACTCTGCAGGTATTTGTTGACTTGCAGCCTATCTAGAAATGTACAATCGCATTCATGTCTAAGGCCCATACTAAATAATTTACATTGACTGAGAGACCGCTTAAAGTGGAGGCAGTAGGATGTTAGGGGGTGTATCACTCAGGGTAACAGATGCATGAAAATGGGCAGCGCTGCCAGCTGTATAATGATCCACCTTCCATGTCTATCTATACAGTACGCAAACAGTGATGTGTATATGATGGACAGCTACAATAAGCAGATATGATGCAGATACAGTATCAGTTCTGTGCTGTTTCATAAAAGAAACTTACTGCACTGTACAGTTAAATATTATGCCTTACCTTCAACTGCCATCTTCTTTCTCATTTCCCATTGTTCGCTACCCTGCACATCTTTTTATGTCATACTGTTATTTGGACCTTATTTTTCGTGAAATTTAAGTGCAATTTTTTTGTGTTGTGATTTTATATTTACATTATTATTTGCCCGTAGAGTATTCTGTGTATGTTACAGTTATTACTGATTGTTACTCTGCTTCATTAATGCAGAGTACATTATTAGCGTTTACTATTGTGTCTATATTCCTGAGATACACTCAAATTCACTTGCGTCCAGTGTTTCTGGTGCCAAATGTGGATCTGACGGATACTTGCACTCTGCAGTGAGGGTAGCTGTGGCCTACAGTTTGGCTTTTTTCTGATTTATTGGAAGGTTTTCACGGTGTGAGCATTGCATTGTGTGGCTGTCTACTAGCCGAAATACTTGACTGGTCTCCCATTCTTGGATTTTTAATATTCCAGTCAGTAAGAACGTCCACCTGGACTGAATATGACCTGCAGGTACCTGAAGGAAACTCCACTGTGCTGGATCACATATCATGTTTCTAATAAACTGGCACAATTTACAGCATTACAGCTACTTAGGACTTAATCAGTTATCAGAGACATGCTGAAGTTGTAAGGTGCCATGAAAGGCAGATCATAAATGAGTATCGATGTCTGGTAGATGTGTTTATTCCGAATGACCATTTTCCACAAACCATACTGATACATCAAGGTTCAACACACTTAGGCTCAAGACGTGATGTTACTCCAGGGATTTAACGGCCATCTGAATGAATTAATCAATGAATGAAATTTTGACGGAATGCCCATAGACGTGTTTTTTCTGTTTTTGGCATACAGTCTCCTTGGAATAATTACAGTGTAAGGTTCATTAGCACTGAAGTTTACAGAAGACATCAAGCTCCAGACACGTGAACATGTTTGTGGAGTATGTTGTGGTGAGATCAATATAGTTAATGTTAACTGTGTGATTAGGGACATCCTGATCCTAGTTTCTCCTGCAAAGAACACCTGGCAGAATTTCAAATGCTGATATGGTATCTGGCCAAAGAGGAGTTCTATCACTGTCACTGGGTCCACTGGGTGACACCCAGGCTGGCAGGATGAGTCAGCAATATGGGTCCCGTCCCTGGGAACAGCCAGGCCCTTCAGCAGTCCTCTGTGATTAAACTTCCTGCAGTAGGAGCCATGAAGAGTGTAAGCGCTTTGTGTTAAGGCAAAATAAATCTGCTCCCACTTGGGAACCCTAGACTGGAAAGATACATGGAAGGAAATAGGCATTCTGGTAGGACATTCCAGCAATAGCATTAATATAGGAGGCTCAAACCAGTGACCATCCGATCACAGGCACAGAGAGCCGCACACCTCCTTGCTGCTGGTTTAACACTAACTTGTCTGTTGTGAAGATTTTGGCCACTTTCACTTTGAGTAAGATCTACTTAGACTCGTAAATCACTCATGGATATTTTTGGATTTAATGACATTCCCAGGCACAATACAGCTTTCAGCCTCATAGCACATTTTACTCTCAGCATGAACCTGTCCTGTGGGGTGGACTATGAAGCGAGTTATCAGTGGCATCGCCCATCCATACAAATTGGTCAAAGTGCAGGTCTTATATTGGCTATATTTATTTGTAAATGGGCAGTTTGCATGCATGTTTTTGGCCAAAGGGCGGAGCTTATGCAACTCTATCCCAAAAGCCTGCACTTAAACCTGCTCAGGGCAGGTTAGGTATTCAGTGTAAATTACCATAACAGTGTATTGCAGTGCATTTATTGTTATTAAATAGTCTGATATCACTTTACATTAAACTATCATCTATAATGCACTATAGATACCTTTATAATGCATTGAAAATGGTCAGTATAAGCATTACAAAGGTACACTATATGGTCGAAAAGTATTGAGACGCACCTCTAAATCATTGAATTCAAGTGTTTCATTCAGACCCATTGCCACAGGTATACAGAATCTAGCACCCTACCATGCAGTCATGTGTGGAAGGAAAATTGACAGGTTACGACAGAGGGAGGTGTTATGGGGTCGATGTCAATGTCTTTGGCCTTAGGCATGAAGAGGATGTGTGTATCTGTGCTTCTGTTCCTCAACATGTACTGTAGGGTTCACCTGCAGGCCATTGGGCTGCATCGAGGCAGGTGGCCTAGTGAATCTAGACAGCGAGAAACTTTTGATTGATCCTGGAGTCTGTCGAGCTGCTTGAGGTGGAAGAGAGGGTGCAGGACTTCTGAGGTGCTCCAGAGTTATGAGAAATGCTTGTTATTGGCACGGACATTATGATATGTAATTGCATTTGCAATATTATAAGCTGTGCAACTGCAAGATTTAGTACGCATAAGATTTAGTATGCATAGGTGTTAGTATGCATAAGGCAAAAGATTTAGTATGTATAAGGCAAAAGATTTTGTATGCATAAGGCATATACAGTATTTACTTATGATGACAATAGAATTTGTAGTATTAAACAAGAGAGCTATGGTTTGAACAAAAGAAGGCTTTCTGATGCACTCTGTGCATCAAGAATGGAAGATACTGGAGTGCAAAGACACTCTGAAACCTGGTATACATCTACAGAAGGTCAGGGTGACTTGATAATTATGGGATGAAGTACCTAAGGGGGTAACCAAGGCGATTGTGCAAACAATGCAAAAACATGCAGGAAGAATGTGCCTCTTGGGGCAGTAACCAAATATAATTAATTCAGCCCCTTAAAGTATTAACCAATCATTATTAATACGCTTTTTGATAGGAGAATTGCTTTCCAGAAAAATAACCAATGTTGTTAACAGCAGGTTTGAGGAAGCTTAGAAAAGCTGTATTAACTGCTGTTTCTTTTCGCTCGCCTGACTTGGAATGGGAACATGCTGTTTGTTTCACTTTCTTTTTTGTCTACTAAAGAAACTTTGTCTTACCAGGTCTTGACTTGAGTCGTTCTAGGGAACTTCGACTGAATTTTCACTAAGGGACAAAGCTCAATTTATTTGTAATAGTAACAGTGAAACTTTGACTCATTTTAGCTTCCACACACATTTACAAGCATATTTTATAGAATGGTTTATTCTGAAGAGCTCAGTTAATTTATGTGTGGTCCTGTCATAGGATACCACCATTACAATATGGTAAATGGTAAATGGACTGCATTTATATAGCGCTTTTTACTACTCATACGAGTACAAAAGCGCTTCATGAACAATACATCAGTTCATTAAATTTCTTCCCTGTTGGATATTCCACAGTCAACTGTACGTAGTATTATTGCAAATCGGATGTGTTTAGGAACAACAGAAGCTCAGCCACAAAGTGGCAGACCACGTAAAGAAAGAGAGCAGGGTCACAGAGTGCTGAAGGGCATTGTGACTAGAGTGGGCTTCCATGGCTCCACAGCTGCATACAAGCCTCACATCACCAAATGCAACATCAGGCATCTCAAGAGCAATGGAAATGTGTTCTGTGGAGTGATGAATAGTTTATTTCTGCATTTTCAGAAAGCTAATGAACTATATATGATGCCTATGGACTTAGAATGGGATGTCATAAAAGTTTCTGTAGGTGTAATGGCCAGGTGTCCCAATACGTTTGTCCATGTAGTGTATCTATAGTGCATTATATAGCTCTGGAAAAAATGAAGAGACCCCCTCCATATATTTTTTTTTAAATCTGCATTTATAAATCCTGGTTCTGCTGGCAGAGGGTTACATGGAAGATTGCTTCCAGACTCAATATTTTTAAACAGCAGTTAATAAGAACAAGGTTGTCTCGGCATGGAGCGGGGAAGCAGCACAGGAACCGGGAAAATCGGGTGAACACGGGGTTTATTCAGGATAAGATACACAAAGGAGAACAGAACGACGTCATGACATTGATGGCCAGACTAATGAAAGGCACACAGACACGGACTTAAATACACCACAGTAACTAGCATGACTAGGAACAGCTGGCAACACGGGGAGTCCACACAAGGTAGAGAGGGGGTGTAGCACACAAGAGGGTCGGGACGATTGGGGCATGACAAAGGTGAAATAGAAAACACTGGGAATGACCAGAAACCAGCCAAGTAAAGGGCAGAAGCAACTTTATAATGGCAGAGATGACCGTTAACTTAACCGACACTTTCTCATGAATCGTAGCATGATAGCAGGTGTGAAGTACATTAGGACAGCTTGAACAGTTCGTATCAGGCTCCTAGAAGCAGGACTGAAGTTCCATAAAGCAAGGAAGAAGTGTTTGATTAATGAGAAGCAGAGAAGAACCAGGCTGCAGTTTGCAAAAAAATATATATAAATTATTCACAGACACACACCCATAAATTGAGAAATGAGTGAAACAAAAAATTGTGCTGTGGTCTCTTATTTTTTTCCATAGGTATGGATGACAGCTTTATAAAGCATTCATGATGCATCATAAACATGGCCATAATGTGTTATGTCTTTTTATAATTTTTATAGACATGTTTATAATGCTTAATGAATGTACTGTATTATAATGTTTTATGAATGTGTTCATACATTCTTATAGATATGGCATTAATAGAAAGTGAATTTTCCATTGGAGTCCTGGTGTGTTTGTTGTTATTAAAGGGTTCAATGGAATTGCAGTATGCTTGTTAAAGCGTGCAGTGGGATTTCACTGTGTTTATTGCTGTTAAATGAGCCAGTGGGATTACAGTGTGCTTGTCCATGATTTTCTTCTTGCTGTTTATTTTTAAAGTGGCATGTGGCACTATAAAGCTAATCATGGCCGAGAAAGGGCATTATTGTTCTTTGTAGCATTATTTATGGTATGTCACATCAAGTTGCAGAAAGGCTGGAATTACTATCACATTTCCCATATCACAAAAGGGAGTTTCTATTGTTTGTACCCTTCCTTCCTGCCTTTTATTCAGTTTTTCTTCATTCAGTTAAAAAACTGTTTGGTAATCTTCAGAAAGTCAATGAGCTACCTGTGATGATAGATGTAAGATACTCCTGTTAGCTTGAAATTCCATACTCACATACAGGATACACTGTCAGCTTTATGTCTGCATCTTAAAAACATTGCCTCTGGGAGCAATTGAACTTTTACCTGAAAATGTTATTTTTGCTTGCTATGCTTAAATTTTTTCACTCAAGAACCAAACATAGTGTGTCCTTAATATGATATACAGCATTCTTTGGTGGCTCTTTGTCAAGTTTTTTTTTCCACTAAGAAAAACATTTTTTTTTTTTTCCAAAAAAAGGAAATCATTAACTCAACAAAAATGCATGTATCATTTTAGCCTATAATCATCACCAAAAAATGAAATACATGCAAATACATACATAATTGTGATGGTGTCTTGGATAGCTTTATATAGCTTAATTGTAATGAAAGTCTTTAGAGCTATATGTGCAGCGCCTGCAGGTTTAACGACAATGCAGAATGACAATGACCAAAGTTAATAAAAAAAAACACAAGCCAAGCCCAGTGTATAGTTGCTCCCGCATATACCAGGTCCAAACCCTGTATCAGAAACAGGGGGCAGACAACAAGCAGGAATTTGGCAAACCAGCAGAAGTCAATCAGATGAGCGGCAAGTCAGCAGCTCAGCAAGAAACAGACTCAGTACCTCATTAAGGGTCAGTTGAGAGAAGGTCCTTATATCTCCCATGGGGAGATCAAGGGAAATGCTGAAGTCATTGTCAGTATGTAGGTGAGGTGAGATGTGGCCTGTTTGTGTACAGTTAAAGGGCTATTGGATGGAGGCAGGTGAGACAGTATGTCCAAGGTGCGTGATGGGCTCTCCTCATAACAGGTTGCTAATTTTCTTTTCATCTCAGAAAATGTAAGATTTTGTTAACAACCTCCCTCTTTCATACCCTAAAGATTTTAGATTTAAAAAATGGTAAGAACCCATCCCTCTTGATTAATCAGGTGCCAGGCGGGCACAGAGGCACCGGCTCCACCTGTGGTTACATCAGTCCTGAGCCTTTTAACTGGGTCGTCAGAGAAGAACTCCACCTCTGGGTGCTGTTAATGGCAAAATGTCCATTAAGAATCAAAATGCTTTGGATGGGAGTCGCAGCGAGGAGTAAAGGGAACCTTCAAGAGTGTGTTAGTTTAGTAATGGACAGCAGCTGGATGTAGTCACTAAAATGTAAGACAAATATGTTTAATCTAAAGTGACTCCGTCATCCTGTAATTTTCATCAGTAAAATGAGCACATTATTACAATAGTGGTTTTACATTTTGTTTCCGTCTCTGGTAATGTGTTAAATGAAATTTGTTGCCTGGAAACAAATGAATGGTCTGAGCTAATTTGTATGTCTGGAAAGTGTTCAGTTTCCTTGTGTCCTAATATAATATGCTAAAACTAAAATCCGTCCTGCAGGTTTGACTTTAAAGGCAGGATTCCTGGCTTAACCCTCTGGGGACGAGCGTATTTTTTTAAAATCTATTTCAGTTTATATCTGGCTTAAATCTTTATGTAGAATCATGAAAAAACGCGGACTAAATCCGTAATCTGTCTTCTTTTCAAAACGTCCATTGTCGCAAGTATTAAAGTTTTTAAAATTAGGTTAAATTGGCAAAAAAGTTAACCATGTTACCTTTCTTTGTTTCACCTGAACAATGCAACGGTGAAATGCAATCCAGATACATCCCCATCAGCGCCATAAAAAGGAGGGAGGGGGGGATGTGGCCAGGTGTGAATGGCTCATGCATACACATGAAAGCTCCTACATATTCAATAGAGACCAGAAATAATGACATGAGTTAGGTGTTATTTATTTATCCAACTGAATGTTGCAACTACACCATTTATTCATCTTCATGTACCCAAGACTTTGGTTACAAACTTAACATAAATCTGACATATTTACAATATACATTAAAATTAAGGTGAGTATAATGCCAAAACAAATATATAAGGAATCATTTATTTGCCATGAATTAAGTTTATGATATTGAATGAAATGTGTGACCATGCCCCAGTCAGTGAAAGTGTGTTCCCCACCCCTAGACCTCAGAGGGGTCTTCATTCTGTATGAAACCTCCATATATTCATGTTCCATATGAAACCTGCCTGAATAATGTCACAAATGCATCACAGGCATGCAGACAGTGGCCTCACTACTGCTCTGCTTGCATCTCCTAAAGCAAGACGGTTCTACTGTAAACAAAGAGATCTGCACAGCGAGGGAGCTGGTGTGTGTTTAAAAACGAGGGTAACGTCTGAGAGGTGACACAAGCAGCTCGGTCTGTGCTGATTTAATGACGCAGGAAGTAAAGTGAAGTTCCCTGAGGTGTCCGAGGACCAAAGCTTATCATAGCCTGATAAGCTATGCACAGAGCATTTAAACATTGATATTTCGATCAACCATTACTCTAATAGTCACTGTAAACTGCGCATTTATTACACATTTTATTATACATTTGTTACATATCTAAACAACAGCTGTTATACCCCCCTGGAGCAAGGGCAGTGATTTTTTCCCTGAAAGAGAGGAATTATTATGGGGTTGGCTGTGTCGTGTAGTGGTCATAACTGTAAAGGATAGATTGTGTCAACCAGCTAATACTGTACGAACTACCATTCCCTTCCCTCCACCCTCCATATTTACTTTGGGATAAAACTAATCATAATCAGAGCATGCTGATTGGTGGGTGAGGGTGGTGGGTTTGTGCCATTAAACAAATCCAGGCTTCGTATTGGATCAGGAACTGGATTCTGTCTTAAGTCCTCCAAACCTGTGTGGGCTGCTGATGTAAGACAAATCCTGTCCTGGTATTCTTGGGTGATCTACCATAGTTGTAGAGCTAACGATTTAATGGCCACACAGACTGACTCTGCTGTTCTCGCACCTCTTACAGACAGCCTGCTAGAGCACTCACACGTGGTCCAGTCCAGTGACAGAGTGTGCTGTACAGATATTATAGACATTTAACCTCTTGTGCTTTATTGTTTGCGCCTACAGGGCTGTGGAGTATCGATTCACCCAGTTAGGGAATGCAGGCGAGACCATGTAGTTGGGCAGGTGCAATAAATGACCCCTTGTTTGGCAATTTGATAAGCAGGAGGTGTGATTTGGGGGTGTTCTTGCATGAGCCCGGCCTGCTGGCTTGGGCAGTACCCCACTAAAGGCTGCCTCTCCCATTTTAATGGCAATTCCTCACATTGTGGAAGGTGAGGTAAGGATGAGTTAGATCAGCCAGGTATGCTGCAGTAACACCACCGGGAGGATTTGCCCATTGCTTCCAGAGTTGCCTCACTGAATTCCCAACTCCCAGAAATAGGAAGTGTGATAAAGTTCTATTCTCACTCTAGAGAGGTCAGACATGAGCTCAGGCACTAACATGGATCAGCACGAGGCGAATGGGGTATTCGTGACTATTCTCCATCTAGAGAGGCAGAACATTAGCAAAAGGGATATGCAGTATTCTGGCCGTGACACCGGCATTCCTTCTTGTGTATCATTGTTCATAAATGTGTCTGGAAACCAAAGCTCTGCCTGCTGCTTCCCCCAACTTCCCAGCAGGGAAGCATGCTCTAGGCGCCCCCCAGTACCCAGGAAGGGGAAAGGCGCTGCGTTCTTGGATTAGCCAGAGGGCATCTATTCCCTGATCAGTGCAGGCTTAGGGGTGGAGCCTTCTTGACAGTGCAGCCCATGCAATTCCCCGAAATATATATTTTTGACATAACAATAACAACACATCTTGAAAGTAACAAGTCCGGTATTAGTCCAGCTGAAGTTGCGTAATGCGGTTACCATTTTCATTTATGTGCAGCTTCCGGAACAATCTATCATTTCATTCTGTTACCTCGTGTGAATTGATGATACAATAACCATCTGCAGCGATGGTTTGCTGGCTGATTCCTCCCGGCCCTCAGGTTTCCTGGGCTCCACAGATGTTTTATCCAGTACTGATCAGATTTTTGTCATTACTTTGTGTCATACTTTCATCCAGAGAATTCTTCACTTTCACCCTTTTTTTGCAGACTGAGGTTTTTTTTTGTATTGGAGACACTGCATCTGCCTGTGGGTTACGTGGCCCTAACCCCTTCACTTCCCACCCACCCATCACGCCTTACACACACTACAGGACGTCTTCATGATTGCTCTTTGTTTTAACGCTTGCTGACTTGTTTAACTTAATTATGTCTGATTGCCGATTGTTTTTAAAGTGACTGGCAGCTCTCGCTTGCTGTCAGACGGGATCCCGACAAGCTGTGATTGGGGTTTGCTGGTTCCTCTGTGAATGGGCTGGGTTTTGTGGCAAAGCTTTGACTGCATATATAGCCCCCATTATCCCAACACACACACACACACGTTGGTGTACATATCTAAATGGGGACCTTCAATTGATTTCTATGGGAAAAACCCTTATCCCAATCACGACACTCTTAACCTCTACCCATCCTTAACCTTAACCATAAGTAACCAACCCAAATATTTTAACTTTTTTGATTGCATTCACAGATTTTTATAAAAATAAAAATGTCCCCAAAAGTAGGGAAATTTCAGGTTTTACTACACTTTGAGGACAATTTGGTCCTCAAACGTGATCAATGCTAACACACACACACACACACACAGAAGCCTAACAAATTCTCATTCAAAAGCCGCTTCAGAGGAACCCCAGGGATAGGGAAATCTCAAACAGCACTCTGTTTACTGTCTTGCACTGATTTATCTTGCCCTGGCAAACTACAGAGAAGAAGGGGATAGGCATCTTTTTATGTTTCTTTTAGTAAAGCTGCTGGAATTATGAAGGGTTTGGGAATCACTGCAGCCGATATACAGTACAGTATGGGGGAGATGATTGCCATGTTCAATCATATCGGGTGTAGGACGAACCTGGGGGGGTCAGCTGTTACGTTGAGCGATACCAGGGACTGGTCATGGTGAATGGTACCAAAAGTAGATGACTTCATTTTGGACCATAACGAGATAAGTGAGTGATCTTATCGAACTCTGCAAGAGAGGAATGGTTGTGCTAGACTGTCCTGGAGGTCGGTGAGTGATCATCTTGGGTCATGAGTGATCATGTTCACCTGAACCACAGATAGGTGAGTGGCCATGTTTGAGCATACCAGTGCTAAGTGGTCATGTTGGACGGTACTGGCAGTGGATGAACTAACAGACCCACCAAACTTTCTTCAGCACTTTTGAGGATGACGAGCCTCCTTGCGCAGAGAGGATCGAGTACTGCGGCGTCAGCGGCTACCCAGACGACACCAACGACGGCCTGGACTCAGAGGTTGATGCAAATGTGTCCAGCTCAGAGGAGGAGGAGGAAGATGAGGAGGAAGAGAAAATCAGGGGCAGCAAACAGCGGCCGAATTCTGAAGGAATCACCCACCTCGAAGTTTCCCACGGGGGGGTGCTGAGTCGAGGCCCATGTCACTGAGGGCTCCATTTATCTGGCTTCAGGGCAGCAGGTGTGAATGCACCAGCAGAGGCCTGCTCATCACAGCTGTGGCTTACAGGCAGAACTGGGCTTTTTGGGTAGATTTTTATACCCAGACAGAATGTAATCTAACCTAGCATTCAATACTGAGTTGTATTAAATATTAACATAACACATTAATCATTAAATTATTGACCTTCATATTAGAAATGAGCTGTGATATGCATTTTATTACAAATAATATAATTAAAAATGAAGTAATTGGCATCCATACTTAAATGACTGTTAAATAATTCTCTTAGTTAATTTGGTAATTATCATAGCCATTAGCATTTTGCTGATAAAGGCATATATTCATGCTGTTTTTGTCCTTCTTGGAATAACACTACGGTTTACTGTGATGGTTTAATATAAACTTGTTAAGGGCTACTGTCTGGGACGATTATTAAAATGTTGTTTATCAAAATGTCCCAATAAAATATTTAAGTGGCTGCTCGAGTGGAGAATAGTTAACATAATTGATGTGCTTGGGACAATACCAATTGTCACTTTGTATCAGAATTCATACCATGTAAATATGACAAAGAAGAAAAGAATGAGTTTCCTTTAGACTAAATGCAAATGGTTTCAGGGCAATGACCAGCAGTTTCATCTGCTGACTGATTTTCTTTTTAAATATATGTTTAACTTTGGAGGAGAATTATTTATTTAAACAAATATGTAATTTTATCCCTGCCAGATGTTACCAAGGTGACCAGATTGTGTCTGGGTTATCTAGCAACTGACACATGAACAAACAAACACGAACAAGGATTGGTACAGACATCCAGACAGGATTTTATGGGCTCCCTCTGTCGGAAAGGCTTCTGGTATGACTTCTGCCTCATACAGGTACAGGCAGCCCCCAGGTTAAGAACGTCCAACTTATGGACGACTAGCACTTACGAACAGACTGCCATAAGCCTGCTGTATGAAAAATTCTGGTTAAATATGGTGGTTTGTAAATAGGAACACGTGCACTCCTTTGAACAAAGGGGCTTTTCTCGGCTTCAGTGGTTCGTCAGCTCGAGGTACAGTACAGCACCGTATCTACTATTATTATTATCATTATTATTATTATTATTATTATTATTATTATTATATGGTAGATTTCCCCTCATTTCTGCACCATGTGATTCCACTGGCAGGACATGACTGGTGCCCGTTCACTGTGATGAGTGTCTCCGCCTCCTTTTCCTGGCCTTAATTGCATTCTCGGCTCTAGTGCTGGAGGAATCCATTATTTCCCAGAAGCCCTAAGCTCTTTCCTAAGCAGAAGCTCTTTCCTAACCCCTGCGTATCCCTCGCGCCCAAACCTGACTGAGCTGCATGTCCTATTCGTACCACAGCTGCTCCTGACTGCAATCTCACCTCGAGACTAAGAAGTTTCCGGTTTGTGCCGATGACCTGCACTCCCGTCTCTGCCCCACAGCACGGCCCCCCCTGGGTTGCTCCTCTCCTCCAGGTTCATGCGACATGGCCGAATAGGAAACAACCACAACCACAAACAGGAAAGGACCTGACCGTCTACTTCACCGTCTTGTTTGTGGTGAAGCTTTAATCATGCAGTTGAACAAACAAAACCATTTTTAACTTGGGCGTGTTTGATCATTTCTCTATGACAGATTTTGATGTCTAACCAGCAGCTGTCGCCAGAATTAAAAAGGGGCTTTTCTTGGCACTCGTCCCACCTCACCAAATTTGGGTCAGGTTGCAATTAGCCTAAGAGCTACACTCACATGGTGCAAATGAATTGCTAAGGTGACCCATAAACCTGGCCAGGCTGTGGCCAAGCCAGGCTGGAGTTTATGACCTGTCTGATAGAGGCTAAGATGGTCAACTGAATGAAAATGGAAACACAGAAACTAGAGTACATGTCATTCGAAAGTAGTGAAGTCATATCTGTGGAATTTTTCTCTAATAAACACTTGCTGTGCCGTACTGTGAAATCATGAATCATTTATGAGGTGGATATGTATACAGACGGATGGGAAGGCACTTTGGAATTTCGTCCTTCACTCTGCATCCCTCTGGCTAATTTTTCTGGCATTTCATCAGTGTGCCGCTGTGTCACCTGACTGCTGCGGACGCACCTCCTGACTTATTTTGACCTACACGCTTGTGTCATGTGATGCGTGCCAAACACGCCACTGTCCTTTGGCAGTTTCACTCCCGCCTCCACCACAGACAGATCATCTAATGAGATGCCGGCTCACCGAAGGGCAGCTGAGGCGGCGAGTAGAGCGCCGTAAGATGGGCCTTGTTGAAATGCAGCCGACGACGAGCGACACACACACATGACTGACGTTCTTAATCCAACCCGGTCTCACCAATTTTCGTGCAGCCATCACGACATAAAATCTATTTAAACGTGCTTTGATCACGTTTTCAGTCTTTTTTTACGTGCTGGGGCAACGTTTCCCCTCCCTATGTGTTTTAATGGGAAGTGCGTAACACCGCCACTATGAGCGC
>JAODLC010000021.1:10316105-10329722 GCA_026781145.1 Hippopotamyrus pictus
CGCATCCCCCCCCCCCCCCCCCCCCCCCCCCTGCATCGTGTCCTGCATGGTGATGCACCCACTGTCAAAACAGCATGTTGTCAGAACAGGCTTATGTCGAACTCACTTCATGTATTTGTTTGGAGGTTGGTCGGTCAGGCCAGTGCAGGCCTGCCTATTTTTATTAAGCCGAATTTGCCAGCAGAACCAAAAGAAAAATCATAATAACCAAACTTTTTGCGGCCTTATGAAGCCCTGGTGTGTACAGCAGTCTCCAAGCGTGTGGGGTGGGGAGGAGTAAAATGCCACTCCCTCAGCCGCTATGCTACCTATTTATTTAAAA
This sequence comes from Hippopotamyrus pictus, assembly GCA_026781145.1. NCBI lineage: Eukaryota > Metazoa > Chordata > Actinopteri > Osteoglossiformes > Mormyridae > Hippopotamyrus > Hippopotamyrus pictus. The sequence continues at coordinate 10,316,428 of JAODLC010000021.1, forward strand.
GGATAATCCCTTAGTATTTTGCAATCTTGTGTATTTACTTAAAGGTTTCTGCAATTTTTGATTATGCTGTAGCCTAGTGTAGGTATTTCGGAGACACCTGACTTTCAGTGAGTACGGAAGGTCATCTATACACCTATATGAATTGATTTGCTCTTTGAAGATATACTGTACTGATGGGGTTAGATCACAGAGTCAGCCCTTTTTCTATCATCTGTCTGTCTGTCTGTCTGTCTGTTTGTCTGTCTGTCTCAAGCACACCTGAAGCATTTTTGGTGTTACGGGCCTTGCACAATAATTTGTCTGTGATCTCACCACTATAACTGACCCTGTGATTCAAACCAGTGACTTTCCAATCACAGGCACAGAGGCCTGATCTGCCCCTAGGGCCCAGGACCTGCTTGGATGAACAACACTTAGTGGAGTATGTCCAGAAGATATAGACAGGGTTTGCTTTCTGTTCTTCACCTCCGACCATTTGTTCTTCTTGCCCGTAACCTTAGGTGCCTGTTCACAGCACAGGACTCAGGTTCTCCTTGACCCTGTCCTCTGAGTTGGTGGTTGGCATCAGTGCTGGATGAATGTTTCATGGGCCAAACATATTAAGGAGAGGTGTCCTGTGAAGCTTTAATATTTATGTATCTCTGTCCTACTCTTTCCAGCCAAACAGAGTGCTAATATCACTGTGATAAATACTGCATGCTAGGAGTTTTTGGTAAAATAAGGTTCATTTTTAGCTCTCCTTCCCCCTTTTGTTTCAGCTTCATTGCTGTCTCATCAGAAGCTACTTTAGATCTGTGGTCCTTCTGGCTTGAGCTAATTGAAACAGGGACACAAATAATTTAGCCATTTACTCGCCAGCTTTGAGTTTTTGTTATTGATCATCTTTAGCCCCTCAGATGAGCCAGAGCCCCTTCAAACCGGCCTAATCAGCCCTAATCAAGCTCACGGCAGGGGAGCTTGATAGAAAGTCTTAGGTGTCCCCCGCACCAGCAGGGCCCCCCGCAGCCTAGGGAATGCCCTGCCCATCAGACGTGGACATCTTTAGAAAGGGTAGGGCTGGCAGCCCGATGTCCTTGGTAAAATTGCCCACTGTGGCCCTTTCAGATCTAGCCTCCCAAGCATCCCCTATATCTAATCAGTGAATTCTCTCTTGCCCCTTCACCACATTAACTACTGTGTGCTGAGCTGGCATAGAATGGCAGCCATCAAATCATCCAGGTGGTGGTTACACAGTGGTGATGATGGAAATGGCTCCCATTTGGTTCTGTAAAGTGCTTTGGGTGCCTTGAAAAGCACTAAATAAATAACGTCAATTGATTAATTCATTCATTCATTAATTCAAAACATAACCAGGCTGACTGTCTACATTACACTACCTATCCAAATACATAGCTCAGAGAACCTCCCCATCTAGTGTAGCTAGACAACCAGCTTCTAGAAAAATACAGTGTTGGATCTGACTGCAGACAGACAAAAGGAAGCTTTCTGAAACATAATCAGTGCTCCGGCAAGTCAAACAAAATAAATGTGGGCACAAAGCACCTAGCAGCAAGGCAGAATGCAGGGTCGATCTCTTTGTAGTAGGTATACGGCATGCTGGAGGCGGGGCCAGCAACAATTATCCTATCGGCATCTTCAGTTGTCAGGATGCAGGTGTGCAGGAGCTTGAGGGGAGCAGATGCCAGTATCAAAGGGCACACATACACATACACCCCATAATATAAGGCAGTCTACAAGGTCTGAAACAAGGGAATGAAATTGTGATGCAAATGAACTGTGAGTGTTGTGTTTGCTATTGTTATTGAACAATGCTGAAGATAAAACCAACAAAACGCTCTGCTATCCGAGAGGAAGTGTGAAAATGAGACATTGTGTAATTGTAGGCAGCGTTCCTATTTGTTAATGTTTATTTTTAATGTTCCAGTGTCAGTTCCATTGTGACAGAGTGAAATGGCAAACACGACTGCAGCGAAACTGAATTTAGGAGTCTTTTCTCATTTAAGGACGCTGAATATGCTTCAATTTTAAGTGGGATGTGAAGCAACTGAGTTAAACAGGGAATGTGGCCTTTGACAATGACATCTTTACAAGCCCGCAGCAACACAACGATGAAATAGAAGAGTCACCCCGTGTCAACTGCGGCTGAGCTGCACTTGCTGACAGCCGAAAAGCATTAAGCAGAAGAAACATCCGGCAACATGCGGCAGCGGAGCCGCGTCGCGGGATGCAGCTGGGATTGCTGCGTCAGTCTCTCGATAGCAAACGCTTCTGCCTGTAAGAGCCGCTTGCAGTCGGCTTCACCTCAGGGTACGTCAGGAACTCCTGCTCCTCTCGATCTGATGCATTATTGAATACAGAAATTCTCGTATTTGCTTGAGGGGAAAAATTGACTAAACATGTACAAAACTTGATGGTCTTGCTCAGAACGTTTCTCTTCTACTGATATCTTATGCTATGAATGGTGTGTGAGCATGCCCTGCAGTGGGTTGGTGCTCCATCCTGGGTTGTTCCCTGCCTTGCGCCCATAGCTTCCCCCGTGACCCTGAATAGGAGAAGCGAGTACAGAAAATGGATGGATGACATCTTATGGTTACGATGACAAACTCTGAACAGCGAGACTTTCATCAAGAAATTAGCATTGAAGGGTAACTGCTGCTGGATTGAGATTCCACTGGCCGAAGCCGTGGACGCAACACGTCGTCTGCAGATTCTCAGTGTTCAAAGGGGTCATTCTTCTGTTGACTATGGCAGCGGGATGACAGGCTGCTTCCAGAGAACCAGCATGTGGCAGGAGGAATGGAGCAAGGTGATTCTTGGAGAATCCTCTAGAGCTGGATCATATGACGGAGCCAAGGGCAATCCTACACAGGGATTCCAGCTGAAATATGCAGCTTACTACCCAGGGAAGGCGTGAATGAGAATGCAGGGAGCAAGTGGTGAGAGCCAGGCTGCTCCAACCAGCACCAGCAGAAGCATTAATGAGAGAACCAATGATGGGGGCCAAGAAAAAGGCACAGCGGGCCCCTGGCCAAGGAGCAGCTGACAGACTTTCACGTTCTTACATCAGTCTGGTCTGTGGGAAAGCGCAGACTTTAAATCCAGCACATGCAAGAAGTCTTATCCGTAGGAAACTTAGGGTGGTTGTGGCACCCAGTGAGGTGAAGTCCATGAAAAGGCAGCAGATCAGTCACCTGATCCAAATGATGCCCCCCAAGGAAGAACAAGACAGAGACAAATAGTTGCTGGTGGGGAACTCCAAGCTGGCATGGGCATGGAGGCGCTGTCTGACAGAGAATGGGACCCTGGATATGAAATGTGAGCCGGCTTTTGGGAATCCGATAATTGAAGCCATGTAGAAAAGAAGGGACCTTCATCACCTTTAATCAGACAAGGATCCACAGAAGAAAAAAGGTCACCTGGTAGGCATTTGGACCTGTGCCCCAAACTGGTGTCTCTCACCTGCTTCCACAGACCACTGGAGGTGCACATGGTGGTGGGGGGGGGGGTGCTTAATGTTCTGTTCCAGTGAGGGAACATTTCACGGCCGATTTAACCTCTGCCTGATTGCCAGGGATTTTGGCGCCTGCTGCTTCTTCTCCATGTACCATTACATTACCGGACAGAGGCGGCCGAGAAAAGGGGTGAAGAAGTAAACCCAACAGCTTCAGAAAGCTCAGGCTGCATTTTAACACATCAGCAAAGGCAAAGGTCGACCCTGGAGGACCCCTGATTTCCTGGCGTGGAGGGTGGGGAGGTTAGCTGTTAGCCTACTATCCAGTCCTACTGAGTGATGCAATTTCTTTGACCTTCTGAATCCTCAGATAACCTCATGCTGGGCATAAATGTAGCAGCAAAGGACAATCATACAGCACAGGGAGTCCCTCCTTTGTGTCTGTTTGGAAGATTCTTGATAAAAAGCAACCATGATAAATCCTATACTTGTCATTTGCACAAGTAAGAGTACAGGTACATTGGAGTCCTTCTCTTCACAGCTTGGGGGGGGGGGTGGGGTGAGGGGTCACAGCCAAGGTCAGCCAATGTGCAGCACCCCTGGAGCTGGGAAGCTAAGGGTCTTGTTCAAGGGCACAAGACACAATGATTGTTTTACCATGTGTTTGAACCAGTGACCTTCAGATCACAGGTATAGAGGCTTAGCCCAGTGAGCCACTTACCGCGCTCTGTGTAGGAGAGTGAGGGAACAAGTGAATGAGCAAGTGAGTGAGTGAGCTGATGAATTGTTAGGAAAAAAAGCCCCCACTCTGGTTCTTGTGCGCAACATAATATCACAGTCCTGCTGGGAATTTCATTATGCATCAGATTATAACAATCAGCTTTCACCACACGGAAGACAAGGGGGGAAAATGGGCCAGGAGGTTTCCATGTGACGTGTCTCTGCTTATCACTGGTTGTTATAAGTCTCAGCTCACCGCATTTCGTTCTGTTTTCGCTTTTGTTTTTGTTTATTTTTCCTCCTCTCCAATTGAACACTGGTGAATCATTTCTAAGATTAAATCCACCCGTGGAGATAAGTTGCCTACTTGAGTGTGATAACACAGATGCTTCTGAGTAAATGGGTTATTCACAGAAGGCACTTTCGGGACAACCGATGTGGGCCGTGCCTGTGACACGCTAAAATATAAATCCTTCAGCGTCATCTATTGCTTAAAAGAGTTTTAAAAAGAGCTTACTGATGATTTTGTTGTACTGTTTTGTGCTTTAAAGTCCCTTATATGAAATCTTAGTAATATGACCATACACAGTAATAATTATTATTATTTACAACAAACCTGTACGTCAGTGATTTTCTTTGTGAATTACACAAGTACTTTTTAGTTGCATGTAACACAAAGTGTTTTGGTGTCCCAGCTGACAGATAAATTGTCCTGACAAAAAAAGTACTACATTTAGCTGAAATCTGCAATTTTACTGAATTGTAACATTTGATCCTGGTAAATTGCAGGGCCACATTTCATGCCATTCTACTTAGATGACAGGTCACCTGCTGTTTTATGTAAAAACAGTTTTCCAGCACTACAGTGGTTCAGTATCCATTGCAATAATATAAAGATTTGGCAGTGAAAATTAGCTACAGGAGTCGGCCCATTTCCCAGGTGCCCAAGGCTCCATCACACATACCACTGGCTTTAAGAACATTGCTAAAAAAGCTTGTGTCCCATTTATTTGTGAGGTGTGCAAGCTGAAGGATACATTCTTGGCAGTGTGGCTCTATAGACACCAATTCCGCACCAGCTCCAATGAGGCAACGCAGCACCATGGACAGTAATCTCACATCAGCAGTGAAAATAGGAGTTTAGGACCAAAGGCAGCTATGCTGTATCCGTTCTAATGATGGAGATTCAGGACCAGGGACAGCGATTCCTTCCCAGCTCCAAAAACAGCACTTCAGAACCACAGACAGCGACTCTACCCCTATTCCATGAAACTTAACGACAGGACATTCAGAGCATGAACAGAGAATCGCTCGTTCTGACCACGCCTGTGACGGATTCACAGTACTGCCCGTCTGACACTGGCCGTTAATGAGAGACAGGGCAGGCTGAGCAGCAAAGTCCGTGATTCGCCAGCCTTAGCTACAGCATGGCTGTAGTATTTGGTGATTTCCGCATTCTATATTGTGGCCGCGTCCATTTAGAAAGACACAGATCTGCCCTGCAGGTGGCACACTGCCTGTGGCTTAAATTAACTGTTGCAGAATAACCCCCTGCTGCAGAGGCAGCCAATGCTATTTTCAACTTGATTAATCAATTGAGTTGGACACAGCAAAAAATCCACAAGAGCACCCAGCTCAGCCCAGCATCAGGAGGAACTTAGAAGAGCTGTACTGTACATTGATCTCATGCGGCAGAATCCAGTGTGAGAGACAGTTAAGGGCAGATTAAGGACAGGATAAGCACTTACTGGGAAATGAAAGTCAAGTGGTATAAGAGAAAAGGACTGCTACCTGATTTTGGATGGTTGTGTTCGATCCTCCTTTTCTCAGTCTGATTGTAGCAAGCAGAAAAAGTAGCACAAATCAGTGTGAGCCTGTGTTATTCACTGGAACATACAGCTTGTGCAGTTACTGAGCTCATCGCCGCTCTGAATGCAGTGCTGTTTACCATGGGTCATTTGTGCACAGGATCTGACGATACTGAGTTTACCTGCATGTAGCTGCACTGGAGAGTGACAGGATGATCAGCTACTGACAGCTACCATGTTGGACCCCCCTAGTCACTATGGCACTTTCTCTCCTCTGGGGGTCCCTTTCCACTGGCAGCAGATGTGCTGATGTGCATTCAGTGACTGGTTGGCTCCGCTCTGCGGGGGCGGCAGTGTGACTGGTTATCCCAGAAACCACACAAGAGCGAGAAGAAGAGAGGAAGCCAGCAAGGAGCTAGGGAGCCGGGGCTGGGGCCGCAGGACCCGACTTGGTAATACGGTTATTTGTTATATAGGAGGAAATTAAAACATCTTCAAAAAAAAAAAATATGTGTACCCTAAAAAGATTAAATCTTTTGCCAAATAGATCTATATATGTGGAGGCTGTCACACACCTCCTCCTTAGAAGGGCATAAACCCATAATCATTATAGTAATCACCCCCCCCCCCACACACACACACACACCTCTCTTTCAAAGGAACAAGCAGAATGACACCATTTTAATTTAACTGAAGAGGTTACACAAGACCTACATTTCTTTCTTAACAAACAAAGCTTTAGTTAGCCTTTTATGTAATTGCTAGCATCGAGCATTTAGCGGTGCGGTCACATATAAATCACTTTGTAGCAGTGCACGTACATTGCCCCACAGTTTAGAAATGCTATTTATAATTGTGATGATTTATTATGTAACTGCCCGTGTCCTGGTCTCCCGGGCAGCTGACACTGCATCTCCACACTCCATTTATATAGATTTAGGGGGAATTAACCGTAAAACTCATCCGCGACGACCTCCTGAGTTCAGACCCGCTCCCCGTCCTGCATTAAAATTTCCCACCTTCCCGAAACCCTCATCGTAAGTCCATGCAGGTGATGACCACCTCCGGCACACAATCATACCCCTACATCGGACCATAAAAGCAGATTTCAGGGAGCAGGTGAGCTCCTCTTATTATTTTTCTGTGCCGTGAGGCCTGCGTGCTGAAAGGTGTGTCATGACACGTTCGTCGTGATTCTTCCTGTTGCTTGGAAACAACAGGCTTTTAGTGGTGGGATGTGAAAGGAGCAGAGTTTGACCATCGGCTTGCTGGCCGCTGCTTCTTTACTCTGGGTTTAATTAGTAATTAAGTAGGCCAGACGTGATTAAGTAAGCCAGACGTGATTAAGTAAGCCAGAAGTGATGCTCAGGTTTTCTGTTAGTAAGGGAACTGCCTCGATCGCCGACCCATTGACTCAAGGCGAAGCCCAAAGCCTCCCACACATAACATACACTCATAATTACATTTTTTTTTAGTTTTACTTTCTGCAGTAATGAATTTGTTGTAGCTGTACTTGTTCAGTGAGGGTAAAACTTTTAGAATTTGTAAGGTTCACAGTCTGGCCATGTCACTGCGTCAGGGTAGGGGAGGGGGCACCAAAATACTGCTGTTGTGGGGGGGGGGGAATCTGTGCTAAGGAGTTATACAGAGGACCGATAGCAGTGTAAAGCATTTACACACTCAACCTGAGGGAAATCCAATTGAGGAGTATTAAGGCTCGTTTATGTTTAAAAGCCTTTTAAAAAGGCGGAAAAGAAAATCGACAAATAAGACTTATTATTTAAAATAAACATTGAGAGGAAGATTAAAAACAGACATCCAAAGAGCCAAATAAATTAAGGAAAAAAAAAATCCAATAAAATTTTGAGTTAGATATAAATGAGGTTATTTTTTCCATAATGATGTCCTGTTGTGTGGAGAAATAAAGGAAATCAAGTCACAATGCACTGTTCTTAACATAAAATGCAAGCCTGCAATAAAATGCACTAATTAAAATTAGCTACTTATTAGTTTCCCAACGTGTGTGCAGCAAATAAATAAATAAATAAATGAATAAATAAATAAATTCATTTTTAGCATGCAGAAAGCTACTGTTTTCATCACACTATTCACCGCATGGCATAGGAAAAGGAACTCAATTAATTTCTCACTTTGACCACCTAAATTTGTGTGTAGAGCGGTGGGGATATTAAATGGATTAAGATAATTACAATGTCCTGGAACCTGCCTTTTGCCAGCCTGTAAAGGTTTTCTAGATGACTGGGATAGGTAATTGGAAAGTGAAAGTTTAATTTTAACTGGAGCTGGTTCGTCTTCCATTTTTAATTACCCTGTTTAATTAAGGTCTCAGCCACCCTCACCATCAGTGAAGTGATCTAACTGATTGACAAAACCATCCCAAGGGGCAGCCCCACTCAAAAGAAGATGGGGTTCGTCCAAAAATGGTGGGCAACATTAACACCTTGCCTGCTTATACTGTTATTCGATGGTTTAGAAAAACACACATTATAATTATACCTTTGTGGGGACTCTCCTTTCATTTCTATGGGGAAAACTCTATTCCCAACATGACGACCTTAACTACTACCCAGCCCTAACCTTAACCATAAGTAACCAAATGAAATTCGAGACTTTTGCATTTTGATTGCATTCGTAGATCTTTGTGGGGACCTGAAAAATAGTCCTCACATTGTCAAAATACATTGTTACATTGTGGGGAACATTTGGTCCCCACAACATTATATAAACATAATCCACACACACACGCGCGCGCGCGCGCACACACACACACACAGTGCTGCACATGCTTTACAACGCAATGCCATCAACAGAGCTACACACATAAAGAAACAGAGTATACCCCGCAGGGCACCAATATGTATTCAATACGATTTTTAAAAATTAACTGAAAAGCATTTCTTTTTGTCCGCTGTAACACCTTTGGTGCATGTCTAGATTGTGAAACAATTGTGAAAAAGGCATCACGTTTTTCTTGGTTTTGTTCTTTGACAGGAATATGGCAAAGCATCTGCAATTTCATTGTTTGTTAAAACGGTTTCCTATGAATGAAGCTGTAACAAGAATTGAAAGCTTGCTAACTGCACTGCTGCTTCTTACACTATAACTCTAACCGTAGCTCTCAGACCTTAAACAACAATAACATTAAGTCCAGCTCTTAGCCCTAATGACGAGCCTAACCCTAATCGTAACTGCTAACCCTCTTTCAAACTGGAGAGGGTTTCCTATAGCTGCAGAAAATTCTCTTTTTCATCCGCCTTTTGTCATCGGGGTTTGACGGCTCCTGGAAGATACATCACAGTTAATAAAAATTCCCCAAAAGCTGGTGAATTCAGTAGTTCGGTGCGGATGACACCGTCGCGCCTCCCACGCCTGTCTCCCCGCTGACAGCCGCTCCTGCACGACACGCAGCGGGCAGAAGTCCCCAGAAGGCTGCAGGCAGCAGCCGCCGGATCGCAGAGTTTAACCCGATCAGGGGCTTCGCCAATCCCGAAGCGCCGAATTAAAGCTGCCGCTTATCGCGGTCAGAAAAAGTAATTGCAATTATGGTAATTACGCTAGATTGCTTTCATTGCGCATTGAAAATGAAGTCTGTCCCTAACTCTCGTTTACTGCAAAAAGTAACACCTTTGGCATTGGGTTGTTTTTACATTATTGTGTTTACTTGAATTATGTTTACATCTGGTTTATTTACCTTTATAGAAAAACATCATTTTATATAGATAACTTGCAAATATGCGCATGCTATGCTAATGAATTCTTACTTACAGGCAAAGCATAATCAGGGTAAAGCAAGGCGCCCATTTGGCTTGTCACTGACCGTAGGAAGATCCGGGAAGCTGTACACTCCCTCACTGATTACCAGAGGTGGACACAAATACATCAAAATCTTGTTACAAATTACAAATACTTTCGCATCATAAGTAACAAAATAAAATACAAAATACTGGTGTAAGAAAATGTCTAATTAAAATACAAGTAATTTGTAATTTCATTTGCATTCCTAATGATGTGTAATATTTAGAAAATATGCAGCTTGCCGTAACCTTACACAGAATAATAACTTCGTGATTTGCATGTGTTATAGTGTTAACTGTGAAATGAAAAATGACTTGTTACATTAGTAACGCGATGAGAGCTCAACAGTGGGTTGGGGTTTGGGGGATATCGCGGTTCTGCGAGGTTTGTACTGTATTGTGGTTTCACATACTTACACCAAGGCAGCTTCTTCTCGTGTATTACTAGTCATGGGAAAACAAAGGAGCAAGCTGGGCCCAACAGAATGTGTCATGTGATTTATTTGCATCTAGCCAAAGACAGTAATAGACTATATTTAAAAGTTTGTAATCCTGGTAATGAAGGTTTGTAAAATGATAGAAAACACATGAATAAAATCACATATTTTATTGAGTATTTGAAATATTTTAAATACATTAAATACAATCTAACCAAAGTATTCTGGCACCAAGCAGACCAAAGTATTGTGGTGACGGCGGATTGTCACAAAGCTGCTCTTTACGTTAGTCTTTAAAGGGCCACACCACAAGCAACAATAACACGGAGACAATGAATGACAGCGAAACATGACGAGGTTACATGCTAGATGGGAAGGCTGACACACGACTGGTCGTTACACAACCCCAGAGCACATCTGCATACAACTCAGGTAACGATACATGTGATACTCAAAAGCACAAATATTCACACTAACAAATACATACAGCTACTTACAACAAGACAAATACAAGGGATATATACACTGCTCCTGAGCATGCTGGGATATGCTAATCCCTCCGGCGCTACAGTTTTTTTTGTTACAAATTACATCAGATTTTTTCAGTCCAGCAAAATACAGATTACAAAATAATCAAAAGTAATTCAATTCGTATTTTAAATAAATGTAATTGAAATTCTGCCCATCTCTGCTTGATAATCCCAGCATCCCTGGTGTTGTGAGGCCTCTGATTGGATGGAGGTGCCAGATTGAGGCATGGCTGATCAAGGCCAGAAGAGAAACCAAAACCAGTACAAGGAACAAGTAGATAAAAAAATCTCATCTCAAAATCCAAGTTATAAGCAAGCAGATGCACACATACCTAGCTATCCGATAGCTGAACACAGATCAGGAGTGCACTCAGGTAGCAAAACAGAGAGATGAACACAGACCTAGCTATACGATAGCTGAATACAGATTAGGAGTGCACTCAGGTCGCAAACCGAGAGATGAACACAGATCAGCAGAGCATTCTGGCAGGAAAACCACAAGGCCAGAGTCTCAGTGTTTATGGAGCCTGGGTTAATGAAGTTGCAGGCTACTCAGCTGTAACAGGTATGCTTAAGGAAGATATCTGCTAATGCCAAATAGCAGAAGCTAAATCCAGCTAAATTCAGTTTCATTTTGTATAGCGCCCCTCCCAGCCTAGGTCTAGCTTTACACCAAGGCAAATTAAAACACGAAAGGGGAGACATACTTCACAAATTAAAAGTCACTGCAAAAATACAAGAAAAAAGTGAAGAGCTTGTTATTGGAGAAATATATCCACAAGCATCCAAGGACAACATGTTCTCTAATGCCCCCCCACCCTTGAAGATGGTAACATTATACACAGAGTAGGGACACTATATCAAAATACTTTTTATTAAATCCAGGGATCAGAGGAATTCCTACATCCTTAGGTTGGAGAGCATGTTCTGGATTGTACACACGAATCAGGGCTGGGGCGTGACCTTTCTGCATCTTATAAGTGAAAATAGCACTCAATTCACATAAACACTGAGCTGCTTGGCTGCCGCTTGCATCAGCCTGGAGACGAAACGGTAAAGTTTGAAAATGATCTTCTGTGTGTTAGAAAAGCAGGAGGCCTGAAGGTAAGGCCCGGGTGCTCCAGGAAGTGGCAGGGGTGGGGGAGCGATGCAATTCGGTGGGACACAGGTGACTAGGCTGGAAGGGTTAGAGTGAGATAATAAACTTCACATGAGATTTAAATAGACCAAAAAGAAAAATCCTGGGAGAATTTTTATAGCAAGTACTGTTGAAACTGATGACACTGGAACAAGGTACCCAACAGACACTGCATCTCATAAGACAGAAATATTAAATTTCATGCAAAAGAGATCCAAAAAGATGGGTAATGAATAAGCTTTGATAGGCCCCAATTACGCAGTACTGAATAAGCATCTGGAAGCTGGATGGATGGCTCTATGGACTGGCTCTGTGTCCAGTGACTAAAAAGAATTCAGCCCTGGGGAGGAGCTGTACTGAGCAAAGGAGGGGGACTCTGTCTCACAGAAATGGCCACAGACTAAATGAAGGATGTGAAAGGAATATCTGACATGTAATTAGACCTGGAGGAATATTGAGGAACGTTGCCATCATTTCAGCTTTTCTTTAACTGAAAAAGAAAATCTACTGCAGAGTAGACGGGCTCCTATTGGCTGCTACTCTCTGCAAAGCACCCCCCACCCCAGCAAGGTCCAGATACATAAAGAGGCAGGAGCCTGCATCCAGCCAAGCCCCTCATCCAGCGAGTTAAGCTTTTCACACTGGATTACATTAATGTCTCTTTTGTGACAGAAATAGAAAATTTAATTTTCCCGTGGTTGGGAGATGGGGAGCTGAAATGGCTATTCTTTCAAATTGCAATGTGATTTTAGTGGTTATTATTGTAACAGCATGAAAATAGTCTCTGTTTGTATTAAAAATGGTCACCTTCACGCTTGATTAAAGGGATCTAGGGGCGTGTCACTGCTCATGGGAAAAGTGCACAGTCATAAGATGCATTACAGTCTTCTTCCGGCCTTAATGCTGCACTTGGGTTCCTGGTCTCCCCGCTGTGTCGTGTTGCCCCAGCTCTTACCTAATCCCAGTAAACCTGGAAAGGGGAAGACCCTCCCCAAATAGATATGCTATTCCAAGCTCCATACCTGTTCTAGATGGTTCTGTTCACTGATTCTATTCGGTTGGGACTGACGTATTTTAGGGACCTAGAAGGAGCCGCTTCTTATTTTTATTGGTTACATACCCACAACCGTCCCCTCAACCCAGCTGATCTAGAGAACTCTGCTTTCATGCCATAAATATATTATCATATCAACCAAAATGCATTTTCTGAAACAGCTTGTCCTATGCAGGGTCACAGGGGATTCATAGCCTATCCCAGAGGCTACAGGTGCAAGGTAGGGAATAACCCAGGATGGGGTGCGAACTTATAGCAGAGCACGCACACACACACACAAGTTGGTCTTCCTATCTAAATGGGGACCGTCCATTCATTTCTATGGGAAAAACCATAATCCCA
>JAODLC010000021.1:10359511-10369666 GCA_026781145.1 Hippopotamyrus pictus
CCTCATTACCCACGTGTGCTACCCCGATTGTGATCACCTGTTTCCTGTTATTTCGGCTTGTCTTGTGTATTTCAGTCTGCCTTCAAGTCTGTTTCCCCAGGTCTGTCTTTGACATAGTTTGCTGTGTGCTGTCTACCTTGAATAAAACCCCGTTTGGTCGCATTTATGGCTCTCTCGCCTGCTTCCCTGCTCGCCCACACGCTGGACATTACACTTATCTTCTTGAATGTACACATCCCACTCCCTAAAATCCTAAATGACCAAACCTACCTTGTTAAATATACACATCCCACCCCCTAAAACCCTAAATCTCCAAATCTACCTTCTTAAATGTACACATCCCACCCCTTACAGTGCTACAGTAAATGCCCAAACTTACCTTCTTAAATGTACACATTTTATATTCTAACACCTCAAGAGCCAAAGCTTATTTTTTACACATTTTCTAAAACCCTAAATGTCCAAGCATACTGTCTTAAAGGTATCTTCAGAAATGTTTTGAAACACAGATATCCGTGCTCCGCATTTCAATGTCAACGTATTTCCTTTATTAGATGCCCGTCTTTCCCGTCCTAAATCAAATACTGACTTTCAAGTCAGCGGAACGTCTTACTGTAGGTATGCTTACAAACACAGAGCTCCTTCAGCCGTTTCAGCATGTTGAGGCTTTAAAGCAGGACTAAAGCACAGCAGCACCAGTTCCACGCCTCTCATTAGCAGGAGCTCTTCAGTGCAGGCTGGTCGGGTCATTAAAGCTAAAGGCAGGACTGCACTATTCATTTCTACCTCTTACTGGTCCTAAGCGTCTGTAAGGATGTGCCTATGAAGCAGTGTCATGATGACTCAGCGGGCAGCACTCACACCTCACATCTCCAGGCTTGCTGGCTGGAGGTCCTGGCCCAACTGTGTGCAAGAAGCCTGCATGTTCTCGTTGTACTGTGTTGTACTGGTTTTGGTTGAGGTTAGCTGACAGACTGACATCCCAACCAGGGTGTACCCCTTACTCTATGCTCCAGGCTCTCTGTGACCCTAGAATGGACAATAATAATAATAATAATAATAATAATAATAATAATAATAATAATAATCATGTATTATTATTATTATTATTATTATTATTATTATTATTATTATTATTAATGAGGATGATGACCATCGAGATTCTCCAGAACGTCCTGCCTTCTGATTGGCTCTTCCAAATATATTCAATAACAGACTGATTTTACAGTATGAAGCTTGAAGGCATACACCTTGTTGCTTGATACTTGCCCTTTCTCTTTTACCATCTAGCATTCTGCTTGTGTTTGTGACACTGGAAGGTAGTGGATGTTTAGGAGAAGGAATGGAGTCAGGGACAAGCTTCTCTATTCATCAGTATAAAACAAGTTTGCATTGTTATGTAGAGGGTGTCTAGAAGTAATACTCCAGGTATGTTATCTACCTGCCCATCTCAGCCAATTAAATGGCCTCGTTCCTTTGTCCACTTCCCACGTCCTGCTCATCCGTTCACTTTCCAGTATCCGAGGTTCCTCACTGGATAATAGGCATGAAAACCAATGAACAGATCTTTTCTGCACATTGGCGTTACCCAAAGCTTAAACAGTTTTGGCACAGATGTTATGCAGGTTTCCAAGGAGACATGAGAGAGCCCAGTCATCTCCAAGGATGTGTCAAGCGCCGCAGAATCCTTAGTCATTAATTTGTTCAGCTCTTGCAGAATGACATGGTACCCTTGACCTGTTGATCGGATGAAAAATCATAATTCTCCCATCATCATGCCTGTCTGTGCCTGAGCAGGGTGGAGTCTGACAACGACTTTCTTTGATTTCTCATTTCGGTTTATTAAGCCACTGGGTTCCAGTTGGGAAGTGGCATGACAGCCTCTGTAATACATTTTGGATTTACACCAGACGCCAAGGTTAAATTCTTCCCCTCAAGGTCCAGCTGGTTCTTTGATGTCTGTGCCCAGTTTAAAGACCATCCAGAGCAATGCCTTCTACAGATTACAGCCTGCTCATTTATCCCCAAATTGGGGCTGAAGTCTAATTTATCCTCTCACTTCAGCCTCATGTGTAAATACTTCACCTGAGTCCATTTTATATTTTTGTAGAGCCTAGATTTAATATGAGGCTTTAAACCACTAACCTTTGATTGGCAGATCTATTATTATTCTTATAAAATCTCTTTCAAAACAGATCAGGTCCAAGAACCTGTTGTTGGACTTAGTCAATTTAATTTTAATATTTTTCTTATTTGTTTGTTGTTTGTGCCATTATTATTATTATTATTATTATTATTATTATTATTATTATTATTTCATTTGCTTATCTTATTTTGAATTGCACAGAAGTTTAATATCTGCACTTAATTACACATAATATGTGTTCTCTTTTTGCAATTTGACACCTTTTTCCGCTTGTTGATACTGGGAATTTAAACCAAGTCATTTCGATGAAGCAGAAGGACTAATCTTTAGATGTCACATGATAACCTTTTCATTGCATGTCTTCAACCACAGCACAGCCTGCTGGCAGCCAAGCAAAATGAGGTGATTAAGCTACAGCATAGAGAAATGCAATTAATTTTGCTTGCATTAGACATCATGCACATCATTAATATTTGCTGGTGTGGTAATTTATAACATTGTACTGGAAATGCACAGGATGAGTAAGCAAATGTGGATTAAGTAAACACTGTTAGCTTGGATGATATGGTAGGAGTCTCAATCAGTACAACAGAAGAAGCAGTAATGCACCAGCCGCATTCCTGGATGTTCACACTTCTTGCGCCAAGGTGCCAGGTATCATGTACTTTGAAGCCAGGCCTGGGGTGGCGCTATAGAGCAAAGCTGCTAATTTATGAAGTGGGGTCTGGATGTTACATTAAACACTATTTTTATTGTTTTACTAAAACTAACCATGCAATATGTATTTACAGAATGCATGGACAAAGACAGCTATACAGTGTTGCAGTTACAAGCATGTATTTTACTATAGTTTATAAGACCATAGCAGGGAATCATATAAATGTTATGGATTGCGTCCAGGGAAGCAGAACAAAACGCTGTGAAGTGGGGTAACAGGGGGTTTACTTGGGGAAATCACCAAACACAGGACTAAACGTGTACCAAGCACTAAATACAGAGAAACAATTGACAACAACTAGAAACAGTCGAGAACACCGGGATTCCACACGAGGTAACAAGGGGGCGTGGCACGCAAGAGGGTCGGACGAGCAGGTCATGACAATAAATGCTGGTTTTGACAGACTTCCTCAGCTATCCTCTCTTTCAGCCTTCCAGCCATGACGGGTAGAAATGGTGTTCATGTACAATCTTTGGTCCAATATCCTTTCTGACTTACTGCTACTTTTCCCACTGAACAATCGAGGCAAGTTCACCTGACTGAAAGATCCATGTGCTTTGTTTCAGTTTTTGAGTGGTATGTCCTCTCGTAAAAATGCGCTCTCCACACCCGACCTCACTGATGAAATTATATCACCATAGTGCATCGACAGTAAGTTTGATCCAGCCGTAATTCACCAAACTGCCCGTCTTGGACTGCAGGAGATGAGTGACCTCTGGAGAAAACACAGGGAGAACATCCAAAGTCCGCCTACACAGAGCAAGGGCAGGACTGAGACACACACTTTGCTGTATATACAATAGCATATAGCAACCAAAGGAGATTAATAGCCATATATGAGACACTATGTATTTCTATAAAGATACAAACAGCTATGCCCTATTTCAGTTATATCATTTTCATACATTTTCTTTAGTCATTCTGGTGTGCCTCTCAATGCCGCCCCTAATTTTAGCATCCTCACAATCAGCGAGCACAGTGTTCTCCCAGGACGTGCCGATATTTCATGGAAGTTCTATTGATCATCCTCATTGAGGTCAAAAATATAGCGGCATCTGTTTTCAGGAGGCGGGGCTTGGCTGATCACTTTTGTTATTGTGACACCGCGATCCCTGTGTTGTTTTCAAATGCTGAGGTAGCCATCTTGGTTGCTCTCCTCTCCCTAGTACCTTGCTCCAGCACCTCCCCACTGTACAACATGGCCTCTTTGCAGAGTTGTAGCGAGCGATTAGGATCATTGGGAAGCGCGAATATGAAACAGCCCGTAGTCAGTCGCAGAGAGCACCTCTGCTCTGACCGCCGTTACATTATGTAGCTACGACCATGAAACGCCCTTGAGCCGCAGTGCGGTGTTTGAATGGGAGGTGATTAGATGGGGCTCTGAAATTACTTTCTGTTTGAAACGTGCCTTAATAAGAAGTAATACAATGAGACTGGATAATGAAAGCAGTGTGACAGACTGCAACCCAGAGGTGCATAGGCATGACATTCCGGCAGAGTGCTGGGCTTTTCCTGGCAGCTTGCCCCTGCATTGAAGATATCTTAGATAACAAATGATCATCACATCATTATACACCCCATAGACTGCAAACAAAATTCTTACATTCCCTTTGGCCATGTTAACATTTGAGTCTCTGTGATTAAAATTGGAGATGATTTCCACCGACCAAAGAGTGATGTCTAACTTGTATCCTAAGTCTGCTTTGAAGCCCTGTCTGAACTCTGTCCAAATTATCCATTGTGTATAACCAAATTAATGTACATTCAGTCATATTTGAGCAGCTTAATGTCAAGCTTTTCTGCACACTAACCATGTATGTAGGCATAGCACATGACGTAATACATTGAGTTACACATTTTGAGAAGCAAACTTTATCATTTCCTTGTGTGATTTTATTGTAACCTCATGCTAATCATTGTTTGCAAATTCTCAAATAATTTCTTTGCCCCAGTGCCTCCATGTTATAAATAAAAAATAGCATAAACAATAGTGCACTTGAAAATAATGGAATAAAAATCAGAGAATGGTTTTGCGTGTGTGCATCTGCTTGCTTCTTTTGTAGGGCGGCAATAACGATAATAATTGGTAATAAAAATAATTGACAATAAATGGTGTTATTGACTGGTAAACTGCACACAATGAGATCTCCGCCAAACAACGTTAATAATGGCATGTTAAATTTAGCTGATGCTTCACTTTTCCATGTGCCTTTATGGCAGAGGGCAGATGTACTGCAACAAACACAAATATAAGCAGTGCAATCTGAAATCGCCGGAATATCATTGATTTTGAAAATACCATCAAAATCAACCACAATCAAAGTGTGGTATAACATACAATCGTTAGCAAGCTATATATGACAGAGACAGTAGAGCACTGTTTCTATGGCACTTTTGCACTGTAAAAAGTTTTCATTACAACTGTGACTTAAACAAACCTCTTGATGTTTTTTTTTTTTTTTTTTTTAATAAAGCATTTGTACTTTTCTTTACATCCTGTGTTTTGGCCCAAATAATTGATTAGTTTGTCACATGATTACAATTAAAAGATAATCGTTTTTTGCAGCCCTAATGTTTCTGCCCTAATTGTTACTAAATTCATTGTGGGGGACCTCGAAGTTCAGGGTCTGTTTTTAATCCCAGTCTAGCCC
This sequence comes from Hippopotamyrus pictus, assembly GCA_026781145.1. Classification (NCBI taxonomy): domain Eukaryota; kingdom Metazoa; phylum Chordata; class Actinopteri; order Osteoglossiformes; family Mormyridae; genus Hippopotamyrus; species Hippopotamyrus pictus. The sequence goes on from JAODLC010000021.1 coordinate 10,365,027, forward strand.
TGTCTGCACGCACTAGTTTTCCATACATGCTTTACCATTGCAAGCCGGGAGATTGTCCCAGGATGTACGAGGCACAGTACTGTTTGGACAGGACACACATTCTCCTCCATAATGGTTAGAGACACCAATGCATCTAAAGAATAGCCCATAGGCCTGGAGGTAAGTAGGAGACCACAGAACAACCTACCACATATACCATAAATTAATTTTATTTCTATATCCAAGACGTATTTTAAAAGAAATTGTTGTCAATGTGCTTAATTAAAGTCTCCTCTTCTTAGTTTTGGACTGCAGTGTCTTGGTTTGGGCTATGATCATCGTCGTGACCATTCAGCTGTATCATCACTGCATGTTACTCCAGGAAAAAAAGCAGGCATGGCTGTATATCATGATGGCAGCAAACCAGGAGAGTTAAAATCTTAATTGATGGCTTATTTGAAAGCCAATGACAGGCCGGGTGCAAATCAGTTTCAGCCAACTGCAATAATTTTTTTAGCCTTTGAATTTCATAGTAATGCATGTCATTACAGTATTAAGTGAGTGTGAAACATGAAGCAACTCTAGCAGCCAGGAAAAATAGCTTTTAAGAAAATCTCCCAACATGTGCCAGTTCAGTCCATTGATAGTGCAACTGGTCATGTTGCTTCAAGTACAGTGTGCCTTTGACCGACACTGTTTTTTATAAGAATGCAAAATAAGAAATTATGTCACTGTTGTTGCTATAGGGCTGTTTTTAAGGTAAAGATTTTATTCTTCACTCAGAGAGTTTGATATAAGAGAGCCTGACATTTAGCTCCAGTTGGGCAGGTGTAACCATGGAAATGGTTTAGATGTAAATTGATATAAGTACTGCATTTGGTGGAATGTAAAATACTGAATTAAAAGGATTTATTTGTTTTCTGAAATAGTCTTTGGGAAGAGAAACATCTGCTGGAACCCGAGTATCAGATGAAGACGAGGATATGGAGCCCTGGGGGTGGGGGTGTTTGAATCCTGTCCCTGTCCCTGTGTGAGCAGTTTGTGTGTTCTATCACCCACACCTCCAGATGGGGTTTGGACCCTGTCCCTGTGTGTGCAGTTTGTGTGTTCTATCATCCCACACCTCCAGCTGGGGTTTGGATCCTGTCCCTCTCCTTGTGTGTGCAGTTTGTGTGTTTTATCATCCCACACCTCCAGCTGGGGTTTGGATCCTGTCCCTCTTCTTGTGTGTGTTTGTCTGTTCTATTCATCTTCCCATAATAAATTTGATTCCTTCTGTGGTCCAAAATCATAAATCATGCAGTTTGTTGAAGCAGTGTCCAGTCATTGTGTGTGTGTGTGTGTGTGTGTGTGTGTTTGTGTGTGTGTGGTCCCTTGGATGGACCCCCCCCTCCCCATCAGATAACAGGAAGGTACTGTTCGTACTATAGACATTTTGAGGAGGTGGTGATTTGAGTACCATGGTGTTCCAATAAAGCTGAATAAAATTATTTGGAAAATGACCAGCGCCCTGGTTGAATATGTCTATAAAAATGTAGATGTTGATCCATACCCCTGTAATAGAAGCCATATTGTGATTTAACACAAAGCATGCTAACGGGCCATACTGTGATTTAACACACAGCATGCTAACGGGCCACACTGTGATTTAACACAGAGCATGCTAACGGGCCACACTGTGATTTAACACAGAGTATGCTAACAGGCCACACTGAGCCTTTCAGGAAAGGTACTCTGGATTTGTTTATCATTTGCCCCAGCTCTGAGAAATTACCCAAAATCTTAAGGTTGCTGGGCATCCAGGTCAGACAGTACTTACTGCCAGGAGCATATTAATGCTGTTCAATAGAAGCAAACGGGTCAATTCAGCTTTAGGTTACCAGAACCAGCTCCAAATCCAGGTTTCTTGGTCAATAAACATTGCAGTTTACGTCTTCCTGTCACCCTTGGGCACATGGCATTTTCAGCTACACCAGGCTTTTTTGCATTATAGTCAATTCACAAGCATACTGATTATGTGAAGGACTAATCTGTAGAAGGTCTGTGTCTGTCTAGGTGGATTTTCCACCTATGGGGATTTTCTGTCTCTCTAATCTATATAAGGTTCTACCTAATTTGAAGAAGTCAGGTTGGTGGAAAAATATCAGGTTTAAAAGAGGATTTTGTGTCAAGTGCCATGCATGATAAAAATCCATCCATCAGTTTATCTGTGTGTCTGTCCATTCATCCATTCATCCATCCATCCATCCATCCATCCATCCACAGGACCCCCCCCCCAAGAAACATAGTCATATGCCTTTCCCAAGACTATAAAACATAGACTGGATGGGCAAACTGCTACTGTATAAACCCTCCAGTATCCTTGGAAGGTACAGAACTAGTACAGTGTTCCATGACTAAGATGGAGACTACATTGTTTCTCCTAGATCCAAGGTTTGACCAATGGATGGACCCTCCTCTCCAGTATGCTGGCATACAGCTTCCAAGGGAAGCTTAGGAGTGCGATCCCCCTGGACCGCCCCAGTCTGCCAATCCAATGGCACTGTTGCCAATCTTCATGCAATGTTGAAGAGGCATGTCAGCCAAGACAGCCCAACAACACCAAGAGCTTTCAAGACCTCTGGGCGAATCTCACCCACCCCCAGAGCCTTACCACCAAAGAGTTTTTTGAATACTTCAGTGCCCTAGGATGAGTCCTCTAGCTCTATTTCCTCCAAGGAAGACATGCCAGTGGGATTCAGGAGGTCCTTGAAGTATTCCTTCCACCTCATGACTATATCCCCAGTTGAGGTCAACCGCACCCGAACCCTCCTGTAAACAACATGGGTAAAGCTCTACTTCCCCCCCTGATGGTTTGTCAGAATCTCTTCATGGCCAACTAAAAGTAATTTTTCCATGGCCTTACTGAATTCCTCCCACATCCAAGTTTTTGCTTCAGTAACTGCCAATGCCGAATTCCACTTGGCCTGCCGATACCTGTCAGCTGCTTTGGGCGTCCCACAAGCTAACCAAGTTCAGAAGGCCTCCTTTTTCATCCTGACTGCCTCTGCCAGATGCTCCCAGCACACCTTAATTATGTTTTGGTCTACCAGGTCTATCCAGCATTTTCCCCACCATGTGATCCAACCCACCACCATGTGGCGATCAGTTGATAATTCAGTTTCTCTCTTCATCTGAGTATCCAAGACATACGGTCACAGATCTGGAAATATCATTACAAAATCAATCACCAAGCTGAAGCTTAGGGTGCTCTGCTGCCAAGTATACTTATGAACACCCTTATGCTCACACATGATGTTTAGTTTGGACAAACTGTGTTTAGTACAGAAGTCCATTAATAGACCACCTCTTGGGCTCAGATGGAGCAGGCTGTTACTCCCATTTACACCCCTCCAGGATTCACTGTCATTACCCACGCGAGCGGTAAAGTCCCCCAGTAGAGTAGTGGAGTCCCAAGAGAGGGAGCTTTCCAGCACCATGTCCAAGTTCACCAAGAAGGCCGGATACTATGAACTGGTGCTCAGTGCATAAGTAAACCTGTCCTCTCTCAGGAGACACATGGCACAAGAAAGGAGAACATCATCTCACACTTTCTCTCATACCTGCCTACCACGACAGCATGGGTGAGCCTGGCGCCTCTCACTCAGGGAAACTGCAGAGTGGAATAGAGTCCAGCACTCTCCAAAAGTTTGGTTTGAGAAACTGCGTTGTACATTGAGGTGAGCTTGTCTATATAGTAAGTATCTCTCTACATCCTGCACCAGCTCAGGGTCCTTTCTCATCAGAGAGGTTACATTCCATGTCCCTAAAGTCAGTTTTGGTAGCTGATGATCAGACCCCTGCCTTCAACTACCACTCCATCCATAATGCACCGGACCCCACGGTGCCCCCTGCTGGTGGTAGGCTCACGAGAGTGCAGACTCATGTAACTCTTTCAGGCTCTGCAGGGTTGGGGCCCATGGGTAGAGATTAGACTACTATGTGCTCCAGACCAACAGCCCCCCTTCAGGGAAGGGCCCCAGTCATCTTAGTCTTGGAGAGGTTACATGGTCCTTATACTTTGCCTTCATAGGGATTTTTGAACCTCACTTGGTCCAGCTGCTCACTTTGGACAAATTTGCCTTGGGAGACCCTACTAGGGGCAATTTCCCCTGAAAACATACCTCTAAGATCACATAAATGCACAAACCGTTCCACCACGATAAAGTATCGATTCATGGGTAATCCAATTATTATTATTATTATTATGTTTTGCTATTATATATTATGTTTATTCTGTTTCATGTCTGCCATGCCTAAGAGTCTCTTTCCAGCCTAAACATTAGTGAGAAAATGACTTCACAAGTCAAGTGAAACATGAAATAAGGTCAGTGAATGCACCAGTCTAATATTACACCATAATGTCAGATGGAGGAGAACAATGAACTGGACAGGGCTCACATAGCCACATATCAAACTGCAGTTGCCATCTTGCAAAGATTTGACCCTTGATCCCAAGCCTTTCAACAATCCTGAGAGACCGAGATGGGACAGATTTGGCAGCCTACTGCCCGACTCTCTCCCGGTGATGAGGTCAGCACCCCCCTGAGAAGTTCCCATGTAATGTTTCTCAGATAAAAAGAGGTCCTAGCAATCCCCCCCCCCCCCCCCCCCCCCCCCCC
>JAODLC010000021.1:10369766-10380636 GCA_026781145.1 Hippopotamyrus pictus
AGCAACCCCCCCCCCCCCCCCCGCCCAACAGTCACAGTCTGCATCCACACCACTACTGGAGAGGTTCTTTCTCTTGCTGCTGATAAGAACAGATATAAAAGCATATTTCAGGAGGATAATGGCTTTGCGGGGTGTTGGGTTACACCAGCAGATGCTCTGAGCCTCCTCAGGTTTCTGGCAGGTGGGACTCAGAAACACGGACTTGTGATAGAATGATGCCCTCGCTTGAGTCAGGCGGCGAGGCCTCTACGCATTGACCACGTCTGTCCACTCTTTTCTGGATCGCTCCCCAGTCCAGTCTTTGGTCGGATATGGCAGGATTAGAAAACGGCATGCAGAGGCAGTCCTGCAGCGCTTAAGGCTAGTTAAGGCTAAAAAAGAAAGCATCAACGTGTGAGCTGATAAAACAAGGAGCCGCGTCTTTACCCACCATGGATCATGGCCATGCCTGTTCCTTATTTAAGCTTTGCAGATAAATCCGTTGACTGGGTGTTGACAGCGACGTCCAATTTAATTTGGCGAGGACTAATGGGAAAAAATGACTGAATTACATTACGTGATTCATTGATGTTGTTTTAATTGTATTCCTTTTCATAATGCTACGACTTAAATAATCAATCCCCAGACTGGCCACTAATGAGAATCACAATAGCTAGAATACACAGAATACACATCAAGCAAGGACTTTTAGCGGTGCTATCAGTCTGCAAGAATTAAGTCATTACTTTTGTCCTGATTGAAAAAATACAAATGCATATTTAAACATATTTAAACTTTTCAAGCACATAAAACACATATTTTTCACACCTTAGTTGAAAAGTCTAGGTGTAATAACACTCTCTCACCTTTTTCCCCCTTTGTCTCTTAACAAAAGCAGGACACGTGAAGTTCAAGAGAAATGGCAGTCTTATGTAGGGCATTGTGGGAAAGGCTGTGGACAGCTCTCTGGCTGTAGCTTCTTGACAGTGTGAAGACACCTGATGTTTGCAGGATGCACTTTAGCTGGCTCCCTCGGCCCGGGAAACCCGAGAGCGCGACTCTATCGAGCGCAGCCCAGATAGAAAGTGACGTGGGTGGCAATGGCTCAGCCTCAGCAGATGTGCACGTCACAAGAATAGCTCTCCGCTGGTGCTTGTTCAGTGGATGAATAGGCCACATTAAAAAAGGACATTAAAGCGAGGTGAAAATAGCCCTCTTTCTGAAATGTTAATGGGGTTTCAGGTTATGCATCTTTAATAAATTATACGCAGACAGTAGCACCATTGCGCATCAGGGACAGCTTGGCCATCTCTATATTTAATTTAAACCCAGAAAACAACTTCTTCACCTCTGAGGCAGCTGTCATCGTCTCAGGCTTGATGTAGGCCCCGCTAAGTGACTGGAAGCTTGTGTCCCTAGCACAGTGTAGACAAAAAAAAGAGGATGTAGTTTTGTTTTGTTTTTGTTTTTTCTGATTCAGTGCCTGGATGAAGCCCGCAGATTTGATGTTTCCCATACAGACGCGCTTGAATCTCTCAGCTCCGTCTCCATGATGCAAGCTGACTGTTTGTGGCATACTGGTGAACGTGAGCTCCATCCAAGATGTGAGATTTGGATACAAGAAGGTGCATGAGCTGGAATAGAACAGAATGTCACGTTTATAGGGGAATCTACTCCATTTAGCCAGTAGAGACCACAAGGCTGCAGGTGCTCTGAAGTAAAGGTTAGACCTACTGTAGTCTGGTAAAAAAAGGAAAGATGAGACACATATATTTTTCCATCCAGGGTACTTATTGTTTTATACAGACGGTCCTCTACTTACAATCTTTCAGACATACCAACAAAGAGGACTGCAATTCCAAATTGTGTTCATTGGGCTCCCGTTTACTGTCCGCAACATGAATTTTTTTTTCTGCACGCCAATTCTGCCTAGTATGATTTCTGGCCTAGTTATTTGTACTAGCATATACCCTTAAAATGATCTTGAATAACGACTTATGAACATTTCAAGTTGCGAACGGCCTTCGGAACGTATCACATTCGTAAGTAGAATAACATCTGTATTCCGACTTCTATTAATGCACCATGATTGCATGACCATGTATTATATAAATGTTTTGACTGGTCCCAGGCTTTCGCCTGCCACAAAAAATGCATCCCTATTAATTAATGGAACTGACACAGATGTATAGTTAATGACACTACTACTGATTCCACATTTCGCCACAGCACACTCTCAACATCCCATTCCACCAAACAACCTAACAATACAGGCACCAAATACACGTCTCAACTTCATTCTGTCTAATATAACAATAGAAAATAATCAGTATGCTACAGCCACAAAATTTCCCGCGACAAACATTAGCAGCAGAATGGGTGGTTTTAGAGAGGTTAGTAACTTTCCGCTTGGCACCATCGTAGGATGCCACCCTTCCAACAAGTCAGTTTGCCAAATTTCTGCCCAGCTAGAACTGCCCTGGTCAGCAGCAAGTGAAGTAATTATGCAGTAGAAACATTTAGGAGCAAGTTCAGTTGCTCCTGGTTTTTCGCCACACAAACCTAAAATAATGGACCCGATCGCACAACATCAATACCCAACCTGAATGGCAGGAATAAACCCATCGGCAACGTTACGACATGTAATGAAATGTACTCTTGGAAGAAGAGAGGCTATTATAGCAACAAGGGGTACACCAAATTCATAATCATACCCGCGGTCATGGAATGAGATACTCGACAAGCTGGTGTCCACATAAAATGGATTTAAATTTCTGTTCCTCTGGTAGCTCACTGCACACAGCTGCCTTTTCATTAATACTGACAGGTCATACACTGTGTCAGAAGAGAACGCTCAACAATATGTTTCACTTAAGGGTGCAACTTGGGATCTTAACGTCCATCTGTTTCTCTAAGTGGTGGCACAGCGGCCCAGTTGGTACCACTCCTGCCTCTGTAGGTGTGGCTTTGTCGTGCTTCCTCTGTCTGTTTACAGGGGTTTCCTCAGGGTCCTCCAGTCTCCGCCCACAAACCGAAAAGTGTGGTTTGGTGAGCTGACATCTCAAAATTTCCCGTGGTGTGTGCCTGTGTATGCAGGCTTCAGTAGCGGAGCCAGAAATGTTAGCGTGGGTGGGTCGGCAGAAAATCAGGTGGACCAGTCCCATAATAATTCACTTGGTGACAGTGTCACACTGCAGACTTCAGTACTGCATATTTACTACATATTTTTTCAGTTTTTAAATTACCGGTGGCATTACTAAGAGCGAATGAACAAAGGCAAAGAAAAATCTATTTGCCTCTCACCAGTACAATTCTGCCGATTGATCCAACTACGCACACAAATACCTGTCAGACATCATCATTTTATTGCTCTGTATTGCTCGCTGTGAATGCTGAATAGGTGGGCCGGGGTACCACCCCTCCCATTGCATTAGGTGGGCTTGAGAATGAGTGTGACAGGATGGTCCCCTGTGCCTTCTAGGATAGGCTGCAGGGTGACAGTAACCCTGCACTTGATATGTGGAATGGAAGATGGATGGATGGATGGATGGATGGATGGATGGATGGATGGATGGATGGATTCAGTAACTGCTAGTCGAGTGAGGTTGGCAGTGCTCAATAACCTCTCTCAGGAAGCACAGGATGTAAGGTCAGGCACAGCCTGGTCTTTGGTGCATGTCCACTGCTGGACACTGCAGTGAGTCTGGAGTTGATCCCGGGAAGCAGCGGGCAGGAGGCAGGATATGCCGATCGCAGAGCACAATCTCAAGCAGCAATCTAGCGACACGAATCAGCTAAACCACATGTCACAGAACCAAGGGGGGAAACCTGGAGGACTGACAAATTGGGGGGTGTGAGGCCCCGGCACTGCGCACCCTGCAATCTCACTCACAAAGCTGCAAACACAGCCGCATGCAAACACACAAGTTCACTCACACAGGACCACATAAAGGAAGTCTTTGCTCATTGATTTCACTTTCATAAGCAGGAAGAGGCAACAAGAAAAGCCTTAAAAATTTAAATGAAAAAAATAATTAAGGAAATTATTGCCTCGTGTTCTACTTGTTAAATGGTAATTCAAATTAAAGTCAATTTTCAGAGCAAAATCTGCCATACAGCTGTAATGCCAGTGGGCTTTGACTTATGAATAATTGATAATTGCTAAATAATAGTTGCAGATGTATGATGGAAACAGATACTGCAGAAAATGTGATGGAAAAATGAATAAGCCCTGAAATTCATTAGTGAAGGCTGGCATTTTTAAAAATATCATTTGTACAAATGAAAATATAAAAATGCAGATAGGCATTAATAGCATTCAGCATGTTTGCAACCTGAATTGAGTGAAAGATGCAGATCCTAAAATGTTCAGGCACCTGCTGCTCCAAATCCTAGCATGTGCTTTGGAGTAGCAATAATTTACTTACTTATAGTTCACATTTTAATGTATTATTAATTCTTAGTTAAATAACATGAAATAGACAGTCAGAGAGACAAATTGCACTTTATACTCTGTTCGTTTTCTTTATCCACTCTTACAACTGTTACTTTCATGTGAAAGTTTTTTGTGAAATTTTCATGATCCCTTTACGTGCAAAAGATTTATATCTGCCTGCAGCCAGCTGTCTGTATATGCTGTATGTAAACTGAGTTTTAGTTGGTTTGGTTAGCCGCTGTATTAATATGACATAGACTGTCACACGCTGATTTAGGACCATCAATGTCACCCTGAATTTGTGCATTTTGTGAAGAGTGAAACACCTACTTCAGGTTTTAAGATAGACATCAGGTCACACACTATGGATTTTGATAAGGTCATGACACCAATGAATTGCTTTCCCATAAATAGATTTCAACTAATAGCAAATGTCCAAATTAATAACAAAAAAGTGAATAGATCTCTGTCTTTAATGAGGACAGTGATTAATAGCAACAATGATTTAATTGGTCTTCATAAAGAAGCTAAATATATCAATGGCTGATTCTGACATGTCCCTCACAGTGCTGTTTCCCAGCTTCCAGAGGCAGATTTGTGTTATCTACTGTTCGGTCAGCAGGAAATTTTACCATAAGAGTTTTCATTATTCTTTAATTTTATTAGCGTCAAATAAAATATTCAAATAAGTAGCAGCTGTAAATAAAATGAGATAATGAATCTTTGATAAACATCAATAATGAATTTGCTATCTTCATTTCAAGAAATGGAAGCCCATTAGACATTTAAGAAAATTCATATAATGTAGATGTGTTTAAAGTATTAAAAGATATATAAAATACATTTGTCTGCCCTAGCAGAACTGTTCTACAAAACCCTGTAGAATTTTCTGATCTGATGATCATTTCCAAATGAGGTTAGATGTTTTCCAGTAACAGCCCTTTCAGCAGATCAGCATCATACTGGGGACACAATGAGGCACATTGTTTTAAATAAAATCCCATCCAAACTACAGTATGGAGGATAAGTCTCCACTGGGCCATAGAAACACGAATGTGTCAGAATCACAGGCTAGCTGCCACGTGCCATTTCCAGTGTTCTTTTTTTGTAGATATCACTGAATAATGCAAAGCAAATTAAACAGATAAAATTACTGTGATTATTCTCTTTAATGAGAGATGCAGCAAAAGGTGTCAGTAAATGTCAGTATCCCGCTTGCTTATTTGAGCAATAAGTAGGAGTTAATCTGAGCTGCTGTCAGGAACCTATTTCCAATCATTGTTAATGGCTTTATTTGAAAACCCATAGTCTTCTGCAGTGTTTTGCTCAGGTCATGCACATGTAAATTCCACACGCATGTAACATTTTGTCAGCATCCAAGACAGGAAGCTGACAGTCAGCACGCAAGGCACATATAGAGCACGGGAATCCCTGCAGACCTGTCATGCGTGTAAGTGGTACTGGAGGAAACAGCCACATTTACAGTGGAATGGACGCTGCCCAGTACGGATCATGACTTGAGAAAATGAAATGAGCATGACCTACTAGGTTTACCGGAACACTATCACTTGCCAGGCATGGAGATCCGATTAGGGAGTTATGTGAAGCTGGCTCAGCTGTGGCCCCCTCCCAACCAGCCATGCAGCCTGCATCCGCACGTGCCGGGACTCGCACTTTCATTATACTCCCAGCCCACATCTCAGGGGCCATCGCTCCTGCTTCCATACATGATTAATGTCGCATGTGTGGGTCAGTCCCCTCACCCAAGACGTGCGTGTGAGGTATCTAGGCCCAGCATCTCGTCACAAGTTTAAATGCATAAATAGGAAGCTGTGGAGCAGTAATGCAGAGAAAGCAAGGGGGAAGGGGTCAGGCAGCTGCAGCATCGTGTTTTCGCATTAGAAAGCAGGGCTGCTTCTAGCGACTGTCGCCTGAGGGATTGTTTTGGTCTGTGCAGAACTTTGACACTCAATGCTTAATATTAAATGTGTTCTGGTCCATTAGAGGTTTCCTGAAGATACTGAGGTCAACCCAACTGTGAACAAGAATGTAGACAAATTTATAAAAAGAGCGACTTTCAGTAAAATCACACTGGGTCCATGAAGGGAGGGGATCTACTGTTTCAAATTATTACTGTTATCTAACCTACACACAAACCATGGTAAAGAGTTAATTTGATCAAATTATATTTATTATCAGGGGTTATTTTGTATTATTCATGAAGCTCTGATAACACTAAACTGCATCTAAAAACATGACCAAAATAGATGTTTCACATCAACAAAATTACAAGTAAATAAATAAGAAGAACAGCAATGATAAATCTTATCAAATGTTCAGCAAGGGTAGGTGAAATGCTTTTGTCCTAAATCAGGGGTGTCAAACTCCAGTCCTGGGGGGCCGGAGCCCTTTGTAGCTTAGTTATTTCCTATTCTACCACAAATGATAAAGAGCTGTGTTGTAATTAGCACAAGGAGTTGAATCAAGCGTGGTAACCGAGGGTAAACCATAAACTGTGCAGGGCTCTGGCCCCCCAGGACTCCATTTGACACCCAAGCCCTAAATCATCACACACTGTTCCTGCAGATATTACAATCATATTACATTATATTAAAATCCATCCATCCATTTTCCTTTCCTGCTTGTCCTATGCATGGTCGTGGGCTTCCAGTGAACAGTAAAATAATGCAAATTCATGGTCATTATGTAATTTCCCCCGTTGTTCTTAGTAACCACTACAGAGTGATACATGCCATGAAAACGACTGATAAATGGTTTCACATAAATGTGCTCCTGCCATTCTAAATGTTTGTTTATTAGCTTTATAATAAGCTACCCATTTAGCTTCCAGCCAAATCCATGTCATAAAAGTATGAACCAATAACCACCTGGGGTGGGGGGGGGTCCTGTTATGCCAATATCAAGACATGCAATATGATTGCGGCACAGAGAACAGGAAGAAAACGGACAGCACAGGCACTGAAAACTGCTGTTAGCCTTTGGATTTGAGTGTATCGTTTATTTAGGGCGCATTATTGTGTGAAACAAAAGAGAAAATATTTAGCGTGCCAACTCTGCCAAAACTACACGGCTTTTCCCAAACGCAGGTGTTAGCGCTGGCCTTCACCAACAGCCACAGGCATCATTTATATTAAAAATAAATATTGACTAAACATTTGTCTTTATTATTCGCCAAGTTGGGGTCAAAGAGGAATATCATAACTCATAAATCAGCAGTCTGCCTTTTAATCGGATAAGAATATAAGCATGTATGACATAAAAAGAATGTTATTGGCCAGCAGTCAGTCACATGGGAATGCCCATGCTTGCCTTGTAAATCACTTTCACAGCCAGGACTTAAAATCAAAGCACCCTTGAAATGAGACTGCCGCCCAGTAAGGAATCTTAGTGCTGGCTTGCGAGGCCCTTGTTTATGACCCACACGGGCCCCATAAAACCATCATAGACAAGCCTCTGCCATCAGACCTGTGGGCTGGTCAGGCTGTCACACAGGCCACCGTAGCCGACACTGCACCACCCATTGCCACAGAGCCATCTCCATACTGCTGCTGCCTGGCCACAATGCCTGCTGGGAGTGATCTTTACATACATTGTTTTTGGCTTGTGGAAACACTGTTTCCCCCACATATGCCCTAGAATCTATAGTGGTATATATAAAATTGCATAGAACTTGTATTATATTACACATTATTCTGTTCTATTACTCCACACACTATTCAGTACTTTTACATCACATACTATTCTGTCTATTACACCACACATACATATTTTATTACATCACACATTATTCTGAGACATCACATGCTTTCTGTTCTGTTACATCAGGCATATTCTGATGTATTATATCAAACAATATTTTGTTCTATTACATCACGCACGATTCTCTTCTATTACGTTTACATTGAACACATTTAGCAGATGCTTTTGCCCAATGTGTGCGGTATTAGCCAGGGAAATTTCAAATCACAAACATTTTCAAGGGTTCAGCTAGGTATACGTGCAGCTGGGCTGAGCACAGAATGAATGATGAGGTACAGGTGTGAGCAGTTTTGGAGCCGGAGCAAGCCAACAGCTACACAACAATTACTCATCCAACTATTAACAAAGTAGGAACCTAATACGACTATTCAAGGGCTAGAGGTACGACATAACAGCATTCAATCCATAATCAGGGCTGAGTTTCTCAAAAATTATCAATCTTAGCAAATAACGAACGAGGTAGGTAAAGAATGAGTGTGATTCACGAGTGTTTCCCAAAACCCTTTGTAATTTCAGAATTAACGAACAAACTTTAAGTAGTACATTATTGGTTCCTCCCCAGCCTCCATGTAAGAAAAGCACAGACTGTTGTTAACAGGAACATCAATCCCATGTATTTCAATATTGAAATATTTTACATGTCTGTAACACCAGACATATGTAACTGCAAAAAATGAACTAAATAGAAACAACAAAAGCAACCAAAATTAAGAACAAAACAAATTAACCTATTTGTTGAAAATATAAAAATGGGCTCAAAATGTGATGTTGCTTCCTTGTAAACAAAAAGCAATGGTGAGCAGCAATACGAAAAGGAAGTTACACTTCTTAAAAGAATTGTTAAAACAACTTATTGTTGAGGTGGTCAAAATTATATTTTAATAAAATAATACTGCAATGTTGTGCAGCATACTATACACAACAAGAACAGCACAGCAACATTCGGGGGAAACTTTAGAGCTCCCATTTGACTTGTGTAGGTACCAGAATCACATCATCCACATGCCCAAAGCACACAGTAGTGATGTAGTCAAGACCACCTAAACCAAGACCGAGTCAGTACCAAGACCAGAGTGTACTGAGTCCAAGACAAGACCAAGACCAAGGCAGGGACCAATCACAGTATAATTTGAACCATATCCTCCTGAGACCCAAGGAAAAAAGTATCATTCAATTTTAGGTTATTTGTCTTTGGAGGAAATAAGGTTTCTTACAATTCAGATTTTTTTCAAATTTATTTTTATTTTTAATTTCACAGCATGTCCTCTTTAGTGTACAACAGGAATAAATATGTTTCCTTCATCAGTGAAAAGATCGATGCAAAAACAAAATGTCCACTACAATGGACATAAATGAATGGTGGGGTCTCAGGAGGATATAAATGTTTCCATAAAAATGTAACATTTTCTTCAAGTGACACACCTTATTGCTTGCATTTGAAAATGAATATCTTTGATTTTAAATCCATTTGGTAACTTGTTTAAGTTATCTAATAGACAACAATGCATGGTTTTATATTTTTTATTTGTTACTTAACAACATTGAAAGAAAATGAAATAGAAAACCATTGTTTAGTTTATGATCTACTGGATAAACAGACATAAAAGATGGTTTTAAGGCCTAATGCCGAATGTTTATCACTATCGGTTTTTCACCTATATATATTATAATTGGTAAAGTGAAATTTGAGATGGAAACTTTTATTCGGTATTTTAGCCTCAAACAACAAACCAGCGCTGTAGCACGTCATTGTGTTTATATTGACATACATATACAAACTTTTGTGAATAAATATTGTGAAAATATCAATTGTCTTCCTAATAAACAGAATGTTGTGTTTTGTCATAATTTCTAGTAAAAGTCCAGCCCATTTTTGAGTCAAGACAGAGTGAGAAAAACGAGACCTTAAAAAAGTGGTCTCCAGTACTCGAGACCGGTCTCCAATACTACAACACTACTCTGAAGCAGTGTATGTTCTTTGGTGTGTGGTGTTATACCTCCCCTCAGTCACAGTTTGGGGATTCAACACTGGAATCAGCAAGTATTTGCTAAGAGGATACCTGCATTGCATCTATAATGCAAGGAATTTCTACAATGGCGTAAAACTAATTTTAGTGTCATGCAAGGATCCCCTCCTGCTTAAAATTGTACTTAGTTGTGCACAATAGAAATGTGATCAATGCATGTACCAATTCACTACAGTCCAGTCTGTATTTTTCTATTAATTGTTTATTGCTGAGATGGTCTACAGGGTTCATGGCCAACTGAAAAACAGCATTTAAACCAGCAACATGGCTTCCTGGATGGTGCTGTCTCTAATGCCATCCTTGGTTGAGTAGCACAATTCTCTGCCATTGCTGGTCATGAGGGGTGATTCGTTTTTCCAATTTAAAGGATGTAATCGAAAACATAGCTAATTTGACTGGTTAGATAATTATGTATTGGGGTTGTTCAGAATGTAATGATTGTGCCCCATTCCATTAATGAATTGGAATTTGAACTGAATTGGTCACACCAAATAATTATATAATAGATTTACTTTCTAGATGGTAGATGTATATATTGACTGTATATGTAAACTAGTGAGTGAGTTGACTTTATATTTGCATGAATTGTCCAATATATAATTAACAATATGAATTTGGTGTATGTTGGCCCTCTATGTCCCTTTGCATG
>JAODLC010000021.1:10380736-10391947 GCA_026781145.1 Hippopotamyrus pictus
TTTAGCTGTTTATGTGTGGTAGTATTTGTGAGAAGACTGCAGTAGCTTTTCTGCGTGTCTGTGGGTTTTCACAATCTCAACCTTGGTGGTCTTCTTACTCAGTTTAATACAGTGGTCAGAGATCTTGGTGTCCTGGTTGATTCTTTATTTATTTTTTTTTTCCTGGTTGATTCAAATTTATGTTTTGACGCTCACATAAGAAGTATTACCAGAACTGTGTTCTACCATCTACGGAACAAAGTCAAACTTTGGAAGATGCTCTCCTTTCATGATGAAGAAAAACTTCCAACCTCCAGGCTGGACTATGGTGATCCACTTCATTCTGGTGGCTCATCTGGATCCTTACATAAACTTACATAAACAGATAATAAAAAATTCGGCAACCAGAGTTCTTAAAAAAAAAACACTAAAAATGTGATCATATCAGCCCTGTTCTATGCTCCCTTCACTGTCTTATAGTTAATTCTCAGATTGACTGCAAAATACTGCTATTAACTTATAAAGCACTGAACGGCCTTGCATCAAAATACCTTAGAGACCTACTGGTCTCTTATCACCGTCCTCGCTTGCTTTGATCTCAAGCAGCAGGATATCTATTAGTACCTAGGGTACATGGAACTATGGCAGGCTGCAGAGCATTCTCTTAAAGAGCTCCACAGCTGTGGAATAGTCTTCCAGCAGATGTGTGAGATTCAGGCTCATTCTCAATATTACACTTATTTAGTCTAGCTTATAGGGACTCTTTTTCTAGCTCTGACTGACTTCTCGCTCCCAGTTAGACCTATAGTGTGAGGTGCAGAGCTGGGTGGGGATTGGTGCCATTGGCTTTGGATGAGCTGATCTGTCAGTGCTGCCACTGTAGCTTCACACCCCCTTGTGGGATTGGAGTGCTGACGTTTCAGGGACTCCCCATGCCTGCGTTTCCACCTGCCTCTCCCTCCTACTTATGTTGCCATAGCCATATCTGCTTACATATTGCACTCACCTAACTGTTTCCCCTACCTCTCCTGGGCTGTACTGAATGGAGACCCCAAAACTTCAAGATATTCTACCTACCCTGCGGCCTGCGACGCTACCCGTGGCACCTTTCCAGCCTGCTCGCCCTTCTACCTGTGACGTCTCGCCTGTATGTTCTGCTGCTGAATGCACCTGCCCGCCATCATCTGCCTGCCCCTCGTATTGAAACTCAAATCTTAAGATTTGGACAGTGTGAACTGGAACTTTTGCCATCTTGCCCGTTTGACTTTGACTTACTCTGCCAGCCCCTGGAGGATGGGCTCCCCCTTTGAGTCTTGTTCCTCCCAAGGTTTCTTCTGTCTAGGGAGTTTTTCCTTGCCACTGTTGCCTGCGGCTTACTCACTGGGGGCTTTGGGCAGGGATAATGTAAACCGCTTTGAGACAATGTAGTGTTATGGAAAATGTGCTGTACAAGTAAAATTGGATTGAATTGAATTGAATTAAATTGAATTGAACATCAGATGGATAAAGTTGTGATAGGGTTGCTTATATGACTGCATGAAGTGTTCTTCCACCATGGTACAAAAAACGACAGTTAAATTATTTATTATATAGGTTAAATTTCAAACGTGGCACTGGTACTTTTGCCGCCGTAAATTTTTGTGATTGTGAGGTGGAGGTGGGATTCAGTGAATGCTCTTTATGTTAACTTGCTGTGTAATTCACATTGAAATATAAAGCTGTATGGTTACAGCTGCACTGGCACTGTGTATGAATTTCAATCAATTTTATTTAATTTCAACTTCCTTATATTCAAATTCAAATTGCGATTCTGTGTCCTGTTTTAAACCAATTTTATGAATTGAATTTGAATTTCAAGGTCATTCTTAATTCAGTTCTAAATGGTGTACTACCCTGTTAACTACTTAAATTGCATACAGGTGTTAAAACAACAAGCCCTTTTTATGCTAATTTATTGCCTACATTATAGCTTTATATTGCACCATTGACCATACTATTGTAATGTCATCATCAGCAGCGTTATTTCATTGACCAAAAAAGAGCATCAGTTTGTTTTGTGATCTAATTTGGGCAGGCAAAAGTTCAAATGTAGAACGGTGTAGAAAATAGTGAGTGGGCCAGAACACTTGTAAACTTACAGGCAAGACTACAAATAACTTTAGTTACGAAGGGGTTTGAGAAAGACTCGCTAATTAATGATTTATGTAAAGTGCTAGATAATGAACTACTTAGTGTTACAAAGCTTTCTGGAAACCGACCCCAGGTTAGTAAAGGAATTCAAGGAACAGATGGGTCTATAGTGTTTCTTGAAGGTAGAAGAGGGAGTCTGATGACCGGATGTGCTTTGGCAGCTCATTCCACCACCGGAGAACCAAACGAGAAAACCATCTGGAGCAACACTTCTCATGTGGTGGAAGGAGCTCCAAGTGATGTCGGTTCGCTGACCGAAGGGGGGGCGAGATAGGACATAGGTCTTGAAGAGCCTTTGGATGAAGATGGGTGCCTGTAATGGATCTGTAAGCTGGCCCCAAGGACTTCAACTTGATTCAAGCGCCAGTAGGGAGCCAGTAAAGAGAGACCAAGAGGGGGGTGACATGAGAACGCTTGCGCTGACTGATTATTAGACATGCTGCCACGTTTTGAAGTATTTGCATTGGTGGGATAACCAAAGCTGGTATCCCTGCCAATGGACAGTTGTAGTAGTCAAGTCATGGAGTGACATCACATGTTATTCTGGTCTATTACATCACACTGTCCTGTTTAATTGCATCACATTCTGAGGAAGGAGGAGGGAATGATGGTGGTACTACAAAGATGTCCAACGCTTGTCCCAGAATGCCCTGAGTGCATGTGTCACTGGTAGCGTGTGGCATGTACACTTTGCCCCGTGCGACTGTGCCGGCCAGTTTTAGGCCCCGCTTCTCCCAGTGACTAGCACTGTGGGATAATAGCCAGGCATCTCATCTCTCTAAATGCTCCTGGCACATTAAGATGTGGCACTGTGCAGCCCGGCATTAGCTGGGCTCGTGGCCTGGATTGGAAGGAACATCCCATTGGGTCCAGCCTCATCTGTAGCACTGAACTGTTTTTAGCACCCCCAAGGGTTCCGGTCCCTGAATTCACAACGGGGTTGTGCCCTGTACCCATCCACCGTATGCGATCCTGTGAGCACACTGTGTATGTGGTGCTGGTGGGGAGCGGGAGGGTAGTAATGAACCTCACGGCCCGTCGGATGATGCCAGGTGCCAGCTATCTACATATATCTCTTCATGTTTAGAAAGGCGAGGTGTTTGCCTGGATAAAGGCGAGTGCCCTTTATGTCCACACAGAAAAACTCTCATAATCGCTCCCTCTCTGCCAGCAGCCATGGTGGGAAGAGGCTGTGATTTAATGCCAGGGGTCTTTGTGGGTGAGGCGAGGTGAGTGGGAGTCTTTCTGTGACAGGGAATAAGCTGTCATCACAGCTCATAGACAGAGTACTCCAATGCCTATAGCACATTACTGCCGCAGACATCAAAGGATGAACAATACGAAATGTCACGTCAAGCAGGCACCCTGTTTTGACAGCAGTGACATTTTTACAGCATGTAACAACGTGAAATATATCTGCTGGCAAATCAAAAGTAACATCTTCGTAGATCTTTAGAGGGAATCTATAATGTAGATAT
The DNA here is from genome assembly GCA_026781145.1 of Hippopotamyrus pictus. Classification (NCBI taxonomy): domain Eukaryota; kingdom Metazoa; phylum Chordata; class Actinopteri; order Osteoglossiformes; family Mormyridae; genus Hippopotamyrus; species Hippopotamyrus pictus. The sequence goes on from JAODLC010000021.1 coordinate 10,384,384, forward strand.
CCCTGCTAACAGAAGATCTGTAATGCTGATCTCTCTGTTTAATTGAAAATGTCTAACATAGATTTCTCTGATAATTGAAAATGTCTTAATGCAGATATTCCTGATAACATAAAATGTCTAATGAAGGTATCCCTGAAAGAACAGAAATAGGAAATCTATAAAGCAACCGATAAATCTCTCTACTGTTGCAACCTCAATTATAAACACCAACTAGTATTTGTGCTTTTCTCCCATTTACTTTCTATATAACTTAACGCCATGTGGCCATATCTGATGGGTTGGGTGACCTTCCTGGCTAATACCAGAGTCCACAAAGGCTATTGGTTGCCCCAATTATAAATGTACTCATTAACCGTGGAAGAAAGATGATTCAGAAATTGAGAAAACAAGAAGAGGCCGGATTGAACCTGGTCCTGGGCCCATGCCATGTGTAACACTACATTCATGTGCATGTCTTACTACTCTTTCCATAAGAAGGTTTTTACCATTTTTTTAATGGTTGCGCACCATAAAGGTAAATCATTTGTATATGAAAAGCCTATTGACTGTATGGCAGCTGGAAACCTTTTTATTGTCATGGTATGGCCTAATCGTGGATGAGAAGAGACATGCACACCAGTGGGCTGTAACACTGCTAATGGCATATTGCTAATGCAAATCTCCTCGGTAATAGTTTCTAATTGCAATCAATCATTGTGCCTTCAGGGTCCTATTGTCCAATGGCTTCATTTTTCATATTTTCATTTTGTCTAATTAGGCATAACAATATCCTTCATTTCCCACCTATAGTATGATAGCCAAAGGTAACTAAAATTACATTTTCATGTTCCTCTGTAATACACCTATTTGTCGATTCAATGCGCACAAACACACAAACGGATGGATACCCCAGATGCCTGCACGAGTACAAAAAGATGAATCATTATTATCATAAGCTATTCATTTGGCAAGCAGGAAGAGTACTATAGCTACTGTAGTACAACAGGAAAGTGTACTTCAGGAATTCAGAAAAGTATACTTCAGTATACTTCAGTATACTTCAGGCACTGTATGAGCAGGTCATTGAAGCATCTGAGTAAAATCTAAGCATTTTCTATTTCAGCACTAGGAAGCCGTGCTGGGAGCGTGCAATCCCTCACAGTCGCAGTAAGCAAACGTGGGAGAAGGTATGGCTGAGTGCACAGGGAGGTGCACAATTACAGCGTGTGGAGGGTCACTCTACCCACCCCCATTAGTCTAAGAAAGGGTGACGCCGGCCCTCTGTGAAGCCCTCCACAGCAAACACTCTGCTGAAAGCTTCTAGGCCAGAAATGTAGACAGAGCAGCTGGGACCAGAACTAAGGAGACAAGTCTCTACACAAAGGGCAATGAGCGTCCGGAAGAACCATCCCAACAGGGCAGCATTATACAGAAATTAATAGATAGTAAATGCACATATCAACAAGTATCATGCATTGAAAATGTACATATATAACAAATAATACCCCAAGCAGAGCCACTGAAGAACATTCAAAGAAATCAGAACACCATGCTTTTTGTGGTTTGTAGTTTATTTATAGAATAAGTCTACATAAATCATCATAGGATACATAGTTAATTACAGCTGTGATTAGTTCGTTTTTTAGATGGATAAGTCAACGAAACACTGATTAAAGATGAGTTACAAACATGTGAGTATTTGAACACCTTATTCCTTCAGCACTCTAAAGAGGGTAGCACACGAGTACAAGAGAAATGCAGAATGCAGAGCTCGCTCCTCCTGTGAAAACACATCACCGGCGATGTCAGAGGGAGCCACAGAGTCATTAATAACCATACACAGCTCGATGGCAGTGATAACACAAAGTACCTGTACGTGTAACACACACAAACACAGAGACGTGAGGAATCTCTCACTTCCGGTGGCTGCCGCTAGTCCAAGATATAAAAGAGGAGCGCAAAAAAATAACATAGACATATAATTATGTATAGTATGATTTTTTGCGTGTATACATACTGCAGATTATTTCAAATTATTTACTTGAAGAGAATTATATTAGGCTATATTTTAAAGACAATATTAATGCGGATGCATTTGGAAAAGCTCCCGTGAAACACCGCAGAATACATCCATCATTTCATTATTTACTTCCAAGAAATGTTTTTGTATCACTTTTGTACGGAATGTCCCTCATTACTGTACTATCATGCGTAACATTTTTTGAGCAACGTGACTGAAAATTATTTCAGGATCGTTAATGTGTATTTGCGCTGTAATATACTTCTCTCCTAAAAACACATATGGAATTTATCTGAATGTGTTAATGGAAAAGTAGCACTTTTGGTCCCCGATTTACGTAACTGCCCATCACCCCCTCCCATCCATTAATCCCAGCTTACTCCCAATAGCACCGTCACCGTATCCATGACCACAGTGCTGGGATTTCTGCAGCCGCGTCCCGACGCAATTAAGAAGCACCGTGGAAATCCATGTTTCCGCAAACTCCTTCGGCTAATGCGCTGCTTCTGTCTGATCCCGCGAAGAAGCCCAACCCAATACCATACATTAAGAAATGGTGTGACATTTTAAAATGAATGACTTGAAAAGGGGGTCAAATCAACACCCATCTCCCATTATTGAACAAAGCTCTCATAAAATGTAGTATTTTAATATCAATAAATAAACTGTTAAATGCCAATACATGCCATGTTGAATAGTACTCTATATAGATAAAATGTCATACATGAGGAGTCTTTATATAAGTAAAGGCCAAAGAGGTATAGCTTTTACGGTGTGACTCGTTTTAAAATATTCAGTTCTAAAGTGTTTCATATATTTTGAGAGGAGCTTTTGTCAGGAATGAGCGGCTAATGACATTTTTCACACACGTACAACTGTCATGAAATACCCTTCAAGTAGTACACAGCAATTAATTATAAACTGCCGCACGCATATGAAATTCCACGGAAAAAAACAGACATTCAGAAAAATACGAAGCAAGCCAGTAGTATTGCGCAGCTTGTGTCTTTTTGCATTTTGTGTCTTGGTATAGAGACTATAAGAACGATTCTCCTGCTTTCAGCCTTGATCTCTGATTTTTGACGGTAAAGATGAGTTCATAGCAGAACCATGAATGAATGACCTACAAGCACAAGGAAGATGCTGCTCTTGTTAAGGATGTGATGTGATGATGTCCTCATTCTCCCCCTTATTGCTCAGCTTCATTCATCTAAATTAATTTAGCATCAGAACCCAAAAATAAATAACAGGATACAAAATAAATAGCAAAATAAATCTTGCAAATACAAAAATACCTTTAAATATAAACATTTCCGACATCGCTTTGTTCAGTTGGTATATTATCATGGCAGCAAGATTCCTCATGCATCTATAACTTACAGTAATGTTTAGTCCTGTGCACAAGGTGTTTTTACCCCTCACAGTAAGTTTGCTAAAGACCTACAGTAATGATGTTCCTCAAGAAATTTATTGCAAGGGAAATATATGTATATGCACAACCTGGGGCCAATAAGGAGACATGATGTTTTTAGGGATTGGAGCCTTTCTGGGTGGGGGCCATGTCTGCTGTCGGTCTGGATTTGGGTTTACTTTTGATAACCACAAGGCTGTAAGCATCAGGTTGCCTTCCTTCAAAACAAGCAGCATAGAGCAGCTTACATTCCCTTAACTGGCACGGTTTTGGGCCACCACTGAACACAGATGCAGTTGCCCATTGCAGATTACCACACCTCATCATGGGTTTAGCTACTTAACTAGCTATTTTCTCTGAGGGTCAGTCCCGCCAAAGCAAGGGCTAAACCGGCTCTGTTTGCAGGAGATTAAGATGCACGGTGCTGGCATGTCACTGCATCCAGAGTCACCGCATTGACCAGAGGCCTGGACGCCCCCCAGTGCTTCTGTGAGTGAGGTTGGTCTCTCTCCCCACTGGGATGCTTCTGAAGTGGGATCTCAGAGGATTCTAGGTTGTGCCCCAATTCATGCGTTTACCATGCAGGCCTTTCTGCGTTTCACTGCGACTGGCTGCGGGGATAGTGGCCAAACACACACGCGCCTGCAGTCCCTTATGGGAGTGATCTCAATAAATAAGACCAACGCCGCTGAGGTTCAGCAAGCATGCCTGAGTATGGGGCAGAGAAAGGAAGCAAACAGTGGCAGCAATAAGGGGGGAGACGGGGGACTCCATGAACACGTTCAAAGCGCAACAATCTCCTATTAACGACACCCTGTCAAATAAATTTAATGAATATTCAAATTGTACTTTATGAACCTGAACCTTCCACCTCTGGTAACTATCAGTGGGATGAATGGCAGATTTAAGCTCACTTTGGTTAAATATTTTCACCATTTTGATCGGTCCATGTCCTGCCTTATGGGAATGTGGCCACTGCAAGCCATCTAAGCCCGCTAGCTGTTTAGCTTGGGTCCAATTGCTTACTGCATGGTTCAATATATGCTGAGAAATGACTGACAGTTCTAGAAGATGGAAGAGATTAGTAACAGCACTGATGTGGACGGCCACTTGGCAGGGCAGAAGCAGCTTCCTAGTCATTTTCAACATCTGAGTCTCGATTCACAGACTTTTCCAAAAGCAGTTGCATAAAGCTCAATTTCTTAACAAACACTTAACTGGTTCCTTTTGAAGTATCCTTCACATATAAACCCCTGGATTTATTACAATTCTCAGGAAAATCAAGCTTTTTCTCCTACAGTAGTTGCTTAATTTTACGCTTGTACTACAACTTTTCCGTGAAAGCTGTGTGAGTCACTATGGACAGGAACATCAGCCAAATGAATGAGATTCCAGCCTCATCAAAAGTGTGATTCCCTCAACATAAGCAGCAGTTCTTACCAGGTTCACATCTTAACATGCATCTAACCACCTTCCATAACCACTTATCTAGTATGTGGAGGCAGGTCACTCTTAATCAACTATACTGAACTAAAAAATGAAATTACTAACTATTCTTTAAATATATAAAGATTAGCTGATATTAACAAAGAGAAAGAAAATTATGGCCGAATAACTGAAACAAAATCTTTAAAAGTTCAATCGGAAATCTCCAATCGCGTGACAAGGCCCTGTTGTAAGTTTAGGTTGCAGTCTGTTTCAGGAAATTATCTTCATTTCCTGGGTCAAAGTGTTTACCCTGCAGCACTTCCTACTGGCCACCCAGTAACATAACTGTGTTTTTCTACAACTCAAATTCCCTCCACAGGCAAATGTACATGTGCTTAAAACACACACTAAAAGTAGCCATTGTTGAAGTCACTGAATCTCACTTGACTGACCTCACAAATGCAGACCCTACTGTGATATTATTAAAATTGCTGTAGGTGTAACTTCATATTAGTTCTCAATTTTCCAATTTTCCGAAAATTACGTTTCTGTCAAGAATAACTTATTAGATTGCATAAAATACATATGAGTCCAGTATATTATCAGGACTGTACATTATCAGAATACAATCATGAAAATTCACTTTTGGCAGGATCTCACTAAGTCAAGGAAGGTTTATAGCAAATGCTTACATAATATATGACATGGTGGGGGCAGATGGCTGTGGTTTATTACCATTCATCCAAAAAGGTAGTTTCCCTCAAGCTACTCGTGGATACAATCATGTTCTCAAGGAGAGCAGTCAGAGTTTTTCTGCCAGCTTGAAATGTAAAAACCGGATCACAGGGAGCCGGACCCAGAGAGGTCGGGCCCCAGGCACAAGAGAACTTGGCTCAGCTGCAGCCTTCCCGTCTGAGACCCCCCCCCCCCCCCGGGCCCCTTCTTACTGCAATTAAAGCCTTAAACCTTCCATCATACTGCAGGAGCGGTCGTGCATGGGAGGAGAGGGGGCCCGGGGCTGGCATCTTGCAATCCGTCAGAGGCCAGTGCTTTCGAGCTGCGACCCACAGACCTGCGACCTTCATCAGAGACCGTTTGACCTTGGGGGATTAGCGGAGATGGGCCATCATATTCAGAGGGTATCTAAAGATCGGAAAACTCATTTCACCCATAATTTCCACCCATTTCAGCAAGGTGAAGTCATTAGACTCGCTGCGACCTTTCTGGGGGGGTGGGGGGGGGGGCTGGTTCTAAGCCACCATCTTGTCACACTCACTTTGTTTTGATTACACTGCCCAGAAGCAGGCGATTCTCCCCCAGACACAATTAATTTATTGATTTTCTTTGCAGATGAGCTTAAACAGTAAGTACAGGTAGCAGAATTACCCCAGTAAAGGCTGTTCTCTTGGGAATCAAAGGCAATAGCATCGTCGAGGAAACATGTGAGTCACAGATTCGAAGTCTGGCCATTTTTCGAAACAGGCTACCAGGTATCTCACCCCAGATGTCATCACCTCTCAGAAAGAGGAAGAAATAATTCCAACCACAACCATTCATCTTCCTTAATGCTTATCCAATGTAGAAATCCGGCTCAAACAGGGGGAGCCTGGGGGACGGGAACAGTCCCAGCCCTGGAGGTGTGAGGCTACAATGCTATTGGATAAAATACTGTTTCACTAAATTTACTTTTCCATAAAAATTCACAGCAGAAAATGCTTTTGTGTGGTTTGCGGATTGCGTGGGAATCATAACACATTATCATAACACAATAACCATAATAGAGTCCATGAAAATAATATTAAGCAAATCCCACAGAAAGAGAAACAAAGAGATCTATTAAGTTCTCCTGCTCTGTGATGTATGTGTGCGTGCAGACCGAGATTCCGACACACGGGGGCGCTGCTCTGCTCACTCTGCCCCCATCTTCACGCCACAGGTGCCCCTGCTTCCTCCTCCAAGCCTCAGCCAGGAAAGAGAGCCAAAGAGGGCCCACTGGCTGCCACTTCCTGGGCATGCAGAGCTGTCACACCATAAACTCAAGCCTTGAGTCCTGGGAGCACAATGGAGCCATAGAGGAAATGTGGCGGCTCCGCGAACGCCGGCCCCGCGAATGGGACGAGCCCACACAGGCCCTCACTAGCTGCAACCCAGCATGAGCTCAGTCCAAATTAACAAGTGATCACATATATGGTTGAATAAAACACAGCAATCATGCCCTCAAATCCATCCAGATGGTCTATATCACTGACATCAAAGCATGTAAAAGAAAGTCTCAGATTACTGCCGAATTACAAACGTCGGCGATTCGTCACAAAAAAATACCCGTTTGAAATGCAAATGCTGCTGGTACCTTAACAGTCAGAAAACTGATCTGCAGCCATTCTTACATCCACCACAGCCTGGATCCCATGCATATAGAGAGTCGAGCCACAGCAGCGGGGGGAGAGGCGAGGCGTGAACAGACCTAAAGAGTCGAGCCGTGAATGAAACCGAGGAGACAGGATGCTGGGATATGAAAGGCAGAAGCAGATTATCTCACACGAGCATTTCCCTCCCCATCGTCCTGGACCACAGCCCCGATTCCCCCTAGAAGCCGGCCAGAAGAACCTGCACATGGTGAAGAGGGCCCGCAGACACCCCAATCCGCCGACTATCCGCATAAGGGGCGGGGGCATTCTTTCTTTATAATATACTAATGGGGGGGGGGGGGGGGGGGAAAGGCTAAG
>JAODLC010000021.1:10392047-10403634 GCA_026781145.1 Hippopotamyrus pictus
GGGGGGGGAAAGGCTAAGACATGGTCTGGTTGCAGGCTGCGGGCCTTCTTGAGGTCTGGCAGGAACAGGAACAGACACAGTCACTGTAGGAACTCAGATCCACAGGCACAGCCGTGAGGCCTAGCTGCATGAGAGGAGTATCAGCAAGAGTCACAGCGTGGCAAGCACCTATTAAACACTCATCACCCGCACTGTGTTTCTGCATGGTGATGTCAGGACTGGCCTCATCTGAAAACCCAATTTGATTTTTGTTCCTTTAAATTAATGTCAGTGACAATTAGTAAATATAATACTGCAATGGCACTAGCACGCTTACAGAGGGGGACCTAAAGGGCGGCGCTCTGTCGGCTTCAGCCTGCCTGGGTTTCGCAGGTGGGTGAGGCCGCATGTACCGCTCATGTTTACACTCTCTGAAGCACATCTTGTAGAACGGCTGGAGAAAGCGTGCTATTTTAGGCAGGATGAAACCAGGTGACACTCTGCTTATACTAATAATAAGAAATCAATAATTATAATAACCATTCACTTAAAACCTGTATTAATGCAAATCTGCATTTCACAAAAAAGGAATCCAATGCAAAGGCTGCAACCGTGCCGCATAATATTTAGAAATCCGGTTACTGGGTCTCGATGTGGACTGAGGGCTATTTACACCATCATAACACCTCCCAGGTAAACACTGAGGATGGGTGACAATGACACACAGACCACTGTGGAATGCAGAACGTGGGGAACATGGACTGTGTACTACCACGTGACATCCAAATGAGCTTCCTCTAAATGCGACGGACAGTCAGGGTTAAGTCTTGGGATTCCTTCGACGGTCCTGATGACACGTTCAGAAACACGCCTTCCTCCGTGAGTCTGAAAGGCCAGAGGCCTCCTGCGCCAGTGTTACCCTCTGCGAGGAGAATACAGTGAGGAGAAGTGCCGTGCCCCCCACCGACTCCACATCGGCGAGAAAAAAGTGAAAACACCTGGAAAACACCGGCGTCTTTGTGACACGCCTCTCCGGCTCTCCGGCCTCAGTTCATACTCTCTTCCGTCAGGATTACAGATGATGAGAAGTTTGGTGTCCTTGCTCAATTAAAAAGAAGGAAACGTACATTCTATGATCATGTTAAAAAGTCGAGAAACTAAAAATGAAAAAAAAAAATCAATTCTAGGATTAACTCACCATAACATCACAACAAACTAAATAACCTAAACAGGAAAAGAAATAAGTTAACATAATTTGTGACACAGAATTTACAGTATATACATTTAAATTATTAAATTAGGTTGTATTGATTGTTGGGTCCTTCTTGCTAAAGGGTTCTCCAGTTCGCCAATACGCAGATTTTTTTTTTTTATTATTATTATTTTCAGAAAAATAAAATCCCCCAAGATGCATCTCCAGCATCAGAGATACAATCCAGCCAATCAGAGTGCAGTAAGGCTTTCTTCAGGAAGTCCCTGCCACTGGTCCCACTCAATAACGTGATTAAGCCATCTGCAAAAAGCGCCATACTTTTTGTGATCGACACAGCAGACAACCACAACGTATTAAAAATAAAAAACAAAAAAAGTATATATCTATTTGGACAGAATATGAAAACAAAAAAAAAAAACACACCCAGGTATTTAATCTTGTTAAGTTGTTGTACCAAATGCAAAAGTATTGGTTCTCTCTTTTTTCCAGTTTTTCGGTGCTTTTTTATATTTGTTTTGTTCATTTTGGAGGCCATTTTTAAGAAAAAAGGATTTCAATCTTCATACAGTATAACTGTACATTTTTATATGCACGTAAACAAAATGTAAAAGTGCTTTTTTGTCTTTCTTTAAGACCATTATCCAGTGTGTGGAAAGGAGTAGCAGGCACTTAGGTCCATCCCCATGTCAGGCGTGTGACAGCAGAGCACTAAGGTACGTGTTGTTTGGTTATTCCTGGGTAGTGCTGGCCTGTCAGCCAGAGACGGGCAGGTGGACGAGTGGGTGGCCCAGGCACTGCTAGCCTAGGATGTCCAGGTAGACCGGAGTGGCCTTCCCCAAGGCGTAGAGGATCTTCTGGATGTCCTTGATGTTCAGTCGCTGCTGCGGCTCCCTCTGCCAGCAGCCCAGCATGATGTCGTACACCTCCTTCGGACAGAGGCGGGGTCTTTCCAGGACGCGGCCCTGTGTGATGCACTCAATGACCTGAGGGGGAGACACAGAGCAGAGGTGAGAAGGTGAGGCAGAACGAGAGGCTGCTGGTCATGCGATGAGTCAGGCCTCGCTGTGTAGCTGTATACAGCACTGTGGGAAAACCACAGGCCAACTAAGAAGATGCTTACAGCTATTTATCTGGGCAGTATGGGTATATTTGCTCAGGAGTAAAACAATTTAACATTAGAATACATGCAGACGAACAGTAACAAAATGCTGGCTGGCTAGATGAACACCACTTCAGTTCCCAAAGCTCTCTTCAGCAGCAGCCCAGACATTCTGTGTATTTGTTACACAGCTCCACCACTAGCATTCTAAATTAGTTAAATAACTTGATTGGTTTTTGATTACCCAAATATGCTATGCTAGTCAGAAAATCCATGAATGTAGGAGATTTGACAGACAAGACAAAAGATTTGAGAGATAAAAGCATAATTTTACACCAACATGACAATTTTCTTGGGCAACCTGAGACTTTTGCACAGTATTTATCTTGTTTGCCCAGAGCAGAAAGACACGACAGCTCTGAAGTGAACTTTTTTTTTAGTGATTTCAAACGAAACAAGACCCATCCTGCTTAAAAAGCTGCTTATCGCTTATCCAGTGAGAGGTGATTTGGGCCTGATCCCTGGAAGTGCAGAGGGCAAAACGGGAAGCACGCTGAGCACGGAGCAGGCGCTGCAAACGCACACACAGAACAGCACGGCTGTGGGCCTTCAGAGGCACTGGGAGCTCTAGAAGGAATGCTAAAACAGCAATATACATTTAACACAGAACACGACTGAAACCTGAACCTCTGGACTGATTCAGACACTAAAAAAATGTTTTTATTCAGAACAAAGGAGAATGGAGAAGACGCGTCTGTAAGTTTAACAACGTACAGAATAGTCCATCTGAAACAAATGACCGCAAGACCACATCACATCAGGCAGAGGCCATTCAGGTTATTAAGAGTTTCATATCATCTGTCAGCACAGAAAAATGAGACATGCTGGGATCATACAGTCAGCAGGAAGAGAGAACATTGCTTTGGAATGTCTCTGGCTGCCAGAGTTGTGTTCTAAGGCCTGGTCTCATAAAACTGCATCCTATTCGTCTACAGTGAGGGCCCACTGGCTAAAAAGGAATGGGATATTCACCAATATCCAGCTGACAGGGGCAGGCCTGGCCTAGCTCAGGAGCATGGGGGTGGATACCAGCTCGACACAGAGGGACACTCCCATGCAGCGGAAGGGGGGGGGGGGGGCTCACAGTATCGCATTTGTAGAAAGCGCAGCACGCCAAATGCATTGGTTCCCACACAGTGCCCCCACTGGCCACTGTCTACAGAGTGTAATGCCAGCACACGAGGTGGGGGGGCAGTTACAGCGTAAGTGTCTGCGTTTTCCCGGGCCAGTCGAGCAGATAATGAACTCAGCCATCTGGAAGCAGCTGGATAATGACCAGCACAAAATCCCATTCCAACCAGTCAGCCAATGGCGGGGCAGAACCGAGACCTGTGGCTGCCATTGGAGGCATGGAGATTTTACTATCTGTGACAATGTGATGTTTAAACAGAAATGGTACACTGCCCACTTCAGTCTTGCCATGCCCTGCCCCCTTCCCCCCCCCCAGTTACACACCTCTAGCCGTGTGAGGCACCGTAACTAGCCGGCGAATCACAGCTCAGCTGCAGGGCGGCGTTTAGGTGTGTATCTCTACTCAACAAGCTCAAATGCCACCCAAGCTCCACAACACGGTCAGCCGTCACATACCAACACGCACGTCATTCGTGTTTTACTGCTCGATCCTACAAATGGGCTGATGCATCTTGTGTGACAGTTGCAGGGTGAATTTGTCTTTATCTCATTCAGAGGGTGAACAATGTTGTAAGCAGGGAGATAATTCCTCAGTTGCCTATCCTGATCAGACACACCCAGAGCCAACCTTAACCATAACTGACCAAACAAAATACATTTTTACTTTTTTGATTGCATTCACAGATCTTTGAAGTGACCTAAAAATGGCCAAAATAACAACAAACCTAATCTAACACACAATCACACACACACACCCACAGTCATACACCCCCATGATGGGGGAGAACATGCAAAATCCACCGTGCCACTAGGTAATCATAGGGGTCCCATCTAAGGGTGCTCCTGCACCATATCCTGCATGGGATAGGCTTCTGGACGTAACCTGACCTAAGGGATCTGCAAATTAAAGTGAACGCAACAGAATGAGAAGAGTGAAGCTTCTTCCTGCTGGCTGGGCTGCAGACAGGGGGCGCCGTACCTCGTTGTTTGCCAGCTGGAACCACGGCTGCTTCCCGTAGGTGAAGATCTCCCAGAGGATGACTCCGAAGCTCCACACGTCACTCTCCGTGGTGAACTTCCTGTACATAATGCTCTCCGGGGGCATCCAGCGGATTGGCAACATGGTATGTCCGCCCACCTGTCATAGAGGGGGGGAGGTCAGGAAAGAAAGTCACGAGCATGCACACGGAAACCTCATTGCGGGGGGGTGGGGGGGAGTATTGGCAGAAACAAAACTGCACTGTGAAGGTTACAGGTTCGAATCCCATGACAGTTTTCAGCCTCACAACCATCCGCTGGGCTCCCATCAGAACTGCTGGCTGAAACTGAAACCAGCGTATAATTTAAGCTGCTTTGGGTGAAAGCGATATCTGAGCAACATGATTTGGAAAAATCAAACTTGTACTGTCTTCCATATGGCCTGTGCTCATTTAAGAGGCGGTATAAAGGAGCTACAGCCTTCATCGGAGGAGATCCCGCTGGGATCTCCTCCGATGCCAAGACACGGGAGACAAAGCAGATAACTACGATCACGCGGAGATTTAAACACACTCGCAGTCCCAGCCATCCTAGCCATACATTAATTGATTAAACAATAACACATAAATCATGACAGTACTCAGCTTCCATTACACCGCGTCACGTTAAAATCTATTTCCTATTCCCGTCGATCGCGCAGCATTAATCACTTCCATGGCAGCACGGCAAGGATGAAGTTTCAATGGGCCGCTGGATGCTCTGGGCTCTAAGTGGTGCCTCCATAGTAATTACAGAGCTCATTAATACCAAACGTTACAAGGGTCAGGCTAGAGGCTGAATCAGTAAATACGAAGAAGGAGATATCGTATTCCATCCATGGATGCGGATCCTGAAACCGATGGAGCGCTCTGTTTACCACCATGCTGCATAAGGAGCCCAGTTTAACAGGTTAAGCACTATTTTACAAGGAAAGCACACCTTAGAGCTTAAGGTAAATCTATAAACCAATGGGACGTAACCACACTGAATCGCTTTGTTAAAGAAGATTGAGTATATTCAGAACTGCATAGCCTTGCCAGCTTTATTCCTTCTAATTGGCATTAATGGCTGGTAATATTGTGTCCAGTCTGGTTTCTCAAGCACCCTCATTTCCTGCCTCTGTGTACGCATCTTCCTGTTAAAAATGCATTCGGCTTTTACATAAGAGGGGCACGTTTGCCATGGCCTGTGAAAGCCAACGTGTGGGAGCAGGCAGCGCAACACACACCACCTGGAAGGAGAAACAGAAGCCACCTGGTAAATAACACACAGGGATGAATATTCAAGGGAAAATCCTGAAAGCGTCTCTAGCAGCAGATATACGAATTATACACTGTGCATCAGCCCGCTGGAGTATGAAAGCCCCTTACAGAGGCTGCCTCCTGCCCTCAGAGGTCTCTCAAAGGAGGCGCGGGCAGGCCTCTCACCTGCTGCTCGGATCTCAGAGGCCTCTTAAATGAGACGCGGGAAGGCCTCTCAAAGGAGGCGTGGGCAGGCCTCTCAAAGAAGGCATGGGCAGGCCTCTTAACGGAGGCGCGGACAGGCCTCTCACCTGCTGCTCGGCTCTCAGAGGCCTCTTAAAGGAAACGCGAAGGCATGGGCAGTCCTCTACAAGGAGGCGTGGGCAGGCCTCTCAAAGAAGGCATGGGCGGGTCTCTAAAAGGAGGCGCTGGCAGGCCTTTCACTGCTGCTTGGCTCTCAGAGGCCTCGAGAAGCTGAATGATGCCCCCCCCCCCCATCTAGACTTCGAGCTACTATTTTAAAACTGAAAGGCTTCTGTGTTTTGATAAATCATTCAGTTCTTATGCTTTGACTGGTTTCCTTGATTAAAATACTTATCCAGCTGTTTCACATTAACAGTGAGCTTGACCAATCAGCATACAGCAAGAACTAAGTGAATTAAGTGAAATCCAGGTCCTTTTACTGTAACTGAAATGTTAGTTCAGAAATCCTGTCCCAGCTCCATTTGTCCTCCATGACATAGATTATCTGGTCAACCTAAATATGAAGAAACTAATGATCACACATAGACAAGTAGTCGTCCAAAAAAACATAAGATTAAGTGCCATATAACCACATGCTCTCACCTAGTGACGCTGTAGTCATCGTAATGTTATCGCACAGTGCATTACTCACGTGTTTAGGTGATGCTGGTGCACATACATATGCAGTACATAATACTTGATATATGATAATAAACAAATGTGTCGCTGTTTAGTGCATTTAATATACTATATAATATATAGTAGGCTATACCGTCTAGGTTTCTGTAAGTACATTCTATGATGTTCACACAACAATAAAATTGCTTACCAGTGCATTTCTCAGATCATATCCCTGTCATTAAGTGACGCATGACTGTACTGGCAACATGATTATTTTTAATTTTACCATGTGTTTTTTTTTACTTACTTAGTTGTTAAAACACTCACTATGCCATTAATTATTGTTTTGCATTGAATGATTTCAGTCTTACAATGACCAGATGTATTTCTGAGTTTGCCTACCACGGTTATCAATTTTACACTGTCGGTGTGAGTATAGCTGTGGAATAAGAAGGTAAAAAATATAATAGCATATTCAGTCAGGCCTGGCTACTCTTATGAGAATGATTTTCCTTTCCCTTTATTTGTGAAGTAGCTGATGAAATACACTGATAGCCACTAAGCCACAACATACTTCAGTGGTACTGATGAGATATAGTTACATTTCTTAGCTTTAGATTGTTATTTAGACTGCGTCGCACGGCTGGCGCACACGGCACAGCGCAGGGAAACGCGCAGAATGGCCCAGATCCACATCGCATGCCACAGTGCATCGCCGCCAGCCCTTCATATTTCAGCTGGGCCTCAGCTCTGTGTACCTGACTCTACATTAAACACAGTGTAATATTGATGTACACGGCAGCCGCTCCTCTGGAGGGCCATTCCACCGGCACTGTGACTAGTGGGGCCTGCCGCTCCATTTCCAAAGCCGCTCGACCTGGGACTGATTATTGCACGTGCTACATTGTTTCGGGTGTGATATTTTCAGCCCGCTGCATTCCCTGCAGACTCGTCTCGTGGGCCCTGTAATGGGATGCATTCCGCTGCCACGGCAACATCGCAGCAGCGACTTGCCCTTACAGGAGATTAGGTTCACCTAGGTTCAGCCCCTTGCCCCGCCCCCCTCCAATGTCTGGGTTTTTTTTCAGGTGGTGGCCTGCCCACCTCCTCCCCCGACAGACAGTGGCGGGCTGACTGGCTTGCTGACGTTTAGCAGAAGCCACGGAAACGCGCCTTCCTTCACGATGCTCAGCATGGAGATAAGGCCAGGGAGACAGAAAGGGGATGAGGGAAGCCTTGACAACAGAGTCCTGTCCGTCAGTTTGCTTTCTTCCCCGACTGACAGCCTGTGCCAAAGCCAACCGGATCCGGCAAACAAACGCATGGTTTTCCATCAGCGGTGATAGTGATGTGGTACGCTTCAGCATGAAGCCGTGCAGCCTGGCCTCACTTGGGCCGGCTTTGTGCATGACGGTGGCTGCGTCAGTGCTCGTGATAGATAAAACCAACTTGAGAAACATATATTAATCTAAACGAGGTGTTTTTTTTTCCCTCGCAGTGCGCCGCCGCCCACACACCCTGGCTGCGAATACGGTTACATTAGCCATAGCCTTACCACGGAGATGGGGGGCCCTTAGCAGAGGCTGCGCTAATGTGAGATTGTGCCAAGCCAGTACAATTAGCTGGACAAGGTGAAAATAAATGAGAAGATGTGCAAAATAAGACTGGAAATGAATCCCATTTTCCTAGTCAATGCTTTGCCTTCATTCTAGCAACTATTGTCTGGAGACAAGAGATGCATGGACAAAGTAAGGGAGTTCAATCAGCATGCGGCTTGGCCCACATTGGAAGGCATTTTTAGCATAACAAAAAGATGAGGTGATTATCTTGTTGCAGATACCGATGCTGATGTTGATTCTGAGGCTAACAGTGTGGATGCTATTGTGGTTTGTTTCCGATCTTGTTCCCGATGTGGACATTGATGCTAATCGGAAGCTCACGTCCTGTTAAAATGGTTTGTCATGTAGTTTATAACACAACCTACCACATGAATAATACGGCTTCACTATTTGGGAGCCAACATACAATTTTCTTCGACACGACTGAGATCTCCACTATGCAACTGCTCACACCCAAGCTGACAAAATAAACCCTCCCCCCCCAAGCTGTCTGCATCTTGCGTCAGCTGATCAAGGCGCCTCGACCACTCTGCGGCCTCCATCGGTGTGTTGTGATTTCCTTGGGGACGACGGACAGGCTGGCAGGCAGCTGGTGTTTCCTTCAATGCACTCAAAGCCAACGAAGGCGCCAGCTGCTTGTGGAAGAATTCCCATCACACCATAGCCAGAACCTCTGGATCTAACAACATCAAGGCGCCGCCATGACGTTCAAATCAAAGGCCCAGTGTTATTTCAGGTTAATTTATTTAGTAATATGCAAAGACAGCAGGAGTCTTGAAGAGGACAGGATACAAAAGAGATTTTTCCTGCCCGTTCATAGTATGCTGCCGCTTGTTTTGGACCCTAACAAGCTCCTGTAGAACTGCATCGCCAGGAGCGACAGAGAGATGTTGGACATGGCAGGCATCCATGTACGCAGGAGGCCTGACAGCGCCATCATTCAGTATGTTTTACGCTGTTCCAGAAGGACTGCCGACAAAAGTCTCCCACCATCATGGCCTCCTTCTTAATTATTGGGACACAATGTGTGCTCAGAAAAGAGCATCAGACAACAAAGACGTTTAAAAACAGTCATGCTAAATGCTGCTCCACCGTGGATCTATGCCCAGCATATTGCTGTGTGGCTCTGTGGGTTAGGACTCTGACTGGATGCTCATTGGTTCAAAACTCAGTATTGTAACCAGAGGGCCTCTGAGTAAGGCCCTTAACCCCAGCTGCAGAAGAGATTGGCTGCCCCTGCTCTCTGATCTTTACTTTCTAAACCACACTTTGAACAAAAGCATCTGGTACATTGCTGATTGTACTGGGAGCACTGGTCTCTCGCTGCTTATCCCATCACCATTGGACTCAGTTCTTATTATACATACATTGCACATTATTTGCACACCCCCACTTTAGTTACCTTCTTACATATTTTTGTCATTTTCTGTCTTTATACTTGTATTCTTTATTTTATATTGTATGGTCTTATCTTGTATTATATTCTATTTGTTTTTGCTATTATCGTATTGCATCATATCGCATAACTTCACATCGTAGACCTACTTTCATGTGCTGTGAAATGCATTGCTTTGTAATATATATTTACATATGATATTTGCATTGACTTTAAGTTTGCACATATATTTTTTGTGCTACTGCATATAAAAATTACAAATGAGATCCAAGTCAACTGAAGGTTAATTCAATTAATATGATAATTAAGTCTCACCTGCTGTTTTTTTAAAATATACATTTAAGCTCAATTTCTTATCGAAAACATTGTCAATATCAGATAATTCCTTCAAATATTTATAGTGACCTCATGGAAATGACTGGATCTTCTACAAAGAGATCTGTAAGGAAGGGCTTTTCCTGGCCATGTTCATACATTTGGTATTCAATACTGGATTTCTTAATGCAAAAAATATCATTACTGGCTGAAAATATGATGGTTTGATTGTGGTATTTCTCAAACCAGTCCTCAGAACCCCAGAGAGTCCAAATTTTTGCTCTATCCCAAAAACATGAGGACTGATTTGAGAACCGCTATTCTAATGGACTGATGGAATCCCGTAGTATCCCAACCCCCCCATAGCTAACATAATCAGTAATGTCAGGTAATCAGTAGACCTAGATAATGGGTAGTCCCAGGTAATCGGTAGTACCAGATAATGGGTATCCCAGACAGGGACCCATCCAGCCTGGTCTGTCATACTCATAGCCTGTCTCTGGCCGTGCTCTGCGGTGATGATGAAGGACAGGTGCCCTGAGGCTTGCCCGGCTCAGTTGCCATGGCGACAATATAAACATAATACATGCTTACAGCCTTTAATAACTAGAGACACACATGCATGCAAACCAACATCTAAGCCAGCAAAAGCCAGACTAATCGTCCCGTAGAGCACAGACAGCAAAAGCAGCCCTGCATCTCCAGTGATTCATAACAGACACCAGCTAATTACATGTGAAGCACAATGCAATGCGACTGAAAGCCCACAGGAGGGAACCTCATGGTAGAGATAGAGCCTCAATCACCTGAGCTGGCTGACAGTCCCCTTATTGGAGGCAAGATTCCAGGAATTAATTATGACATCAATGCTGCATATCAAATATAAATGTAACTGCAACACATAGATTTAGATATACTGATATTCATATGACTGCAATGCGGATTTACAGACACAAATGTGACCTCAATACGGTCATTTAGCCCCAAAAATGTGATGGCTGATTGAATGCCAAAGCAGCATTAATCTTTCATATTTCAGTAGATGTAAATTATTCAGGATTTATCAAACAAAATAAAATGTTTTTTATACTCTACTCTGGCTGTGGACGACTTTCATCATCTTGAAAAATACCGACACTACTTCCTCATGACTAGTCCCTTTCCTCCCTGGCCTTGCTGTATCTTTGGCTACAGATGTTTCTTTCACTCGCACCTGTGCCAGGCAATTCATCTCGCTGTCGCTGTGGCATTGAGTTCCACTCAGCGAGTCGCAGATTCACTGCTCAGTCCGTGCATCTGCTATGGGGTCGACGTATGCTTGAACTTATTTATTATTTTGTCACGTAAAGCCAGCGCTGAGGAAGTGAGCTTGGCACATTTCTCTGTTACCGTAGTAGCACACAGTTGACAAGACATGCGTGGTTACCAGTGGTTACCGCGAGTTTAAATAAAAGAGGCGGGACATCTACTTGTATGAGGGATGAACATTAACAAAGTCAGAACATGCTTCATGCTAACCTTGCCGCCATCTTGCCCATGGTGTCTACATTATACAGAGGAAGCTCACATTACACATATTCAGACTTAAGTCAAGGCTAAAAACCCACTTGTTTAGTCTAGCATATGGTGACAAAGCCGATACCTGTAGCTCAC
>JAODLC010000021.1:10419950-10438429 GCA_026781145.1 Hippopotamyrus pictus
TATATATATTAACTGCACATTTTTTGGTTTAAGAAACTTTGTCAAATGATTCCAGCTGCCAGATCTCACAGGATCTCGCTAAGAAACATGGCAGGGCCATCGAATGTGTCCGAGTGCCAACCTCACACACGTTTGTGAAAATGCACTTTCCGAAACCAAAGCCAAATACGCAATCTCGTCGGCAGCCACCAAAACTGGAACAGAGTACCTAGAAACCATTAAGGTGGTAAATGGAGCTGATTAGTGCATCAGGAATGCAACAATTTCACAGTGGATTTCACCTGTGTTGACAGTAGTCAATTGCCAGTGTATTTCTTTGCAGAAGCTGGTTTCTCTGATCTTCTTAGGAGAAATCCACTTTTACTTCAAGGAAATGATGCAGAGAGGAGCCATAAGAGGAAGCCTCACTGCCTGTCACTGTCAGCAAAAGAGGTAAATTCTGCTCCGGTTGAAGGAAATAATAACATTCGTGCATGTAGGACCCTTAAAGAGCATTCTGGCCTTTGTCTTTCATTTATATACTATCTTAAACGCACATCACCAGGTACTGAGGAGCTCTTGTTTTCCCGCTGCCTGATGATGCTGGCCTTTGTTTTATGTGCTCTTTATAAGAGCAGCTTAAATTGTCTATGCAGAGACTGGGTTGAATGAGGGCCACAGCTAATCAGTGAGGGCTAGTATAAAAACTCTTATAATAATGAAATTAGCCTTGAGGGCAAAACAAATTAATAGCAGATTTCTGTAAATGAAATATCAAAAAAAAAAAAAACCTAGCAGACCTTCACAATGTCCTGTTAGAAAGGAGACCAGGACAGGCAACCCTTCGTTTTTGGGCCCAGTCGTCATCTTCTTCTTTCCTTCTAAACATTGTTTTCACTCTCAATGGAATCTCAGGTACGTGACCACGAAGGATATATTTAATATGAAGTCCCCCATCATTTACTTATTAATTCACGATCGGATCTGTAGCACATGGGCACTATGGATTATAAATCAGCCATTTGCCATAAAAGATTAATTCAATCCATAATGCATAACACTGTTAATTTATTTATCAGTGCTAAATGTGAATTCCTCTCTTCCCTTTGGGTCCCCTGGTTTAAGAAAGGCATTACGGGTGAGATAGAGGAAGAGGATTCGGTTGTGACAGACCCCCACTCCTCCAGCAGATCGCCTCGACTCAGCAGGCTGCCAGTTAGAATTTTCTGGTAACACTTGCAACCTGTGTCACATATCAGACATCTGCGGCGTGCGACAAATCCACTGGATTTTCGGGTCATCCCTGAGTTTCTCTGTAGCTACCCGAGCAGCTCGCGACTTATGGCTGGATTGATAGAACAATGAAGGCTGGCTGGCTTCTCCTGTGGCTCTGTCATTTTTCATCTGCTTCCCTCCGAGTGGCTCATGGAGAGGAGAACGGCAAGGTTCCAAAACTCTGCCATCTCCCCGCAGTGCGTGGACTGCCATCCCGGCACCGAGGAACCTGTGGTGGATTGCTCCTCGACGCCTTTGTGTCAGAACAGAAACACCATGCAAAATTGAAAATAAATAAATAAGCAGTCTGACTGCTGCCACCAGGCGTTTCAGCGATAAGAGGGGATTGTCACCATGCAACAGCTGTGAAATCCTACAAGGCTTTAGGAACAGGCCAAGCTAATCAAGGTGAGCAGATGGGGCTATTTTTAGAGACACAAATTTTCGACAACCACATCCCAATTCATTTCTAACGCTAATCACTAATGACCTCACAAAAGCAGCTAAAAATAAATGCCAGACATTTTTTATTATTAATAATGGACCCTGTTTGCTTATTTTTATCCAGAACTTTCCAACAATGTAATTTGTATTCCTTGCTACAGAAAATTGCTTTGGACCCGGAGGCTTGTCAAATTCTTTATTTCAAATTCGGTGCAGAACGAGATCAAAGGGATGCTGTAATCAATACCCAACAACTGCACCCTGATGCAGCAAATGTACTAGAAAATATATGGAAATAAACCCAGGGATGAAGATCTGAAGGTCTGAGAGGTCAATATGCAAGCCTAGCATTAGCTACTGCAGTAGGGCCAAAATCCAGAATACTGATATACAACGGTCACAGGTGGAAGCGTAAATAAGTCAGTGTTTTTACAGAAATGCCAAAAAAAATACAAACGTGCCCTAGAAGGAGGCGAGATCCAGCACTGAGAGAAACAACAAAGAACCATTGAGTCCACAGCTCTATGGACTCCAAAACAGAAAGACGGCTGGACACAGTCCATCTTTAGTGGTAGGGAATTCTTTTCAGCTCTTTTTCTTCCTGACCAGGGAACTAACATCCATACTTGTTAAATCCCCCCAACGTGCTGCAGTCACAGAATGGACGGAGAGCCAATCAGAGACAGGCAGAGCAACGCAGATCATAAATTACAGTGAGGAGGGCAGGATTCTGCCAGACTGCCAATCTGCATGGCACAAAAAAGACATCAAACTATCGGTATAGCCAACACACAGCTGGTTATGTGCAAACAAATATGGATAATCTGTAAATATAGGGGCTGTCAGTCTGAGCATGCTACTGATGTTTTCTAATGAAAACACCAAATTAAGTCAAACATGACACAATCCTCTTGGTTGCACAGTAACCAAAACACTAATTAGCAAGTGCCGATTTGATTTAGTCCGGTGGTGTCCACACCACCAGGGGAACGGGGGGAGGGGGGCTGAGTGTGTGGGGGGTACTCACAGGTGGTCGGCTTGTTACAGTTGTGCCCATGCCTGAAGTACTGCGGGTTCTCGATGACCGGGATCCGGGTCATGCCGATGACTACCGCATCAGGAGCAGCATCCAGGGTGCAAGGTGTAATGATGCCATGGTTCACGTGATGGAGGGGGCTCGCCGAATCCTCCTCTCCACTGATCACCGCCACCGGACCTGCGGAGGGAGAGAAAGATCCATTAACATCCAAGAGGACAGGGTTCCACCAGAACCGAGGGCTTACCTTCATGACATGGCACCGATTTAATCAAAACAGAACTCCCATAAATAAAAGATGTGGCATTCATAATTTGCCCACAATAGATCTGTAAAGAATAAATTGCCTTTCAAGCGAACGCCGCCGTTAATGGAACAAAACATATCTGTCTGATTGAGTATTACAAGCAGGAGGATCCAGCGAGATGTTTCACCAGGCCTCCACTGGCTCAGCGAAGGTAATACCTCAGCGGTTCTGGAATTGACGTTAAGCCTCCATTAAGGCTCGCCCATGCGCCGAGTCCCTGTACTCGATTGAAACATATGCGCACAAGCTACCAAAGCTGGCAGCAGCATAAAAACAGAGATGCCCGCAAGATGCTCCAAGAAGCACTGCTCACTGTCATTGGCCATGAGCAGTAAGGGGCCTGGCGGCTTGCATCATTCGCACGGTACTCCATATTACCTGGCTCACATTATAGATTCAGTGGACCATCACAAAGCTCAATGCTTGGGCACCACCTCAAAACAATGGTCAACAGCTTGCTGAGCCAATTTGAAACAGTGCCAGATTACAACAGAAGTCATTTAAGGTTACCTTTCCTATAGAACAGGTCTATACGTTGTCCTTTTATTAAATAAACTCTATTTTAAGCTATCAGCTATCACTTTTAAAGCCTAAGAGTTTGCAGGTCAAGACAAACATATTGTACGCAATCGGACTTTGTCAGCTGACGTCACACTTGCTATAACCGCAGTGTATTGCGGGTCGCATCGCCACTGCTGTCATTAAAAGAAACACATGAACACTGAATCCTGTCGGTGTCCATCAGGAACAGAGCAGTTCACTCACCAGGAACTCACTTTATAATTATATCTTTGTGGGAACTCTCTGTTCATTTCTGTAGGAGACAACTCTAATCCCAACATGACAATCGTAACCCCTACCCAGCCCTAACCTTACCTAACCTTAACCATAAGTAACCAAACAAAATACAAGACTTTTCGCATTTTGATTGCATTGACAGATCTTTGTGGGACCTGAGAAATGGTCCCCACAACGTCAAAATAACAGGTTTTTATTACATTTTGGAGGACATTTTGTCCTCACAATGTAATATAAACATAATGCACTACCCCCACACACACACACACACACTCTATGGGTAGTTTACAGGTGCTAGTTTTTCTATATGCATAGTTCTGCTGTGATGGAAGAAGATGGTGGAAAGCCAAAGGAAGCCCACAGGAATCCCCAGTGGTCTGCAGACTCAGAAGCTGCTCAAACCTGGGAAGGTGTGAGACCACAGTGTTACTCCGCATGGAAAATGATTCCTTCAAATTCAAAGAGTGTTTTTAAAGCCCAAGCCATAAGTAAGTGTAAGTGGACATAAAGTGTTTTGTTTGTCTCACAGAAATCACAAGCCACTTTCAAGTCAATGTCTGCCATGAGCTCTAAGACTTTAATTCATCCTTTTCAACTACAAAAAGACAAACTGCAACACATGCGGTTTGTGCTATTCAAAAATATTACCATAATTTAACACTCACAAAGTTGATCAGGTTTGAAGCAGCACCCAAATAAACACTTATACAATACGTGGAGTAATTACGAGAGTCAAGTGCAAAGTACCTTTTCTGAAAGGTGTCTACCGCAGCATAGTCCTTCTGTCTTGGTAAAATAAACTTAATTACTGTGGAAATCTCCCATAGAGCCAGTAGCAGCTTGTGCAAACGGCCAGCCAGCCTCCATTGTTCATTATCGTGTACTTTAAGCATAAGTACGGTTCCAGTGAACAGAAACAGCCCTAGTAGTAAGTGGCCAATCCACCGCGCGAGCTAATCTGTCCCGATCATTAACCATCTGTTTTTAGCAACTACTTGCAGTTAAACTTTTTGTTTGTTGTTAATGTTCATCTGTTTTACGGTTTTGTTGGATGGCGTTACCATTCTGTGTCACTGTGTACGTTTACATGCACACTACGAAAATCGAATTACTGTGTTAGTCCGACTAAAACTGGACTTTTAAATTACATGTAAACATGTTAGTCCAACTGAAATCGAATTAAAACGAATTTCTCGAAGTCAGACTAAGACACGCAGATAATGGGATTGGGAATCAATTTACTGCATGTGTATGCTCAGTCAGACTCAAACTGGCCTAGGCGCTCTGCACGTGCTCCAGGGTTTCTTCCCCTGGGCTTTGATCCGGAAGTAACAGAAGAAGCCGGTACACAGAAGAAACCTGAAGCATAGCAGAGGACGTACAGCACGTATGAAATATACAGCGCTGTAAAGCTTTCCGATACACCGTTCAACTAAAGGGCACTTTCCCACCGCAGCAGGTACGTATTTTGGAACTTCAAGAAGGTACCAAAAGTACGGTTTTCCACTGACGTAAAAATTGTTACTGGCGCTGAATGATATCACAACACGAGGCAGGGTATTGAATTAAGAAAATGGCTGTTGTAGGACTGGATGACATACAATATTAATACCAACATTGCATGTTATGCACATCCAATTCTTACATCGCTAGTCAGCTAGATTAAGATCAGGCTATTTATTACCTTCAATTTGGTACAGATGTCATAGCACAGGAGTTTTAAGTCTCGCTAAAATGGTTTTACTCATAGGAGAAAAAAAAAATT
This sequence comes from Hippopotamyrus pictus, assembly GCA_026781145.1. NCBI lineage: Eukaryota > Metazoa > Chordata > Actinopteri > Osteoglossiformes > Mormyridae > Hippopotamyrus > Hippopotamyrus pictus. The sequence continues at coordinate 10,425,555 of JAODLC010000021.1, forward strand.
AGCAAATTTTAATTTATTAAATAATTATTCATTTTCAAGATCATCTGGTATATGTTTAAAAGCAGTACTCCAAGACAATCATTTTCATCCTTGCTGTTTAAATCACTCTTAGACTGATTTGTAAGAAATTTATGTTAAACTCCTTTTTTTGTTTCAGAAATGCCCCAATATTTATTACAACAAAATCACATTGCAATATTTGAAAAGTTTCCAATACCATCCTGTCATACTATATTATACGAAACACTTTGTTTATTGTTATGCTATCCTGATCTTGCTGGATCTGTTCTTCCGACAAGATCACAAGTGAAGCTTGTGTCACTTCATTTGTCCATTCATTTGTCCATTCTTCCTGTTTTCTCTCAGTATCCCCCAGTCTCCCTGATCTCTCCCAGTATCTCCCAGTCTCCCTGATCTCTCCCAGTATCTCCCAGTCTCCCTGATCTCTCACAGTATCTCCAAAGCACCCTGATCTCTTCCAGTATCTCCCAGTCTCGCTGAATCACTCCCAGTATCTCCCAGTCTCCCTGATCTCTCCCAGTCTCCTTAATCTCTCCTAGTCTCCTTGACCTCTCTAAGTGTCTCCCAGTTTCACCGATCTCTCCCAGTCTCCCTGATCTCTCCCATTCTCCCAGTATGGGTCTCCCTAGCCCCAGTGCCCCAGCCTCCTATTCCCGCCATGTGGCCCAGAAGGTCCACAGTTAGCTGTGCTGCTGGAGTTCGAGGCTCGCCCACTGGGCTTAATGAGCCAGTGCAGCTCTCTGAGGCCTACCCTGTCTGTCAGGAGGCAGAAAAAGGCAGCAGAAATCGATGGGGGGTATTGACATGTCAGGCTGCCTGCTGGGATTGGGTGATAATAAAGGTTCCCCAAGGCTGGATCACCTAATGAGAGACAGACAGACAGAGGCAGGCGATGTCCTGGACTCCAGTGAAGAAGAAACTCAAGGGAAAAAATGAAGATGAACACTTGGAATTCACATTACTGCAGGACAGACATAAACAGGCATTGCTGAGGGGAAGCAAATAATGATACGCCTGCTGAAAAGAACTAATGGCTAACATTTCAAAACAATCTCCTGCAGCCAGAGCTGCATGTTACACATAAGAGGTTTCCATGGACCATCTCATTCCATCTCTGCTTTCCACAGTGTATCACTGATCACGTTCACCTCCCAAACAGAAAGTCCTTGGCCCGAAACGGAATGGAAACAGACCATCGTTTGGGGATCAGTAGGTTAGGCCTGCTTCTATGATCAGAAGGTCACAGGCTTGAACCTCAGGGTCGACAAAATGGTTGCATCAATGTTGTGCCATTAGGCAAAGGTCATTTATGGAGCATAAGATCATTCTTCTCCACTTACATGCATTAAATAGGGCAGATGAAATAAAGACTAAACATCCAAGGACACAAGCATGCCCGCTTCATGGAGCTGCACCTTCGGCCCGTGTCACTCCCAACCTTCAGTAACGTTTATCCAAAGTCTGACACTGTGTTGCCAGTGAACTGGGAGGATGCTGCATATTAGAACAGCTATAATAATTAAAATGTACAAACAAAGGAGAAGCACACACAGTTATACCCCAAAGCGAGCCTGGGTAACAGTTCAGGAGTTCGCTGTTGTTTAGGATGGTGCAAGCTGCCTAATTACTGCTGCATTCAAGGTAATGTAAAGAATAAGAAGAATCTCAGAGTATTCAGGAGAAATATTCACTTAAACAGAAACATTCACTTCACAATGCAGTAAACATTTCAGGCAGCCATGATTGTTTAGGCATTAGCATGCCTGTGTGTACAAAGCTGTGCAAAGTCTTAGGATTTTGCAGAAATTTATGTTCAAATTACATTCATGTTGGTGTAAAAACATGATATGTCAGTGTGTCGGCTTACTTTTTCCAAACTTCTGTTTAGGTCACCACAATATTTTCTGGTACCGTCCTGTATATCCTTATATTTGTTAAACCTGACCACTAATGTTTAGCTAATCAATACCCCGTCAATCTATTAACCGATTAAGTAAATCAATTCAGTGAGCTGGTGGTGAAACTTGACAAATAGAAGGATCGGCTGAGGAGGCCCTGAGGAGAGGTCTGGGAACGATCTGGACAACATAAAAAATTGTGTTCCTTTTAATTTCATTACAACACCCCCCCCCCCAGTTTGTCAGTTAAAAACATATCTGGGTCTGTATTGTGATTTTGTTGCCAAATTAGTTGTTGTGGGACTGGCCGACCTGATTTTCTGCCAGCACACCCAGACAAGAATTCTGTTTCGATTACTTTACACATTAGCATACCTGTTTTAAGCATTAGCATGCATGTTTACACATTAGCATACCTGTTTTAAGCATTAGCATGCATGTTTACACATTAGCATACCTGTTTTAAGCATTAGCATGCATGTTTACACATTAGCATACTTGTTTTAAGCATTAGCATGCTTGTTTACACATTAGCATACCTGCTTCAGCATTACAAGCTTGTTTATACATTAGCATACCTGCTTCAAGCATTAGCATGCTTATTTATACATTAGCATACCTGCTTCAGCATTAGAAGCTTGTTTATGCATTAGCATGTCTGCAGTTGTTTCCTAAAAGGCCCTCATTTCTTTGTCCTCTTTTGAGTGCTCCTTCAACCAGTAGCTAAGCCCTTCTGAGTCTACCATATACCTGGCCCACTGCCAGAATGAAGGAAAATAAAAACACACAAAGCTAGTGGGGGAAAAAGCACCTTTGATTCTCTGGAGAGGACTGACATCTAGGAGACCTGGCCATCTGCCACGGCTGCCCGTGGAGCACACCTCATAATGTTTAGTATCTACAGGGAAGGGGCCCAACTCTGGGTGGAGCTTGTCCCAGTTTATATTTAATTGACATGAATAATAATAATAATAATAATAATAATAATAATAAACAAACTTCTAAAAAGGCTGAGTAAAGAAGCCACTAGATGAGCAGAGGGAGCTATCCAGTTCTCTTTATTCACCTCCCACAACAAAAGTTTGACATTCCCAGCATTCCCAGAGCAGCGGTTCGTCACTGTCGGACTGTGGAAGACAGGAATGCCCGGAGATACTTCCCATGCCTGAGTACCTTTCAGCAGCCTGTGCTTCAGGCTAGCACTCTGTCATTCGGCTTATTTTCAGATCGCTCCAGAGAAGGTCTTACATGAACAGTGAGTGGTTTTCAAATCTGAACAAGGTTAGTGAGTGGCAATACTCAGGCACAAAACCATGAAAATCCTAAAATAGCTCAATCTGTCTTGATACTGTAACTGCTATCATGCTGTGTGGCGAAACTTATAAATCGTACAGTCTAGCAATAGGTTGCCATGATGTCTCCACACCACAGCATCTCCAGTCTTTGTTCCGCGTGCTTCCGTCGTGCCCCCCTCTCAGCATATGCTGCATTTGGTAACAATCACCTATATTAAATCAACTAATGCCAAAACATCGCAGCATGTCTGCATTACTTATAGCAACGGCTAATAAAATGAAGATGATGCTCGGGTGCCGTGAACAGGAACGTGAATAGGAATAGGAGTGGCAATAGGAATGGGAAAAGGAGTAAGAACAGGAATAGGAGAGAAAATACCCATACTGTAGGTTTAGATGCTGTGGTTCTAAAGCCAGATATTAAACATAGAGTGCACTTGAATACAAAGCTCTGAAAATATATTCACACTATGCTGATTTCAAGCAAACATACAGTAATTAGTTCAGAAAATGTCCATACAATTTATCATAACTGCAATATTAACTCCTGCCCTGTTTACCTACACAGTTTTAAATTTATTTGTCAAATTACAACTAATCATTTGCATGGTACACACACAAAATTAATAACTTTGTTTTCTGCATGGATTGTTCAATCATTTTAAATAATTACCAAAAATGCAGGATGTTTGAAGAGGGAATATACATATACATACAGGTAAATACTGACCTAAATAAACAAAGTGATAGAAGCATGTGACTGTATTCTTGTGCACTATGTAAATGTCTCAGCTAATATTATGTATATCCCCCATTTCTCTAAAGCACAATCCACAGGCTGATTTTAAGAAGTGATGACCTTTCATTTGCCGACTGCAATTACAGCTCCAATATTAGAACTTCATACTTTAAACAGAAACTTAAATGCATTAAAAAGTAATTACAATTATATTAAACTATTACATTATATGGTCTATCAAATTAAACTAAAAATTATCCTATATATTGTAAAAACCACTTAGATTCACGCTTGATAATCATTGGTCATTGTTATTTATGCAAATTCAGAGTGACTGTTTAAAAACCATGAGCTTTGTTTCAAGCTCTTCTCATTAACATTTATATCTGAAAAGCCCTATGGTTAGATTAAAAATATCCCTGACAGAGCACCGGGTGGGTGACTGGGGCCAAGCGCGCGACTCGCCTCCATGGCCTGTAATAATGTTTCTAAGAGGCATAAGGGGATGCCCCATAGTCACGCTCTGCATGCTCGGCACCCGCGTCCACAGGCACTCACGTAAGAATTAAATATTCCCTAGAATACGCAGACGTTACAGATCTGGGAAAACCTTTGCGTGATTTACACAGTGAATTAAAGAAATGAAAGACATTAGCCCAGTTGCCCATTTACAGCTCCTTCTAAAACTGTGCATCGTAACGCGTGCTGCATTCAATTTTCCTAAGTGCCTGGAAGTCAGATGAATTGTGACCCATCACTGTGTTTTCATAAAAGGGCAATATGGCAGGTGCTGAATCAGTGATGGGAAGCAGGTGAGGCACCAGCAGCAGACATTATTGGACAGAAAAGCAGGAAGCATAACTAAATGTCCAAAATGACTCTGCAGCACCTCCCCCTGGCATGTGTAAGTCAGACTGGCGTCTGGGCTCAGATGTCAGTGTGTGGATGGTACCATGGGACGTCTGGAGCAAAGGACAGCAACAGAGTCGTCCGTCACGAGCGTCCTCGTCATGCTGCCCTGGACGGGCGTGTTTAATTGCAGATTCGGGGGGACGGACTGAGTGGCGCACCTGCGGAGAGGCGCACTCTCCAGCAATACACCTGCTGACTGCGTGAAATCACAGCGGCCAACCTCTGAGGGCATCTTGGGCCACCGGGCCTGCGGGCCAGGCATCTGCTCACCATATAGGGCAGCGCCAACTTAAACGACCCACAGATGTTTTAACAGGGAAGAGACAACAACAATTTGGTTCCTTTTCATAATTCTGAGTGAATATGGAGCAACCAGACAGATCTTGAGGTAGAGTCTGTTTCTACATGGTGTGGGAGAAGGTGTAACAGACAGCCTGATTGTCTGAATGGCTGTGTCGCCCTCAAAAATAGCACAAAAATTCTCACATACAAGTAGAAGAAGCAAATGGAATATTCAGAAGAAATGACAGTTTCTCAGAATAAGCGGATGCTCCCCTCTGGCCAATGTCAGTATATGTAATGCAATAATAAAATTTAATTAGCTTCAATAATAACTATATGATATTTATAGCTGTTTTGAAGAATATTAAGAGGCCTGGATATTTTATGGTAAGATCTGGCTATAGAAACCAAAGATTAGAATAAATTAGATAATGTAATGCTCATCCACAATGCAGGGAATCGATCTTACCTCTATTACACCCAATGGAGGCTTATTCAATCCAAACCAGACATCCAACAGCATATTGAACAATAACATAAGGGAGTGTCAACAAAAAAAGATGGATTCTGTTTAAACAATTTATTGGATACCCAAGAAAGAGATCCAGTGTTACTTACACAGCAGAAAGACATCCGGTTAAATGTTGGGTTGACGCTAGAAGACACAGTAAGCATGGTGTGATTTTACAGCCTCCAATTAGAGCAGGGTAATCAGTGGAGGACCACAGCATTCTGTGTTAGGGCAATTACTCTTCCTCATCTGCATAAACAAGCTAGATTCCAGCATACTTAACAAACTGTTTAAATTTGCAAATGACAGAAAATTAAGTGGCGCAACAGGCAGAGCAGGCAGCGAAACGCTGGGAAACAGACCGAGAGAAAGCAGACGGGCTTCAGGCACAAGGTGCTATTTACATATGTGTGCTGTGTGTCTGTCGCCACACCGCATCAAAGCTGCAAAAGCCTGTCCCTCGGGTCACAGGAAGTGCCAGGGTGACGGCAGGAAGCCGCTCCAAGACCCTGCCTAGACGAGTGTCCAGCTTCGTCCACCGTGTTTCAAAAAGGATATTTCTGCCTTGACGCATAGAAACAAAATCGAGGCCTAGTTTTTAGAACCCACCATATATCGACATACCAACAGCACAAAATCGCCACAGTCTGGCACAATGAAGAAGAGGAAGAGAGGAGGGAAATAATCTGAGCGTCTGAAATCCCGAGGGTCAAGGATTTTCCGTACTAAGCATCCGATCCCTGTGTGACAAAATGTACTCAGAAGTATAGCCCATGACGAATTAATTTTTCTGACACTAAAATTATTTTTCCTGACTTAAAGGCCTACTCTGTTTATCACAAATAGAGAAAAAAAAGAATCCTTTCTTTTTAAACGGAACCGGATCAAAGCTGATTTACTATGGTACTCAGATACTGAATGAGTCTTGTGTGGCGAGCTGCTGTCTGGGGCAGCACAAGGGGGGAAAAAGAAGGTGTATGTGTTGGGGGGGGGCACAGACTGTAGCCATTCCCATGACAGGGGTAAATTTCCAACAGGCATAAAAGGTCATAAATAATTTCACAAGACATACCCCAAAAATACAAGGCAATGCAGAGCACTGGTCAATTTCTAAACCAATGCATGCCTTCATAATACAAAGGTTTATCCAGTACACTGCCCAGTGAACTTGGGGTCGCTCCAGGCTGGGGGTCTTCCTACATGAAAGGCACGCACACACACACACACACACAAAGGCGAACACGGGGAGATCATATGAAGTCAGCCCAGTGAGCCCAGGGAGAGGCCGACACTGGCCCAGGAACAGCGCCATATACTATGGAAATGTACATATATATTCATGGTGAGTAAGTGAACCACAGAAAGCAAATACAGAACATCTCACAAAAGTGTGGGGGGCGGATCATGGTGACAGTAAGCAGGAGGCTGGGTCTCTGGCCACTCGGAGTGGGAAATGGAGCCAGCGGAGTGCACGATTCCTTGCTGCCCTGTAAATCCATTATTAACGGTAATTTGAAGTTCGCCACCGAAACGATACTTATTACGGCAGACCTGGCCGTGGGTGGCGAAGCGAGCCAGGGGGCGGATAGTAACAGCCGCCCCCCCCACGACTCCTCTCGTACCAGACAAGGATGGAAATGATGAATAATCTTACTGAAAATTATTTCCAAGGAATTAGATATAGGTCTCATTATCATTTAAAACACGCTGGCTGCCATTATCCAGCACCGTTTACATTGCCTTTCCCATGTAAATTCCTCTTTCATAATATCTTGACACGTCGCTTCATCAGCTTTGATGCTTAAAGACAGGGCACTCGCGGAGGTGAAAGGCGAAGCACAGTGGCGAAGGCGTCCTCGTCACACTCATTAACGCGCTTGGGGGGCGTGTTACACGGCTGAACGGGGCCGAACGCAGGCTTGCTGCCGAATTAAAGCACAGGGCTCCTCTTGACATTTTTGTTCTTTCTTTCAGAAAATGAAGGATTAATAGGTTTTAATAGATAACGGCATTGATTTGTACTGAGAAACTGACACTGGGACAGACTGGAGATTAACTGGAATGGTACCTGCTATCCAAGCTAAACTAGAAACAGAACATTTGGCCCTTTAAAGAAAACTGGAGTTCAATGTAAGAGCACGACCCAGGTCAGGTAGGGCAGCATGTTCAGCAGCAAAGGCTCCGCCCCCTCGCCTCGCTTCCCTCCTGCTTCAGCACAGCTGGCACTTCCTTACGGCCCATCAGGCACGTTAACACGGACAAGCCGGGCATCTTTGGCGGGTGGCACTGGCACCGGGCCCAATCATCTGCTCCCAGGCATGTGATCCGGCTCACACGGCCCAGCAATCAGGAACTTGATGTTTTCGACGAGTTACTTTAGTGGATGTATTTAATCAATGCCGCACATCCAGCGTATAAACACATCACTTACGTAAAACTGATTTTTTAAAACAAATCACTCTGGATTGAGGCTGGTTCCCATGGAAACTACAGAATGAAACACTGGATGAAAGCAGAGAACATTGATATGACATATATGTAATATAAGTACCAAACTCCACACTCAAAATGTGTGTACAGGACAAGGATCGTGTTAAAAAAAATGGAACGCCATTTATTGGAAGTCGAGCTTCAAATTTTATTTATTTTTTTTTTGAAAATGGCTTTCTCTTGGAAACCTTCCAATTGCTATTGCATGTTTGGCACCAAGGTAGTATTCCACACAACCATGTGTAAAGTAGCTCATATCAAATTTACAGTCTGAGTGCAACAGAGTGTGTCTTATGTTTACAGCTGTATAAAAGTGTTTTGAGGCTGTGAAGGAAGACCGGTGCAGTGTGAGAGGACAAAGAGACGCACAGAAGCTCACCTCCCACACTGACAATGTTATCAGGCAGTGCATGCTTACAGAGCTTGGGGCCACGTGGTTTGATTTTTCTAATTCTTTTTTCCATCTTAATTACCTTTACATCATTTTAGGCCAATTGAAATCATTATATATGAATTTATAGTCTGTCTCTAGATCCTAGAGTCCCTACTCATGACCACCTGTCACTGTGAGACACACAAACCCCACCTATAAAAAGTAATAACTGGTCTGATCATTTCTTTCTACACATATAATGATAAAATCACAATAACAGCCTGGCATACAAACCTAGGCTGCTGTTTTCTGTGCTTTATGTTTTACTTTTCATTACATCCACAACAAGTGGAGACGGATGGATATTTCAAGTTAACTTCATTTACTGCCTCAGGAAAAGGTGGTTAGCCGGAGCTTTGAAAGGCTCCTCGTTTTACGGATCTGAGGCCGGAAGAACCAAGCACAAGACAAACAAGGTCCGCCTGTGCTGGGCCTTTAAGGGGCCGGCAGTAAGTTTTGATAAATCATTCACCTTCAGCGAAGCCTGTAACCACCCCTGTGTATTTTCAAAGCCCTGCACGCATGATGTGTGAGGCAGTGTGGGGTGAGAATGAAGTGCCAGTTTGGTGCAGGACACAATTCAGAACCAGAGCACTGGCCAAACCCATGACTCTACGGAGGTAACATAGTGGTAAATGTCATCTCTGTGGACTAATTGCAGACCTGCTCACTCATGTGGCCATATCTGCCTGAGTGCACCTTCCCACTGGCCGACTTCCAATGGATCCTACAATTCAAGGCTGGGTGCTTGTCTCTTGCTGTGCTTTTGTCTCTCCCTCTCCTGCCCCCCCCCCCCCCCCCCCCCCCCCCCCATCCGGTAATAAAAGAGGCTTGTTATTAAAAGGTGTCAGGACTCAGAAATTCTGTTGGCCACACCCCCACACTTATGTAGACTCCACAAGCTCCAGAAGACACACATAGGAATGGTGTTGTCGGCCCAAAAGCACAAAACATGGTGGGAATCCAGGATTGCAGCGGATTTTCTGTGCATCCAGCCCAAAATTCCTCTCATCCTTTCTTCTGGATCCGATTTGGTGCCACACTGAAATCCTCCTGGAAGCCAGGCCAGCCAAAGCTCACACGGGACAGCTCTCGCCTGTCGAGATGTTTGTCCACATGGAACCCTTCCATATTTACCCAGCAGAAGGAAACTGGCTATGGATGTAGCTGCCATCTGAACGGCTAAGTAAAATCCCTAAATGCTTCCTTGGATGCAACAGTGAGTTACTGAATCGACCTGGTGTGCCATCTTCAATAACTGCCTGGCATATATAACGAACGATTAAGGCTCTACTGTGTCAGACCCGCCAACAAATTAGAAGCTACCGAGACTGTAAGAAGGAATTAGGATGACTCAATGGTTTTTCAGGAGCTTGTACTGATGGTGATGATGATGATGATGATGATGATTATGATGATGATTATGATGATGGCGCAGTAAACACAGAACCTGGGCCAGATTCCCTGCTGTGTCTGTAACAGCTCGACTTGCATGTCCGGCAATATGTTTAGTTATGATAAACATGCAATTTCATACAGTTTATGTTTAAAATAAAAGTTGTTTTTTTTTTCCAATCTAGTACTGTAATTGACAGAAACAACAAATTTTTCAGCAGAGGGATGATCCAACCAATGAAAAAACCAGGGCAAACCTATGCTTGCATCAAGAAGCAGAAGACATGTATTACTGTGCCACTGGTGAGACAGCTGGATGATTCCACTGATAAACAATGCCCAGGCAAAGAGATACCATTTTGTCTTAGATTGATTTTGCAGACGCAGTACAGGGGACATAAAGAGGACCTGAAGGTGGCAGGATTGCTGCTTCTGCTGGTCCATACCGCCAGCACTGTCCTCGGGACGCCACACATATACCCAGAGAAGATTGCTGCAGGATTCACACAGTGACCCTGGAGGCTCCTATTGTGCAAGGGGACTGGACCAGCAGAGGGAATGCACACACACACACACACACAGACCCACGCACAAAGCCACAGACGCACACATACACAGGCACACACACTCGCCAGCCCACCCCAAGCCTTCGCTGAGGAATACAGCAGCTGCACTGACCTTTAGTGAGATGGGTGGGATGTCAGGGTAAAGCAGGACGCCGCTGCAGGCTAACAAGCTGGCTAACATCTAGTCCTGCAAATTCTCTTCCCACACCTCATGTCACGTGGTTCTTATCGCCATGACAACCAGAGACTGCTTCACAAAACAATATAATGCAACTTCATAATATCGAGGATACTTCTTAATAACATGGATCATTTAGAGATCTGATTTGCAAGTAATAAGGGGAGCCGGTTAACCAGTGCACACAAACAAAAGGACGTAAGCCAGTAAAAAATCAGACGGCGAGATGGCGGGGGGGTTTGGGAAGGAGCGTCAGGTGAGCATGTTTCTATCCTCCTTCTCTGCCCAAGCTCCTGTGAAGTGGATATGGCGCCCATTTATTTCTGAATGGTCATCATGACGTGAGCATACCTGCCCTCTCACACCCCTGAAGGGCAGCCAGAGCTTTTCCTGTCTCCATCCATTTGCTGCCTACTCAATACCAACCAAAAGGACAGTTTGTTTCCCTTTTGCTTGTATTTAATGTATCTGTCCATCCCCATCCTATTCAACTCTGTTTCACCAAAAAAGGCAAGGATTCTCCCAAGAAAAGGTCATGTTCCCAGTGCAGTCCTGTGTCACATGGTCATGTTCAACATTTCAAATAGACTTCCATCCATCCATCCATTCATCCATCCATCTTCCCTTCAGCTATTTATCCAATGCAAGATCAGGGCAGAAGGCAGGGGACACCCTGGGCAGAATACTGGTCCCCCACTGGGCACAAAAGAACCACAGACACCTCTATTAATTCTAATTTCAGGTCTTACGATGACTAATACAAGCCTGATTATGTAAATACTGAGCCAGATGTTGCATCAATCTGGACAGCTTTCTCCACGGCACCATGGAGGCCATAAAACATCTACGTTTATCCCTATATCTTTAAAGTATTGTTTCCCAACCTGGTCCTTGGGGCCCCACATACGGTTCGTGTTTTTCGTCCCTCCCTACTGGTAGCTGGGAGGGAGCAAAAATGTGGACTGTCTGCAGGTTCCTGAGGACTAGACTTGGGAAACAACTGCTTTAGAGTGTGGGGGCCATAAAGAAAGTGTCCCAGAGGCTTCCCTGGGATGGGGCTCCCTTACTCACTCCCCTTTCTCACTTTCTTCTCCACTCAGACGGCTTGGAGTCGCTCTCCATGCCCAGCATCACCCAAACCACCCACGATTCACAGCCGGCTGAATAGAAACATACACCAGAAAGCTCTCTAGCTCCCCCAGTGGATGCTGTGAGCGGGGCTAATCAGAGAGCTCAAAAGCAGATAAACAAAAAATGCACCATCATGCTTCCTCATTAGCTGCTAATGGATGCCCCTATGCCTTTAATGCAGAGCGCCATCCCAGCCTCCGTGGGACGTACCTCAAGCTGAGAAAATCCACAGATGCAGCCTTTCACACAGCTCCGTGGTGACCACACAGCGTGCTATCAGAGGTATGATACAGGCCTCATTTGCTAGAACCCAGCCAGCTGTGAGTGTTCTGGCCCAGCTCTGAGTAGCATTTTAGTGTTTTTCTGGTGCTGTAGAAAGCATTGCAATGCATAACACATCTAGTGCGACCCTTTTAGCGTCATGGCGCTGGACAGATCTGTCCGTCTTCCAGGGCTCTTAGCTAGATGACGGCCATGATGTGTTTGAATATGTTTAACCATGTTTGCAAAAATTATAGCCCATTTTAGTCAGTTTTTTCAGCTCATGCATTAGTCAGAGATAAAATTATTTCTACAAACATAAAAATATGATTTCTATCTGTGATGCACTTCACTAGTTGTGAATCTTAGAAATCGTAATAAAGTCCCTCAATTAAGATTAACCAGCACGGGGAACACACATATTACAATCACACACTATCAGGGATGTAGAGATCAGGAAGTAGGGGCAGCCGTTGCCTTCTGGACAGCTACAATTTCTCTTTTCTCTCAATGTTAAGAGAACATTATGATTAAGGTACGGAAACGTTCAAAGTCTCCAGTTTTCCTGATGTTCGCAGAACGTAATCCCACTACTACAATTAAGAATAACAATGCAGAAAATGAAAAAGGGCATCGGCATGGCAACGGGTAACACTGTTGCTTTACACTACTACTGTAAGATCATACCCACTAAACAAAGTGACGTCGGAATGACGTCTTTAATATGTCGTTTTTGGACGTCCAATTTTGGTCCACTGAAGGG
>JAODLC010000021.1:10444671-10461650 GCA_026781145.1 Hippopotamyrus pictus
AAAACCCGTTGCCATTTTTAAAAAAAAAAAAAAAAAAAAAAAAAAAATAGAGGGAATGATTAATTATCACCAGGTTAAGGTTTGTCTGACCAAATAAGGCCTGAAGCTGAAGGGCACATGGCCTCGCCCCTCTCTGATCTTCCCACCCCCCAGGGAAGCACCCCTGGGTGTGGCCCCTTTACCTCAGTCACGGGGGAGGGGGGGGTATCACTGGCCGGCACATCACATCCAGTGTGTACCTGCTGAGCTTCACTCTGACATTTAAGCAAATCCTTTAATCTATGGTGCAACAGATGGTTTATGAAACCCTGAAATTTGCCCTTGTTTTATGCCAGGTATGTAAACTCCTCAAAACAGGGAGCATGTCAGAAGGCTTCCTATCCATAAATATGTCCTACAAGACTTTATTACAACAGAAACAGCAACAACAACAACAACAACAATAATAATAAAATATACCTGCAAATAGCAACAATGGGGCCAAGCACACCAGGGCATGGTTGCCATAGAAACAACTTTATGCACTCAGTAAATTTCATGTCAAATGACCAAAGATTGGCCAGGATATGAACTAACTTATTGCTAGGCAGCTACAATGCCAAATTTGACAGGCTGTAACGGACAAATGGTTCTGAAAATAAAAAACCTGTCTGATTGGAAAGGTTCATAAAGGTTGTTTGATGCTGAATGTGACTGACGAGAGTGACAGGTTAGAGACTGGCCAATTGCTGTTTATATCAACTGGTCTAACTACAGAGATTTTTAGATCTATTGGAATGATACCCAGCACTAGAGATCTACAGTATTTATCAAATGAGATACGGGCAGAGAAATCAGGCAGACAGGTCTTTAGCAAACATGTGGGAATTGGATCCTTTAAGTAGCTCCATGACATAGGAAGCAGTAATAAGGAGAAAATCAGAAAATGGAGGAATTGAATATTGAGGAGGAAAACCTAGTACAGTAGCAGGGGTAGGGATGGGGCAATTCTTATAAAGGGAGGCAACTTTACTTTGGAAGAAGTTAAGAAAAGTGTGGCAGGTGGTGGCAATACATAAGCATTACCAAGCCTGTTGATAGTAGAAAAAAGGATTCAAGACCTACAGTTCGAACTACTGATGACTGAGACATAACAGGAAGTGCGAGCACCATCTAGAGCAGACCTGTATTTCAGCAGATGCCCTCTGTAATGTACAGCGAGGCCTGTCATGAAGCATAAAGCATTTTAGGTGGCAACCAGTCGCCTTCAGGACTCGAAACTCTGGAGTAAAGCAAGGAGAGAAATGGGAGAAGGGGACAGACCAGTGCTTAATGGGAGCGTGGAGATCAAGAGCATGAGACATAACCTAGGTAAAGGGGGAGAGAATCTCAGTAGGAGAGGAAACATTAGTAACATCCGTGAGTGAAACTTGTCAAGAAACAAAAAAGCAGAAATGGAGTGGAGAGACAGCACTAATGAAGACCGACCCTATTATATATACAGTATATATACTGTAGGGTAAATTCTAACAATTACAATAGGTGCTCACATCTTCAGTGCTTGGCCCTTAATAATAATAAAGTATTATTAAAGTATGGTTAAACGATAATCTTGATTCAAAAGCATTGATCACTGGAGAAGTGATGATTGGAGGAGATCTGCGCCTGACCATGGCCTTTGGTGCCATCATATCATAGTAGCAGAAATGAGATGCTTACTGAGTGAAAGGCACACAAGCACGTGAAGGTAAAATGGTACTTTTTTAGTTAAGAAGAACCAGACCACACTCAACTGAAAGGCATTGCGATGAATCGCATTGTGTTGAAGCTAATCACGTCAAATCGCACCGTATCGCAATTGGGCCGAATCGAATAATTTCGCATTAGTAGTTGCTTTACTGCATTGGATCAGCAATTCATTGAGATGTGCATAGGACCAGCCTCGGTGATGGAGATCCACATCTCTATACTGTAATAATACATAAAATGCTGTTTTTTATACATTAAAACATCCATTTTTGATAAACAGCAATTTGGCGATCCTGGAGCCTATCCCAGGAGGCAGAGGGCACAAGGCAAGGGAACATCCAAAATGGGCTGCCAGTCCATTACAGGACACACAAGAAATTTTTTTGGGAGAAAATCCATGCGAACACAAGAGAACATGCAAAGTTCACGTACAGAGCTGGGACTGGAAAGAAAAAAAATATAATAAAACATCCCTAGAGGTGTGAGGCTATGGTGCCACCCGTGTATTCTCCCTTATTCATAATTAAAGAGACTTGGAGTGCACTGACACACTGTATGACTAGCATCTGTAAAGCCTTTAGGCTCAACCAATCGCCATTATCCGAGTGAGCGAGGTCACCGCTGTCACCTTCCCGTTTCTCGGGATCACCATGGCTCACTGAACTTGAAATCAACAGGTCTGCCAAAAAAGCTGGAGCTGCTCCACTTACTTCTCAGCAGCTGGCTGGAAGACGGGAGGATCCATACTTTATAAGATTCTTGTCGGACCCACGCCACAAGGAGGCGGTAAGCACTGGGAGGGGGTGGGAGTGGACGCCTCAGGGTGCAGCATGTAAGCCCGCATTCTCTCATGAAAGCTGCTCTTTCAGAGCGTAAAACCACACACGACGCCCAGGATGGTAGATACCTCCCACCCTTCCTCGACAGTGTAGGCCACCAACACACAGGAAGAGCTGCAGTTATGGTGGCTTGCAGGATGGAGCGCAGAAGCAGCGCAGGGAACAGCAGCATAATTTATTAGGTGAGCAGTTGGGGAGCATGACCATCAATCATTCACAGTCCTCTTAAACCGATTAGCTGCAGATCACGCACATCAATGCTAAGACAATCCCGCGTGTGTGTGCATGTGTGTGTGTGTTCACTGCAGGTGGATGGGGTCAGGCCGAACATAAGATAACACAGTCTGGGTATGCTCGGGATGGGGTGGGGGGAGGGGGACAGAATCCTCTAATGATCCTCTGGGAACGGCAAAGGATTCCGACTGGCAGCCCCATGGATTAGTGACACTTCCCATGGTTGCCATCACAGTAGACGGGAATTGTGGCTTGAAAGACTTCATTTGTAAATACTGTACCAAACACGCATTACCATTACTCCTAGCCACTGCATTATACATCATGACCTCGTCAACACTGAAATTAAAACCCACAAAGAACACTTTATTTAGGGCTTTTGGCATGAAGTTCTGAAAAATGCACGAGTTATAAATACTGCCAATTACAATCTAAAATGGTCTGAAGAGAAAGGCCTTATCATGATCTGGATGACTGGCCGTCTGCTCACACAGATGAATGTGGTGCCCCAAATGACAGCTCAATTTGCTCCTAAAGCACAGCCAATACTGAGCAGGACTGGGACAGGTGCTGTTTTCCAATAAACATACTGCTCCCAATCACAGATAAGCAGTGGGAACATTGGCAGGTGATTAAAAAAGGGATTTATTATTCAAAAAGTGGGAACTCAAAGAGAGGTGTGTAAATGCAGCTGTATTGTGAGGATCATCCACGAATCACCACTACACTACTATCAGTCAGGTGATTCATAAAACCAGCAATTATCAAAACTTAAAATGAGCAGCTGTCAGGGGCTACAGTCCGCTGCTGACACTGCATCATTAACGTGGGAGGCTCTCTAAAAGTATATTCAAGCAAGCAACAAAGACATTGTAAATGAAAGTGCTTTTCCCCTATCATACAGGAGCACAAATAAATTAATTCATACATGTAACAACATGTCCTCAAAATGATTTAGGCCAAGTAAATCAGACAAGCATCACTGTTTAAAACAAGTAACAGTACAAGCAAAAACTGAACATATTGTTATACACTGTATAGCAGGGGGCTGCAAAACAAACAAACAAAACAAATAAGCAAATGAACAAACAAAACAAATAAGCAAACAAACAAAAAACAAACCAAAGCATCCTAATAGGGGCACAGGCAGCACAGGAGATATGGATTCATTGGTGCCAGAGCTTGTGTGGGGCTTTCTTCAGCTCAGTCAGCAGATTCAACTCAAAACATCCTTGTGTTTTACCCCCCACACCAGGTGTGGTACGAGTGTCAGGCACACTTAGCCCCTACCATGCACCCCCTGGGCTGGCTGGTTAATGAGTCACTGGGTCACCCTCAACCTTGATGCTACCACATGCACAAGAAGAGGCCATTTCTAAATAGACAGCCTCAAATTATGCACACCATTTACAAATTACAACATAAAAATCAACTACTGCCAACACAGCTTACCTAAAACCAAAATACTACACAGTGCATCATATGAAAGCCAACATCTCAACTGCTTGAAGGACACGTGCAATGTTTCTTTTCATAATGGCCATTGAGAGCTGTATGCTGTATGCATAACTGTATGCTCTATTACCCTTTCATAATAGGCTACTTCAAATTTGCAATTTTAAAATGTTAATGATTTAGCTGTTTGTTGCCATTAAGGGCTAAAATGTTATATTTTCCAAACAGCTTTAAATTATCCATCATTCATTCATTCATCCATCCACACATTCCAGTTTCCATGGCTACTCACTCAGTATGGGGTCACAGTGAGCCTGGAGCCTTTTCTAGGGTCACCCAGGACAAGAAGCCACTGTACCCCAGGGAATTATGGGGAATTTAGAGACACAAATTAACCCAACTGCATGTTGTAGGACCAAGGGGGAACCACGCAAACTCCACACACTGCATAGCACATATTTCATTATAGTACAGCTCTGGAAAAAATGAAGAGACCACAGCAAAATTTGATATTTCTCAAGGTACCACTTTACAATAATTCTCCCTTTCGTCACTTGTAAATGGTAGTAACTCATTAATAAAAAGAAAACTGTGCTATAACTTGTTTAAAACTGTCCATTAATAATTTACAAAGTGTAACAACCTAATTAATAACCAGATTATAAACCATTCATTAACTCTTTATAGGGGTAGCCTTATTGTTTAACCCTTATTGTTTAAGCCTTATTGCACTTTTCTCAATTTATGGGTATGCGCCTTTGTAAAATATGCATTTTTTTGCAAACTCAGCCTGGCTTTTCCCTACTTCCCTGCTTGATGAAGGACTTCTTCGTTACTTTATGTCTTCAGTCTTGCTTCTAGGAACCTGTTATGAACTGTCCTAGCAGTGCACTCCACACCAATTAATGTTTCCTCTTCTTTTTGAAGGTCACTTGATGTCATCCTCCAATTCATGAGGCACTTCCAGATACTGTAAGTTGACGGTCATCTCTGACATTAGAAGTCACTTCCTTCCTCTACCTGACTGGTTTTTAGTCATTGCCAGTGTCTCCTGCTTTACCTTGTTCATGTGTGGTGCTGTCTTAGACACTTTGAGCCTGGAAGCAGGCTGTTGTGCGGTGTTGTGTTCTGCCAGCAAACCAGGGTTAAACCAGGGTCTAAAAATGCAGATTTAAAAAATGTATAGTCTGTTAATTTTTTCCAGAGTTGTATAATAAGACGGCAGAGATTAAATGAGATTAAGCAAACATATTCATCAGAGCAGGGTTGGGCAGGGGGGACACCGCTCACTGGGGCACGCTGCCTGCCCCTACCCCTCCAAGTCCCGTACCACTGTCCGGCTCTCGTTACTCACTGTCCGCCCAGGTAGTGGGGGATGATAAAGGGTGTAAAGCAAGGAGACGGATAATCTCTAGCGTGCAGAAAAAGTCAATGTGAGCAGCACACTGCACAGTCTCCTAATGGGAGACATCAAGTGGCTATACAGATCCTGGCAGTAGTGTTCTGGGAAAACTGGTTTAACTTGTTTCAGCACCAGGACTGCTTTGGATCACCCAGTAACTTACAAGCCCAGAACCAGGTTTACTGACTGACCCCAAAGAAAAGTGAACTTAACTGCATTGGCACATTTACTTAATATTTAAGAATGTTTTTTTACACCTTGAACTTAATTTTTGGAGGTTATTTTTGATAGTATTTAAAAACACAAACCAGTGACGATATAATTATATGTTTCCTAATGATCGGTCAAAAAGAAACAGTGAGACACAAGCACATGTGGGTCATAACAGCTGGACAACTGGATCAGTTTTGAAATTTCACTCTTGATGCTGAGAAACCTTTGGCCCAGTGACCAATAAATAAATAAATCATCAGACACCAATCACGCCGGCTTAAGACCAATTTAAGACCAAAGCTTAAGTCAAACTTTTCTTTTTCTTTTTTTTTTGACTTACTGGTCCGTAACCAAGCAATTTCTGTAAGTAATGCTACTCAGCAACACAGATGAAGTATGAGATCTTTTGCAAAGAGTAACTATGTTAATATGATAGTTAATTTTAAAAAACCACCAGCTGCTCTCTTTAGATCACTGTCTCTGTTTCTAGCACCTTTACAAAGCTGACAAAAAAAAAAATATTGTCTTTACAAAGCCTCAAACATCATTGCTTCAGATACCCTTATTGTTTAACATGGAATCAATGTCTTCAACAATGAGATCACTTCTTTGTAGATATAAAAAGACAAATTTCTGCTGACAATCAGGAATACATACATTTGTATCAGCATATATCCTATCAAAACAGATGACATATCTATTTGTATAGTTTTGTATATCATAATGAGGCCCAACTGCTGCTTCAAATTGAATTGTGTTGATGTCTGGGGGACTGCAGTTCCCCTGCTTCCCCGCCATTTGCTCCTCATCTGTAGGAACAGTTCCATGTCACCTTCGGAGAGTAACCAGTTTTGTAGTACAATCATAAGGCATATTAGCTGCAATGTAGAAATGTGAAACACACTTGTCAAAATCAGATTCTGCTCTGAGCAAATCCCCTCTCGAGATCAGTATTCGTTAGCATATCTGTCTCAGGCTCAGCCATTGCTGTCAAAGTTTTAGCTCTCTCTTTATCAACGGGCCAAGAAATGCTGAGATAACAAGTTCTTCTAACCTTCAGAGGCAGCACATCTCTATCCTAACAGTGACCCCAATTACAGCGCACAAGATGTCTCCTGGGCTTCAGGATGTCGGGCAGGGCGTAGCAGCACAAGACCACAGCCTCCTTCATCCCCAAGTGGCTTGCTGGTCAAGCCATTTAAGTCAGGAAATGGTGGGTCTTGGATTCCTCATGGGCAGCAATGAACGTCCGTCCGTCCGTCCGTCTATCAATCTATCTACATGCTGTTTGACCCAGAATAACATTGCATGTTCTGTGTTCATCTTAGACACTCTCTACTTATTCCATCACCACTGATATTGCTCTCACTGGTGTCACCAACTACAGATATCACTTATTGATGCTGCCCTCAAATGCACTATGGCTTTACTTGGTTCTTCTTGTACATGTTCCCACTGCTTATCTGCCAGTACACTTCATAAACATTCTGCGCCCTACTACCAGAGAAGTCATCCTGTAGCTGGTCGCAGCCACTTGCAGGATCGGAGCCCTTGCTGCACACTTGAAGATGGCTGAGAATCACCATGCTCTTCATACTAACTGAAGCCTAATACACTAACTTAAGCCTGCCGTGCTGTGCCCACCTTCCCACGATGCTGTGTCCCTTGTCCCTCACCTCCCGCTACCATCACACACTGGTATCAAAAGACTTCCCTGCAGAAGTGGCTGCCAACTTCGTCACTTGCTGTCCCCTTTCTCTATTCACCTCTCCCACCGAGGTAAATTGGGTCCATTTCTTTCTTGCATAGCATCAAGCCTCATGTCGATGGCATATAATTCTGATATCATAACATCCAAGACATCCAAAAAGCGAATCTGTGAAATGTAATTGGCTCAATTATCCTGACCAATTGTTATGGTACATATTTCTGTTCCTATGCTGAAAAGCGAGACAATGAAAAGGCACGAAAAGGACGCCCAGCACAGGGGGCCTGGCAATTTCTCACTCATGCCAGAAATACATTGCATTGACCTTGGCGTTACTGTCTGGCCTCAGCCAGCGTCTTTACTCCTTGGGTTAATGCAGCCAAATCCATCCGGCTCAGTGGTGACCGTGATGCCCAACCGAGACTAATGTCTCAAAATCAACACATCATTTGAATGAAAAGACCACAGCATCATCAAATTAAGTTATGGCTCAGTGGGAAAAGAGGAAAAGAAACAGAGAAAACTAATTCAACTTACACACACTGACATTTTCCAAAGCTGCTCTCTTTATGGAAAACGCCCTTCAGCACTCCGCCTGGAATCTTGTCAATTCCGAGTCTGATTCCTTATTCAGTCTATCACCAGTCCCCAGTGTTCACTGCCTGGCAGAGCTGAGAGGGAACCGCGAATATTGTCCCACTTTTCCAAAGAAATTTGCATCCCCAGGTTAATTAGTGACATTTGTTCAATGTGGTTCCTCAGGTTTCCCAGTTGTCTTCTGCCATTGATATTAATTATCGGACTCAAAAAATGAATGTAACATCTCCTTAAAAAAACATCGCACATTAAGATGGACTGAGCCATGTGACATGAAAACAGAAGTAGCCATAAGTCCAGGCACTAAGAAGTACCAAACACTGGATGAATACCAATTCATTCATTTTCTATTTATCAAGTACAGGTGTCAATGAATACCTTAGATCCTTTTAAGGTTTTTAAGTCTTTTCATTTTAAGTGTAGAAATTGTTGCTTAAAGTTGACATGCAGAGGGAGATTGACATACAAAGAAAGAAGAGTTTTTTCTAGTTAAGTATATGGATTTTTGCATTTATCCTAGATAACAACAAAATTGCAAGAACTCACAGCTGAAGCTTTTACTCTTTAGACTTGAATTGCTCTGATTTTTCTTGTGAATAAACGTCTTTGAGCATCTTCTGAACCTAAAAAAATTACCTCTACAGGGTCTTGGAAAGGCCTCAGTGTATCGCAATCCAAGAATCTTAAAACATCCTTGATATGAGATAAAAAATAGACCTGCTTTTTCACTTGACTGCCTTCGATTATATATTAATGTCTAAAAAGCCATCCATTGCTCTTTCTAGCGCTTAACCTGGTTAGGGATGTGGAGGGCCTGGACTGACCCCATGAAATCCAGGGAGCATGGCTGCAGTACAGTCCGGATGGGATGCCAGTCTGTCGCAAGGCATGGTGGGAAGACAGACACAAACACACACACACGCACACACACATAATCACCCCTCCTGCCCTCTCCCTGAGAACCTACTTGCCCCCTGGCAATCCCATATTCCTCTTAAGCATACCCCACACTTATTTATTCCAATTAATTAACTCCAAGTACTTTTTTTTCCTTGGACCTCACTCTGTCATTTGGCTCTATGTAGATGAAGAGAAAAATGACCAAGCAGAGTCTGGAAAGGCCCCAATGCAGTGATGGAGCCCCGCCCCCTGAGCTCGGGGGCGCGCCTCTAACAGGCATTACTCACACTAATTACTGTACAGTTATTTATTTATAAGATGAATGACTGATGTGTTTTGTTTGGCCAGTACCTCTGGTACAGGGAAAACCAGACTGGAATTAGAAGTGAATCGCATTTGTCTTTAGTAAGAAAGGGAGAATCATGGAGCTCATTTGCTCGAAACTCCTGGAGCTACGTGTGTGATTGGGGGTGATGACGGGGGGTCGGCAGAAGCGTCCGTGAGGGATCGTTTTGTTATCTCCATGCCCTGCTTGAAAGTGTTCGGCTTGGTAGCCTGAAACCAGAGGATGGACCTGTCGGTGTGGATGACGATCAGAGTGCCTGCCGTGTCCTCCATACTGTACTCGTCTATTTCTGCCATACCGTATAGGCATGTGAATGTATTTATGTATACTCACACAGCATGTCAGTATGAGTATGCGAGACTGGTAACTGGTAACGTGTGTGAATTGATTGCTATTGCAGTGACTTTAAACATAATTTCATCACTTTCTACAATCTTCAGGGATGAATGTAAGCCATATTTCTGCCTAAAGTTAATACTTTATTTTAATAAAAAAAAAAAAACCATAAACCTTCGCAAATGACAAGGAGCACATGCTGCCACTAGGAGCAGGTAGCAGATCCAGCAGAGGGCTCCTCACCTACAGAGCTCCTCACCTACAGGGCTCCTCACCTACAGAGCTCCTCACCTACAGAGCTCCTCACCTACAGGGCTCCTCACCTACAGGGCTCCTCACCTACAGGGCTCCTCACCTACAGAGCTCCTCATGGCACGTTTTCCCGAAAGGCTCAGCCATTGAAGTGAAGTACTCTGGTAATGGTGCTCAACCAGCAGGGGGTGCTCAACCAATGACACACAAGACCTCTGGGGATGTCTGGGGACCCCGAATCCACAGCCTCCGTCCCCAGGACATCAGTGAATACGTCCTAGCATAGACAACCCCCCACCCGACACGATTTCCCTGTCACCCTTATGTGTGGGAGCAGGATGAGAAAGATTCTCCCCTCACAATGGGCAGTTAGTCTCTCAGAAGCCCTTGGCTGGAGGGGGCCACATACTGTGGGCAACCAAGTAACCCCAGCCAATGACTCCTCCCTCCCAGCCTCTAAGCATTCAGGCCATCGCGAGGCATGCAGCGAGACTCATGACTCTCTTCCGAGTTGGCCTACAGGATCACCCTACACCACCTGGGCCAGTGTGGCCCTCCCCGCAGGCCTTGGGGATCTTCTGCTTTGCATGGATCATCCTCCCAGAGTTCACCGCACACAGCTTCCTTGCACTGGCACAGTGGTGGTCATCATCGGCCCCTACACCTCCGAGTAGGGGTGTAACGATATACTCAGCCCACGAGACGAGACACAAAATTGGGTTCACGAGAACGAGACGATATTTTAGCAGTATTTTAAGGAAAACTTCAAAGAAGAAATATATTACTGGAAAGCAGCCTTTTATTTGATTAATTTGAAAGACAGAAAATGATTTGGTTCTAATGTGTTGAGGAGTTGCCGAAACCCCGGATTTCCTTCTACAGAAAATGGTCTCGTGTCGGCTGCAATGAAAACGCTGATATCCTTCGTTATTGAAGAGGCTCTAGCACTTGACTGTGAAAGCTGGGGTGCAAACACATTTGTAAACGTTTGTCTGGCCTTTTAATGTTTTCTTCACCGGTGCAGTGGATTTAAGTAAAGAGCTATGATGGTGATGGAAATGGCTTTGCATAGCAGTAGCGTTAACTGCTGTGTATGGCATTATTTTCCTAGAATGCTTACAGATGGTTAGTGTTTTGTCTGTCACCCTTGCACCATTTATATTTCCCACTGGGTACCTAAAATGTTGCCACACAAAAGATTTAAAAGTGTCTGGGGCATCTTACATGCTTACAGCAGCTGATTTGCAGCGCCTTCCCGAGACCGCTTTTCACTTTGACGAGAAATCTCGTCATGTTGTAATATCGCGAGATCTCGTGACACAAGATCTCGTTACACCCCTACCTCCGAGTCTCTGACTAAGTATGGAATCTCAAGCTACCTCGGAATGCATTAGTGCTGAAAATGGGCTGGTTATTTTGTTTTGCAGAAACAGGCTCCATGTTGCTATCAATGCCGCTGGTCATTAACGAAAGGTCAGGGCCAGAGAGGAAGTGATGTTTTGAGAGACTGGCCATATGAAGGACTGGCGCATCATTTAAAAATCTGCCGTAATGCAATGGCACAGGTGGCTTCCCCCCTTGCATCTCTGAAATATGGCCGTAGGGCATATCTTAAGGGTGACGGTTGTGGCATCACCCCACAGCTGGTAAAAAAAGGAAAAAAAAGACTCATTCCCCAGAGACACTGACTGCTGAAGCAACTTTCTTGTTTGAAATGCCAGCCCTCAAGATATAGTTTCTTTTTTTCACCACAGACTCAAAGTGAATGTGACCAGAATCTAGTCATGGATCAGCGACAGTAAATAAACAAACACGCCTGACACCAGTGAACATCAGAGAAGTCATTTAACACATCTTCCTCTTGATTCTTTACTTTTAAAGCGGTACAATTGTGAGTTTGCGAGACAGCCAGGGAGAGAGAGAAATATATAGAGAGAAAAATTTCCTCTGAACGCCAGACAAGTAATCAGCACAATGTTCTCATAAACCAACTGAAAAAGAACCCTTGCTTTCTCTGAGATTAGTACTTAGATTTTAGATTAGGGTAGATTACAGGACCCCATAAAAAGAGTACACACAAAAGTGAAGCACACGGAAGGATAGAGAAGGAAACTAAATGAACTCACAAACCACTTTGAGCCAGTTATATGAGGTCTGATAAAGAGATTTCCTAAATGCACACAAAACATTGATCTAAGCAGCTATGACAGAATACAGTAGCTAGAAAGCCAAGCTTCAAATCTATTTAAAGCACCATCCTAAGGTATCCATTGTGGAAAAGTAACACTAAACACAACCAAGAAAGTTTAACAGAGATATCAGTATATGTCTGCATTCACAATATGTATCACTTACTGTAGATGTCCTTTAATTAGACTGGTCATGGAGACTTTGCACTCTGTACAAGTGAATAAGCAAAGATCTATCAAAAGTGTCCTTTAGAGCATTAAGTCAGACAGTCGGCACACTCAGCTGGAATGTCACACGAGGACATGAGCAGAGTGTACACTGCATTCAAAGCCAAGGAGATGGGGATTTTTAAAAGGCTTTTTTGCAAAACAAGTAGAACTATCCACAACTAATGTCATACTGGAGATATGGCAGGAGGCATCAAGCAGAAGTGGAGCACGCCAGAAGGGGCATTGATGCTCCCCCTCTGCTCTGATGCTCTCAGATCTCTGCACATGAGAGGCACGCCCCCACCCCCCGGCGTGCCATGCAGACCTTTATCTCCCATTCCCTTTTCATTCAGAGTTTTTTTCTGTCAGTGCCGCATTTCTATCAGATTATATACAGCCTGGGCCTCTGTGGAGATGAGGGGGATCGACCCGTAATTGATATATACGTTTACTTAAATCAACGCAACCTTTTTTCCAGCCACTGAGAGCTGTCGTTTCTGAGGGAACAGACAGTGTTGGTGGTGTTTCCCCACAAAATATGATGCAGATACTTTCTGACCGGCGAAACCACTGAGGAAACATGTTTACAGGGAAGCCTTTTAAAATGTATTAGGCAACAAAGACCTTCTACTACAAACGGTAAAAACAACCTTAGAAATTTGACCTAGACAGATTCATGCAAGGTTTGCATGTAACAAAAGCCTCATCACTTTAAAATGAGTTTAATCAGTTTCACTCACAGCAATCACAGGAAGCTACACCTAGGTGCAGTGGCATGGTGGGGGCTGCAGGTTCGAATCCCCCCTCATTGTATGTGAATTGCCTTCTGCAGTCTGGTGAACTGGCATTTCTAAATTGCTCACATTATGCCATGGTGTTTGACCTGAATGGACCAGCATCCCAGTTCTCTGGGACAGACTCCCTGCAACCCTGTACTGCATCGGCAGTTATGAGATGGATCGTTTCAAAAGAAAATGTTCAGAAAAGCATTTACTGTCATGACCAGCTCGTCTGATCCTCATGTGTGCCACGCCCACCTCGTTACCCCGTGTTTCTACCCGATTGTTCTCACCTGTGTCCTGTTCATTTCTGCCTATCCTGTGTATTTAGTCCGTGTCTGAGTCCGTATTCCCCAGTCTGGTCATTGACGTTCGTCTCATGTGCTACCCGTTTTTCAATAAAGACCCGTTCTACCTTACTTCCTGGTTTGATTGCTGTTTGTCCGCTCAACCGCCCGCACAGTCACAACATTTACTGTACCCATTTATAAATTTGCAAGTGTCTGCATCGTTTACTACCCACAAAAAAACCTCATAAATAGCAAATAAATAATAAAAAAAGATAAAACCCCTAAACTTCATGGTGGAAAATGACATTTTAGGTAAACCAATAGACCAGCTGTTGTAGTGTGATTCAATGGAAGTGTTTTTGCTGGATGAAATAGCACAGAGAGCACAAACAGCAAGTCAGTGTGATGTGGGTAAATATATATGTGTGTGTGCGGGTATGCAGTGCCTGAGCCTGCAGGCCAGAAGCCTCTCGCAATCAAGCACATCTGGCTGGTGTTTCCATAACAAGCAGGAGAGGACAATAAGAGCCAGCGGTGAGCTTGACATAGGGCCATGCTGGCCTTCAGCTCTGCAAGTGCTCTTGCCAGGCTCTGCCACTTTAAATAGCTTTGGTTCTTTAATAGTGCTGTAAGATTTAATAAAGTTACATTTCATATCCTATCGTCTCTCGCATGGTTATAAAAGCCTGAATTACTATTTCAAAAATAAACCAAACAACATTAACAGAGAACAGCATGCAGTCATGCCAAGACAGTGATAAGTACTTTATAATCTGCCCCCTCTTCCAAAAATATATTTTATCTTCCCATTTTTCGTATGCAAAATTCTTACCTGAAGATATTAATAAATGAATGGAGGTAATATCCAACAAATGTGGGCCCAATTTTCTGCAGTTCATCTTAAGTATTATTATTAATAACATAAATTGCTATTCAAGCTGATAGGCTCAGAGGTGGTGAGGTCAGGCACCTGGTAACGTGCCTTACCATTAACAAGACAGGGGCCCAAAAGGGTCATTTTAATTAAGGTCAATTCTAATTTTTTTTTTTTTTTTTTTTTTTTTGCAATTATGGAATTACTGCTCTATTTCAAGGACAATAAAGCAAAACAATGTGCCTCCAGGGGTCTTTCCCATGTGCGGATTTATCAGAAAGCCTTCCGATTCATTCAGGCAGCAGGCAGATGCTACAGATCCCCGAGCGGCTGGGTGTGGCGGATGTCATATGTTTGTCTACACAGACCCCTCAAAAGAAAGCCTGTGAACATGGTGCTTCACCCAAGACGCAGCACTGCTGCATGGCTAAATGGAGAACGAAGGACTTCACCATCGGTAGGGATTATATGCGCTGTGGCTCTACCTGCCAGGCATTGTACATATCAGATGCATTACAGTGCAGTGTTACTACATTTCAATAGACAGCAGCCTCTTTGAGAATTAAATTCCCAAAGAATTAAAAAAATACACTGCAAACAATAGACTACTGATACAGTACTCCCAGAGCATTAAGATGCAATATTGCCAGACCCTTAACAAGCAGTACACATACAGTACTCCCTGAGCATTAGGATGTTATGCCACCAAAGCCATAACAAACAGTACATACATTACAGTACTCCCAGAACATTAGGATGGAATACTTCCAGAGCCTTAACAAACAGTACAGGTACAGTACTCCCAAAGCACTAAGATGCAATACTGCCAAAACCTTAACAAACCACACAGATACAGTACTTCAAGAGCATTACACTGCAATACTGCCAGAGCATTAACAGTACAGATAAAGTACTTCCAGAGAATTAAGATGCAATGCTACCAAAGCCAGGACAAACAGTACAGATACAGTACTCTCAGACAGCTAACAACATAGATATTTTACTTCCTCAAAACTAAGATGCAGTATTGCCAGTAACATGAGCAAATTACTTGGGTAAGCATTTACTTCTTCAGAAATCGAAGAGCATTAGGGAGAAAACAGTGTCCTTGGGGGCAATAACTGCATTCACGTGAAAGTGATCCCTCTCATCTGACAGAACTGGACTTGAGACACTAGCATTCACAAATGTACTCACAAATGACACTCTCCTTACTAGCAGCTCGTGGCAGTCACATGGATGATAACAGAGAGGGCTAGGGTTAGGGTTTGCCTCTGGGACCCTTCCTTATGTGCCGGGCTCACCAGGTGCCATTTTCTGCATGAGCTGGACATTAGAGAACAAAATGTGGAATGGAAAATTGAGGCCTTTAATGCTGCTACTCCAGTGTTCCTCAATCAAGCTCAACAGAACTCTGCCTACTCCTTAAACAATCCTTGTTTTTGCCATTCAAAATTCATAGGCCATGAAACTTACATCTTTTTTACTTTGGAGCAATAATCTTAGAGGTGCGGTGTGAGTTTCTTGAAGGGAGCAAGGCTCCTGTGTGTCAGTGAAGCAGCAGAGTTGTGGACAAGCGTGATAGCCTGGCTTCGAAAATAATGAGAGGATTTAGATAAGCAGTGCTTTTCCATGGAAATCCGCTTCTCTGGGCAGAGACTAAACCATCCCATGGCTCTGCAACGAAAAAAAAACTTTGCTATTTCATAATAATCATATAATGATAATAGGATTACGCAATGGGTTGAAGTCAGACATGACATAAAAGGGCTTTGGGTATCCAGTGAGATTTCATTTAGATAGCGGCCCGATTCTTAAGACAAAAAAACAGACTTTTATTCAATTTTCCTTTCAGCAGAAAATCTGTAGCAGAAAACAGGACCCACCCCCCAGATGCCTAATGCAGTTATATAGTCGCCTTCATCTTTTCTTCCATCGTCCAAAAGGTCCCCTAGTCCTACATGTTCATTCGTCAACTTGTCACCAGTCGGATGTATCCATACCCGAGACGCAGCGATGACGCAGATGAGGACCCACCCGCCTGGCGCTCCCTCAGCTCCCCACCCTCACGGCCTGGCCCATCCCAAAATCACACATATGTCAGCTTCCGCTCAGGACAGAAGCGATGGGTCTCCAATCCGAGCCGAAGCCCCCAAAGGCAAGAGAGCCACGGTTCTCACGGAGATTCGGCCTGATTGGACGAGGTGGCCCTACAGGCCAGGGCTCCACGACTGATCACATGTTACCCCTCTGTCAATGAAACAAATGATGCTGCTCAAGGCCCCTCATCCCTCTGTCCACGTGCCAGCAGCCCGCAACCCTTGAAAAGGCTGTAATTATTAGCAAACGCCCAAGCGAGGGAACGAATCAGACGTCGTCGTGGAGATGGCCGCGTGGCGGCCTGAGAGGTAAGTAAATCAGCCGAACGCGGCGGGAGTGGCTGGCGGCACCGTGGTACCGGTGCTAATTGGAATTCAAAAGTGCTAACGGGAAGAACGTTGCAGTTTTATTGGGATTGCTGGAGAACACACAGAGACCCGGAATGATTTAGGAGAGCAAAAATCCAATACACCTCATCGGAGTTAATGGCTGCATCGACCACCTCCCCCTACCCCCCCCCCCCCCCC
>JAODLC010000021.1:10475238-10494262 GCA_026781145.1 Hippopotamyrus pictus
CCCCATGGCCTTCACCCTCAGCGTGCCAAAAGCCCCATTGGCATCGCCCTCATTGTGCACGCTGCCCCATGGCCTTCACCCTCAGCGTGCCAAAAGCCCCATTGGCATCGCCCTCATTGTGCACGCTGCCCCATGGCCTTCGCCCTCAGTGTGCCCAGGCCCCCGTGGGCATCACCTTCAGCATGGCTGGAACCCCATAGCCATTGCCCTCATTGTGCCTGGAGCTGCGTGGGAATCATCCTCATTGTGTCCAGAACACCATGGGCACTGCCCACGCCATGCCTAGTGTGGGTATCACCCTCATTGTGCCAGGAGCCCTGTGGGCATCAGTGTTAATTTTGGCAGCAAATTTTCATTTAGTTTTTAGTCATAGTCTTTTGACTAAAATGTAATTTAGTTTCAGTCATAATTAGTCATCTAAATTCAGTCTCTCTGAATATTAAAATAGAAATATTAAAATAAATATTTGCAGACGTAGTTTATTGGTGATTTTATGTTCGTTGAAGTTTCCACTTTTTAACAACTGTATAAAGTAATGTTATTTTGTTATATAAATCAACTCAGGGGAAAGAAAAAATGTACATTTTCAGGGTTGCAAAATCTCAAGAACCTAGCATGACAGTCACGCTTTCAGACTCACGCAGGAAATCTTACGACAAATCTATATTATACCATTATAAACCTAAAATTAGATATGTCAAAAGTGTATTTCCACTGTTAAATACGAAAGCAGACTATTTACAAGGTATGAACTGTTACATATATGTGCAGACATCTCAAATTGAAAATCTCACTCCAGTCTGCTGGCCGAAGTTGGCAACCCCGCGTTTTGTTTGAAATGAAAAGTATAATGCGCCGTTTTCGAATATGAGAAAAACACATCACATTTATATCTTTTCGAAATAATATGACTGCCCATATCCTACTCTAATAGCGAATAAAGTTTGTATGTATTTATATTAAAACGAGACTTTAATTTTATTACCGGTGTGAGACTACAGAAACGAATACTTAAATCCATGAATACTAAAATATATGACATAAACACGCCTGTATTAGGATTTTACGGCTTAAGTTAAGCACTTTATTTCAACATGCACAATTTTGACATTTTATTTATTTTTCCTTATTCTAAAATGCAGCCCAAATTTTATTTAGTAAATGAGAAAACATTATACATATCGGCAGTCAAACATATATGTTCAGTTCTATGTCATGTAACAATAAATATTGTCAGTTTGACAGTGAGGTATTATATGCAATGTTGATACAACTAATAGGCGACTTAAATGTACACAGCACGGCCAAAAAAAAAGTCGACATTTGAATTTATACCGGCAAATACTCAAGAGCCAATGACTGGATCATTATTACAGCTCAGCAACATTATGCAACAATAAAGTAAAGTCAGCTGAGTACCTGAATCTACTGAATGGCCAGGTTACACCTCCATCCATCATCAATGAATTTTTTTCTTCCCTGTTGACATGGGCATATTCCAGGACAAGAATGCCAAGATTCATTGGGTTCGAATTGTCAAAGAGTGGTTCAGGAGGCATAAGGAATCATTTTCACGCATGACTTGTGTCACGCCCGGCTCCGTTTGATCCTCATGTGTGCCACACCCACCTCGTTACCCCGTGTGTTTACCCGATGGTTCTCACCTGTGCCTTGTTCAGTTTGCCCTGTCGTGTGTATATTAGTCCGCGTCTCCCCATGTATGCCAGATCCGGCATTGTATTGTTGCTGTTCGTGGATGTCTGCCCTTGTGTCCCAGAATAAACCCCGTTTACCCGTACTGCTGGCTTCCAAGCTCGCTCGTCCGCCCGACGTGACAGAATGCCGGATCTCTCTCCTGCTGGCTGCACGCCCAAGGAGGCCGCTCTGCTTGCGGCGCCCCCTGCTGAAGCCGCGATGCCCGCAGCGCCCCCTGATGGCCACGTGCTGGTGGTGCCTGCCGTGGCGCCCCCTTCTGTCACGTCGGGCGGACGAGCGAGCTTGGAAGCAGGCGAGTGGAGCCAGCAGTACGGGTAAACGGGGTTTATTCCGGGACACAAGGGCAGACATCCACGAACAGCAACAATACAATGCCGGATCTGGCATACATGGGGAGACGCGGACTAATATACACACGACAGGGCAAACTGAACAAGGCACAGGTGAGAACCATCGGGTAAACACACGGGGTAACGAGGTGGGTGTGGCACACATGAGGATCGAACGGAGCCGGGTGTGACAACTTGGTCACCACAGAGTTGTGACCTTAACCCCATTGAATGTCTTTGGGATGTGCTGAAGGAGGCTTTATGGAGTGGTTCAACTCACTTGTCAATACAGGATCTTGGTGAGAAATTAATGCAAATCTGGATGAAAATAAAGGGTGAGATGTTGCATAAGCATAAGGCGGTCAAACAAAAAATTCAAACTTTTTTATTTGGCCGGGCAGTGTATATATCACACTAAATAGTTAGACATTATGATCTTCCGGACCTTTGCTTCAAGAAATTTTCTATAACTGGACGTCTTTAAATTGTAGTTGAATACCCCTGCCTTACACAAACTACATTAGTTATGACTGGATCTAATCTCAGGCAAACATTTTTATTCGTTGACTAAATTGTCAATAAAGTTTGTCATAGTCTTAGGCCTCATTTTTATTTAGCTATGCTCTCATTTTAGTCTGAAAATAAAGGTTGTTGATGACAACTCTTGATGAAAATTTTTCGTCAACAAAATTAACACTGGTGGGCATCACCCTCATTGTGCCCGGAGCCCTGTGGGCATCGCCCCCATTGTGCCCGGAGCCCTGTGGGCATCGCCCCCATTGTGCCCGGAGCCCTGTGGGCATCGCCCTCATTGTGCCCAAAACCTTGTGGGCATCGTCCTTGTCATGCCTGGCATTGCCCTCATCATGCCCAGGGCCCCATGGACACCACCCTCATCGTGCCCATGGTGTGGTCCTGCCCAAACTGACAAGTCTGTACTGGGTGGATGGATGGATGGATGGAGCAAAGGTCAAAGGTGAAAGATTTGATCAGGTTGTAGAACCTGGTAGGTTAGCAAGAGGATATGCAGGTATCTGGCTACACACGCTACGTGGTATACGGTCCCCAGAATGACATGTGAGAGGGGCCACAGCTACCTCGATATCCCCTCCAGGCCAAGATCCACACCTTCATCTACATATCTGGTAGAGTCTACTGAGAACTCCAACTATCATCCTCTCTCATCAGACAGAACCGTTGATTTGTGGGTTAAAGGGATCAATGGTTGGTTGGCCCAGACGCTCCATAACATGATCAGATGAATGACTTAATTGTCTAGTAAATGAATAAGTAAATCAATGACAAATCTATTGAAATAAGCGTCATTGTTTAAACACAAATCTGGCTGCATTGTAATAAGCCTAAAATGCAGATGAGCCATACGTGTCATGGAAAACGTGCAGGCATGGTGCTGCAGGAGGGGTCGTCCAGAGAGGACCGTCCCTTTAAGGCTGAATTTGCATGGGTTTAGGAATGCAGCAATGCGAACAGGGAGCACTCGGTAAGAAGCGAAGGGCTGCCCTATGCTGAGCCACAGCCGCGCTTTATGCCAATAAACGGCTTATGCGGCGTGCCAGACGGGCACCCTGTGGAGTAATAGAGCACATTACCAGACAAACAGCTGAACAAGCCCGTTTGGAAACGTGAAGGATACTGTTAAGTTCGGGTGCTGGCCCTTCCCACAGTCCTGGGGGCTTTTTTCATTTGTCTGCTATCGCACTGCATTGTACAGTGAATCATTTTCAGATGCCGTTCTGATAACAGGCAGCGGGGGGGGTGGTGAGGGGGATTAGTCATCACCACTAATCTGACAGACAGACTCCCATTTTCACACTCTGATGTTTTTATTGTCCACAATATAAGCTTGGCTCCATCTCCACCTGGCCCACGCCGGGAAATCAATCAGAACGTCCCATTCCCATTCCGAGCTCAGGACAAACACGAGAACACAGAGCTTTCAGAATTGGAGGGGCTATTTACGGAGCCTGGGCGTGGGCAGACAGCATATGGGTGATTGCCCGCACTAATGATCCCAGAGAGGGGGCTGGGCCAAGTTGAATCTCAGGGGCCAGCATCACCAGGAAAAGTCCCCCCAAGGAAACAATGCTTCACAACGCTGGGTTCCATCCTGGTGTTCCACAAGTGGGAAAGACCGCCTGCTGATCTGTTCATTCGTCGGGGAACCAGTGACCTTCCCCGTCTGTAAGACCCAGCCAAAGATACGGACAATGAATACATAAGGAATTGGCACCACAGCAGAGGAGAAGCTGGGATTAGGCAGGCTTTGAATGTGCAGGGGAAGACAGCCACCCCGCTTCTGTCCTGTTACCCACACCTCCTTCAGAACATGGACATCCAGAGGGAAAGCAAATCCAGATAAACACGAGAGGGAAAACAGAACAGTAAAAGGGATTTGAAAAGGGAAAATATGGATACCCATGTCAAACACAGCAGGCTCAATGTAAATCAGAGGTAAAACTGTCAACTGGAAAGATGACGACTCAGCCCGTGCTGTGAACATAAGAAGAGACATGCAGAATATACACACATATACTACATCCTTTAGCTGGAAAACTATAACCAAAATATGTTCAAATCTGTTTATTTAGCGGAAGCGCATATCTGGAGGGTGGAAAGGCATCCCAAGAACTTCAAACACGGGACCGTTTTGACAGCCTCAGACAGCGACCCTGTCCCCATGTGAGAGATGTGAGCGGACGCACTCTTATAGCAGCAGGTAAGGAGGGGCGGGGCCTGTGCCACCCCATGGCCTGTGTCACCTTGACGGCCAGGAGGTCGCGGTGATTCAGAGAAGCTGGAAGGTAGCTGCAGTGCTCTGCTCTCTCTGAGCAATGAGCTGATGAGCGTCCTGGCTGGGCCAGGTAGGCTGGAGGATGCTAGCTGCCTGAAGGGCACAGGCCGGCCCAAACGGGACACAGGGACGGCAATAAAGACTCAATGTGGGAGGCAGAGTGCAGCCGTGCTCATGACCTTCCCCTCTGAAATGCTTCTAGGGGCAGGAAGGCATCAGTGGCCAGAGTTTGTGCCCATTCTTGGTGGAAAACCAAGCAGAACACCGCAAGAACACCGCAGGTGGGGCAGGGGGGACAATGGCTGGCAGGACAGGACACAGGATCACATGTATAAAACTCAAGGGTGACTGGAAACCCAGTGCCTTGGCAGACATGCGTTTGAGTATGTGAACTCTATGCTGATGCGAGAAGCAGACTGCCAGAGCTGCCCTGCCCTGACCCTGGGGGGGCACTGCCCCAAGCCTACATCCTAACTCTAATCCCCAGCCTTAAACTGGACCCCTCTCTCCCCTGTGCTTGCCAGCTGTATCTTGTGTGATCTTGAATTCCTCCTTCTTGCATTTCTTGTCCCAATGTGCAGCTGACATTGTATTTCTGCGTGTTACTCATGTCTGTGTGCTAATTTGGTTTTTGATTGAGTTGTAATCATGAGCCGTGCTCTGCTCTTAAAAGGCAATTACACTAGACCAACTGTTTGAAAAAGCAGGAGCCTCATATGTATGTAAATGAATACTGCCCCAAATATTCATAAATCCCCAAAAATAAAGCACATTTGTTTGACTCACTATAAGGAGACTCTGCTCGTTAATGAGGCAACCTCATCAAAGACGCCTATGCCCCTCCTCACTACACGCACACTATTCCTTTGATCTGCCGCGTCTCCTGTGTAGCCCGAGTCCCTGGTGCTATTGGCCCCTGTAGAGCGAGGCTGCTACGGTCCCCTGAGTTTGATCAGATTTACTTTTTATCTCACACCCCCGTATGGAGAAAGCCTCCTCTTGTGGGGGCTGCCGGGGCAGGGTCTGGCCACCGGGGCAGGTGGACACGGCAGTGACAGTTCCCATGAGCCCCTCAGCACCAACACCTCACACACACACCAAGATGAACCGCAGTCGGTTTTGTATGATGAGGGAATGCAGTGTCCGACTCAGTAACAAATGATTCATATGTAACAATCTGTTTGACTGGGTCATACTGTGACCTCACACCTGCAGAGCTGGGGGTTCGAATGTAGCCCTCGGTGGTAAGTTCACACGGCCTCCCTGTGCTGCGTGGCTCTCCTCCAGGTCCTCCAGTTTCCTCCCACAGTCCAAAGACATGCAGCAATAAATTAGTGTTTATAAATTCCCTGTAGTGTCTGTATGTCTGTGTCTCACTGTTTGTGGTCTGAGTGTCTCTGTTTTTGTTACAATTACATTGTTGGATCAGATTTCCTCACAATGTAATAAAAACCTCTATTTACCTTGTGTAAAATGGTCCCCGCAAGCTCAATTGTGTAAAATTGTATAAAAATCTATGAGCACTCTAAAAATTAAAAAAGTCAAAAGTCCCATATTTTGTTTGGTTACTAATGATTAAGGTTAGGGCTGAGCAGGGGTTAAAGTTGTCATTGTTGGGATTACAGTTATGCCCATAGAAATGAAAGGAAAGTCATGACAAAGATATGAGTACAGGTCTGTGTGTGTGCGGGGGCGGGGGAAGCATGACAGAGGGAAACTGCAGTGTTTTAAGAGCCACTATGGCAGAATAAATTATGCTATTAGGTGTTTCAAATATAGAAATGACAACTGTTTAGCAGGTAACCTGGCTGGTGATCAGAACTGCTGACCAGTGCCTGACCTCAGCTATTCTAGTCTCCATGACTGCTTTAGCATCGACACCCAGAATCCCAAGCTGATTCCCAGCCCCGCCATAGCCAATTTTGGCTATACCCTGTGTGCGTGCCCTGCTCCCAGTAAGCAGTATCCCATCCCAGGGATAAGCTTCTGACCCAATACTGGTGAAGCGGCTGCACAGAATGGGTGGACGATCGTGAGCAGGAGGGCTGCATGTTGGCTGGGTATGCAGATCTCCAGAGCCTATGTCTTTTACAGCTGATCCTTGAACCCGCTCACGAGTGATGAATGATTTAATTTCATGTTTCCATTGATGCACATCATTGTTCTAGGCCTGTAATTAAGAAGCTTATCAATTCAGATTCCATTCTGTGACTAATGACTTTAACTTGCAAGGCTCTGGTATCTCCCCTGCATCTCATTACCCCGCCTCTGTAATGGATCCTATTTGCCCCCCCCTCTCAGCCTCAGTACTCGCTTTTTCTGCTCAGACTCCTGACACTACTTCCCATCCCACCTGCTTTTATTGGCTGTTCCAGTCTCAGGCATGTCACCTCCTCTCTGCTCACAAACGTAATAAACTCGAGATGAGCAGTTAAGTTATATAATTAATATGGGAAGCACAGTGTTTAGCCTTGTCCCAGCATCCGCTGAGTGAATGGAAATCGATCTGGGACTGAGTCTGAATTTCCGCCATCCTCCAGCATCTTCCGCCCGTGTTCCCGCAAGAGCAGCGCCCTGCATATTCTCCTGCTAACCAAGTGAAATCGAGTCAGTGCTCTGACCATTCTCCCAGCACCAGTCCTCTGACTGATCTCATGGTGAGCACATTCAGGAGTTTAATGAGCAGAACAGGGGAAGAAACAAAGGCAGTTAATACCCTTACGAGCTAAAACATTAAGACCAGCCTCATGCGCGTATGGGGTTACATAGCTGTGGGTTGGACTTGTCAGTCCAATGCACTGCCCAGATGCTGGCTGTCCCCATGATGCTGCAGAAAATGGTATTCATCGGACCAGGCGGCCTTTTTTCCATGGCTCCAATGGTCCAGGACCGATGCTTGGGGTCAGCATGGGCATCCTGAATGACCTGCAGCTTCGTAGCCTCATACGCAGCAGGCCTTAATGCCCTGTGTGCCGTGACACATCACGCCTGCGATCGCCATCAAAATGATCTACCATGGTGCCACAGAGGTCCTTGCATTGGTTTGTAGCAGACAGGACAGCCGTCACTCACATCCTGCATCAACAGCCCCTGGCTACCCAACACCCTGTCGGCGGTTCATGGCTTTTCCCTCCACAGACCAGGCACTCTCCATGGCAGACAGGGAGTTCCCCACAAGTCCTGCTCTGGTCCAAGTCACTCAGATCTTTATTCCCGCCCATTTATTCTGCATTCAACATGCCGTCTACAAGTACCCTATGGTAACCATATGGAGTTGGTCATTCTGTTTTGGCTCAATGGTGATTGTGGAGTGAGGAGAAGGTGAGTTCCTGTGCCTCTGTGGTGCGTGACCTCGTATCACATCCTTCCTGAGAGGCTAAAGCTGATTGTCCGTTTACAGTCCTCAGTTCAGATATCCTGTACAGATCAGCTGCAGGGCGCTCTGTGCATCACTGAACCCAGTGCCAGGGTCGCACATCCGGCTGACCAGACATCGTAAGTGCCGTGCCCGGGTTTACAACACAGCACTTCGCTGCAATCTCCAGAACAATGGAATGGACTCGGGCATCTTGGTAACCCGAGTCACACTATGACAAAGACCAACTCACTCCATATGAAGGCACGACCTTTTCATTGCAAGCATATTTATCTCACTAAGAGAGGCTAAATACCGCTAATTATGCAAACAAACAAGTCATAAAAAAGCTCCCAGAAAGCAAGTAATGATTCATCCTCTTCATACGTTTTGGTTGAGCACTAACTAGCAACTTGTAAAACGAGGTAAACTGAAAATCCCGAAAATGGCAATGGTAAGAGCCTCAGAGCAGCTGCTGTGAGGCAGCAGAGGGTCGACACTCCTGCGGCGGAATCCACATGAACTGAGAAACGTCTCCGAACTGCCAGTGGATGGAAATCAGGGCTATTCACTTTCCAGATTCGCTCTTTATTCCAGCACCAGCAAGGGGCTTTAAAGAGGTGAGGTCAGCCTCTATAAGGCTTGGCATTAAAGTGCTTCTTTAATGAATTCGGCGCAAGCAACGGCCCTCATGACGTCTCATTTGGGCAGAGGCAGGGCTGACAGCACATCCTCAAAGCACAGGAGCCAATCAGCTGAAGCCGTTTCCCCCTCACCTCAGCCTCCATGTTTATGCACACAGCTGTTCATATAATAGTTTATACAAATAACCGTGCTAATTATCTGTCTTAATATAGCATTGGGGCCACACACCTCTGCTGTCGCACTCTTCTCGCTAAGAGGCGGTTGACTTATTTTTAAACTTGATCTTCCCAGTTGTGAGACATTTTTGCAGAAATTTCTCCTGCCGTGAGGGAGATACTAGCGCGACAGTGTTACAGGCGTAATGTCTCTGTCAACAGGAATCCATTTAGCAGCATCTCCAGACTCGCGTCATGTCGCATGACATTACCTTAAGATCATATTCAGGAATGAGCAGATGAACAAGGCGGCTGCAGGTGGAGATTCAGTGGCGCTTCAGAGAGACACGACAGTGATCTACAGGCGCCACAATGTTACGGTTCAATAAACAACGTTATTCACAGACAGTTGTCATGATTCTGGGTGAGGCGTGTAGAAACCAGAGATGATGCTGTCACCAGCGGGGGCAAAATGAAAATCAATTGTAATACATCTTCAATTGACTGGGCCCCTTGCAGACGTACACAGACCCACAAAAGTCTACACACACTCACACAAACACATACATATTCATATATAAAGACCCTCGCAAGTCTACAAACACACACAGACACATTAACTCACAAATATACACACACACACACAAACCTATGAAAAATCATGCACACATAGACAAATACAGAACTGAAAGACAAACACAAACATATTTACAAGACTTGCACAGTTCCATAAGCTCCATAAACACACACACACAGGCTTGTAATTATATCCTTGTGGGGACTCTCCATTTATTTCTATTGGGAAAACTCTAATCACAACATGATGACCTTAACCTCAACCCAGGCCTAACCGTAACTAAGTAACCAAATAAAATATGAGACTTTTGGCATTCCTATTTTTTTGATTACAGTCACAGATCTTTGTGGGGACCTGAAAAAATGGTCCCCAAAAAGTAAAAAAAATATTTTTTTATTTCATGAGGGGGGGGACATTTAGTCCACACATTGTAATATAAACTGAATCCACACACACACACACACACAGTGTGTTTCCAGGGATGTCACTCCACCTGTGTCAGTCTCCCTATCGATCTTCACTTGAGTGCAGTGCATTCTGCACCACAGACACCAGATTAATGACTGACACCAAACAAGTTGTTTTACTCTCTTGTTCCTTGAAAAAAGCGTTTCCTTGGTACTTGCAGGTCAGACGACAGATGGGAGCCCTCTGGCAGGTCCTGGATCAGCCCTGTTGGTACCGACCCAGTGGGACATGGCCATCCAGGATAAGGCTTTGGGGGGGCGGGCTTATCAAAAAGATGAAATTATAACAAAACAAGCTCATTTTTTTTAACTTGCTTTCGATTTTATATAAATTCACAGTTTAAAATTTATTTCACTTCAATTTGCAGGTCTGTTAGCTCCTGTTTCGCATGCAGTATGATTTTCTGGAAAGCTCCTGTCAAGCTTTCCTCACAGTGTCCCCTGTCCTCATCCCGTCCCTCCAAGGTTTTCCGGTCCCCACCATGTTCCTTTAACATCAAATGGGTGGGGTTCCCTTGCACTGGGACACGCGATTACCTCCTATCACACCTCAAGCCGTTTCCCCCCCCCCCTCCCCCAAAGAAACAAGGCAAAGAAAGAAATGGGAAGGCTGTGCAATGCGATCAGCTAACGATGTGGGGGGGGGGGGGGGGCATCTGCCTCTCAGACACATGGCTTTCGGGCTCATCCCGGGTGGGGGAGGGACTACAAGAATCAGCTGAAGCTTGCAACTTTCACTGTGCTCAAAATACAGCTGCCATGCAGTCAGAACCACAAACGTGAGTCTTGAAGAGTCGCAGGCCCATTCTTTCCATAACTTACAAACAGGAGGCAATCCCTGGGGCTTGGCTGTCCAGTCACAGGCAACAGGAGAACGGCATACACAAAAGGTGCCTGTAACACCAGCCTCAACAAAACCGCCATGCTCACGTTATCCAGGGGTCCGCAAAGTCAATTATTTCTTGAGACATTAATCGCAGTGCCCAGGAAGCGTGCTTTGTCAGGCCAGATTTCCATCATAAAGGAGAACGGATGACAAGGCACTGGAGCAGCTTTGTTCCAAAAGGTCGCGCATTCTTATTAGTAAAGCGAGAAGGCATTCATTTCTGGCAGTTTGATCTTCCTTTACCCATTAACGTATTCCTTGGGAGCGCTGGAGGGGGCCTGCCTGTTTCATAATCACGCGTTAAACTTGGTAAGCGGGCGCTAAGGACCGCTCTGTGCGTGACTGGCACGTCTGGCATATCACACGGAGAAATGCTGCAGATTTCTGTGTCCTAACAAGCCGCTGGCTCGCTGGTGCCTCCTGTTTGTGGCCTGAATTGCTGTGCTTAAGGAAATGCAGATTTTTCACCTCTGATTTCCAGGTGTCCTCTCTGATTTCATAGATTTTACCACTGAATTTTCATATTTTAGATCTGATTTCAGAGATGTTGCCCCCTGCTTCTGAAATGCTCCTTCACAAAAACACCAAAGCTTACATAACCATGATAGTTAACACCACAGACTTCACCAGGAGAAGCAGTGTAAAGATGGATGGATAGATCGATGGATGGAAGGATGGATGGATGGATGGATGGATGGATGGATGGAAGAGAATAAAACAGCCACTTACACCTGTTCTTTAGTACGTGATCCTGAAGTGAACAGAATTATAACTGAGCATGTGACTGTTTTGCTGTGGGTGAAAGGCATCAGGCTCACTTACAACAAAGTCCAAGACCATGGATATGACTTTTCCTCCCTTCTAATGAAGGAGGCCCCAGAATACAGTTAGTTATCTTTTTATCACGGATTTCCAAATGTACTTGGGAGGGCTATGCTTTATCATGCCGGTGTTATTGACCCATTAAGGATAATGGGGTCCTGTGCCCCTCCAGGACAATATGAAAGCACACGTTCCCGCTCCCTTCTTGGGATGGGACAACCCTATAAAGAGGATGACTCCTCTCCAAGGAGGTGTCCTGCTTCAGAGCTTAAAATAACATATCTGAGGGAGCTGCTGGAGCAACAAGACATGCTCTCGCTCCTCATGCTGCCAGCGGGATGAAGGAATCTTGCCCATGGTGGGGAGACGCGTCAACCAACGGCACAACGAAGGCCTGCCTGCGGGAAGCCCCGTCCAGGAGAAGGCAGAGCTTGACTCGCATGCCGTATCTGGGTAATATAAGGTGGGTCAAGGTAGGAGTTGGGATCAGGAAGCAGGTCAATCCGTCTGCGTTGCAGGGCCCTCCAGCTCATGTACGTTAATCTTGTACGGAGAGTGGAGCAATTACAGGGCCTTCCCACACCAGGCTCAAAAAAAGCTTTTCATTTGACTCTCGCCATCAGATTACAAATAATCACAGTTATATGTAGAAAAACAATTTTGAGACGATAAATTAAGAGGCCTTTAAAGACCCAGGAGTGCTGGGCTGGGGCCAAACTTACAGCTCGAAGATCTGGAGGTTCTGGAAGAGCTGCCAGGAAAGCGTGACGAGTGGGTTTTTCGACAGGTTTCTGCGAAGAGAAAGAGAGGGAGAAGAAATTAAATAGTCCAGGCCTCAGCCTGACAGGAGGATGATGTGGAAACCAGCAAGAACAAGTGCGGCTGCATAGCCGCAGGGGTGTGGGAAGGAGCACAAACTCAATAAGGAAACTCTGTAATCTTCAGGACAAAACAAATTTAATACAAAGACCCAAAGCCTAAGGTCTTAAAAGCTGCTAAATTTAATACAAAGACAGACCTTTAGGGTCAGAAACCAAAATAACAGCTCAAGAGTGTCCATCACTCTTAAAGCAGATGCTAATCGCAATCAGCCCCTTCCAGAAGGAAAAGTCCATCCTCAGTTGCTTCTCATACTGTTTCTGCAGCATCGGGGTGAGGTAGCCTGCATGGAGACGCAGTTTAGGGTAAGCACACCGCGAGCTTGCCATCATATGTGAATGCGTCTCTGCCAAAGAGCGCATTACGCACACGGGGTCAGGGACCTGAGCTCGCCGGGGGCCGAAACATGAAACTGGGGGGCCGACCAACAGCACTCCTTATCGACATTTACTGAATCCTTCAGATCACTTAATACCGCGACACCCAGCCCTGTTAGATCCTATCAGTGTCGCCTGACAGATAATCAATGGCTTCCATTATCTTTTATTATGCTTCATTCCGCCCTGGGGATGACTGGCTTCTGGTGCCTACGACCCACCCTGCTGTCGGCCGTGGTGCCAGGCCTGACCAGCGCATACGCCGCCCTGGAACCCGAGCCTCTGAGGGCGCACTTAATAGTGCCGGGCTCCTGTGCACGGGGCTCCGATTTCAGACTTTCAGACGTGGACAGAGATTAGGCAGATTATATCTGAGTCTGCGCAGGCAGCAGATGGACCTGCCTCACCTCCTCACCTCCTCAGGATG
Organism: Hippopotamyrus pictus; assembly: GCA_026781145.1. Classification (NCBI taxonomy): domain Eukaryota; kingdom Metazoa; phylum Chordata; class Actinopteri; order Osteoglossiformes; family Mormyridae; genus Hippopotamyrus; species Hippopotamyrus pictus. Next base: position 10,488,686 of record JAODLC010000021.1, read on the forward strand.
GTTATCACCTCTCACTGTGCTTTGCTATTATCTGTCGTCGGGTCTGAGTGCCATGCACCCCAGGACCCCACCAAGGCAGTGGCCGCATCCCTTGAGGTTGACACCCCCCTTAGCCAGGCTGCTTCAAACGCCACTCCCGTCCTTACACAGTCACCCCTTCAGGAGCTGCTCTAACGAAGGGCCTGAGTCGCAAGCCCCTGCCTCTGACACCCCTGCCCAGACACCCCTTAGCGCTGGCCAAGCAGTGACCCTGTTACATCACCATCAAGCCATCGGTCCCTCAGAGGCCACCAGGATCACTGCAGTGAGCTATAAGAATGTTCATGTCACAGAGATTCACTCACAGGCCTACGGAGATCTCTGGCCTTTTTTGGGGCCCGTGCTGATTGAGTCAGAGTACGCCCATTCCAGGCTGAGCTTTGCCATCTAGCCCTCAGTTTACGCATGACGTGGCACTGTGGGCGTGGCAGGTCTGTTTCCATGGAAACCAGGATCTGAGGTCATATGAACTTTAGTCTGTCCTGTGACATGGGTGCTGGCGGAGGCATCGCTGTGGAGCTCGAGCAGAGGTGAAGGCACAGGACAATGTGAGCCTCACAAAAAGCTGCAAAACCAGGCCCACAAACTCAGCAGAGTGACAGACAGCATTGCGGCAAACGTGATCCATTCGGCGGTGTCCCCACCCCAGCTGACAGTGCCAACACATAAACGGCACTTCCAGCTGTAAATTTATTCTTCCAAGCTGTCCTGGAACTAATCCTATCACATCATGGAAAGTACCTAGGAGAGACACTTTGTTCAACAAGAGAAAGAGAAAAACATCAATCTTTTCAAATGGAAGTTTAAAGTCTATGGAAAATCTTTAGCTATAGCGATACTAATTAACTAGGGTCACCTCACACCTCTTGGACCAGGGTTTGAGGCTCAACTAGAATGTGGAGTTTGCATGTTCTCCTCCCAGAACTCTGGTTTTCCACACAGTCCAAAAACATGCTGAAGCCAATTGGACTTACCAAATTACCCATAGGTATGTGTCTGAGAGTGAATGGTGTGTGTATAGAAAATGGATGGATGGATAGGTAGATGGATGGTTAACTGAACCCTGATCTGTGTCAGGTAAACTAGTTTAGTACTGGACAGCAGCAAGTGAAGAATCCTGTTTAAAAAACACAAAAACAAACCGTGAAACAGAATTCTTAACAGAAGCGTAAACCACACTCTCCTGATGATGAGGGAATGAGGGAATTACAATATCCAAGCATTACTGGAAAGTCAGCTGGAACGGCACATCAGTTATACCAGCAGGAGATACAGGGTGGCGGGGGGGATAACCGGGGTGGGAGGATGAGAAGATGGAGGGGGGTGGGGAGATGGCGAGGGGATGGCGGGGGATGGGGCATGGCGAGGGGATGGCAGGGAATGAGGCATGGTGAGGGGATGGCAGAGGATGGGGCATGGTGACGGGATGGGGCATGGCAAGGGGATGGCAGAGGATGGCGAGATGGAGAGGGGATGGTGGGGGATGGGGAGATGGTGAGGGGATGGGAGAGGATGGGGAGATGGTGAGGGGATAGGGGAGGAAGGGGAAATGGTGAGGGGATGGTGGGGGATGGGGAGATGGTGAGGGGATGGGAGAGGATGGGGAGTCGGTGAGGGGATGGGAGAGGATGGGGAGATGGTGAGGGGATGGGGGAGGATGGAGAGATGGCAAGGGGATGGAGGAGGATGGGGAGATTGCGAGGGGAGTGGCCGGGGGGAATGGAAGGGGATATGGTGGTGACGGAGGGATGTGGCATTGCACGGACTTGCAGGAAGTGTCCTTTCCAAAGGTCACCCACCGCCATCACAGCTGGGAGAAATGTCAGCTAAAATTGGGCCGAGGGTAAAAGGCGAGGCAAATAAATAAACAGGGAAAAAGGAAAGCCATCCATCAAGCAAAAGAGCAGCCTTAAGATGAGGGGGCATGCCATTAATAAACAGAGAGGAGGGGCAGCAAGCAGGTGGTAATCATGGAGAGCGTGGGGGCTCGCAGACATCGCGTCATCACGCCTCCAGTGAACTTTAACACTGTTTAGTTCTGTGCTCACTGTTTATTTTAAGCAAAAACAGATACAGATCCTCAGGTGCTCACTGCCCTGATCTGGTTCTGTCATATCGGACCCGCCAGTCAAATATTTATTAGTCGTGCCATCCCAAGTCAGTTTGAAAACCCCACACCCTGTTTACAGCTTACAAGGACACCTGCAGCACGAAGCTGCATGAGGCTTTGCGGCTAGGGGTAGATCATAACTTATAAGACGCGGGCGGAAGCAGGACAGAATATGATAAGCTACTGCGGGAGCCTGAGAGAGTCTTGCAGGTGCAGACAGGAGAGGGATTTAAAATTCTGTCCCATGCAGACCTCTTCCTGGACAATGGGGGATAAGGGCCTAACTAGGGGCCAATAGTGAAATCACTCTGATGACAGAGGTATCTGAACCAATAACCTTGCGATCATAGGAACGGCACCCTAACCTACTGAGCCACACAGCGCTCCTCCATGGATAATCTGTACGTGCATATTATGCTGCATATTATTTAGATATTATTCTTGAGACTTCTACCCATCAGTGAAAATGGGAGTTAAAAACTAAAAGGCTGATGGCTAAGGATGCTAACCAAGCATGGAGATTTCGCCCACAGCCAAAGGTACGTGGGCTCACACCAACTGGAAAGCCCAGGTCCGCCCACTTGAGCCCCGCCCACCTGGGGCCTATCGACCCAAGCCCTACCTGCCCAGGCCTCACCCGCTGATGCCAATCCCTTAACGCTGGCATGTTTGGTCGTTGACAGCTTTCCCTGAGACGCATGCTGGCACAGACACGCAGCGAGCATTTGGCACCTCCAGGGGGGATCATCCTTTGTATTGGAACGCCTGAAGCACGCTAATTTGTAATGGCACAGTTGGCGCAGTGGCGTCGTCTGCGCAAATCTGAGCGGCAGACAGGCCGCTGTGGGCCAAAGCCAAATGATGACTCCAGGCCCCAGTGGCCATCCGCAACAGACCAGCACCGGCGACCCCAACAGCCTCAACACATGGGTGCAACATGGGGGCCTCGGGGAGCACAAGCCACTCCCACAGTCCCTCGCCTTGCCTCCTAAGGGGCAATGCTGTTCATCAGTGAACGGCGGTAGGGGCCACTCCTCGCTAAGACTTGGAAGACTCAAAATCAGGCGACCAAATGCATAGTCAGCGGGATCTGATGTCTAATCTGAAGTCCAAGATCCTCAGGTCAAAACCAGCTCCATAATGCAGTAGGGGGCAAAGGCTTTAGGGCACAGAGGCCTAGAAATTACCCTCAGACTGATCAGGGGACATATAAGGGGTGTGTCCAATATTCAAGAGAGCCAGGGTGTGATCTGGATGGGCGTGGCTGGATGGAGTGCTGATTGGCTGCTGACAGAAAATTTACACAGGCCTCAGTATGGTCCCCATGTCACATGTACCAGGTGGTGGACTGGTAAGAGGTACAGACCAGCTTAAGCTTCATAAGCAGCCCCACTGTCGAATTCTTAAGCACATAACCTGGACTGGCCCGGGAAAATATTTACACAGCAAATGGATCAAACAGTAAAGCACTTTAGGAAAGCATGTGACAGCGATACACCACTATAAGAATTCATTCCAAAAACAGACACGCCCAAACAAATTAATAGCATTTTTCTTCATGGAACGTTGTACTAAGCAGATGAGAATAACCCCTAACAATATGAAGGGGCCCCATAAGGAGGAAATTAGGACAATTTGAATGACAGGAGCCCTAAAAATTTTGGAAAATAACTGGATTGGTCTGGACTGGGGGACCCAATATGATATGCTTTCATGGGGCACAAAATCTTTAGCAATGCCCTTGACAGAATTCTCACATTATTTTCACATAAAAGCCATGGTCACATTATGCTGGAAGGTCACCCTGTATACAGCCTGGCTGGCCGCCTCCTCATTCCCCAGGCCCTAGGGGAGTAAATCAGCCTGGCAGGCCACCTCCTCATTCCCCAGGGTCTAGGGGAGTAAATCAGTCCAGCAGGCCACCTCCTCATTCCCCAGGGTCTAGGGAATCAGTCCGGCAGGCCGCCTCCTCATTCCCCAGGGTCTAGGGGAGTAAATCAGTCTGGCTGGCCGCCTCCTCATTCCCCAGGGCCTGGGGGAGTGAATCAGTCCGGCAGGCCGCCTCCTCATTCCCCAGGGCCTGGGGGAGTGAATCAGCCCGGCAGGCCACCTTATCACCATGTTTGTTTATAGGTAGTGCCTCACTTTATTCTTCGGTCTTTCTCAACGTTGCTGTGCTCCCTGCACTCCTGTCAGTTACTGCTCGGGGTACACATTACACAGATGCATCCTCAGAGCCTGAACATGCCATCAGAGCATACACAGGCCTCCTTAGCACATGGGAGTTCTGTATTGGGGTGTTCGCACATTCACTTGCAGAGCAGCAGTCAACAGCAGTCAAGAAAATGGCAGGTCCCGCCCAAATGGAGGGAACATTAGCACGAATATGGCATGGCCTGAAAATGTGCCACTAATGGAGTGCTGGCTAGGCAGCCAAAGTCACTCAGCTGAGGGTCAGGGTGACACTTAGGGTAATGGTTAGTGTTAGTTCTCCCCATGTCATGTAGGGTGTGAATTAGTGACTTTAAATTGGCAGTAGTGTGTGACTGTGTGTATTATAATTGACTGGCACCCCATCCAGGCAGCACCCCAGCCTGGGTTCTGTGCTGCTTGGGTTAGGCTCCAGGCCCTCCGATGGATAAGTGGTTGAAAAGCAGATGATAAGCAGGTGGCCAAAACAAGAGGATCCACTTTGGCTGAGTAGGTAGGGCCTTTGGGATGGATGGATGGATGGATGGATGGATGGATGGATGCTCGCTTATTTCCAGTTCACACTTCTTTCTCCCTCCCCATCCCTTTTAACTTCAGACTCTCCTCCCCAAAATAGTGTCAGAACTTTCATAACAACAACAACAAAAAGGTCCCATTATCATCAAAAACATTTGCGTCTAACTCCGCACAAACGAGGGTAAAACTGAAACTGACTACTGGGACCAGCTTAGAATAAGCGTCTGACATCTGAGAAATTTTAATATTAATGAGACTTGATGTTGAAGTTTTTAATGTCTTACAGCATCTAATCTAGTAATTAAATCTACAGACAAAACTTCAAACATACATCTTGAAAAGGAAATGGGCCTGTTCCTAGAAGCAAGCGAGCGCAGGTGGTGCACCAAGCAACACAAGGTGTTTAAATGGATGATTCCCTGTGAGCAGTTAGGGAATAATGTCAGCATGCTCGTAGTACAGGGACTGCGCTTAAGCCAGCAGCAGCGTGCTGCTTGTCCCTCTGAGACACAGGGGGCGTGGCCTCCAGCCTGGCCTCTGCTCTGCACTTCATGTGCTCTTCTCTGTCCCCAGAACTGCAGGTCCAAAGGTGGCTGATTCAAAGCTGATCTCCAATCTGACAGTGTGTTTCTGTGTGTGCCTGTGTATGTGGGAATGCCAATTGTGCCCCTCTTCACCCGCCCCCACCCTGTCAGACTGCC
>JAODLC010000021.1:10494362-10528863 GCA_026781145.1 Hippopotamyrus pictus
GAGACATTCCCCCCCCCCCCCCACCCCCCAACCATGGAAATGGAGAGAAGGACAATGTTCCACCCAGTCCAAGGCACCCCCCTCCCCCAGCCCACAGGGTAGTGCTGGGAGATGAAGGGCCAGCTGCCCAGTCTGATGTGGCCGCTCCCTGTGCACCCCCCCCCCCCAGAGAGAGGGTGCGCCTCGCTGGGTGGCCTCGCCGTGCCCCCAGGACACCGCGCTGAAGGTCACCTCATGGGCAGGACACCCCCTCACCCAAACACAATGGCTCCTTGATTTCTCCTTGCATGGAAAATCTCTGGAGACAGATGGTACCGACTGCCCTTCCAGGCCGCTCCATAGCCTCTCCCCCCCTCCTCCCACACCAGTTCCCACCCTCCCTTAAGCTCTCTCTCTCTGTCTCCCTCCCTCTCTCAGTCCCTCCCTCTCTCCCTGCCTCTCCTCCTCCCCTCACTCCCTCTTTCCCTGTACTCCCTACCCTCTATCGCTCACTCTTCTGCTCTCTCTCATACCTTTCCTTTCTATGCCTCGCTTCCCTTCTTTCCTCCCCAGTGATGGGCATTATTTATAGGGAATACGCATTAGCGCTCCCCCACCCCCCTTCATTATTCCTACAGTCACCCCGACGTGGCTCGGAGGATAAACAATAGCGCAGACCCGGCTCCGCTTGTCCGGCTCCGGAACCTGCCGCGCTCTGCTGGCTAATTGTCTCATTAACAATCCCAGCCACTGCTTCTGCTTATGGAGACAGATCTATTCTCCAGGAGCAAAAAAAAAAAAAACATCAAAAAAGAAAACCAAAAAAAAAAAATCCATCCCCCATTTCAAGTACAATGGTCGTATGAATTTTAATACCCTGTAATGTCGCCTCTGTAGCATGACAGTGAGCTAAAAGGTCTAAAGCGAAGCAAGCCGATTGTGTCTCAATTAACAGTGTGTCTGTATTCACAGAGGACTGCCCAAACGGCCCTTCTGGGGACCCAGCTTACCGAGGAGCATGGGCGATATTGGGAGGCCTGGGACTTTCGGATGGCCCTTAGCTCTCTGTCCCTGGCACGGGGTTCCAAACGAGGCAGAGACCTATGGACGTACACCATTAAAAACGGCGGACAACGTTAGCGGAATGGGGGGGCATGGGGTCCCGGACGTGGGCTCTCGGGGGTCAGCCGTCTGGATGACACCAAACACAGCTGCTGCATCTCCAGAGGGGCACGTGCTACGTACACCCAATAGGCACCCAACATGCAAAAGGAGCCTTAAAGGGGCAACCCTTACAATTCCTGCTGCACCTCTATGGCCCAGACTGAGGGTGTCAGAAATCAAAAAGCTGATGAGGGAGTCAGCAGAGACGAGAAGATCAGTCATGTGGCACTTTAAACACTTCCTACTTAATAATATCACAGGCAAGTAATATTGGAACTGTTGTCAGGTTTATATCCTGGCTGTAATGGCAATTTGCTTTAGGAAATCCTTCCCCCCGCTGTCCACCTGAACAACAGCAGGGAGAATGACAACTACATCCTGGACACCCAGAGGATGGACCCGCCATTACAGGACATGCCAATGGGCGCAAAGATCTTATACCAAGACTCCGCAGTTTTGGTTCTGGAAAGCCAGTCTGCAACACAGTTAACATATTTCCCTGCTCAGACACACCTTATTCAACTCACTAGCTAATTACCAGGTTTATTAGGTGTCTCTGAGCAGAGAAATCTGCAAACTGTTTGGCAGACTGGCCCTCCAGGACCAGAATTAGGGAACCCTGTCCTGTATAATGCCAAGCTCCTGTTCTGACTGTCAGAATTGCATCCTGGCTCCATCCTCTTCCCCAGCAGCCTGAAATCATGGTGAGACAGAGCACGTCGTGCAGGTGGCAGCCCCGCAGCCTCTGCCGCTTTCCGCCGCGTGCCCTTCACTGGTTAGGGCGCTCAGTTGCCATGCGACAGGCTCCAGTGGAATCCATGTTGGCCAATGAAACATGTTTAATTGCAGCTTAATCAAATCATTGAAGTGGCAAATTCATCAGCTGAAAACAAAAATACAGTCTCTGCCTCTGCTTGGATTTGTGCCGACACTGAATGCCGGATTGCGGGATGTAGTGGAATGCTACGGACTGCTAGGAACGGGGGTAAATTTCGATTTATGCAAACTGAAACTTATTAATCCTGCTCTGGGTGCAGGGACATGCATAATTAATGCTCATTGGGGGCTAATGCCCCCAATGTAGCGTAAACAGAAAAATGGTAAAGGGATTCGAACAAAAACAGTAAGAGAGGGTGCTGAAATGATGCAGGTGGAATCAAGCCCTTGCTAGCAGCCTCTGGCTGACGCAGCCACCTGTGATCACTGGAACTTCTGATCAGGACTTTCAGCTAGATAGAGTGGGGCCCAAGCTAGGTGCTGATTATTTCATTTCTAAAATATGGTTAGTGTACATATTTTCTTCCGGAATGCCACTCGGTTTTAGCTGTTTATTAAGAGACTTTGAGGAAGAGTTTGTAATGTTACCATTTACTGTAGATCCGCCTCAGTGTTTCGGTAACAACTGTTGCTTATATTGAGTTGATTTTTTGCCAGGATGAGCTACCAAGAGTCAAAGTTTATTAATTAAAAACGATACATTTTGCAGTCTGTACTGAAATTTAGCTTTGACGGACTGACTGTGAAGAAGAAAAAAAAATCTGTAGTGTTATCCCAGCCCATCCCTCAAGACCCCCATCCGAAAAAGCCAATATGGGGCGTCTGGTGATCATATGATGCAGGGAATCAAACGCATTATAGGGAAGCTGCTTGATGGCTAGTGCAAAAAGAAACCACCAGTGAAATCCAACAGACAGGAGGCGCTAAAAGGCACCGAGATCCGACAAACAGAACCAAATGCATACTGCTCCTAAAGCCAAGTCCAACCTCATGAAACAAAAGATAATTTTGGTATTCTCTGAATTTAAAAAAAATCCCCAAAGTCATGTATTTCTAATGTCATCACTGCAAACTACAAACGGGTATTGTTTCAGTGCAATTTTTTTTCTGGGTCATTTCTTTTTTGACCATGATTCATGGAAACCCTGTGATTTGAACTGTCCTGTAAACTGCATTTTCACGCTACCCGCAAACCCCGCCAGAGCAGATTCCTGGGGGCACTCATCCCAACACCTGCTCATGCATCGACATCCGGCGCGCACACAAGCAACACACACCTGCACCAACGAAGACCCCCCCACTCTTTGCTTGCCCGTTACAGATCAGAAGTTTCTCTTTGCAAGGGGTTGCAGTATTCACCAGGAATGACTTACCAGCACAACTTCCTGATTCATACAAAACATACTAATTGGTCTATCAGCTTTTTGTTTCATGGGTTAGGCTCCACACTACCCTGTGCTAGATGCAGGGATACGGATGATGGATGGATGGATTTCACTGATATATCCCAGAAAACCATTTTTGACCCCGATTAGGTCCTGAAAGGTTAATTGTGAAAAGTGGATCCCGGAGGCCACGGACCACAGCATCAATGTAGCTGGTCGGCTCGAGCGCCCAGTCAGAGGTCCGGAAAGGATCACCTGTGCGTGGCTGTCCCTTCAAGGACACGCGGTGCTGATGAGCGTCCACGCCGGGCACCCGGGCTGGGGGCTTGGTAACTGGGTGCTGGCTGGAATTACCTACACAGACCCCATCGTTCCATATGAGTAGCCAATGAGAAACTGTCTAACACGATTACATGGCATCTCCCCTCACCATATCGCGGCCCCGCCTTCCCACTCCTATTTTTAGAGATTCAGGAATCATATTAAAAAACGACAGAATGAGCCGGCAAACCAGGGCGGAATTAGGAATTAAGGCATTTTGTAAATATCAGTGATGTATCGCTGTCCGCATTTAAATAAATTATACTGAGAGCACAGTGCTGAAGGAGCCGGACAATGAGCCGAGACCCCGGGGTAGCGTGCATCTGCCAGACAACTTAATGCTTTATTTATAACCTTCTGTATTTTAAGGCCGCGTCTTTTCTGGAGAAATTCAGGCCGATACGAGTGCAGCTCGTCTCGTGGGATCTGAACGAGCAAACTGGCGGTCAAACTCCCAGCCTCCAAAGCAGTGACCTGCATACAAAGCCTTCCTCACGGCACTCTGATCGGGCCAGCGGGGGGGGGGGAGGGGTGGTTTCCGGTCTCTCTTTGCCTCCCTTATTATGACCCCCCCTCTCCACCCCCGGCTCCCTGATTCAAATGCAAAGTAAGCTTCACTGGCCACTGCTCCTTTAATTGGCATACACGTAATAATAAAAATAATAATGCAACTGATGGGTATTCGGGCCACAATATACGGTAATGTATGGATCATGTGACTAGCATGCATTGGCTTGTCCTAAATGCATGATAAACAAGCAGACAGTCAGAAACAAAGAGCAGCAGAGGAAAGGAAATGGTTAACGGCCCAGCGCTTCCCCCCCGCCACCATCCCCTCTCCGCTGGCCCTTTAAATCCCCCATGTCCCCCTGCACCTGCGAGCCACACGCTCAACAGGCTAATTAGCAAATAAAAAGCCTTCCCACTTTCTGCATCGCTGCTTTTTTTGTGGAGGCAATGGTGCCGTTTCTTATGGGGAAATCGCTTTACATATGTGCTCTGAATATTTATTGGATGGGCGAGAAGCAGCGCGGTGAGGATTAAGGGTGGCATGCTGTACGATCTGGGTCCAGCGGCTACATAAACACTGCTTGTTTTCTACTCACTGGTGTTACAGCATATGATGTTACTGCACACTCATTCTGCTAACGATGTCTCGTAAAGGAACTCTACCCAGAGCGGCAACCAAGACACTCAAAGATACGCTGAGGCGTGACATTTTCAGAAGGCCTGCTTTTGTTCGACCCCCAAAAGATCCATATTTTCTGTTTAAAAAGCCTAGAGCTGACAGTTTGCTAGCAGTTTCCTTGATTTTACCCTGTACCTGAAATTCTCATCCCTGATTGACTGAATGCAAACGAAATGATGATAATCGGCGGCCATGGCAGGGATTGCCTTCAAGCTTGAATCAGAATGGGTGATGTCCGAGCCACTGTTTCTCTCCTGAAGGATGATAAAAAAAAAAAAAACAGCCAAGACTAGGCAAATCAGCAAAGTCTGGCCAGCGAGGACAGGACCTGCCTGATGATTCACCAGGCGTGGGGTGTGGCTTTTTCTTTCACAAGAGCTCACAGCCCCTCAACAACAGCTGAATCACTTGGCTGAAGCATGTTCCATGCCGGGGTCGGTCACATGACCAAGCACGTCTAGCTGCCCGCTTTTCTGGCAGGTCGTTGACGAGCGAGGCAGAGGTCTCACAGATCACAGGGGCCTGGCGGTGAGTCGCAGTAACCCCCACCCCTTGCCCACAGCCCCATCGCTGAGCCCGCCTCCCACTGCCGACGCCTTTGGGCCGTTTCGAGAACATTTCCAGAGCGACAGGACTGGGACAGATGGTTGGGAAGGCGGCGGAGGCGACGGGGGTTTGGCGTGAGGAGCGCCGACAGGTCCCGCCAGCCCGCCCCCGTCCCACCGTCTCCGGAAACGAGGTGGCTGACGGCTCGTCCCCACCAACTGCTGCGTCCGAACGGAGGCTCCCGGAAATCCTGTCGACACGCGACGGCAGTGACTCGCTCCATAATCACCCTCAAAATGTTCCCATTCTCACCTCACGGCCCCCATAATTGCAGGGGGAGCTTTCTGAAGCCATACGTCACAGCGTTTATGGGGGGGGGTGATGAAGGCTGGAACCAGGCAAAAGCCTTGGCGCTTCTGCTGGATATTAGCATTAGCCGTTCCGGCTCAGTGGAGGCGCCTGCTCAGGAGTTACCAGCCTGCCCGGGAATAAGCGCTAGCAGGCCGGGTTGATAACTCCTCCACAAAGCTGGCGGGAGCCTGCCGATTGCACACACAGAGGCCGACCGCAGGCAGTGACCCTGTGCTTCACTTTACACACCTCGCCTCCATTTCTGGAGCCTCTTTGGATTGTCCGAGGCAAGATTAGAACTCGAGGAAACAAGCCTCAGCGGACGGTCGTTAAAAAAAAAAAACAAGCAGAAGCCGCACTCGTGCCCTCGTCTTGTGTGCTCTCAGATATCGAGACCAAGCTGCCCTGGACATGTCCCCCCAGACCCCTCTCCCAGAGACAAGTCTCACACTCTCTCATTGCATAACAAAAATGGCCACCACCCCCCATTCTCTGGCATTCCGGGGTTCTAATTAGATCGTTAGCAGAGCAGATTTAATTATAGCATGAGTCGATCCGCCTGCATTAAACGAGCACCTGGCAAATGGAGTCGATTATCGAAATCCCAGCACGTAGGAGTCCATTTTGCAAGGACGGCCAGCACATTAGGTTTGTGCCCCTGCCTTGCCCCACCCCACTCCCACCCCTTGGTGGGGGGAATCTTAAAAAGGAATGGCTGGAGTCTAAGGATGCAGCTTCACACACGGCACCAAAATAACATCTGCATTTCCCCTGCATAGAACACAAAAGATGGAAAATGTCAAATATGTGACTGAATGCTACACAATGCACACAGCAGGCTGGCATGTCTCACGTCTGGCCGTCGCATGGAGGTCTGCGTTTCCTCCATAGCTCCCAGCTCACATCATCCTTCAGCTGCGGTGCTTCGTCCCCTCTGTCTGCCCATCCCAGCCAAATATACATCCTCAATTAGCCGCATTTATTTCAGATCTTGTCCTTGGCCATTAATTTGATCATTGCGACTGATTCAATTAAAATTTGAAAGCCGATGTAAAAATGTCAGGGAATTTCGATGAGTTGCGCTTCTTTGAAATTCAAATCACACCATGGGGACTCTGACATTAACCGTGAGTTATCCGAGAACGCTGGAAAAGCTTTGTTAATCCATTGTAATGCCTGCCTTCCTGTGTACAAGCGTTTATGTAGCACTGTAAAATAATCAGTAGACAGAGCTATTCAGGCCTCAGTGAAAGGTTACAACCTTCTCTCGTGCTCTTTGATCCTGCCTGAGTCCTCTACAGATGTCACATCCAGATGTAGGTCATCTTTTTGACAAGCAATGGTGTGACTCACCGGGCTGACCTGGTGTCTGGGACTTCCTGTCAAAACAGCCAATTGCGCTCTGGAATTCAATCCCGAGGTGAGCCATTGCCCCAGCGCGGTCCTGGAGAACCCACCCCTGCTTAACAAGGGCTGGCCTCTCTGCGCAGTGGCACTAATCAGGGTTGCATATTTAGGCCGCTGATTCATTGAGGAGTTCTGCGGGGCCAGCAGGGATTGGCGCCCGGGCCATGTTACGGATGCTGCCTTCGTGGTCCTGCTGGAATTCTTTGGCCGTTGACTGGCCGCCAACCGCAGGGTGTGCAAACTATTTTTGAATTAGGAGCTGATTACAAATGATGATGGGTATTTCACCCCCCGCAGGTTTTTTTTTTGTTTCTATTTCTTGCAGATAAACAATATTCATATTTAATATGACAAATATTATGGCTTCTATTTTTAAAAGATATGCAAATAGATTACACAACTAATTAGTTGTGGGGACCTTTGGCAACATGGAATGCTAATATTTTGATGATTATATTCACCTGGCTCCGTAACACATGCATTTGACGGGGTTCACTCATGTGAAATAATAAATGTTCTTAGGATAATTGCAGGATGAAAGTTTTGGGTTAAAGTATTAACTTTGCCACAACAGAGAACCCTGGAACTGAAGAACTCCTTCAGTTAATCAGAAGGATACGCAATGTCTGCCCTCAAAGGGAGAACATGCTGGGGAGTCTCACACATCCCTGGCTAAAGGTTCGAATCCTCCCTTTGTGGTGTGGGTGTCCCCCATTTAAAGAGTGCTACTGTGGGGTGCAGACTGCAACCCTGTACTACAGCAGACAGAGCGTATAGTCAGAATACTTTGCAGCATATACTGGACAACACCAATTCATATGTTTCATCATGATTTTTCCACCCTATGAATTATGGTACAGTAATTCTCCTGTAGGAGGTTTGACGACCAGCTGGGGAGACCCACAATATGGCGCCCCCTATGGCAGATACGCGCCTTTTGTCTGTCATGCCATAATGGAGCCTGAAAAGTGAAGGTCCAGCCGCCAATCCATCCGTCTGCCTGGAGCCCCACAAATAACTCAGTCCCAAAAGAGCAGGGCCGGAGGTGCCCTGACACCTGAAGGACACTCCTGAATTAGATGTGGCTGGGGGAGGGAGCTCCATCAGACGCCCTGTACCCCCATCCTCCTCGCCGAGCGGGGTGGCCGGCCGTCACAGCGCCTGATAAATCGCGGCTGGAGGAACCGGGCCTGGGTCAGCGCCGGCTAGGCCATGCGGGTCAGCCTCCACCAGCCTCCCCATCTGCTGTTGTCAGCACCGGCCATCAGCCACAAGTCCTGGGACCCCCCCAGCGCGTTGGGGCGGAGCGTTTGATGTCGAGTTCTTTAATGATACGGTAACACCAGGATGTCCAGGCCAGGGGCGACAGATATCACGCTGGCCAGCTAAGCCTGGGGGGTGTGAAGCCAAGAACTGGGGGGGCTATCGATCAGTGTCAGGCCGGCTGACGCAGTTTTCCGGGGGGAGGGGGTGAGCATTTGCGTTCTGCCGCATGCAGGGGGAGGGGATTTCGCAGGGGGGCACTAACACGCGAGGATGACTTGCCCAGACCCCGTTGCGCTCTGCACTGAAGACTCTGAGGAGTGACGTCATGGCGATGCTCAACTTGCCCCCTCGGCATGGAGAAAGCATTAGTGCTGGGAATGAATACGCACAGAATGTCCGGGGCGCTCTGTAAGGACAGCAGTCCAAAAAGCCAGAAATCCTAAAGGCAGAGCAGCTTCCCACCTTGAAGTATCAGATCAAAGTGTCTGTGCAGCTCTGATCAATCAAGGGAAACGGCCCTATATCCCTGCAGCCTACTATCCTGCTACCTCACACTCCTGCTGCCCCACACTCTGCTGCCCCAAAAACCGTTACCCCACACCCCACTGCCCCACACCCCACATCCTATTGCCCCACAGCTACCCCACACCCCCCTGCCCCGTACCTGGCTACTCCGCTACCCTCCTACCCCACACCCTCCTACCCAACACCCCACTGCCCCATGGGGTAATACCTGTTACCCCATTGCCACACACCTGGCTGCTCTCCTGCCCCACACCCTACTACCCCACAGCCTTCATCCCCCACACTCGACTGCCCGGCTGCCTTCCTGCCACATGCCCAATTTCCCCGCTGCCCCACATCCGACTGCCCCGCTGCCCTCCTGCCCCATATCCGACTACCCTGCTGCCTCACTGCCCCACCCCTGGCTGCCCGGCAACACCATCCTTTCCAGCACCTTCCGGTCATGTCTCACCAAACTCAGCACATACCACTAGTGCATAAGCTTGGGGGCTCAAGCCCCTTACAAAGTAAACCTATCCTCTCACACACAGCAGGTTGGCCTATCCTCTCACACACAGCAGGTTGGCCTATCCTCTCACACACAGCAGGTTGGCCTATCCTCTCACACAGCAGGTCGGCCTATCCTCTCACACACAGCAGATTTCAGCCGCTCAAAAGCCCACCCCCGGCTGCATCCTTTGTTCTCTAGCTGTCTAGCCTACTGCGACTGAAGACACTGAGCTCCGAATGTTATGGCATGTTATTTTTTCCCTTTAGCTTTCGGGAGCTTGTATGTTTTTACAAGGGAATTTCTCTGAAAAACACAGGAGACAGTTAAACGCTCCTCCAAGCTCCTCCTGCAGGAGGTCCAGCAAGTGGTCATGCCGCCAAAGGAGGTCCATCCACAGCAGATTTGTATCAGCAGTACTATCCTGTGAGCTCACGTCAAGCTCATGAAAAAACCCTCCAGATCACATTTGGACCCCCCCATTAGGCTCCTCTTGGACTGTGCCAGTGGTTTGCATGACTCATCCTTTTGTAGCCATTTTACTGAGAATCCTAGTCAGGCTTAGAAAAAGAGCCTGCGTCCCCAAGAATCCGGCCAACTCCTAGGCCCACTCTGGTTCTATAAGCATGGTGGAACTACCATGCAGCAGTCACTCTGTCGAGGCCACCACGCCCCGGGTTCAAGAGCACCCAGCCAGCTGCGCACAACACCCTCAACATTATCAACCCATCACTGAGCCACTCGACAGTAGGGTTTCCACCGTCAAGCAGAGCGTGGACAGCTTCCCATACACACACATATATGCAAGCATACTCACTCTCACACACACTCACGCATTGCCATGACAACACTCCCCACTCCCGTGCTCACCATGTCACTCCCCCCACACATCTGCATCGCCGTTACATCACTCCCCACACACATTTGCATCACCATGATGTCGATCATCCTACACACCCGTGCATCGCCATGATGTCACTCCCCACACACATTTGCGTCACCATGATGTCGATCATCCTACACACCCGTGCATCGCCATGATGTCACTCCCCACTCCCACATTGTCATGATGTCACTCCCCACTCCCACATTGTCATGATGTCACTCCCCACACCCACATTGTCATGATGTTGCTCTACCCACATACCCACATCACCATGTCACTCCCCCTCATAGCCAAGCATTGCCATGACATTGCTCCTCACACACGCACGCATCATCATAACATCGTTCCCCACGCCTATGCATCGTCATGTCCATCCAAACAACGACATCCTCATGAAGTCTCTCCCCACACAGCCTCTCATCCCCACGGCAACGCTCCCCACACAGCCGCACGTCACCACGACATCGTTCCCCACACAGCCGCACGTCACCACGTCAACGCTCCCCACACAGCCGCACGTCACCACGTCATCGTTCCCCACACAGCTGCACGTGGCTGTGACATCATTCCCCACACAGCCGCACATCGCCACATCATCGCTCCCCACACAGCCGCACGTCCCCAGAGGGCGAGCCAGCCGGCAATGTTTCCAGAGCTAGAAAGCAGAGTTTTGTGCTCATAAAAGTGGAGAACATCGTCCCTCTCTCCAGAGCAGAAGGAAAAGCACACTGCTTTATAGAAGGCCGCACAGCAGTGCTATGACTGCTCCATTACCAGTGGTGATCTACAGCAATGTGCACATCAGCAGCTACAAGAACCCATCAGTGAACAAAGCAGAGTGGAAACGTGGGCCGCCTTTGCTTCCTCAGCTCGGGAGGGGATGGCCACATTTCTGATATGCCCCAACCAGCCAGTCCCGGCAAACAGTGTTCCACACGGACTCTCATCTCGCTCGCCTAGCAGTGTAGTCAAATACCATTCCTAGAACCTTCTACCCCCATTGGGGCTTTCCGTACTCAGGGCACCCAGAAGAAAAACCCAGAAGGTCCCAGCTTCAAGTGCCGATTTCAGATGCTGCCCTATGGTTCAGGTCTGGGGCGTCTGGCCTGCAGCTGGACCCCACAGCCACTTTGAGCAACATGATGTCCGGATGGTCAGTGCTGGTAACTCTCCTGTGTTTTCTACTATATCTTTATTGTTTTTTTCATTGCAGAGGCAGAGATAAAAATTTACGCCAACTCTTCGTCTTTTTATGGAAAAGGCATAAGGACTTGAAGCCACTGATATATCGCTGATACATCTTTAAGGAAAACTCATAACGAGAACTGTAAGGCTAGATTTATAATATCTCCCCGAGAGCCACGGCTGGGTTTTGGGTGGCCTTCTGTGTTACTATGGTGATGCATCATATGTCCCATGTTTGCAAATGCGTCAGGTGATGAAACCCAGCCAGCCCTGATTGCACTGCTAGGGAAAACAGGGCCGGCTGGGTCGATTTCGGAGGAAAAGATGTGTTCCTGCTGAGGTGCCCATTTCTTAGTTTAAGGTTATGTTTACTTTACTCTTTTGAGCTTTTGCATTACGTATTTTTCCCATTTTACTTAGGCTGAAAAAAGGGACTTAAAACCCTGTTTACGGTAGGCATCGTTTTAATGTCTGTCTTGTTTTAACACTGTTCTATGCCACTTCTTACATAGACATAAAGTGAAGCTGAGCAAATTGGTGAATTGCAATCTGCAGGCTGCTTACAGACGTGCAAATAGACTGCTAGAAAGCGATAAATCGGCACATGCTAACTCTTTTTTTTACAGCCTTTATTTCTTTCTATTAAAAATAAATCATGTTGTTTTATTAGTCAAGCTGGTGCCATTAGAAAGCATAAGAGAAATCCATCATTGGGAGCACATTACAGCTCATGGTCTCCTAACCCTACACAAGGTTATCTTCCCCACAAGGAATGAAGGGAATCTGTCACAACCAATCATGTGGTTCTGTTCACCATCGCAACCAGATCTTCTTTTGCTATTTCTCTAAAACACTAATAAGCTTGATATTGCTGAAGTGTTCTGGCATAATTTGAGTAATCAAATGCACTGTTTATTCCGAGTCTTACATGACAAAATCAATTAATTGTCTTTGGTGTATATATCTTTTGGTGTATATATCTACTGACAGCATTCATAAGTGCGATCAGTGGCGTCCCTGGGAGACTGACTTTAAAACAATGCGATTTCTGCACTGCCCCCGGGAGCCAGACCTTTGATGGAGTGACTGCGAATCATCTTGGACACAAACGCTCAGTCAAAGCTTCAGGGGCCAAAGAGCACCTCGAAGGAATCAGGCCAGGAGGCGAGGGAGGAGCTGGCCCTGTAGGCCGGCGTCACAGCAGCAATGCGAAGCGGGGACACGTCAGCGCGGATGAAAGGCTTAACGACAATGACATTCACTCACCCCTAGGGGGGAGTGACCTTTACGGCTCCATGGCGACGGCGGCTCCTTGAGATTTATCGCTCCCCCCACCCCCGTATGAGGATTAAAACAAAAGAAAATCTGTCGTTCACAACAGTAACCTTGCCTTCACCACACTCGGAAAATGACACATCAAAGCCTTGGCGGACGACAAAGATCAAAAAATGCGTAGTCGAGAGACTGAAAGCTGCCCTTTATCTGTTCGTTCCCTTGCCTTTTATCAAAAGCATTTAAAAACAAATTTCCATTGGTGCAAAGAAGAAAAGTGGCACATGAGCACAGTGCTGGCGGGGCTCTCGAGCTGTGCCTGCCAGCCGGCGTCAAGGGACACGCGGGATCCTTACAGGCAACGGCTGCCTCTGCTACTGCGAGACCAGTCGGAATTAATTAAAAAGCCGTCGCTGAAAGCCAGCGTCTGGAGAAACGGTTACCGAAACAGATAACACGGGATCCAAGTGCAATCGCTCGCTAAGCCGAGCGTGTGTAATGCAAAGAGACTCTTACAGGAAGAATCACGGCTGTAATCGGATTTTCAGTAGGGTACAGTATATGTGGGCAACAGCAGGGTGGAGCACATGTGACACAAAGTACTGTAGGGTATAGTACATGTAAGGTAGTATGAGGTTTATGTAGAATACAGTACAGTATGGTACACTGCAGGTAAGTTACATTACATGTAGGGTTGTACGGGGTTTATATAGAATACAGTACTGTATGGTACATTGCAGATAAGTTACAGTACATGTAGGGTTGTATGGGGTTTATGTAGAATACAGTATAGTACCCACATACCAAGAGTAGTCTGAACCGGATCTTGGCCAAATGTTGTTCAGAAACTGCCGCAGATCCGTAAACCAGATCTGGCCCAGTGTATTTTTGCACCAATGCTGGTCTGAATCCGCTTTCTGGATTTGAAACAGATAAGGGTCACATGTGGGCCAGATTTACATTGAATGTTACCAAATCTGGCCCGTATCGGCACTAGAGTCAAAAGTTAAATTAAGAGCAGCTTTCAATGGTGGCAGTGAGTGGCTCTGTGTGCTAAGCCTCTGTGGGATCCAAAAGTTGCTGGTTCAAGCTCCAGCCTCAGCAGAGAACACCGCACATTATGTGGTCCTGCACTGTGACCTCCACTACGCTACAATGTTTCTCTTATATCTTCCCCATAGCTTAGAAGTCAGACAACATGCCGGCCTTGCTTAAGAGCCCACAGATATGCAGAGATTCCACCGGGGCCAGAACTCGAACCAGGGACCTCCTGCTCATGAGCACAGGGACTTAATCCACAGAGCCACTCACCAGTCACATAGGTGAAGGGAGGATTCAGGAGCAGAACTGGTCGGCAGTCAGTCTAGAAAAAATGAGTCTGAGCCACATTTAACAAAGAAACATGCTTCATTTACACAAGTACATGTACATTGGAATGCTTCTCTTCACTATCATCATCTCACCCTTCATAGCTTGGAGATCACAGTGCAGGGCCACCTAACCTGCAGCATTCTCTGCTGAGGCTGGGGCCTGAACCAGCCCACAGAGCCACTCACCACCCCCACTGGAAACTGCTCTGAATTTAACTTTCACACTGGTGCTTATACAGACCGGATTTGGTAACATTCAATGTAAATCCGGCCCATATGTGGCCTTTATCTGTTTCAAATCCAGAAAGTGGTTTCGGACCAGTATTAGTCTGTTGTGTAAAAAGACACTGGGCCAGATCCAGTTTACGGATCTGCGGCAATTTCTATACAACATTTGGCCCAGACCCTCTCTCTGGGGGTCCTTTCCAGTACCCTTCCAGCCCAGGAGCAAGGTATGCTGGTCTGGCGCCTGATCTCTCTGAGGGGGCAGCAGACCGTGCCCATGTACCCCTATGAATTCCCTAGCACCCAGGAAGGAAGCTTTACGCATGTGTCCCCCAACAAGCACTCCACCCCATCCAAAACACAGGGAAGGAGGGTCTTAAACTTTGCTAAATACCAGCATTACCACCTTCACAACACTGTCAGAAATACTCCAAAGCTGCGTGTCATAACAGGTCACGAAAGATTATGCCACCAGTCACAATACCTTGTCAGCTTCTGAAACTCGTCAGAAAGCAAAACGGCACACCCTCGTTACACTTTGGGCCATGTAAGTAGATTTGGTAGCTTCCACATTCCGAGTAGTTTCCCCAATTATTCTTATTATAATATTATTTCCCAGTTCATTAGCGCAAACGAGGGTAGTCTAGCCCAATTTGTTGATTCAACGATTCTGCTTCCCACCAACGTGGCGTCCACCAAACGTGGACAAAAACACGTGGGTGAAAACACAATGAGACTTCTTGAGCGATTTTGCCACATGACGGACAGCTAAGATTGCCGATATTAGCTCTCAGGTAACGGTGTGCAATTCGTTCTCCTGCAGTATTTATCCTGGTAGAATTGGGAAATTGCTGACTGTCACATGACAAGACGGCATTTTGGATGATTTTAAAAGCAAGCACCCATTTTATTCCAAACACAAACGGTGGAGTTGTCTGTATCGTCAAATGAGTCGGGTATAGGGCTGAGCCAATTTATTAAGATAAATAACTCCGTTCGGGAGGAATCACATCCATCGCAGAACTCTCAAGATTACTCACTTGACTGCCAATGCATGTAGGGACAGGAGAATGCCGAGGAGAGGGTTCTGCTGATTCGTATGAAGGTCAGTCCATCCCCGGGCCCCAAGCCAACCAAGACTACACCTCTTCTTGTACTTCCTAACTACCAGAGCTACTCTCCTTTCGAATATGTCCGTTGGAGCACCTGCTTTAGTAGAGTCTCCCGAGAGCTGGTTGAATGGCGGTATCACCCGTCCCACCGATACCTCACAGCTGCTCCCGCGAGATTTCTCACAGGCTCAGGAGGGGAACAGAGACGTCTGCAGAAGGGAACTAGAGCACGGTATCTGAGGTGTAGCAGCCTCATTCTGCCTGGGTCACATACTTACATGTAACGCAAGTGGGGGTTCTGGGCGAAGGCGCGAGACTGGATCATCTGCAGGTTCGATCTCATGATCGTCCTGAAAGACAGAGCAGCACACAGCAATGTCAAGTTACACCACACAGTCTTAAGCCATGGTGAATTCACCCAAACAAACCTTTATGAAGTAAGGAAGTAAGGTTAAGATTATAACACTGGCTGAATTTATAGTTTGAGTGGTTAGATGTATTGGTCTGAGCTGCCTTTATGTGGACATGATCTGTGATGATGGCCTATTAGTTCCTGGAGATCTTTAGAGTGGAGCACATTGACAGGCTATGCTAACTTTATCCTCAGTTCTGTAATGTCTGTATTTTCATGGAGATCTTTATGGTGCAGAACACTGTCATACTACATGGTAACTGCTCACTGCTCAGTTACATTTCAGTTACTGCCAACAGGGAGATCTGGACAGAACAAGCGCCCTGTAGGGTTGAGGTACAGGTCAATTCTGTTTCATCTACAGAAATCTGTAAAGGGCATTTTTTATATATATTTCCTGAAAAATCTAACTGAGCATTTCCTAAAAAAGAGCAGCAGTCCCACCCGACCAGAACTGAATGCTAATGATAAGGGGTGGAGAGGTGAAGTCCCAGATCACTGTCATAGAAGAGGGGGGTGCTGACAATGTGAGCAGGCCTTAAGCTCCCCATTCAGTTTGAAGAGAGACATGGGGTGACCACTTAAAGCAGCTGCTGGCAGCTGACAGCCTGACCGGTGGCCTCCATTTGGAGACAGGCTCGAACAACAGGGGAACGTGCGATTCCAGAAAGACAAAACCGCGGCGAGGAGACTTTTGGGTGAAGGGTGACCGCGGCATACGCAAGCAGCAACTCCAAGCAAGATTTTAGGTGTGCTGCTGGGATCTCACACGCAGGCTGGCGTATTATGGCCGGGTGGGGGGGTACAGTGCTGATGCTCATACTCACAGCCTCTGGAGTCCTGTGTACAGCTCCATGTCAACGTCCCTTAGTGTCGGCAGGCTTGTCCAGTTCTCTATGTGTCTGAGGAAGAGATGGAGAGATGCGGTGAGGGACTGGCCATGCGGCACGTGTCACCCTGCCTCGGTCTGACCTTTAAACACAACCGAGGCTGACACATCTGCTGTCCCCACCTTACCACATGCTTCTTGTACATTCATTCAGATTGATAACATCTCACTAAAATTCGTTTGTTGCAAGATGATTTTTTCAAGAAATATTTAAAGTTAAAACAATGCATGTTAAAAATGCTAAATAAAGGTGCAGTCCATGTGTGTTCTGTCTAATGCTCTGCAAGTTTGTACTATTAAATCATTTGGTAGACACACAGCACGTATACAGGCTGTCTAGAACCGGTTTCCAGAATTTTCCACCCTGTTTTGGGAGCAGATGATGCACACTGCCAATTAATGATAAATAGCAGCAAGACTCATTTAAGATGACATGTTTCTTAACGAGTCCTTAATCAACAACCTGAAATGGAGAAGCATACTGAACACAACAGCTGGGTTTGAACAAGGACACTGTGTTATAAACAGCCACCAATTTTACACCCCCAACACTGATACTAATAAACATTCTGGCTTTGCTGCCTGTGAGTAATACAGTAACACGCCAGTTTACACAAACCTTTTAATACTGCCTTGGATTATGTAGGTGGAAATGAACTCATTTACATACAATCTGCAGCTGAAAATGTTCTCCTTATTGCCTTAATTAACTGTGATCTGGAAGTCCTCTCTGGATGTTCTGGTACACAATCTGGCATGTTTACAGGGGAAAAGCGACCCGCTGTGCTCCTCCAAACGCAGCCGCTCCTCAACATGTGACATCTGGGCTTCAGTGAAACTACTCTATTCTCGCTGCATTTTTGCTAATTAGCAAATTGTATTTGAGAATGAAGTTGATTGGCTGGAACTGTTATTGTTGAATTAATAGAGTACAGTGAGGAGTGGCCAGACCACGCCTCACAGCTCCTCCCCCCACTGCTCGGTGTCTGCATGGGCTTCCACTGCACGTGTGTTGCCATCCCGTCTCGCGCCATGTGCTTCCTGGGATACACCTTGGCTAACATGACACCCCTATGCCAGAGAAGCAGCTATAGGAGGCATCTGCATGGTCTGAATGAACACCAAGCATCTGTGGTTATCTTTACAATTACTTGTGTTCTTACTGCAAATCCTAAAAACACAACAATAAGGTTTGACGACGGCTACCTAATTGGCATAACACAATGTCAACAGTCAAAACATTGTAATAGATGATAACATGGGGGGGTAGGGAGTGGGTTCTCTTGTAAAGGTGCCATCATGTTATACAGCCTCTTTTACACTTTTTAATGACCATTCATAAATTCATTAAGTGCTTAATTACTATTAAGTTATTACTGTTTGTATTTCTTGCATATTTGAGCCCATTCATAGCATCATTGCCTACTCATCCATTAATTTTTTACTTTTTCTCCAAATGCAATTATGGAAAATGTTGGGTATTTCAAGTCCAGAAGCTACAAATCCAGACCAAGTCACAGAGTGCTCAGCTGGTTGGTAGAAAAAAAAATCTGGACTAGAGTCTGGATTTGTAGCTTCTGGACCTAAAATGCCCAAGACTGGTTAGTCACTCAAAACAGCAAGTTTAAATACTGAAATGCACAATTCGGGACTCATGGTCATGTTCACTGCGATGGGTTGGCCCCCTGTCCAGGGTTGTTCCCTGCCTCGTGCCCGTTGCTTCTGGGATAGGCTCCGGACCCCCCGCGACCCAATACGAATATAGCGGGTTGGAAAATGGATGGATGGATGGTCATGTTCACTATGCTAGAGATAATTTAATGTCGTTCACAGACTTGGTCACTAGAAAAGGTACTGTAGCCTAAAAAGCGTGGAAGGTGTGATCAGGAAAAATTTCATTGCTTTCTTTCAACATACAGTATTAGTTTTTGGTCTTTTATGGTTATTATTAACAAATCAGACAAAAGTAAGCAATTACTTGAAGTTGCTGAAGTCCAGCCAGGCAGTTAGCCTGAACAAGAGCTGCTCAAATGCAATATGGAAAATCAGGATTATAAAGCCAGGATGTCACAATAAATCAGTTTCCTCTAGTCATTACAATATTAATAATTGATTGATTATAGTTTTAACATGAAATATTCTCAGCTAAATGTGCAGGGTGAGAAAGAGTGAAAAAGGGTTAATAACAATATAATGATTAGGAATTATTTGATAAGACACAGCAGAGAATGGGAGAGTTCGCCCCTAGGTGAGTTTTAATCCTCAGTTACACCACAATACAAATAAATCTCGATGCTGACTTGACCTCAGGATGTCTGTCAGCCATTGGTGATGGAATCGTCCCTCAGCCCAAGCCTACAACGGATGATCACACCTGGCCCAGCTAACAGCCTGAAGCCCACCCTTGGGCCAGCACTCTCATAGGGGTCTCCATAGGATGGTCTCCCAGCAGATGGTGCAGCGTCCGTCTCTCAGCTGCATTATGACGGAGTAGCGCAACACTTCATGTGTAGTAATGAAAAACGAGAAGCCAAGCTCCGCGCTACATTAGCAGGGCCTTAATTTCCCATGAGGGGCGCCGCGCCTCCCTCAGTCACACACAGGGGGGGGGAGGCAGAGGACCAGGGGAACGTGTCCTAACCTGCCCTAGCATCAGACAGCATTCACGCAGAAAAGGCACCATAGAGAGAAGCAAAATGGCCGCCTTTTAGACACACGTCTCCTGGGAAAAGCTGGGCACCCTGGTCCGGTCTACCTTGGTAGGTGTGTCAGTGAAACACGTCATTATTCCACGAGGCCCGCCTCCCTCGCCATCCCACCATTTCTGGGTGATTTACAGCTTTGTTTAAATCGTCTCCAATGCAGTTAGACCCATCTCAATGGGACGGTGGTTAATGAAAGAGAGCAGCTCAGAACGTCCCCGAAGTGCCCTCAAGAGGGGTGCATAAAGCCCCTTTTTTGGCTATGTTTTTTTGTTGATCTTGTCGGAAATCCAGCCACTGGTTGGGGCATCTCCATAGGGAGGAATGTGGAAGCGCATGGCAGAGAATCCCCGCCACTGCAAGAGATCCATCCTTTCCAGCTGGCAGGGGGCGCCCCATCTGGCAGCTGTATGGATACGGATACAGTCATGTGACATCAGACTTCACTGTCCAACAGGCATCCCGCTAATGTACCACGCCGTAAAAGCTCCAAGTGAGAAATCTGCCAGGGCAACAAAACAATGAACAGGCCTCAATGGGCAGAGCTTGCCCTGTGACTTCTTCCAGCCACCAGTGATCACAAACCTTATAGATTCAGCTGGGGTCGTCTGCATTTTGATGCCGATTGTCCCCACTCTGGGCACACGCACGCAGGGTGACACACGCATGTGCACACACACACACACACACCTCCAGACATAGGCATAGCACACGGCCGGCAGCCATCTGTTAATGGGGCCGGGTTTTTAACACCATCCTCAAATATTGACGGCACACCATAAATCCGAGCAGACCCCATTTACGTGCCCCTTCTGTTCCCCATTAGGCCTCTGAGGCTCCTGATTCAGGGATGGAGACCTTAATCTCTTCACGCCGTTACACAGATCCCAAGCGCCTGCTAACAAAGCTCCCATCTATCATCCTGAATATGTCCGATACCGAATCGCACTTGGAAAATCAAGGAAAGCCAACTGCTGACGACATCTGGTCAGATGACTGGCAAAAAGAGCATCCTCACACACACCTCCGCTCACACACAGAGTAACAAGGTGCCCACATTCTCGGCGATGAAGAAATACTAATGGCACCAACAGACTGGAGCGAGAACACACCATATATGCCATTAGGGAAGACAGATGAACCAGAAGCTGGGTCCAAACCTCCAACAACCGTCATTTAAATACGTAAAGATACATGCGGTCAATTCAAATCAGATTTACGGCAAATGAAAACATATTCTCTCTCCTGGGAGTACTGCATTCATTTTCTTGGCTCATATAGCTGATGAGGACAAACACATCCACTGTACTGGAGCTTCACAAAGCGAACACACAGCAGTTACAGACCATTTAAAGATTGTGGGCTTCACAGATGCAAGAATAAGAGTTAAAATGCTCGGGAGCAAAAGAATGAGGACTTTTAGGTGGAAAAGCACCACATGTGGGAGCTGAAAGAACTCGGGATCCTGCACATCCTCCAATCAAACCCTCAGTGAATAAAAAAGGAAACAGAAAAGTTTACCTGATTGCTGCAGTCACTTATGACTTCCTCTCCACTACTAGCCTACTTGACCAATTGACAAATTGACCATGTGATCAATTGATCGATTGACCTTCAAAGTGGTTTATTTGAGCAGAAGAGTCTCTGCAGTATGAAAAGGGCCCCAACCCCCACTACTCCCAGGAACGCTGTCTGCAGTGTTTATTTCAGATGTAATGCCTAAAGCAGTGGTCACCAACACTGTTCCTGGAGATCTATCACCCTGCAGATCTTATGTGCAACCCTTTATTTAACACACCTGATACACATTATCAGGCCCTTCAATAGCATCTCACTATTAGAGACTAATTTCAGCTCTAACATAACATATCAGGTATGCTAATTCTGGGCTGCACCTAAGCTCTCTAAGGTGGTAGATCTCCAGTAGCAAGGTTGGTGACCACTGGCATAAAGCATCATCCTATGTCCAATGCCCCCCCCCCCCCCCCAAACACACATACACTGTTCCTTAAAAGCTTCTCTGTGCTACTGAGATGTGATTTTGCCAAGAAGCATAACCCAGCAGGTTCAA
Source organism: Hippopotamyrus pictus (assembly GCA_026781145.1). Classification (NCBI taxonomy): domain Eukaryota; kingdom Metazoa; phylum Chordata; class Actinopteri; order Osteoglossiformes; family Mormyridae; genus Hippopotamyrus; species Hippopotamyrus pictus. The sequence continues at coordinate 10,515,884 of JAODLC010000021.1, forward strand.
AGAGGCCATGCCAGACATAGGCCGTACATACAGGTAGGGGCGGGGTGCCAGTGGGCAGAAACGTGCCAGTCCTTCATGCATGTGATGCACTGGTATGCAGTCACTACTGTAACCCTGCAGAGTGACAGAGTATTAGCTCAATGCTAACATAAGATAAAGCACAGACAGCTCTGCCTGTGTTCCCAAGCCACTCCGGGATATCGATATCATTCCAAGAACATGGAGAACCTCAAAAATGGAGTAAGGCACAGCAGACTCCACCCAACACAAGCAATAAAGACTAAAGGATCCTCATATCTCCGGAAGAAGCACCTAGCTGTAGTCATGTCTTTGTTCAGGTCTGATGTAGCTTTTTATGTCCGTCACCACATTCTCATAAGAAGCAGATCAGAGGTGGAAAAAAATCTTTTAAGGACCAGCTTTGTTCCCGTAATCTGCAGATGACCTCTCACAGCATTATGCATTAATGGGTATCTATGATCTTAAGATGGCCTCTCTGCGTGATGCAGAATAAAGAGCGTGTATATGTCAATGATAAATGTATGTCCTACCTATACAGCCACACCATACAGCAAGTTATTTTATAAATATACTGCAGGCTTTTATCTAAAGTATGCAAGTACTCATGTGTCTTTTTATCGTTTATATTATTAACATTCATACTACTGACAGTTTTATTCTCAGCAGTCTTTTGTCAACCAGGCACTTTTTATGACTTAAATTTGCATCTGTGTTATTATGAGGACAATTTAATATAGAGATGTAGGAGCATAAGTTAGTAACCCTTCTCACTTTTCTTACTCTGTCGAGCAGAACTCGATTTTTGCATTTGTGTGCATATATACACACAGTGTGACTTCACAGCTCCTTATTATTTCCATCATGTCCGTAAGGGACTAGCATGCACGTTTTTAAAGTGGACAAGAAGCACTATTTTGTTTATATGTCCACCGTGAACCCGCAGCTGCAGAGACGAAGAACCGCCGGCCAACGTGAAAATTTACCCTGCTGCTAAACCTACCGGCGAGCCCGGAGGTACGCATGTGTGTACTGACTGTGGTATAAGCAGGTTAATGCACTCGAAGCCATATATTCCGCTTTTAATACCTTGTATATATTGCTCTCGAACACCTTGGGGAATGAGATAATTTTAAAAACGATTTAGCTTAATGTATCGGGGGTATTCAGCTACATTATAGGTAAAACCCCGACTTATTTAATGCGTACCCATATTTAAAAGTGGACTTTGTTTAGGTAGGTTAAACAGGACGGTGAAGTATGACTTCTATAAGTAATTTCGATATTTACTCAGTGACCACAAGTCCTGGTCCTCAGCCAGATGCACTGTTGTTGTCTAAGGGATTTGTGTCGATTTCTTTGTTTTTATACTTTCCGTTAAGTAACGTTTGTTAGAATTAAGGAACGTAATTGCGCATTGATTTCCTGCTGTGACTCGCCTGGCTGGTACTACTTGTTAGGTTACAGAAAATTAATCAACTCCCTTTTGATTCGGGAATTAGGTAATGCCATGATATCAATGTATACACGTACAGTGTGACTGATATATATATACACACACACACACACAAAAAAAAACTGCATATTTGCCAGCATCTTCACGACAGTTGGAAGCTGCTGCTTGCATTTGTGTAATAATATCACTCAAGTTCCTGTTGAATTGTAGTTGATGTTAATGTGTAGGCAATGCAGCTAGATGTGCATAAATGTTCATAAAGTGATCTCCCGTGTTTCAGCATGGGTTTGGCCTCGGAATTACCCCTTTCAGATACGCACAACATGCCCAAGAAAATGCCACGAACACAAAAGAATGTGAAAATACACCACCACAGAAAGCCTTCAAATGACCATCCGTAATGTTCCACTGTGCACTCACACTCCATCTCAGTGGTTTAAAATGATGTTCCTCTGATCAGAAGGTTGCCGGTCCAAATCCCATGGCTGACAAAGTAATTTTGCTGTTAGGCAAGGCCCTTAACCAGCTCGCGCTAGGAACACTGGCTGTCCTGTTTTCTCAACAGTATGTCGGTTTGGGTAAAAGTGCCTGTTAAATAAATAAAGTGTAAAATGTAGTGTCACTATTACTGCAAAAATTTGATATATAAAAACTAGGAATTGAAATCTGTGTTGTTATAAGTAAATGTAAACAGAGTCAGAATAGCTAAGGGCAGTATTAGGGGTGCCACCAGTGTTATATCTCATGATGTATTTGCTGTAAAATAAAGATTTGATACTAACTTACTGTAATGGATTTATCATTATAATTGTTTCAGTTGCAAACAATAACGTACGTTTCATCTTTATGATTCACACTCCTTATTCACTATGGTAAACAATAGCAGGATGTAGCCCCGCCCTCAAACTGCATTCCCCCTTCAGGGATGACTCTCAGCAGAGAGATCACACTTTCTATGCAATCGGCAGGCATGTCGCTCTGAAATAAAAGAGAGTCACACCTTAACAGAGAGTGACACGCTTGCCCAGCCGTCATCTCCGGCAGCGTGTCATTAGAAACACATTTCTGTTGCCAGCCCTTCAGAAGAATGCGTGCACACATGCACCATTAGGTGGCTGTTACGTGCAGCAGGGAGAAGGGGCTGAGCGTGTTCGTTGACTGCGTGAGATGGCCACACGGCGAGATGAGTAATATTAAGAGTATTAGCCGCCACTGGAGCCCCTGCCAAGTTTACAGCAAAATCAATACGCAAGATGTCTCTTCTGATTCTATTTAGGCTCATTGTACAGTGACTGCACTACAGTGTGAGACCAATTCATCTGAAATTGCTTTGTATTATTTGAGTCTGATCACTGCATTTTATTAGTGTTTATACAGAGATGAAAATGAAAAACAAGGCTTTTGGCGCTTGACAGCCTCTTATAAGAGAATGATATACCTTGCATTCGGTAACACTGTGGTTCAGTCAGCAGCACTAAAGCCTCACACCTCCAGGCTCGGGGGCTTGACTCCCACGTCCATCCTGTGTGTGTGGAGGTTGCATGCTCTATCCATTTCCACCCACCACCTGATGATATATATTTAACTGGCTCCTCTGAATTGCCTGAGGGGTGCAACTGGGTGAGCATGTCTTGCAATGGACTGGCATGTCAGTCGGTCCTGTGCCCTGTGCTTCCTGGGAGAGACTCCAGGGCCCTCTGTGACCCTGATATGGATAAGCAGATAGAACATGGCTGTTTGCAGCCGTAATCTGCTGTACCTTTTGGCACCATGGAAACGGGTCTTTGAAGAGAAAAGTCCTGCATTCCATCTGTATCATAAACACAGCGTTGTAATGCGATTAATCTGGTCCTGCTGCCAGATAAAATATCTTATCACGCCTCCCATCTTAAAGCCATGATAAAGCTGTACCCACTTTGGGCTTTTGTACTTGACTGACTTTATTCCCACCCAGAGACTCTATGGACCAGTTATGGTAATCTTCCCACTAGCCACAGATGCTTGATTGGCAAAGGGAGGGATATGGGTAGGGTTTCAGCAAACCGCCTCCCCCGCCCATATAAGGAGAGGAGGAAGTCCTATCATCTTCAGTGCGACGATGACGGTTACACAATGCATTTACTTCTGCTGCTGCACCAGGGCATCCACTTTAGGTTTCATGTCTTTGTGTCCCACAGCGGAGCGAACAACAATGTCCTGCTGTAAGATGTTTCGTGTTCATGCACACAGTAGGTTGCAGTTTTGTAAGTGGAAGGCCCCCGAGAGCCTAGGAAATCTTTGCCCAGCTGTGCAGTTCCTGCTCTGTGTATTTTTCAGGTATTTTCAGACTTCTGCCCTGGGGGTATAAGGTGTAACGCGCAGAATTTTGTAGCTCAAAAGCAGATGCTTTAAGTTACTCCCAAATAAGGGAAAATTACTTAAATCTGCCTTTGTGATGGTTTAGCTTTACTGCCAGAAGTGTTTCTGTTAGAGTATCTCTATATAACCATGACTCATGAGTAATGTACATTTTCAGTGACATTGAAAATGTATCAGAATCTTCATGTGATGATGGAGTGGGATGACGGGCAGTGCTGTGTATATGGAGTGCACACATTCTCCCTCTGGTGCTTCATTTTCCTCCCACAGTCCGATTACATGCAGATGGGCTAACTGCTGTCTCTAAATTGCCCACAGTGTATGAGTGTGTCTGTTTGCCCTGAGACGGACAGGCATCCATCCAAGCTTTTGCCCTGTGCTGCCTGCAATAGACCATGATAAATGTTTGAAAGATGGATAGATCTGAAAAGGATCATGCATCATGCATCATCTCAGATTTTGTTTGTAGTGCTCCATCCCATTTGGTGCACAGACATTAAGGGTGCACTCTGGGGCCAGTCCAAATGGATCACCTGTGTGGCAGTGAAATGGCCCATTTTAATGTCAGACAAATCAGACCCCCCCCCATTACCACCTTTGGACTTTGGTTCAAACAAAGCACAGAATTCTGCTTTAAATGTATGAAATCAAAATCGATTTAGGCAAGAACATGCCAGATTAAAAAAATGTGTCTCCTTCTAGGAAGGAGGCCAGAACTTAAAAGATTACTGTGTAACACTTCATATTCCATCGATTTTGTTTTTGGGATGGTGTTATATGACCGCATGGCCTGACTGCTGAGTGCCAGCCTGCCAAACAGGCTCACAGCAACCACTGGAAAGCTACAAACTCCCTCGAACCTTATGATGGAGCCACTATTTTTCACTCTGTAAAAGCCACAGGACATTTTCTTAGCTGAGTAAAGCCAGAACAGAACAACCTACAGAATTGTCTGGGGGGGTGGCTGAGACCTCTGATCTTCTCAACCAGCTGCAGCTGAGCCAGGCTTGTTATACCAATGGTGTAGTTATGGAGTAAGAGGAGTAAAATGGGATAGGAACAAGAGCTGCTGATCTGTGGATTTGTGTCATGGGATAAACGGTAGTGGTGGCACCTTTCGGCAAACCCCGCTACTCTTGTAAGTTACCTGGCCATTCCCATAAGTGAAACTTTTCCGTTTGTATTGGATTGAGGTGTCAGCTAAGTAGCTAAATGTAACATAGCTCTGTTCGGCTGACTGATTTATGGAACAGGCCGGCAGCAGAGGCCTGAAAGCACCTGCTTGCTTACCAACATGTGCAGTCAGACAGCTCAATAGCTCAGTCAGAGCCTCTGTACATCCCTGCAGAAGGCTGCCAAGTACAGCGCTCTGCATTATAATGATGATGATTATTATTATGATCTTTAGCCCTGTGATGGACTGGCATCCCTTCCAAGATGCCTCCCCAGCCTCGTCCCTACGCCGCCTGGGATAGGCTCCAGCCAATTCCACCCCAACAGCCCAGGATAAGCAACTGGGCAAGATGGCACAATATTAAGCTTGTTGGCTGGCATGGTGGCTTAGCAGGTAGCAGTGCTGCTTCACACTGGTGGGGAAGGAGATCTGAATCGTACTCCACCTTGCATGTTTTTCCCTGGTGGCATAAGTGAAGGTGGAAAGTTCAGATCCAGAAAGTAAAAATCCAGGTCAAAGTTTTGTTCCAACCAGCCAATTGACTGTGACTCTTCATACATAACAGGTTGGTTAAAACTAAATCTTGATTTGAGATTTTTACTTTTTGAATTGAGTTGTCCACCTCTGTGGATAGGTTTCCGTGTGGACATATGATTGGCTAAATGGTTGTTCTCCATGTGGACATATGATTGGGTAAATGGGGGTTCTCCATGTGGACATATGATTGGGTAAATGGGGGTTCTCCATGTGGACATATGATTGCGTAAATGGGGGTTCTCCAAGTGGACATATGATTGGGTAAATGGTTCATAGTTCACCCATACAAGCCGTACCCCTGCCTGTGTATCCTGAGATAGGCTCCAGGTGCCTGCATCCCCACACAGGATAAACTGTTGGAAAATGGATGGACTGTTCTGTTTTCCCAACTGAATATGTCCACACGATGCTGATAGATGTATTGCAGCCCTTCAGAAGAGCTGGAATATGTAATATCCATAGAATAAAGGGGAATAAAGTCATTGCTGGATTCCAGTGCCGGCCAGAGTTTTAGAGGTGTTAAGCCTAATTACGCGCTAGGTCACTCGCAATCACAGAATTTTGTAAATGTACTCATTAGCGAAACATCTTACAACAATTAATCCTCGTTAGAGTGCTCCTACGAGAGATCTCGTAAACAAACTGGCCCGGCGACAGAGCAGAGCTGGGCCCCAAACAGCATGTGACTATCCATCACAGTCACAGGCGGACATTTCCTGAATCACAAGTGATAACATCTTTACTTAGGCGCAGTGCCTTGTCTTAAAACAAAGGGGTGGATGTAAAAATGGGGTGGCTCTCAATAAATATTAACTGAGAACTCATTAATAATGTGCTAAATTACGTATTATATTCCACTTTGTTATGTAGTGGACACTTATATCCAAACACATCAAAGGTCAGTGTGACTCCTAACTCCTACCCATCCATCCATAACAGAACAGCTGTTCTTGAACCAGGCCCTTTTTGGACCCAGGCCCGCTTTCTTGTACCTTATGCCATCCAGTGCCCTGATCCATTAGACAGGGACTGGCGCCAGTCAGGACCTGGGAGGTCGCTCAGCTCACTGAAGGACTTATTAAATCAAGCTTGCGTAAAAATAAGGCCACTATATTTAATGGGTCCGGTTTAACACCCCTGTGACAAAAGGCTCCCTGCTTGACACACACCTCCGTGAATCACCACCTTTTATGCATCGCCATTTTTTTCATCGCACTTTAAAAAAAACCAAACATGTACAATTACAGCTTCTGTAAAAACCATCACCTTAAATTGGGAGGTGGGATTCTTCAGTGATGGTAAAAAAATATGACACCTCATCTCGCTTAAGACGGATCATTTCAATAGCTGAAGGGGAGCGAAACGACAGAGAAGTGAGCGCCGACATATTAACATCTTAAAAATAACTCCTGGCCGCGTCAGCCAAGCCGGTATATTACTATGTGCTGAAATGCACCATTAACTTCTTCCTGAGCCTCCTGCCCAGACCCAACTGAAGCCATTAATTCCAGATCAGACTATTTACAGCCCAGGAAGGTCCTGGCAAGCATGGTTAGTTATAGCTAGTTAAGCCATCCACCCGAACACAAATGTAGCACACGTACTGTAAGGGGGAAGAAGGATGTCCCCAGGCACTCTGCCTGATCACATGTGTCATATGTCACCCATAGCAGCAAGGACAGGATATTTCAACCTGCAGGTGTCACGTGACAAAGGGTTCCTGCCAGCGAGTTTGTGACCCATTACAGAATCAGACAGCTTGGTGTCAAATCAAGAAACCTGGCACATGATTGATTATGGGATTATGGGCCTAACAGGGGCGGAGCATCATATCTCTGAGCACTTCCAACAGGAGCATAGGTGCTGATATCTAGGCAGGATAGGTGGATAGATGACATGTGAACAACCAGAATCATGACCCAAATGCACATCTAACTGCACACTGACAGAAGAGGAGTTTAGGTTTGCTTCCCACACCCCAGGGTATATGTGAGTTTTGTTTCTGCTCACAGTCCAATGTGATGTATATATTACATTGTGGGGACCAACAATAAGATGCTGTTATTTAGACGTTGTGGGGACCATTTTTTTCGGTCCTCATAAGGGGAAACTCAAATTTCTAAATATCTGTGACTGCAATCAAAAAACCAAAACAGTTAGAAGTCTTATGTTTTGGTTGGTTACTTGGGGTTAAGGCTGTCATTGTTGGGATTTGGGTTTTTCCCCCATAGAAATTGGTCCTCACCAAAATATGAATACAAACATGTGTATGTCTGTGTGTGTGTGTGTGTGTCTGTGTGTCTGTGTGACATTCTGTCCAAGGTGCCCCTCGGCTAGTGCCCCCTTTTTAGTCATGTACTAGTATGGAAGATGAGTTTGTACGTACAATATCCATCAACTTACGTCCTTTCAAGAAAGTATAGTCATGTTTTTGTCTCAGGCCAAGAATAAATAACTTACATTGACTGAGAGACCGCTGAAAGTGGAGGCAGTAGGATGTTAGGGGGTGTATCACTCAGGGTAACAGGTGCATGAGAATGGGCAGCGCTACCAGCTATATAATGACCCACCTTCTATGTCAATCTATACAGTACGCAAACAGTGATGTGTATATGATTGGACAGCTACAATAAGCAGATATGATGCAGATGCAGTACCAGTTCTGTGCTGTTTTGTTTCATAAAAGAAACTTACTGCACTGTACAATAAAATATTATGCCTTACCTTCAACTGCCATCTTCTTTCTCAGCAACCGTGCACATCTTTCGATTTCATAGGGCAATTTGTGTCTTATTTTTGATTTAAGTGCAATCTCTTCTTATTATAAAATGTTGTGATTTTATATTTACATTATTTGCGGTCCCAGTCACAAATGTAAGTTGACAAATACCTGTGTATGTTTTAGTTCCTGTTTACATTAAATTAAATAAAATGTCATTCACTTCCAACAACAGCAAACAGTGCTACAGAATGCCTGTATTAATTTCCCGTGATGCTTTGCAGCAAATCCAGGTGAATACTATAACACAATCTACTATCATTTGTTTATTCCTTAGCGGTATATTAACACTGATTAGTGGCCTACTAATTAAAAAGCACGTCTGGTAATCCTGCTCAATGGGAATCAACAACTGGAAAAGGTATAATTAATTTGGAAGTTCATCAGCATAAATATCAGTGAACACAATACAGTCCTGGGAGCAGGGTTAAGAAACATTATATTACACCATGTCAGGCCTTAATGGCATTACTTTAATTGCACACCTAGTAAGCCACATCTCTAATTAAACCGATTGCCATAACTGCCTATCTATGATCTTTAAGAACCTGGCTTTGAACCAAAGCAAAACACATGCAACCCCACAGACAGATTTTCACACTCTCACCTCCAGGGCTTTTGAGTTGAGTTTTGCTTGTCCTTCTCAGCATCCACCAGTCCCTCCCCACACTGCAGTGACATGCAGTGAGGTCAACTGGGATCTCCAAATGATTCATATTGGCAGGTGTGAGAGTCTGCCCTACACTGGCAGTGTGTGCAAGGTGCCCCCTGCACACTGCTTCCTGGACACTATGATCCTGTACTGGATGAGCAGTAATGGGCGAGAGATGTTTTTTTCTGTATCTGCATTGTTCATAAAAGATTTATGCTGTTAATATATGTTAAGTGTATCCTCAATTTCATTGCACCACAGCTCAGTAATTACAAATGTAAAAACTAACAATATTCTGAATTTTCTGAATAAGCAATAAATCCCTAGAAAAATATCACCTGATTTGAGAGAAATTGTAGGATCTATAAGAAGTAAGACAGCATTTGCTGATATTATGCCAAAGTATGTCTATGACACAATACATTTTACAGAAAGAAGTGCCCCCTCTCCCCCAGCCTGTGCCTGTGCCATTTTAAAGAAATCATACTCTCAAGATTGATGGACTGGCATTGCATCCAGGACGTCCCCTGCTTTGTGTCCTCAGCTTCCTGGGATAAGTTCCAGGTTCACTGTGACCTTGTACTAGATTAAGTTATATGTGCTACATAGGCTCAATGTTGTAGGGATCTGTGCCCATGTCCAAAAGGTTGTAGTTCAAATCCCAAGGCTAGTATTCAGATGGCTATTACATCCTTGAGCAGGACCCTTAACCCTAGCTGGCAGACTATGTTCTCTGACCCCAGATCTCCTATAACGCTTTGGACAAAAATACCTCCCAAGTCAGTGTAAGATGGATTGAAAGATCTCTTAAAAATAAACAGGATTGTTTCACCAATTTCTTGTTTTAGGCTCCAGACCGCTGTCCCTAAAAGACCCAGCAAAGTAGACATCTAGGCATGAAAGACAAAAACCAGACAATCTGGCAACGTATGCACAGGGTAAAGACCTGCAGTAGCCACTGAGTATCTCTAGGTAACCAGGGATTTAAATCTCAGAATAGAAACCCAAAACCGGTTTCAGCCCAAGACTCTAGTGGATGGATAGATAATGTTACACAAGGACTTAATCAGGCGGACCTGCGGGGCCTTAGAGCAGTGATGGAGGAAATGTAATGGTGGAGATGCGATAGGTGAGATGTGATGGAGGAAATGTGATGGAGGAGATGCAATGGAGGAGATGCGATGAAGGAAATGCTATGGAAGAGCTGTGATGGATGAGATGTGATGAGGAGATGCTAATACACTCAAGTGGTGATGAGCAGAACAGCAGCATTCGGTTGCCTCTTGCTCCATATCAGGACCCACCCCATGCAACTCCTTCCTCCTCAATGCCTGCTCACTTCTTACGAAATCCCAAAGGTAATGGGGGCTAACGATAAAGGCAAATGCTATTATTTAAACAAAGGGATGGGTGAACAATGCATTTATTGTTCTGGGATAATTTTCTTTAACAGAAGGTCCCCTGGCACTTGAACCTACACCCCTTCTGGTCCTTCTGGACACTGCAGTGGTTCCTTCATGCTAACATGCCATTCAGTGGACAGTCCAGAGCAGATAGCTAAGGTCCATCTGCAGGCTTTAAGGCTGTTTCCGAGCAGCTGGCCAAACGGCTGAGAGGGAGACTGGGAAGGCATGTCTGCTGGACACTGGATGGGGAAAGCTGCGCGAATGCTACAGCAACCAAGTGGCCCCGCTAGACCCTAAGACAAGCATACAGGTGAAGCTGGGGTAACGCTTCATCCATCAGGTGCTTTACGACTCAGCAAAGACAAAGGGAAAGGTATTCATTCCTCTTGCTAATGGATTATTTCATTCAGACATGTAATTACAGAGTGAACTAGAGATTTCTCCCTGCTCCAGCGACGGAGAACCCTGCCAGTGTCATTGCTCAGATCTAAATGTATGAAGCACGTGGTGACTGCACTCATTATTTAAAGCTATTTACTATGCAGGACGCCTTTCCCCATAGCATCCTTTTGGGACCGTGTGTATCCCAAGTTAGCCGTCTTGGCATGCGCTCGTCCCTCACTTTTCTGTCACTGGGTGATCCCTGTGCAGAAGACACGGGGAGTCATGCATTTATCGCTTTAGACGTCAATGCAAACAACAGGGGTCCACCCAGTGCTGTCGCCGATGCTCTCCGCCTGCTGGGACCAACACTGCTACAGGCTGGCGGGCTGAGGTTACTCTGGGTCTTCAAAATTGGTCATGGTTTAGCAGCTCCGTGTATATAAACACACCATGATGTTAGACTTCAACTCAACAAGAGAACTCAATTAGTCCCCTGCAGAAAACTTGTTTTTCTTTGGAGAACAATAATTACTTTTGTCTCCATGAGACCTTTTACCAAAGTTGGCTTATCATTTATCTATGAACGACACATAGCTTATGATGAAAAATAAATGTTAGTATTAATTTATAATTTAACAAAAGTATAATTACTTCAAAAAGAAAGGAGTAACCATTCCCAAATTCAATAGCAAATGTGTTTTTTTTTTGAAGAGTAATTTAAATCAGAATCCAATTACCAATCTTTCAAATCCTTCCCATAGGGTGACACACTTTTAATTATTTGGGAAATGGCAACACTACAGAGCACTTTGACTTTCCAGAGCAATTATGAATCAATTAAAACAAGATTTTCCAATGAATTTATGATGAATTAATATGAGTCATTGAGGACTGTTAATGTTTGGCACCCATTATAATTTCAATTTATGCTTAACTAGCACGGATTTAACCAGCCAGGTTTACCGGGCCAAGGCTGAGAGCGCGTAAGGATAACGTCGGAGGTGAGACATCTGAGGACAGTGTCCAGCAAACAGACACCCTCATCAACACATACAGTAAACATGCAGACCAAAACTACAGGTAAGATTCCCTGAGTAAACAGCCCCCATTACCCCTGTTTCTGACCTTCTGAAAAGAGTCTGTGTTCATCGATAAGTCAACGTGTTCAGGTTCAGCACGGAAAAAGGATGGCCCACAGGCACCTGGAGGGGCATGGTGTTTCAGAATGTCTGTCAACACATTGATTGGAACAAAGCACAATGGAGAGGTCAGCTCATTAGATTTCATTGAGCCATTGTATAGGGCAGTGTTTCCCAGTCCGGTCCTCAGGGACCCACAGACAGTCCACGGCAGGGAGCTGGGAAGGAGCAAAAACATGGACTGACTGTGCGTCCCCAAGGGCTGGATTTGGAAACACTGGTACTGGGTATAGAGCAGCCTGTGCTCAGATACAATGCTCTCTGTTACTGAAGTTTCGGTGGTTTTGGGAGGGCAGGGCTGGGGGGCTTGGCCTCCCACTGTTCTGGTAAGGAGTCAGAGCTCATTTGCATAGAAAGCTTACAGGTCCCACCTGCCCTTCCTTCTTCCTGCCAACCCTACCCCTAATTTGATGTTTACTTGCATGCCATGTTGGGCTTGATCCCACCTGCTTTAAATAATTACTTTGAATAAATCTGTTCCTTGCCACTAAAACCCCACATCAAGTTCATCTGTTCTCCATCTCAACTGATGAACATCTCTCGGCTTGTGTCAGCCCACACAGCCCCCCCACCCATCCATCCTAGACGGGGGGAGTTTGTTCTTCTCTAGAACAACTCCAGTCATAGGGGGGTGGGTGTTGGCTTCTACCATTGGGTGGCGCACTGGACTGGCACCTCAGACGGTTCAGCCTGTAAATATACACCATCTGACTCTCATTTATAGTGTAATTTTCATAAATAGATCATCTGGACACCATGATCCAGACAGACTTTAGGGAAATTGAAGTGAAAGGTTGCAAAAACCTCCACTGCAGTAGTCAGGCACCTGAGCTCTCTGTCCTCATTAAATGCAATAATGAAATTAGCATATTTATGTCAACTGGAGGAACAAGACAGAAACAATTTGCACCTGGCCAACAGTGAAACTTTGTGCTCCTGACTTACTTTCAATTCTGCAGCTTTTACCAGATGTTTATTTCAGAGAGTCATTAACACCCCCCCCCCCCCCCCCCCACC
>JAODLC010000021.1:10528963-10545126 GCA_026781145.1 Hippopotamyrus pictus
TTACCAGATGTTTATTTCAGGGAGTCATTAACACACACACACACACACACACACACCCGTTACTTGGGGAGGGGTGAAAAGGCGATTGTTCAGTATGCGGAGGCCAACACATTCCCAGCCTAATTAAAACCCTCCTCGTGTCGTTCGGGAACGCTTCCTCCGCCTCCTGTGAGGCCTTTGCTCTCGGCATCTACGTCTCAGCTGAAAGAATCACGCAGTCATCCCCCTCCTCCCGGCTGGTGCAGCGCGGGGAGCCGGAAAAGCCAGCAGGGAAGGGGGGGCGTGACCCTCCCCCGACTTTAACCTTCAGCAGATTTTCACACGACAGCAAGCTCTTCGCGAACACACTGACGGACCAGCGTGCGTCGATAGCCAGGGCTTGGGATGATTTAGCTGTTTGCTGCCAGACGCATAACGTCTCTCCAGTAGCTGAGGGGGGTCCTGTTCCACTGCTACACAAGAGCCCGGAAACTGCCGCATTACCCAAGAGCGAGAGCTTTCAGTCTGCCAACACCTTTGCAGAAAAGATCATTGACGACTGAGATGAGATATCTGCTGCAGTCTATACTGCCCTACTGGAGCCCCAAAATGAACACCTCACCACAGAGAGTTTTCCATTTACTTATGTGGCACACATTTGTCCAACAAGATGTACAAGTATGACTTGGGGTCAGAACTCAGGGTTATCCAGCATGCAGATGGGATTAAGGGCCTAGCTCAAGGGCCGAACAGTGATATGATTACTCTGCTGGCCATGGCATTAAAACCCACAACCTTCCGGACACGGGCACAGATTACTACCCTGCTGAGCTACTCAGCCCGTTCAGAGACTTCTGGGTGCCAAGTGACGGTTTAGGCTCAGGTACATGTACTGTGTCACAATACTCTCCGGTATATGTACTGTGTCACAATACTAGATTGTCCCGTCACGCAGAAGGAAACGAAAGAGGGACAGATCAAATGCCTCCAACATAAATTCTGCGGTCAAGGTTTTATCTGCTCACCACAACAGCATCTTACCTCCACGGGGCCCTCCGGTTTAGTGTAGACCAACAAAAGCGTAACCCCATTCCCTGTAATCCTTGCCTTTTAACTCTGACAAATGAGTTGGGATAATGTCCAGGGCCCCCAGGAACAGGCACTGGGTCGGCTCGCCTGCCACATGCATCTAGGGGTTGGCGGGGTGCCTTTGGAGATACCCGCCATCGGCAGGTGCCATGTGGGCCCTTGTCATCTCGCCACATGAGCTCCTTTAAATTGCATCGGCTATCATAGAGGATTCCGCAGGCTGTCCTGGACTCACTCCTGGTGAGCTGTTGGCCTGAACCAGCCCTGGTCGCCACACAGTGCCTCTCTGGACCATGTACTGTCCTCTCTTACTTTGATAATTCTACATAGATGGGTAGTAAATAGATGAAGAGAAAGCAGAATAAGTTAGCCATGATCTACATTGTCACACAGGAGGTTTGCTGTACTCATGAATAAAGCAACAACAATATTAATAACTACTGAAAATAATCAAGACAAGGAAGTTGTACTGAACTACTCATCACCAGTATACTGAAGAAAATGTGACGTGCACTGTGGTCACTATAAGTGTAAAATTGAACTCTCTTGATATGTACTCAGTATGAGTTGGGGTCTTGTTTTGTACATTTGCAGGGTGGTTTAACCCGTTGCTGTCTTGTCTCTTCATATCTGTCTGTTCCGCCAAGACTCATTTCAGCTCTGTCGTTATGCCTGCCCATGTCTTGCACCCAGGTTTGCAGCCTTGGTTAGCCAACGTCTTGCTTCTGATTTCATGCTTTTGTTTAGCCACCATCTTGGTTCTTGGTTTCAGTGTTTAGTTATCTGGAGTCTAGTTTCTAATCTAATGGTTTTGGGTATCTGCTACCTTGTTTTGGTCTTGGTTAGTCAAAATTCCACAGCTGGAGTACTAAGCGGCCAGAGTCTTATTTTAGGTCTTTTAGTGTTGCTGATTCTGTATTACAGCCTGATTTCCTGGTTCCAAAATCTGGATGTTTGTCCCTGGTTTCCCCAGTGCTCCACATTCTCACACACCTTGTCTTGGAGGCACCTGCCCAGTCAGCAGGCCCCAGCCCAGACAGTCACCTGCCTCCACAGTCTCAGCGAGCATCAGGCAGGAAGCCTGGAACTGTAGGACGACAGTCCATTTCAGGATGCCCTCTCTCAGTCTCCAGTAGTCATGGAAAAGAATAAATGCAATCCGGGTGTTACAAACTCCACATAAAATATAAACAACTACCTGATCGAAAAACAATAGTTTGAAACAAAATAAGTCTCCTAAATACATGGAAGTGGACTTCAGGCGAAATCCCCCACCCTGTATCCCACCCATTCCAACCATACAAATCACAACTGTCATTACTGTCGAATCCTTTAAATTCCTAGAACCACAATTTCTCAAGAACTGAAATGGGGGCTTAGCATCACCTCCATCACAAAGAGAGCCCAGCAGAGGATTTACTTTCTGAGGCAGTTAAAATTGCACCATCTCTCTCAGTCTACGGTGGTCCAGTTTTACACTGCAATCATTAAGTCCATCCTCATCTCCTCCATCACAGTCTGGTTTGGATCAGCCACTGAAAGAGACAAGGCCAGACTGCAACGCATCACCCACTCAGTAGAGCAAATAATCAGCTGTAATCTGCCCTGCCTCCAGACACTGTACATCAGCAGAACCATGAAAAGAGCATGCAAAGTCACTGAGGACCCATCTCACCCTGCTCTTTCAAACCATATCCTCCAGGACAAGACTCAGGACAATCAGAAACAAGACCACAAGATACACTAAGTGGTTCTTCCCTCAGGCTGTGTCTCTCACTAATCAAACCAGTCCCTGAATGGACGTTCAATTAGCCGTCACCTGCAGTGAACTTTTGACCAGCATAACCAGTGAACCACTGATAAACCTACTCTACACAAATATATTCTGCACTCTTGCACGTTATACACACGTATTGCAAACACTCTGTATACATATTGCACTCTTGCACGTGACTAGTGTTGACTTGGCTGCTACTTAATAACTGTACTATTTAAGAACCCTTTAAATTATTATATTGTTGTATATAGTGTATATAGTTTATATCATGTAGTTTATATTTATACTTAAATGAATAATATGTATATACATATAAACATATAAAATTACATATTTAATTATATCATTATCATCATTACTACTATTATGATAATAAATTATCTTGTAATTCTTATTACCCAAATACTAATCTAGTGTTTTTTTACTTTTCTGTATATGCCTAAACATTGAATGTTCTTTGACTTGTGTTTGTCTTGTGACAGCACCACCAAGCAGAACCCCAGTGCAGCCAGCTCTCAGCCCGGGACCAACCATCACCACCCCACTTTTTCTCAGGAAGGTGAAAACTGGATAAATAAAGCAATACTTTAATTCTTATTATTCACTGGTTTTATTTGCTTTTTTCAAATATAAACAAAACACAAGTCAAATGAATAAATAAAATATCAAAATTATTCTCGCAGTTCTTCACATGTGAGGCATGTCGCACTACTATACAATTTTTTACCTGTAAATGGCTTAAACAACAATAACATAATATGAATAACAGTAACAGTTGATTGAGTAGTGTACTGGTCTCTGCAACTTTGTTTATTACCGTCTCATTATCTATCAACATAAGGATTTCCTTCTCTGTGCTCATTAGCACAAAGGCCTCCAAGTGCTCCTGAGTCAGTGAGCTTCGTAACCTGTTCTTAAATTTAAGGGTAGAGAAGCTTTTCTCACAGGCAACCTGGTGGCTAATATCTTTTCATATACAACACAATATGTTTGTGCCTGAAACATGCTGTACAAAAACATATGACTTATTAGTCTTTAAAATTCATTAATACACATCTGTGTAGTTTACCTCTGAATCTAAAATGTAAATCTCATCAACTTCTGAATATCTGGATTTCATATGGAATGCATCTATCACTTGTGTGTATATATAAGTATATTAAGTAACTTTAATTCATATATAGTACCTGACCCCTCAGCCATTCTGGCATCCTCACTGCTAATCATTAGTCCCTCATTCTTGGCAGAAAACTGACTGACAGGGGACTACTGGTCAGAAACTACAAAATGGTTAATGGTCATTTTACTGAATACTCAAATTATGCTTTAGTTTTTTATATATAGTGATCCCCCGCTATGCGATGGGCTGGCCCCCCATCCGGGTTGTTCCCTGCCTCGTGCCCGTTGCTTCCGGGATAGGCTCCGGACCCCCCGCGACCCAATAAGGATAAAGCAGGTTGGAAAATGGATGGATGGATGGATGATCCCCCGCTATATCGTGGTTCAGTTATCGTGCCTCTGCTATATCCCGGATTTTCAGCTATCGCTTTAAAAACCTGTGGGAGGGGCATTTTAAAGCTTAAACTATTAAAAAATGTTTATTTATATGGTCTTTCCATATCACGGATTTTCACCTATCGCTGATGGGTCTCAAACGCAACTTCCACAATAGGTGGGGGATCACTGTACATTTCTTTTCTTAAAATTACATTTGCGCACACATTGATTTGTCATGATAAGCTCCAGAAATACGCTAATATTTGAATTGGTTTAATAATTTGCAACAGGTTGACCACATTTACCTGTTGCCAGTTCTTTTCGTTCTTTTGAAAAAATCTCTGTGATTTTGGCACATTTGGTGGCATCCTCCTCCAATGCTTTTCTTAGCCTGGCCTTTTTAGCCCTTTCTGGTCTCTTCTTTTCCACACCGTTACACTAACTGCTATTTTACTAAGTTAAACAATCTGTAGGCTCAAAGTCAGACTGTAACCAACATGAACAATTGGGAAGGGGAGAACTCCGTCAGGTGGTAGCACCCATGTAATCTATAGTTATACAAAGGCTGTGATGTCAGCTGTAAATGTGGATCTTATGTGCTACTGTTTCAGATTCACCAATGTGAGGACTGTCAAATCGGATTATTTTATTTCCGACCGGCCCAAAAGTCAAGCGGCCCACTGGGAAATCTCCCGAATCTCCCGATTAGCCACTCCAGACCTTCCACCGAGGCAAATTTCTTGTACGGAAACATACTTGGATAATAAAAAAGGATTCTGATTCTGATTAAGAAAAAAAATGGTGCAACTCCACCAAAGAGCAAACCCTATTATCACTGCCCTGTGCTGTTTTTCCAGGAAGAAAGAGCAGGAGTGTCCAGCCACAAAAACTCAAAAAGGCCTACTGTGCCTAAGGTGTTCGCAAAGAAAGGCCATCCTACAGGGGAAGATCAATGAATAAATACCTCTGCGTACTGATGGAATGGGCAGAAAATGCCATATTCCCATCTCCCACTGATGCATGCCAGTGAGGCTAGCCTCAACAGACTAGCAAACACACCCGCCAGTAAAAGAGACCCATACACCTTAATTAGGATCTCCTGCACATCGCCAATTGACCCCAATGTCCATAGTCACAGAACAGAATAGGCAGAGATGTGGTGCCCTTGAACTCGGCTGCTGCAGCACAGCTGAGAGGGAGCTACCCTTCTGCCCAGCCACGAACTTCCAGAAAGCCAGCAGTAGCGACGCCAGAAAGGATACAAGAAGAACAACGCAAGGCGCATATAGAGTATGCGTTGCACTCGGAGGTGACTGCTGAACAGCAGTGCTAACATGCTCTGGCTCTCTATCATGTCCCTGGGCTGAGCAGCGGAAAGCTGAAAAAAAAAGGGATGGTTCTGCAGCATGCTTATTTGCCAGGGCTTCCCAAGGAGCACTTCTTGCAGGACGAGGGGACAGTATTAAGGCATCTCTGTGGGATGAGGGGAGCAGGTATTTACCTGATTTGCAGCCATTTCAAATTACAGAATAATCGATTGCAGTGGAAACCAGCTTATAGTGCTCACGGTTATAGTGATCAACTGCTTATATGTATCAAGAAGCTAGGGACAGAATCATTTATAATAATTCGTTATCAATTAGTCCGTCTTGAGTGTTGAACATGACAACATACGGAAAAAATTAAAATCACGCTAATTCATTATTTTTTAGTTTACTTTGATAAGCCTACTTCGCTTTGTGGTAACCCGTCTGCTTCTGGCTAGCTACCTGAGGCTACTGCTGCGTGCACAGAAAACATTATGAGAAAAAGAAAGTCATTTTCTCTCAATGACAAATGCAGGCCCATCGAAGTTTATGATAAACCGCAACCGGTGAAACCACAAAAAGCTATATTTTATGTACAATATTGTACTGTATTGAAGCGCCGAACACACCGAGGAATTGCGCCGGCAGCGAATGAAACCAACAAGAGGCAGAATGACACGTCGATCTTTATGTGACTCACACCACAACACACACTACACACCAAGCAACAATAACACAAAAGCCATGAATAATACGGAAACACGGGGAAGTTACACTAAGGATGGTAAGGCACACACACGGCGGGAAATTATACAATGGCTAAGACACGCGAAGATCAGGCAAGAAGCGAGTACAACCACAGTTAAAGGCACAGGCGAAAACCGGATACACAGTACAAGAAGTACCTACACTAATAAAATACAAACGGGTTATATACACGTTCTCGCGATCGAGCATGCCGGGACATGCAGATGCTGCTGGCGCTACAGTATTATATCGTATTTGAATTACACATAGGTCACTAATTTAATTTATACAGTACTGTAATTTGAAACAGCTGTAACGTGTTTTGAAAGAGTCAATAAAATTCAGTAAATAGTGTAAATTCTGTAAACGTCCGTTTTATTACCTTATATTCATGTAATATACAAATGTGAATTAGATGGTAATCTGCCTGAGACATAAAGAAAAAGGGGGAAAAATTTGACATAATAATCATCTGCTTATAGTGATCAGTTTCACCCATCAGTTTTCTTATTAGTATTGCAGCCAGAATCCACACCCAGCTAAACTGTGTTCAATTTACTTTGATAGAGGTCTAGCCCCACCCCCTTTTCTCTTACTGGCCAAGCCCTCTTAAATGGTGACCACTGTGACAGTGATTGGGCCCCACCATTGACCCACCCAGACAAACCACAGTTTATTTGCTCTGACAAACACATTGACCCTCACAATTTTTCCTCACTGACTTAGGGCCCAAAAATAAATCCATAATTCTTACATTAGGAAAAGGCATCAATATGATGTATATTTTTTATTATTTTAAAATGGGACAATCTATACTGGTATTGAAAATTATAATGCATTATGTACAGAGATCAATCTGGTATGATGCCAAACCAGCAAAATGATAAACAAAGAGCTTTTTATCATTCAAGGTCACTGCAGAGACACTTGTGGCAGGGGGGGGGCTGTCTTTAACAATGCTGACTGCCATTCGAAGTGCCTCTACTAAACCCATTCGTGTCAGTGGTCAGGATGAAGGGTTATAACATCTGTCTAAGTCTGAAGACCTTTGCACTTTTATTAAAGGGTATTTTATGCCACTTGAATGCAATAATCATTGAATTCATTAAATGCAATAACCTTTGCCTGCCAGACATTCTCTGATGACTACACTAGCTATTATTGCTGCCTGATAATTCCAGTTCATTCAGGTTTAGCAAAAGAACAAGCACTGTCAGAATTTCTGTCGTTTCTGAGAAGTCATTTAAGGCCATAGTCTGCCCAAACACAGTATTTAACCCTGCTTTTATATTATGTGTTGCAATTGTTTTTTCACTAACCATGACAACCAAGAATTGTTGTTACGTTGCTTGGTTTGATATTGGTTTCACGTTTCCTGTTGTAGTCACTTACTGTTTTCGATTACACACAGTGTACACTTTCTGTCACAGAGTAAGCAAGCTGCAGGTCCTCAGGTAGTGTATAGACCATGTGCACAAATGTGCAATATGCTCACTTCCAGTTGTGAAGTACACGTGTACACTTCTTTTTGAGAAATATACATTATGTTCACTTCCTGTTATGGAGTACACATTGTGTGCACTTATTATGTGCAGTACAACCACAATAATAAGATCATACATTCTATATTTCCTGTTGCAGCACACATTTTTTTTTTTATGAAGTGTACATGTTATGCTTCTTATTGTAGAACAGTGTTTCTTACCCTGGTCCTCGGGGACCCCCAGACAGTACCCGTTTTTGCTCCTACTGGGAGCTGGGAGGGAGCAAAAACATGGACCGTCTGGGGTTCCCTGAGAACCAGGTTGAGAAACACTGTTGTAGAGTAAGTGATCTGTATATAACCTAATGTATATACTCCTCATATTTACTATCCTCTGGGTTACAGAGCAGAAAACCCAGTTAAGATCTAGAGCTCTAAATCTAAATCCTTTTAGTATTAGTTTTCCAGCTGTACAACTTGAACTTATATATTTTAGCTGGATGTTCAATGAAGCAATTTATGCCAAGTACTGGCTCAGAGGCACCCCAGCAGGCCTGATTCCGGAACTACATGTTCAAGCTTGACCACGAGACGCTTTTGTACCCAACGGCCAATTTTACATTTTCATTTGAGGTCTGTGCCTGGTGGGCAGGGTGTCACCCCCACCCACAGAAATATACAGTGTAGCAAAAATTATTTATACAGTGCGAAAAAATGGTTAAAAATGGAAATGAAATTAAGGATATTGATGAGCAAACTCTAAAAACTGTCTAAAATGTTACAATTATGTGTGCTATGTAAAGAAACAAAAAAAACTATTATTCAAAACTTATTCTCAGAGGCAATCCTAGGGTCTGTTGGGGCCCCAAGCAAAAATTCACTGGGGGCCCCCCCTCTAGCCAGTTTTTGTCATCATTTTAATAAATAATCTGACATTAACAAAAAATTGTGAACAGTAAACTTTTTTTATTTCACAAGTTACCATTTTCAACAAGTTAATGGACTTTAAAATATGAAACCATTTTAAAGTTTCTAATCTAGTGGCTTGGGGGCCCCAAGCAGCTGCCTGCCCTGCCTGCTGACAAGATGCGCCTCTGCTTATTCTGGAATGGTTTTCAAATGATTTATTGCATTCAAAGAATTATTTGTATATCTGGGCATTCACAGAGTTGGATGAATATGTTACAATGGGAGTTCCCAGTCAATTGAGATCATTTAACACAACCCATAACATCAAGGGCTCCAGATAGGCAGGTGATTGGGTGTCCTTAGTTTCTACAAGTAACCTTGGTGGTCATTCTCCACACAAGCATTTGTAGGGTTAGTTCAGTTTCCCAACATGGATAAAACTGCTGAAATGCTGAATGCATTGAGGAAAAGAGTCATAAAATTTCACAATCAATATCCTCAATTTCATTCTCATTTTTGACCATTTTTTCACAATGAACAAATAATTTCTGGCTACATTGTAAATGGCAATGAAGGTCCAGGACGCTGCAGACTATATCTGGAGATTACACCCCAGTTTTGCAAGCTCAGATCTCCATGTCTCATGAGGCACTTTGTTGACACCCAGTTCATACCGACAATATCACACGCACTGGCACTGATGCCACCGCACGCCACCAGGATAAGGTCAAGGCATTCCCAGGGTTCACCCCCACACATAATGGTCACGTTTGAAAGGCACGGTGGTGGGAGGTGGGGGGGGGGGAAGGATGCAGTGTGTGACTGGACCCTTTATCTCTCGTATTCCTGTGCAGGCCAGGAGGGTCACGTCCCCTCGCTCACGCATCCGGTCACGCCGCCGCCTGCCCTCCTGACAGGAAGCGTGTCAGGGTCAGCCCCTGTGGTCCTACTGTGTCCCTTCCCCGTTTGGCCAGCAGGCGTTGCTGGTCATCCCGTCCTTCATGTTAGTCTTTGTGTTTTCCCCCTGTTCTCTGTTGGCCTCATGGCTCAACACGTTGTGCAGCCAGTTGTCTGGCCTTGGGCGGAGATGCAGGGGCAAAGTCTAGGTGCGCGGCCCCCTGTCCTGGCCCCAAGCCCCAAATTTCAGGCTCCTGCCTCCACCCAAGCGGACCTTGCATGGCGCTGGTGGAGGTCCGGCAGAGGGTACACAGACAACTGGCTGCACAACGTGTTGAGCCATGAGGCCAACAGAGAACAGGGGGAAAACACAAAGACTAACATGAAGGACGGGATGACCAGCAACGCCTGCTGGCCAAACGGGGAAGGGACACAGTAGGACCACAGGGGCTGACCCTGACAGAAGCGTACCTGTCTATGGCACTCCTGCCATCTCAACGCCACACTTGGTCACTTGGTTTTCTCCCATAATAGTAAACATCTAACACATTATTTCATACCAGTAAAATATTCTTTCATATATCAATGCACAAAATTAAGAAAAAATCTGTTAAACATGAAAAAATCATAGTCAAACATGGATAAAAGGATTAGTGTTGCTTTGTACTTGCCTGACACAACTTCTCTAAAGGAAAACCAAGACTCTCAAGACGTTTCCCCTAATCACTCTCGATCAGGCTGTCCATACCCCTCTATCAGCCCTTCAATGCACATCTACACGTGTAAGCCCTTACTGTCCGCATGAAAGGAACCTCTTCATATATATTCACCCTTCAGACCATGCACAGCCCCCTCCCCCCGAAAGCCACCCCGGAGCCTGTAGCCTACCCTAGGATGCACAGGGGAGAGGCAGGGCAACATTCTGAAATGGATATTATTATTATTATTATTATTATTATTATTATTATTATTATTATGCTGATGATGATTGATTATGGTGGTGGTGATGATGATGATGATGGTGATGATGGTGGTGGTGATGATGATGATGATGATGATGATGATGGCGATAATAATGGTGATGATGGTGATGATGGTGGTGGTGATGAAGATGATGGTGACGATGGTGGTGGTGGTGATGATGATGATGATGATGGTGATAGTGATGATGGTGGTGGTGGTGACAGTATGTTTATAACCTGGTGCTCCCACTGGTGAGCCCCTCGTAATGTCATACTAACCGTTGGTGCATCTTTCCCAAAAGCCCAGTATAAAATCATCAAAATGCTTTTCCATGCACAAAATGTAGTAGGGCTGAATCCTCTGCACAGAGGGACATAACACCTAAAGATCTTCATTCCCTCCTTCTGCTTACGGGTCTTCTCTCTCCCCAGGGCGACCCAGAGACACACCCAGGTAAACTGACACACACGCACACACACTGAAGTGGCAGCATTACATAAAGCCTGCACACATGCTGATGTGTGAATGTCAACGTATTCCTTAAGCTTACCAATATTCCCAGAGACATGCTGTCAGTAGCTATGATTCTCAACATTTGCAGGCAATATGGCGATACCTCACTGGCCCCAAGCTCTTGTAACATATCACCTCTCACACTTCAGTTACAATTTATACGTTCATCCAAAACATACTGACCTCATTCACTACAGATAGGAGACAATTTAAACCACTTAGTTTAATAATGAGTTTGTAATTACCAGGATTAAAAACAAAAACATAAATCTCTTCAGGATAATGTTCTTAAACATTGCACAATATCAGATTAACATATTGACCTTGTGTAAATTTTACACCCAGCTGGCTTATTTGGCACACATAGCTTTAGTTGTATATTTAATAATGAAAAATCGCCTTTCTTCACACATATTCCACAGTAATTTGTTATTGTGCAGAATGAATGTCACAAAGACCAATATTCATTTTGATGGTTTTTTTCTATAATTGGTATTTATACATCCTGACCATAAACAATATGCATTAATACACCCTTCAGGTTTGGTTTGGTTTGATTTCACAAGCAAGGGAATAAAGCAGCCATTATATCCCATTGAAGATGCTCTCTTTGTGATAATTGTGACTTTCATAATTGCGACACATCATGCTATACAATCATTCCCACACGTAATCATTTTTAAACTGACCACATCTTTAAGCTACCTAAAAATAGGCCAACTGGAATCCAGTAATATTTTCTAACATTGTTTGCTTTTTATTTGGGTCTGTTGAGGATGTTGATTTTAAAGCAGAGGGTGAAAGACAGATGTACTATTCAAATACAAAGGCCAAACATTTTAAAAAATGTAAATATATACACACACACACTTTAACTATATATATATACAGAGGCAGAGGTAAGGTTAGAGATACAGATATACACTGATGTCAAGGATTCATTAGGGACATAAAAGATTGCAGTGCTTAATACAAAACTGCCTTACTAAGTACAGAAAAGGCAATTAGCCTAATGGAAAGTCTTGATGAAAACAGATGAGCTACGCTCAAGGTACTCAATTAGGCAGACATATAATATGCAGAAGACAAATAACATATGGATGCCAACTGATAATTGGAACAGCAGTTACACCTAAGGAAGGCTGTAGGGCAATGAAGACTGACCCACATTCCAGGCTCTGACAATAGGATCAGCTCCATCTCTCGACCCGTCAAACATTTACACTCATGCCTTGTCACCAATATATTCACCACTGCTGCCAAAATATTATCATCTTAATTTTGATATTAGACAGCTATTCACAGGAACATTGATGACCCAAGTCTAAATACATTTCCATTTACCTCATAAACAATATAGCAAAATTTGATATATTCGCCTATTACCTTCAGTTATCTAGCCTAGATTTGCATTTATATTACACAAAACAGGTGACCTCAGAGGAATCCCCAAAAAGCCACAAGGTACCCCAGAAAAAAAACAGCATTCATGCAAAGCTAGTTTATCACAATTACTAGAAGAATCTTTGGTCACTTCAAATACTGCAGTTTGTCACAAATAGCTATTAAACAGCAGTCACCTACATTGAAAGGGAGTCTACTTTTACTAATTTGATTTTTTTTTTTTTTTTTTTTTTTAAATATGCAAAATTGCATTGGGTGAAACTAGTTCATTTTTTTATTATTATAAAATATAAAAAATTACAACAGAGGTTTTTCTTTAAAAGAAATCAAATAAATACACCATTAATTTAATATCTGATGCTTTATTTTTATATCTCTTATCAGTTGTTTATATCAGGTTATGTATCTTCTTTAAAAGCACTAAGATGCCAGAATCTTGGACTTTAAACTACCATCAGCTTTCCTTCAACCGCTATACAAGCGACTTTATTATTATTATTATCATCATCATCATCATCATCATCATCATCATCATCAGTATTTTAATATTTTAATGATTCCCTTTAAAATATGGAGTGCAGACCCAGAGATAAGTCCGTATTCAAGTCTGCATTATTCAATAATTTGGAAGAGCAGTACATCAAGCTGTCAAACATTCCAGATATCTGCCATTTATTATCCTGTATGTACAGGAACAGCAGTTGATCCCCATAATAATCATCATCATGGCCATAATATTATAGCTGCAAGGCAGCAACCAAATCGGTCCCGCAGTTTTTTTTTTTCTTTTTTTTTTTATGAGAAGGCTATAATTATATCTGTTCTAGACATTATGCGGAGTTCAACGTTTGTCACGTGACAGTGATTGTGACATTTGCAGCTAATTTACCATGAAACCACACAGGAGCTCAGGCTTCAAATGTAACATATTTGCAATTGAAAAGATATGTGTTATTACAAAACATTTGCATCAATATTAATTCGATTAATGTGTTTAAAGTCACGGCTTTAATATTGTTTGACGTTGCACTGTATGGCTAAAGTTACTGTAATGCCAAAGTAAATCAGAAATAGGGCTGTGGCTTCGCTAGAGGATAGAGCCGAAAAAAGAGATGCATTCAGATCCGTCAGAGACGTTATATTATAGCTTAATAGTGTCCTCTGTAAATGTGGGTGTGTTACATAGGCATTCACTGGAAACTGCAGGACCTTTAAGCTTAACAAAAATATCTAAAAGGAATCAATACACAACATGGCACAAGTACAAAGAAATCGATAGGCGAACACCACAAAAGTCAACTAAATTGGTTATTACAAAAGCATAATAACGGAATCTGAAAGGTCCCGATCATCGGTTAATATCAGTTAACATATGTAAAACGGACTGCATTCGCTGCCTCAAATGTCTTTAATGGGGTAAATATTGAATTAGCTCAAAGTTTAATTAGAAAATCTCGACGAGAAGTCAAACGAAGATTGATGTAGCTCCATGCGGCATGTGGGCCATGCTTTATACACACCATTCCGAACAAAAAGCACACAAAGTGTAATTATCCGTATTGAGTGTAAATAAAATAAATAGCCTACACAATTCCGCAGGTGGTGGTTCGGCTGGGGGGAGCGGGGCGTACATTATTATTCCCGTCTCACAATGAACGAGGAAAAATCTTATCTTCCTACACTTGCGCAACGGTGTAACGCAAAGATTTTGCACGAACTAACCGAAAGTTAGAAACACCAACAGCAAATGTCCCCTAGAAGGCTGATATTCATGGCTTATATTAAAATGATGCGGCACATCGGGGTCGGTAATTGCGCTAACCTGGCGCCATCGCTGGAAACGCAATCCCTCCAATTAACGCATCTACTTTATTAAGGCTTTATTGATCCCGGAGCCTCCAACGGCTGTCGGACTTGCCATTAGAAGGACCGTGAAAGACATTAGGCGGATCGCTTGGCTCCCGAGCAATGCTGCCTAGCTGAACCCTATGAACAGGCGAAACATACCCCCCCCAAGCAGCCAGGCTGGCTCATTCGTAACTTTCTCCAGGTGCGGTATGGTTATTTATGCATACGACAACTTAGCTGGAGATATCTGCATACATAACAAATCGGGCAAATATATCAGGGGTGGTCGGATAAGCTTCGTTTCTGTTACACGGCCTCCGTGGCCCGGTGTCTCCAATTATTCTGCTCACTTCCCGGCACGCTGAAGAGGGAGCTGTCCATTACGCGGGGTGCTGATGCACCAGTCCTACCTCTCCAAAAAAACTGCAGGTGCACACACGTAAATTTAAGCTACGATCCTATAGGTTGCATGCAAAGAGCTGCATCTTGTCAAAACTGTGTTGCAAAGGAGGTTATCCGGCAAAGAGGCCAATTATTCTTTTAATTTCGATTTTTTTTTTTTTATTATTATTGCTCATGTTCACATACTAGTCGTTGATTTCGAATGCACTCTTTTTTTATCTCCGGCCTTTCTGTAAAAAGCCCCGAACATCCCCTCTAGTGGCCTAAACAAGCGAGAGAAGAAATGCGCACAAAACCAGCATTTTCTGCGATCCAAATGCAACAGCACAGTGCTTACCCTCAAAATCGCGTATCAAAAAATGAATAATTAATAAGGTGCAAATAAAGACAGCATTTAAAGGAAAAGTAAACTTGTATAAATATCAGCACTGTTAGTTGCCTGTAGATTAAATGGGCAAAAGCTCACGGTTTAGACTATATGGAAATTGGGTGAATTCAGTGCAAAGCGGAGGGGTTGTCATGGTATCCTAGTTCTTGGCTATCCCCAGCAAAGAATAAATAATGAATCTGTTTTTGTTCCTCTAGAACTGACTTTTCGCATTGCCCCTCGGACCACAAACTCGCTTTAAAATGCACTGTGTATGTGCAGCAATATTTTACATTATATACCTCAGTTACATACATCTAGACACCAACACATGTAAAAATCACAGTTTCACAACCGGAAAATTCACTGTAGACGCTTATGATTTGAAGACCAAGCTGGGGAGACTGTGATCCTGAACTTCAGAGACCTCTTAGTGGAAAAGCCTTCGTGAAAAAGTATGTCATGAGAATCCGTGTTCTATTTTTAAGGAACTGCTATGTGGAGTTTGTAAAAAAAAACCCTTCTTTCATAAAATTTAAAGTAAACATATTCTATGCTTTTGTTCTCAGGATTCGTCCACGATGAAGCAATATTTAACGCCTTTTCGATCATGAATACCTTTAAAAAGTATTATTAAATGAATAAAACGAACAGTATTTCTATTGATAAAAATAGTTATGAGAGAAATATATAATTTAAATTTAAATGATGCAGTATAGTAGTAAATTCCATCGTAGACACATTGGCATAATGCTTTTGGCAGGACATCGCCTAATCCAATGTTAGAAAATAGCCTATCGCTTGGACAAATGTTGCCAGGGTCTACATTTAAGAGGACTTTAAGAGCTGAAAACGGTGTTTAGAGCACAAGACGTATCTATGTCACCACCTGCTGTCCTTTTGATCCAAAATGAGGACCTTATATATACCAAGTGTATAGTATAGTATAGTATAGTATAGTATATATAATTGGAATTGTAA
>JAODLC010000021.1:10556146-10571637 GCA_026781145.1 Hippopotamyrus pictus
CTTGTTATTCAGCCTGGTTCTATGTGCCCTTTTTTAACTTTGAGCACCCGCCCCTTCAAACATCTCTGCACGGCCCTGCACATAAGAAGAAAGAAAGCATGTTCACATCTAAAATGTTTTGGTTGTATAATTTGGTCAATAGTTCAGGACTTCACCACTACAGTAATAAATGCAAGGGCCAAAATAAAGATGGGAATTATGGCATAATCACATAAATCAAAAGAAGCTAATCTCACAAATCAATTAGGCGGCATAATGCCAATTAGCTTTCATTTGGATGTTCATTTGCATATAGCTAAAGATTCTCATGTGTGTCACATTTCAAGGCTGCTTCTGCATAGACTCTTGGCAGGCGTCATCTGGCCCTGTGTTGCCATGTCACGGCTGCTTAACGCCTGCTTTGGTGGTGAGGGGGGGGGGGGCTGATGAGGGAGGTTGACAGCTGGCACCTGCCTCATGGACACCCCAGCGAGCCTCCTGTGTGATGCACTCTTTGGTGTGAGCGGATGACACTCCGAGTCTGAGCACATGTGACACATGGCAGACTGTCATGGGCAGACTGTCTGAGAAAAATAAACTGCAGCTGCACATTCCTGTACAGTCACATGACAAAATTATCTTATACAGGTATTTTTGTTTTGTTTTAAATGTAACTTCATGTACCTATGGCAGTATTCAGTCCTCAGAGTATTTTATCATCCTTCATAACCATTTCCATAATTTTTAATGTTCCTTTGTTAATGCTGAACCCATATCCCATTTGTCTGCATTTACACAGTGGCCTCCCCGGGAAGCATAAATGATGGTTTGTGTTCAGCATCAGTTTTAGTGGATTCTGGGGTGTAAAACGCCTGTTCATAGATTTTATTGGAACCTTGAATTTCATAACAAGCCACAGAGAAATACAGTCACAATTGCCTAAGGTGACAGCTATGAAGGAAAGAGACTGGGTGTTTCTTGTGCGCTTCTACAGGACACAGTCGCAGGGCCCCCCGCCCACAGGGCCCCCCACCTGCAGCTTCCTCTGTGTTCAGAGTTTGAAGTTATGGTGGTAAAATACCGGCGTGTTTCCTATCGTCCGGAGTGAAAATCCCTGCAAAGATAGCAAGCCCAGAAGAACAGGCATGGGGACATCCTGATAAAATGCCCCTTTTCTCTACACATTTTACAATTTTATGACCTTTAATAAAATAGCAAAAATGGGACAATGTGGATTTCAGTGTTTATTTATGTTTTGAGAAAATGGGGTTAGGGATCGTTATCAGTATTAATCAATGAGAAACACATACCTGAATATGAATGTGTGTGTGTGTGTGTGTGTGTGCGTGTCTGTGTGTGTGTGGATTAGGTTTATATTGCATTGTCGGGACCAAATGTCCCCCACAATGTAATAAAACTTGTTTTTTTTTTGACATTGTGAGGACCATTTTTCAGGTCCCCACAAAGATCTGTGAATGCAATCAAAAAAGTAAAAATGCCAAAAGTCCAAAATTTTGCTTGGTTACTTATGTTTAAGGTTAGGGCTGGGTAGGGGTTAAGAGCGTCATGTGGGGATTAGAGATTTCTCCATAGAAATGAGTGGAGAGAGTTAGGGTTAGGTTTACAAAGATATTCAATTCAATTCAATTTATTTTTATATAGCGCCTTTCACAACAGAGTTGAGAAGTGCTTTACATGGATGTCTTGTGATACATTAAACATCATTAGAGAGAGTAATACAGAACAGAAAAAAGGAAGGAAAGAAATTAAATAAAGAAAGCCAGAAGACAACAGAGGAGAGGAACCAAAAACTCCCAAGTAAGGAGAATAAAAAACTCTGGGGGTCCAGAAACAGAAAAGAGTGGACTTTCTTGCTAAAAGATAGGTGTAAGCTGTGATTAAGGATCAAGACAAAGTCTGTCAATGAGTCTCTTATCCACGTTGGCCTGTGTAGGGTGAAGTCCATCAATAAGTCTTTTCTCCATGCTGGTCTGTGCCGGGTGGCACTGAAGGCTGCACCCACAATGATACAGTTCATAGGTCCTATTCGCTATGTCAGTCCTCCATGGGACGGAACCAGGACTCCAGCTCAGATGGTGCCCAACCCAAGCACCATCCAGTCATGTGGGAAGGCAGAGAGCATGGATGATCAGAACATGCATTGACACATTAATGGACAAGCATAGTAGATAAAAATGACATATAAAGCAGCACCAGCAGCCATAGTTACGGTGTGTCAGGTTGCAATCAAAATTCATGAGCAAAGAACCAATGTGGAAAAAAACAGGGTTGTGCTAAACTGAAGTAATATGTCTTCAGTCAAGATTTAAAGACTGAGACTGAATCGACATCCCGAACATAAGCTGGTAAACAATTCCACAATATAGGAGCCCCGTAGCAGAATGCTTTACTGCCCACTCTCACTTTATTTATATGTGGAACGACGAGGAAACCTGCATTCTGTGACCTGAGTGGACGATGCAACTTGTATACTTGAAGTAATTCTGTCAGGTAGGCGGGAGCTAGACCTTTAAGTGCCTTATATATAATTAGGAGAACTTTGAAGTCAGTCCTCAACCTAACAGGAAGCCAATAGAGGAAACTAAGAATAGGGGTTATGTGTTCAAACTTCCTGCTCCTGGTGACAATTCGAGCTGCTGCATTTTGAGTACACTACAAGGTATTTAATGTGCAGTGTGTGCTCCCAGATAACAGAGCATTACAGTAGTCTAACCAACTGGATAGTAAAGGCATGTATCAATTTCTCTGTGTCTTGAATAGTAAGAAATCATTGCAGTTTGGCGATGTGGCGTAGCTGTAGGAAGCACAGCTTCGATACTGCAAATATGATTACAAAACTCAGTGTCTGTGTGTGTCTCTGCATGTGCATGTGTGTGTGGTCCAGATATACCTTATCTTGTGGGGACCAAATCTCTCCAGAACAAGATGAATACCTGTTTTTTGACCTGATGGGGACCAGTTTCTTCTCTGTCTATAGCCTAGCCAGCAAGCAGCTTTTGTCTTGACTCTCAGTAGTTTTTTTGATATTATTAGGGTTTTTTTGTACCTGCTTGGCAGTAAATGAAAACCGTTCACACACTTTGTACCCTTACTGGCCTCTTTGTACTCTTGCTGGCCTCTTTGTACCCTTGCTGGCCTCATCCTCTTTACACTGCTGGCAGAAAGAGATTCAGGACACGCAGGGAAACCGGAGATGTTTCAGCAGACGGATGGAGACACAGGCAGTCTGGACATGCTGACCTCTGCACGCAGACATATTGCTCTCACAAAACACATCTCTAATAGCTAGAAATATAGCAAAAAAAAAAAAAAACTGCATTATACCAAGTACATTTAATGTAATAATCTTTACAACTCAAGACACCGAGTAGCATAAATACTAGTCAATAACAAGAGCTTTACCTCTATATCATCTACTTAGAGTGCTGACTTTGAGTTCTTTGCACTTTTTCCCCATCTTTGTGGTTGCATCTCTATGATGGCTCCCATTTTCCTGTCCTTTGTTACACTGCAGGGCAGAGCTGCCAGGCTCTTTGGCACAGTTATGTACAAAACATCTACAACCAAATCATGCCAAAAGCACAGCACAATTACGTCAATTGTGTCAATAATGAAAGTATAATGTTGGAAATGTGTTATAAAACATCTACAACCAAATCATGCCAAAAGCACAGCACAATTACGTCAATTGTGTCAATAGTGAAAGTATAATGTTAGAAATGTGTTAACAAGTCAGTTTACCCATAAGCTATTACAGAGCTATGTTTACTTTGAATATCAATAAGATCTGTGGCCTGTACTACGAAGCGGGGTTACTGGCTTATCGGGGTAACTTGTCAGTTTTAAGGTCTGGGTAAAATGTAATTAAACAAA
This sequence comes from Hippopotamyrus pictus, assembly GCA_026781145.1. Classification (NCBI taxonomy): domain Eukaryota; kingdom Metazoa; phylum Chordata; class Actinopteri; order Osteoglossiformes; family Mormyridae; genus Hippopotamyrus; species Hippopotamyrus pictus. The sequence goes on from JAODLC010000021.1 coordinate 10,560,020, forward strand.
TACGAAGTCCATTTAAACTGTGGTACCTTAAATTCGACAAGTTACCCCGATAAGCCAGTAACCCCGCTTCGGGCCACTGATGGAGGGAAAAGGGACTTATTTAAAATTCTGCATGAGATGGAAAGCCAGGTCTCCAGGTAACTGGATGGTGTCTGTGGCACCGATCACCTGCCACTGTAACCCTTTGTCCTTTGTCTCAGCACCTGAAGCAGGGGCCTGAATCTATTCCCTTGTCAGATGGCTCTGCCTACCTGCCAGCTCAGCTTCTGTTCAGAAGGACTAAAGGGAGACCGTTTCAGCAAGGCCAGGCTCTCCAGCAGTCTGGACCTGCCATTCCACTTCCTACAAGCGTGATACTGCTGTTGTTAAGTCACACCATCTCCAGTCCAAGTCAAGTATCGTGTCACTAGTGGCCAAGTCACATGTGATTAGGTCCAAGTCATTAAAAATAAAACCGACACATTTCAGTTATTTCAGAATTACACGATCATACTGTCCAGATATGGCAGACTTTAATAGCTGTTTTCATAAGTACGCTGTCAGGTAAACCAGTTTTCTCACCAGTCTTTTTCCTTTGTTAATGTTTTCACAGTATACCTTGAGAATTATGAAAAAAAAATAAAGCTTTCCGTGGGTGTCTGTAGTCACATTTGACTCTGAATAAAATAGCTAATCACCGTCTGATCACTTGGAGTTCCAGGAATGCCCAAAGCCGGATGCTCCGTGCCATTTGGGATAGCAAAAACGTAATAAAAAAATACTCCTGCATCATCTGGGATGCCATGAAATAATTCATTTTAGACAAAAATTTTGCTGGCCTTTTAGGGGTGACATGCAATCAAAATTCATGAGCAAAGAACCAATGTGGAAAAAAACAGGGTTGTGCCAAATAGAAAAAAACTCTCAGCGCTCATGTGTCTAATAAGGCTCATTGTTACTCTTATGGCGCACATCAGCATGGCGTAAAGCGGCACTGTTCACTGCAGAAGATGCCAGTCATGCAGCAGGAGTACATACTGAGAGAAGATGAAGCACTCGCCATATCTTGTTTTCCATACCTGCTGCCCAAAGCAGAGGGTCTGAGATCAATCCCAGGAGCTATAGGTGCAAGGCAGGGAATAACCCAGTACAGGGTGCCAGCCCATCGCAGGGCTCAAGGCAGGAAATAACCCAGTACAGGGTGCCAGCCCATCGCAGGGCTCAAGGCAGGAAATAACCCAGTACAGGGTGCTAGCCCATCGCAGGGCTCAAGGCAGGGAATAACCCAGTACAGGGTGCCAGCCCATCGCAGGGCTCAAGGCAGGGAATAACCCAGGACAGGGCACAGGCTTTCACAGGGCTCAAGGCAGGGAATAACCCAGTACAGGGAACAGGCCATCGCAGGGCTCAAGGCAGGAAATAACCCAGTACAGGGCGCCAGCCCGTCGCAGGTCTCAAGGCGGGGAATAACCCAGGACAGGGCACAGGCTTTCGCAGGGCTCAAGACGGGGAATAACCCAGGACAGGGCTCAGGCCATCGCAGGTCTCAAGGCAGGGAATAACCCAGGACAGGGAACAGGCCATCGCAGGGCTCAAAGACGGGGAATAACCCAGGACAGGGCGCCAGCCCGTCGCATGGCACAAGGCGGGGAATAACCCAGGACAGGGCACAGGCTATCACAGGGCGCACACACCGGTCACACCTATGGACAATTTGGTTACTCCAGTTCACCTTAGCATGTTTAGAGGGGAAACCGGAGAACTTGGAAGAAGCCCCATGATGACACGGGGAGAACATGCAAACTCCACACAGGGAGCCCTGGTCCCTTAGGTGTGAGACAAGAGTGCAACATACCTAGCCATCTGAACTCCAACATGAATGCTAAATCTTTAATAATTCGTCTCAGCTGATGAATGTAGCCCACAAATTGTAATCACTTGTTAAAAAAGGGTGTTATCTATGGTAAGTCATAAATTAGCCAATCAGAAAATGGCTAGTTAGAAGTGGCTAACTTTTGGGCATTCTATGCTAACAGCATGCAATGAAAAGTGCTAATGCACACTGTAGCTTGATAGTTGTTACAGCTGTTATAGCTGTTAAACTTCCAGGATGAACTCAAGAGAGGGATTGGATGTAGTTTGATGCTGTTCCAAGTTTCTCCTCTATCTTCTTTTTGCAGGTATTGTAGGAGGATGAATATTAAATCTTGTTAGCCCTGAGAGCCACATAATGATTATGTACACAGAAATTTCTTGGCGAATAACACAACAGCACAGGAAGCATAGTGAGCGAGTATAGGTGAGACCCAGCAAATGCGTCCGTCTCCTTGCATTTACTCAACAAGTATTATTGCAATTTCTCTCATTCCGGTGGGATTTGTCCTCCATTGCTCCGTCTGTGGATGTTTACCTGGCCTGTTGCTGTTGCCATGACGATGCCACAATCCAATAACTGCTCAGAGGGCATGTCTAAGCAAAGCAGACACGAATTTGTGACAGGGTAATTTGTTTGCAATCACTAAACAAGATATTTAACAAAAGGTATATATATATAATTGTTCAGTTGTACAAGGTCAGAGTTATATTAATACATAATATTTATATAAATATAGAAAACATAAACAGTAAGCATTCATCTAAGTATAAACATTAAATTCATCCTGCATCAGGTTTGAAGGTTTGTACGGCTGAATGATGACGTCCCAACAAAGTATCCTGTCCTTAAGCTCCATAAGCGCACGACAGTCCACGGCACGGTATTTTTAAGCAGCAGTAAAACAAATACGTATGTGAGGGGTCACATCATCCAACAAGCAATCTTTAGTCACGGTCTCTGATTATATGATGTCATTATGAATGTTTTGAAAGCATTTGAGTGTGGTGAACTCTGAGAGCAGCCTTTTTTTAACATCGGTAGAGCTGCAGAACACGGCATCTCCTCCGCATGAGAGAGGCTGGATATGTGAGTCAGGGGGGCTCAGTGACCGTCGCATGAGCGGAAGTCACGTATCAGGCAAGGCCGCAGTGTCTGTACCCGTCACCGAGCGCCAGTCACATTGATCCCCACCTACACCCTCCCCCAGAACGCGGTGGCGTGCTACGTCTTGAAAATGCTTGTCTGGGGCCACGGCCCTGGGGTCCCTCTTATCTACCCAACCTTGGTAATCAATTACAAATGCTGGATTGCCTATTGTGTTCTCAGGAGGCGGTGAGTAATCTACTGAGCCTCCTCTCTTATAGATACAGCATTCAGGTGCCTAGGGTATATGGAAGAAAGCCCTATTAAAACTGATACACTCCTTTTGAGACTCAGTTTTGGATGCGTCGTGTCAACCCCGAAATAGTCAAGGGCCACATATCCAAAAGAACATCAATCCATCTTCTTACCAGTTCAGGGAGCACAGAAGGCTGGGCAGGATGCAAATCCGTATCAGGTCATAAACATACAGTCATACCCTACGGCTAATAGGCATCTAGAGATGCCTATTAGCCAAGAAGGAGGAACCAGAACCGCCCAGGGGAAACCACCACAGCAAAGGGGAGAGTCCGCACACGGACACAACCCACAGCCCCATAGCCGAGCCTAGTCATGAATTTACAATCAGTGGAACTTACATTGTGTTTAGATCATTAATGAAGCTCACTGGAACTTAGTCTAGCGTTACATAATCTTACACTCAGCAGAAGTCAATGTAGTCTAGCGTAGCGCTTCAGTTGTCTTACACCCAGCGGCATTCAGTGTAATATAGCATAGCCTTACGGTAGTTGTATATTTAACGGAGTTGAGTACAATTTAATGAAGCACTGGAATAACCTTCCATCCAGTGGATTTCAGTGAAGCTGGAGCACCATGAGGCCCTCTTGGGCATCAGACCCCAGTGTCGTTAAAATTCAGTAGTCAACTGAAGTAGCCTAGACACTCAACAGGACTCGAGAAAAAAAAACAACATCTATCATCAATAAGCGAGTGAGGTCAGGAATGTGAAGGCCACAGTATTATTTTTATTATAAAAGAAAGTGTGGAAGTCAGGGAAATGATTAAAGATTCCAAATATGGAGTCTGTTTATTATAAAAGTCACCAAGCTCTCCCCTGTATCTCCCATCACTGCATTCCTGAATCCTGCCTATAGCAGCAGACAGAGCACCTCAGCCATGCATTAGAGGACTCCCACCCCATATCTCCACTTTTATCAAATGGCTCCGTTGCTTAAACTTTATCAAAATGCATTCAAATTCCTTCATATATATTCTGGCCGTTCCAGCGTGCTCTCCCCAAAACAGTCCTGCTGTGCTTAAAGTCCTCTGCCCCTGAGTGCTAAGCGTAAGCTAGTTTGTAATCCTCTGAGATGAATCTCATTTCTCTGTTGTCCCCTGGAGTACAAGCTTTCAGATTTAGGCAAATGATAGGTCATTCGCTCCGCTTGTCACAGCCAGGCTGACAAATCGGCTGGTTATTGAAACTATGGAGTTCCTCACTCTACCTTCAGTGCTTCCTGAAGGATTACTGGTCTGTATTGGGTGACCTTCGGTGGTGAATTTTTTTCTTGCTGTTCTTCTCAGGCCTGTGGGAACCAGGGCCAATCGGGGGTGCCGCTGCCCCCTCCAGCATAGCGGTACCTAAGGCCCCTCTCCCGTCACCATTGATTAGAAATTGATTAATCAGCGCTTGATTAGAGGCACAAGAGAGGGGGGATTTCATTTATCTTTGGAGTCTATTTAAGATTTAATTAAGTAAGAGTAGATTCAGAGATTTTAAGAAGACGAACGGGAAAAGACTGTAGGTGTTCCAAATTAACGCTGCACAAAAATATCTATTACCTGTTTATTATTTTCTCTCTTTTTTCAGTTGTGGTGTTGCGCTTTTCCCTGCTTCTCCCTACCCTCTGAATAAAGGACTTGATGAAGCTTTTCCATCAGGCCACATGAATTAAAACTTCAATGGGAGGAGGCAAAATACAGCAGCAGGATCAATAAGGCCAGCACATATTTTTTACAGCACTGCTCCATCCCAAACAGACCCTTTGTAATACCGCGCTAGGGTGATGTGTCAACAAGACAAATGAGTGTAAAGAGGTACGGCGTTGATCCTGTGTTCGTTATGCCGCCATAGATGGGTATGCTTTTTCAGTCTCACCAAGAGAATGTTAGCATGTTAGCATGCTAGCATGTTAGCATGGGCTATAGCTGCCCAAGCAGGTGAGAATGCAGGGAGTGTCATAATATGTGACAGACATAGATAAAGCAGACAGCTGTCTAGACTGAAGCCACTTCACATGCAAAACACACACACACACACTTCTGGATTCATATCTTTGTGGGCACCGTCCATTTATTTCTATGGGGAAAAACCCAAATCCCAACAACAACAATCTTAACCCCTACCCAGCCCTAACCTTAACCATAAGTAACCAAACAGCATACAAGTCTTTTTGAGTTCTTGGTTTTTTGATTATAGTTACAGATTTTTATAAAATTGAATTTCCCCATGTGGGGACTGAAAAAATGCTCCTCACAACATGAAAATAACAGGTTTTTATTTGTTTTTATTTTAGTCGTTTGGACATTTGGTCCCCACAATGTAATACATATATAACCCACACACACACAATCTGATCATTGATGAGGTCTCAGTCCTCCACCATGGTTACTTCATTTATTTTTTTATCAACACATGAAAGTGGCACTTTTTATTTAAAGAAAAAGCTGACTAACTAAAAATGCAAGCTTAGTACCTTGTGGGAAAATCCCCATAAGGGTGGCTTTTTTTGGTTTACTATCCTTATGGGAATATTTTGCCCTAAAATGTTCCAATAAGGACCGAAAAAGGCACAAAAAATGCATACACACAGATACGGGCACACCTTTATTTCCAGGAAGTAAAAATTTTGTCCTCAAAAGACAGCTAAACATGTCTGAATATACACACATACTCTCTCTCACACACAGTCACCTCTAACTGCTGTCAGTGTCCCCTGGGTACTCAGGACTGTTTCCACCCACACGCATCCTCAGTGCAAACATCCTCACAAAATCAATACTTTTGTTTGGAAAATCACTTCACTCGCCCCAAACATTGAAACGAGAGAAGCAGCTGAGGCGACAGTGGACAGGACTTGAAGTCGTCTGATGATGTACAGAAGATGGGGCTGATTGAGTTGAAGGGTTTCCAGCAGCTCTGACCCAACGCTTTCTTTTCAGATCAGGGTGATCTTGGCTAACAACCTTTAGGGGGGAGAATCGAGCTGTGGGATTAGGTGGTGAACAGGAGGCAGTAATTAGCAGGAATACCCTTTGTTAAGGCCAAAGAGTATCCCAGCGTGAGCACTTGCTGTAATTCTGTTATTTTCCGACGAGCCCTGCCTGCAAACTACACTACAGTGGGACATCCGCCATTCATCGGCACGACAGTCAAAGGCACGGTGTCCCAGACATCTGGGGCGATGGCCCCAAAGATACTGCCTTGTATTCCCACTCTAGTGCCAACACGAGAGGGAGGTGTGGGGGTCAGCATCTCGGCCCTTTCAAAGCGAGCACTGAAAAGCACAAATAAAGAAGGCTGCCTGTTTGTTCTCTGGCTCTCTCGTCCACTCTAGAGGAGAGCTTCAGGCTAAAGAGTCTGCTGCTCTTTATTTCCTGCTGCCGACTGAGATGTGAGGCCCAGCTCTGGACAGTCAGGGCTGCTGATTGGAGGTCCTTCCGGAGATCGACAAGAGTAGCAAGGGGAGGAGTAGGTCAGCGTTCGTTAGCGACGCCAGAGCCCACATCGCAGAGGCAGCATTTCCTGTCCAGATGAAAGGTATCATTACCCAGGTTTTCCGAACGGGAGCCAAAAGTCAGTCTTTTAGTGTCTACACTTATCACAGGTTTTGGTTGATGGGAGCGGGAAGCGCATTTTAATGTGTGTTGATAAAGCAGAAATCTGAGTGGCCTAAATATCATTAACAGAATGTGGAGGGTGGAGGTTAGAAAAATGCCGCTTTCATGGGCCTGGCCCTCAGTGCTGCCCCAAAGCACGCTCACTGCATATAGAATTTCCAGGAGACCTTCAACAGGTGTTTGTGTGAATACTGAACATTACCCTTGGAGGCCCTTTGAAGCCCTAAGGGCGCTGTCAGTCGAAGAAAAAGCCGTAGACACAGTGATACAGCAAAGCAAGCCGTAGGTCTGGCAGAGTGTGGGAACTCGCTGCGTGATTCAGGTCCCTTTATGACTACCAATACACGGCATCATATTACCTCAGGCTGAGAACGATGATTAGAATGTCATCACGGCAGCTGGGGATAAGTGGATCGGCATGGTCATGGGGGGAGCCTGTAGCCCCCTGTCGTTTACCTGTGAGGATGGCTCCTCTGTTTGGCACAATGACATGCATCGGTGTCAGCGAATCACATCATAGTGACATAAAGTCAGCATCGTGAAAACGCGTCGTTCGGAAAAGGGCTGCGTGACTCAAAGCGGGCTGAGCTGCCACTGGAAACCAGAACAAAGCCGCAGGAACGGTCATGAGCGGTCATCCTGCCCGCAGCAGTGTTTCAGTAATGAGACCTCGGAGGCGAGACCCTTCTGGCCTGGGAGAGGACAAGTTGCCCAGTGTGTAGGAGGAACTGTGTTGGCCCAGACTTATGGTCTTATTCCCAGGTTTGCCACATGGATTCAGTGTATTTTTTTTATCAGTGTGTAACACAAAAGTTCAGCCTTTAGTTTGCTGTTGTCAGGTGATTCTTATAGGATTAGTGTGTCAGCTTACACATAAGCATTATGGATTTGTTGCACAGGTTATAGGGTTATATATTTAGTGTGCAGGTTCTGTAAGTGTCTACCAGAAAAATCAATATACAGTGGTACCTCAGAACTTCAACTTAATCCGTTCAGAACTCTCGATCGAATCCTAAAAAGTTCTAGTTCTGATTGAATTTTCCCCATAAGAAATAATGGAAGACCAATTAATTGGTTCCCAGCCCCAAAAAATTACACCTAAATATGTTTTTTTTAGCATTTAAACACAAAATGAACTGGATAAAACAAGACTAACATATATTGTACTAAACACATCTAAGCACATTTATCAAAACAGTAATTTGTCCAATTTATCCAAACAATGTGTAAAGTTAAAAAAAACAATGTGTCCTGCCCCGATCGTCTGCTCCTTCCATGTGCCACGCCCCCTCGTTAACCCCGTGTGGAATCCTCATGTGATCAGCTGTTTCTGGTTGTTGTCATTAGTCCTCTGTATTTAGTCCGTGTTTCAGTTTGTTTCCCCAGTCTGGTTATTGTATTGTCCGTCTGCATTTTGCCTGCCTTATCTGTAATTAAACCCAGTATTCCCTGATACCCTGATGTCTGCGCCTTTGTCTCCGTTCCTTCCCCGCTCGGCACGACAATATCATTATAATTAAATGTTTTAATTGTTTATTATTAGTATTAAAATAAGTAATAAATTTTTATTTTAAAATGTATTTTATTATATAATAATAATTACTGTTACTGTCTATCTGTGACGTTTTGTGACAGAGAGTCGGACCCAAGGCAAGCCGGTTTTATTAACAAGCCTTGATAAGGAAGCAAAAGTGTCCAAAACGAGAGGCAAGAATCGTTGTCGTGGGGCAGGCAAGTAGATCGAAGTCCGGGAAGTCAGTCCGACGAGCAGGGACGTAGACAAGACACCGAAGGGGGAAGCAAAACAGGACACTGGGATTGGCAGGGCAGGCGGATCAGGAACGGGAGCTGGGCTGGAGAAAGGAGGTAAGAACGAGAGGCGCTGGAACAAGGTAAGACTCACAGACACGGGGAGACGGGAGACAAGAAGCTGCTCGGTAAGGCACAATAGAAACATTGGCTCAATACTTCGCACCACAGTCTGGGTCCTACTTCCTTTTATATCTACGGTAATGAAGTAAGATTCGCTACACCTGTCGGGTCCCGCCCCTCCGGGACCGGGAACGTCACACTATCATTGTCTAATGTATTTTTTTACTGTCTAAATATATGTATTCAACTAGTGTAAACATGCATGATGCTATCACAGCAAACATTACCCTTTGTTTCTGCTGAAAGACGTGCTGCATGACTCATTTCCCCGCGCTTACAAGTTATCTTAGGTCGGCGTTCATGGTTTGACTTCTGAGATTCAGATCGAGTCCTACGTAATTTTTTTTCGAACTGGTTGGTTCGACTTTTAAGAAATTCGAGTTCTAATGAGTTAGAGAACTGAGGTACCACTGTATATGTAAAAGTGCAGCGGTCATACTCTTACTGCTACTGTCCGGCCACCTGCCTATCAAATATGTCCTGCAGTTTCATAAACATTTTATCACAAGGTAAAATGACCTCTACATTATAAAAAACATACCTTCCACATTTAAACTCAGAACACATGAAACACTCTTTTTGTTGCCATTTTTAAAAAGGATTTGGATGTGTTTTGAATGTTTTCCTCCATTTCATCATATTTGGCCCCAGGGGACAGGGCTTGGGTAGGCTAAAATAATCAGCTGCGCTGCCTCCAGAGGTCCATTCTGGCGCAACATGAATGGAAACTGACCGGCACGGCTTTTAACTGTACGTACCCTTTCGTGCTATTTTATATTTCTTTTCTGTATTGTGCACCAATCCAAACCTGTTTGTTGATGGCTGCAGCCACAGGGTTTGTTCGACACCTTCTGTGAGATGTCTGACTTTATTAGCCATGCCAACATGTAGGCTATAGGGGAAGCGACTGAGACTTACGTCTGGAGAGCAGGGCCTCTGTCTTCACGGGCCCAAGGCTCTCAGCATCTGCTGTACCCACCAGCGACTGGGAGGTGATACGTGTGCTGTCAGCTGCATCCCTTCATCTCGGCCGCATTTCCTTCCTTCCCCCCGCCACTTTTGTCATGGTGTTGTTGTTGTTGTTATGTTTTGACAGGTGATGTCATTTCGATAATGGCCCGTCCGACAACAACGTCAATCTGAAACGTCAGAGGCACAGCAAGAGTGCGTGTGTGTATATGTCAGTGTGTGTGTGTGTCTTGTGGGTCATTTGTGCATTATCTTGCCCCCTTTATGGGGACTTTCTGTGTCCGATCAGCCCCAGACACCCCAGCAAATGAGAAGCCAGCCTGGGATCACATTTTGAAGCATATTGAATGGTAAATAAGCTTCAGATGGATTCACTTGTCTGCCATGCCTTTACCAGTAAATGGGTGTGTGTGTGTGTGGGGGGGGGGTTTGCTAGTGTGTTAGGTCAAATACCTGATACACATTATTTGAACGATTCAGTGTCTCATGACTGCAAAATGACTTTCTCAAAGATTTGTGAGAGAATCCAATAATAATATAGAACTTCATGTTAAGGGTTTTCATGCTTGTCACGATTCTGTTTTACAAGAAATGGCTGTGTGGTCACCTCCTGCTGAGAAATTTATATGGTCACCCTTCTCCCCCACACCTTTCTGAAACGCCATGACTTTTAAAGGCCTTGCCCTGGAGACCTCCAAGATGAGCTCGTGATTCTCTTGTCACCCTCCAACACTGTGTATCTCCCAGCCGTATACCCCAATATCGGCCACCCTCGGCTATCAGTTACACATTGTAGGAAGCGCCACCCTGCAAGGCTCCAGGCGCAGTTGCATCATCGTTTCAGACAGCATTAATGCAAAAACCATAGTGAACCAAAGTGAGCTCTTTGTAAGCCAAGCAACTAGTTTAAATCTGCTCAAAATAAGTCAACATATACAGGTAGTCCCAGGTTATAAATGTGATCTGTTGCCTAAGTCTGTTTTTAGTCAAATTTGTGAGAACAGGTACATAAGTTTCTTATTTAGCGTCAGTTAGTCAAATGTTTGTCTTGGTATATACAGTGGTACCTTGGAACACAAACGTAGTTTGTTCAAGAAGGCAGACTTTTCTTGTAATAAATAATGTAAATGAATGTTATCCCCCAAATTTAAAACCTATCTACCTACAAGTTTTATTAGGTCTGTTTTGGTTTCTCGTGTTTCGCGTTTTTGGTCGAGTTGCGGCTAGATTTTTCTCGACCAGCCAATTCAAGGTCCGCATTGGTATAGTTGAATGCATCTCAGCCCATACAAGCTTTAGCAGGAACAAATGAGTTCCAAGATTTCGGTTGAGGTGCTAGTCAGAAAAAATTCACCAGACCTGTTGGTTGTGAGTTGGTTAAGTTAGGGGGCGTTTGAGTTCCAAGGTTATACTGTAGTATATAGTTTACGTTTCTATATAAATGCTTAAACTCCACTTGCAATTACACAAAAACATCTTAAACACAATACATTATAGTAATACAGTCATTATAAAAGTTACTACATACGGTACTGTACCTCGAGTGGACAAACCGCGCAGTGTTTTCACCAGTGTCACAAAGGAGCATGTGTGTTCATTATTACAAACCATTGCATTTACCCAGAATTTCTAATATAATAGGCTTTATGGCAGTTTGTTCGTAAGTACAAGTTGTTCTAAATCGAAAGTTCTTAATAACCTGATGGCTGCCTGTATAAGCACTTTCGCATCATAGGTAGAGGCTGCTGGGATTGCTGTACTGTGCGGGAGTGGTGTAGACGCTATGTGCACTTGTGTTGTGTTGTGCGCCTGTTGAAGCGGTTGACTTGAATTATCTGGTAGTATATTTGAGTGTTTGTGT
>JAODLC010000021.1:10576931-10587749 GCA_026781145.1 Hippopotamyrus pictus
TAGAGGATCCTCCTATAACCAACAGGTCTGGAGTTTGGGAGCACTTTGGTTTCCCTGTAAGTTATGAGAGTGATGGCTAGAGAGTGGTGGATAAAAAAACAACGGTATGTCGCATCTGCTACACGACCGAAAGCTACATCAGCGGCAATACTTCAAACATGTCAACTCATTTACGCCGACATCACCTGAGTGTGTCACTAACTAGATCTAGACGAAAACTAGAAACACACACACTACAAACTATCCCCAAGGCATTCAAGCAGGCACTTCCATCAGATTTGAACAGGGCAAAACAAATCACCGAGGCAGATTGGTACATTTATAGCCGCGGATATGAGACCTTACTCGGTAGTGGAAAATACGGGTTTTAAGAAAATGCTAAGTTTAATTGAGCCCCATTACCATTATTCCTTCACGAGCCCATTTCAGCCAGACAATAATTCCTGCTTTGTATAGAAAAACAAAAGCCCAAATAGAAAACCAGTTGGCCGAAGCACCAGCGATTGCTCTGACAACGGACAGCTGGATGTCAAGGGCTACACAAAGCTACCTGACTGTAACGGCACATTACATTAACGCTGAATGGGAGATGAAAAGCCTTGTTCTTCAGACACACCCCCTTGAGAGTCACACGAGTGAGGATCTGGCCAAAGGGATGACAGAAGCAGTGGAAATGTGGAAGCTGGAACGAGCTAACGTACCTATTCCTGTGACTACTGATAATGCCAGGAATATAGTTAATGCTGTTGGAGCTGCTGGACTTGGGCCACAAATATGGTGCTTTGCCCATGTCATTAATCTAGCATCTCAGAAAGCAATGGCAGTGCAGTAGATCTCTCGCCTCCAGGCAAAGATCAGAAAGACTGTGACCTTCTTTCACAGAAGTACAACAGCGGCCCGCGTGTTGAAGACAAAACAGGAGTTGCTGAAGCTTCTTGATCACAAACTGATCCAAGATATAACAACTAGATGGAATTCAAGCTACGATATGATTGAAAGGTATCTTGCGCAGCAGACAGCAGTGTATTCTGCAATGACAGACAAAGCTGTAAAGAAAAATGTTAAAGACATTGTGACTTTGTCTGAAAATGACGTGAGACTGGCTGAGAATATCATCACAATTTTGAAACCCCTAAAAACTGTGACAACCCTTATGTGCACCGAGTCCTCTTCCTCCGCGTCCATGGTCTTACCTATGGAAATGATGATCCTGAAATCCATGGATCTGTCCGATGATGACAGCCCAGCAGTGAGGGATGTCAAAACAGCTATATGAAATGACGGGCAGCAGAGATACACAGAACCTGGTCTTCAAGATTGCCTATACAAGAGCACCGCTTTGGATCCACGATTCAAAACACTGCTACACTTGGATTCTACCACTCACCTGAGAGTCTATGATCTTCTCACCACATAGATTGTGAGCATTGAACAAGAGGCTACTATATTTTGCTGCTTACTGTATTTTTTATTATTTGCATACTTGTGATGGAATGGTTTTTATTATGTTATCATTACAATATTTATGACGCTGTGAGTACATTTTGAGGTTGTGTTCATTATAATTTGTTCTATATTGTTGTATTCCATGTCCCTGTCTATGACATTCCTATGTGTAATTAATACTAACCTTTTGTAGTGAGTCCCATGCTATGCGTTATAGGTATCTGCCTCACAACTCTTCAATCATTCCCAATCTTACTAGAAATGTGTTTACACTTGATTCCCAACACCTGATCATTATATTTTACTACTGTAAGATTATTGTTGATTATATTTCTCCAGGGTCAAGCCATAGGCACCACAGAGCCAGCCACCTCCATAGAGACTCAGACAGTGGACTTGGAGACCTCAACATCACCTCCACAAGAAAAGAAATCGGCCATGACAGAGCTGTTTGGAGGACTGTTCATGACCCATGATTATGAGTCAAGCACCAAGTCTGTGGCCAAAATGGCAGAGGAGGAGATGCAGTTTTTCAGGGCAGTGGACTGTATTCCCTAGGATGCAGAACCACTGAAATGGTGGAAAACCCACGAGCACCTATACCCTCACTTGGCAATGTTGGTACGGCGTTACCTGGCTGTGCCTGGAGCATCTGTCCCTAGTGAGAGGGTGTTTTCCACGGCAGGTGACGTTGTCATATTAAGCAGATCTGTGCTGTCTGAAGAAAATGTGGACACACTCGTCTTTCTGAAAAAAAAAAAAAACTTAAAAATTGATTGAAACTGAGTTCCATATAAAAACAAAATTGTTCTTTTATTTCTATTAGTTTACATCTATTACAATATTACGTAATTTTTATCAGGATCTTTTTAGTTTTGGTTATAAAGAAGGTTTTGTTTTATTTGCTGCTAAAAAGAAACCCCAGAAGATGGGTGAAGAATAGCTTCATCGTTGTTTAAAGTAAAAGAAAAAGATCATACTTTTTTGATGTTTTAATAAATAAAAAAGTGAAAAAAATCTAAGAAATTATCTGGCATTTTTTTTATTTTTGCTGTATCGAAAACATACCGAACCGTGACACCACTGTGTCGTATCGAACCGAACCGTGATTTCTGTGAACCGTTACACCCCTTATATATATAATTGTGTATCATCTGCATCAAATCCATGCTTACGAATAACTGAACCTAAAGGTAACGTGTATAATGAAAATAGCAGAAGACCTAATACTGAACCTTGTGGCACTCCATATCTATCTGTCCTTGACATGTTCTTAGGAATCACTTTTTATATTCACATACTGATAGCAATTTGAGAGATAATATTTAAATCAAGAGAGTGCCACTCCCCTTATGCCTACAGCATGTTCAAGCCTGTCTAGGAGAATGGCATGATATCAAAAGCAGCACTAAGATCAAGCAGCATTAGGAGCAAGGCACAGCCTTGATCAGCAGATACGGGAAGATCATTTACCACCTTCAGTAAAGCAATCTCTGTGCTATGAGCTCTAAACCCAGACTGAAATCTTTCATAAATCTGATTCTCCGGCAGAAATTAAGAAGTTAATTGGTTAGCTACAACTCTATTTTAGCGATAAAATGTAGATTAGAGATCGGTCTATAGTTTGTCATTTCCAAGGAATCCAAGTGTGGCTTCTTCAAGAAAGGTTTAATTACTGCTAGTTTACGAGGTTTCGATAGATTGTCAATGCTGATTGAGGAGTTAACTATTGCTAGTAGCGGTTCAATCACTGCTGGAGTCATCACAAAGAACAATACAGAAGACACTGATGAAGTGGAGGAATGGATGATGCCTTGTGCAAGAACCTCCCAGATGTATGTCTCCATGGCTGCTTCCTCAGGTTTGGACAGTGCATAGAGGCATTCTTTTGGTCTTGGAAGCCTGTCCTCTAAATTGATGGCAGAGTCCGAGTCACAGTGAGGGGGCAGGCCGAACACCTGGGACTTGCTAAAGACATTGGCAAAGTCCAGGTACTCTTGGGGGATCGGAACTTGTCCCTCAGGGAGAGGACTCTCCACTGTGGAAACTCAACAAGGGACAGTTATACACCAGGAGAAGCAGGCTAGTTTGATGTGTTACCTGACCAGCGAAAAGGGGCATACCATGCACACCTTGAATAGAGAGGGATGCCATCAATGGTTTGAGGGGAATGGAATGGAGCATCGTCAGGCATCAGTTGATGAAGTGTCTGGCAGTGCCCGAGTCCCACAGTACCGTATCGCCCAGTTTTCCCCCAAGGCAGGGAAACCGCAATCATCACCTGCTGGGAGGAGATGGAGAGAGTATTACACACACAATTGGGTCTTCAGCTGACGGCGGGATGGTCAAACATCATTCAGAATGCTTGCTCAAAAGTGGCCACCAAATCCTGAGCTGGGCCCTTTTCCGTCCACAATGAGGTGGGCTAAGCCTGAGCTCAACCAGTTAGTAGGGAGATAAAGTGGGAACATCTCCGAGTGATGGTCTATATACAGACCGCACTACAAAAGTAAGGTACGGTATTGGAGGGGGTTGGCACCGTACCATTCAGGGATCATAATCGGTATGGCCCCTGCAGACCATGGGGGAGACGATGTAAGGGAGTGTGTGCCATGACCCCCCGCTGTAGCTGCCCGACAAGAGCAGTAAGGGCACGAGTCTCCTGCAGCTGGGCTTGGATCTCTATCGGATCCATGTCGTCAGCAAGGTATTCTGTCATAGTACCCTGGCGAAGGCACAAATCGCAAGACGCCTTGCTTTATTGAACAATCGGGCAAACACTGGCACAGTCTGAACACTAGAGCTTGGTCGGGGTCACAGAGCTCAGGGTCTGGGAAGCTGAGGAGATCTAGCCAAACAAAGGACACACAATGGAGGGCAGCACACAACAGGGGTCCAAGGAGTCAGGGTACAGACTAGAACAAGGCAGGCAAGTTGGGATCAGGGCTAGACAATCGACAACAAAGATTTGCTTGGTAAGTCACATTAGAATCAACAATCCCTTCCACCGGGTATGAGTTTGCAGAGTTCTTTTAAGCAGTTACTCACAGGTGCAGCTGATTCCTGCCGATCAGCTGTTCAGCTCCCAGGGTGGACATTACAAGAGAGATATGCAGTATTACAAAAATTTGAATGAATACATTTACCATTACAAAATAAACAGCATCGACACACTTTACTCCAGTATCACCTTTGTGGTCATGTTTTATTTAGTCGACCACAAATAACCAAAACATTACATTTAATTAAATATAAAATGAATTCAAGAGCACAAAATAGCAAAATGAGAGCACAAAAAAACTTATCATAGGCACATTTTAAGGATTATGTGAGCTTGATTTAGTATTTCATGAGAACATTAAACTAAATTGCACAAAATATTTCATACATAAAAAAAACCTGTTCCATGGCCCTTCCCGGACTTTGACTATGCCAGCAGTATCAATCTCAGTTACTAAAAGAACCATACTAGAAACCACCAATGAAATTGCAGGCTGACCAAATCATATTTAATAATACATTTAGTTCACAAAGCACTTTCCATTATAATAAAATCTCAAAGTGCTAACAAGATTAACGATAAACACAAAACACACAAAACATACATGTAAAAAAATAATAAAATCAGATGGTGGTTCCAAGCAACTAGAGGAGGCAAGAACAATACATCTGCTTGGTTGGCCCTGCCTCCTCTAGTTGCTTGGACTCACCTCCTCTCCAGTCTGATTGGTTACCTCTCTCAACCAATCTTGTTTTGTTCTGCACGCAGAACATTTTTGTGTAAGTAAAGCTCCAATGAGCTTCCTAAATGTGTTTGTATTTGCAGTTTTACTAATGAATTATTTCAAAACAAATTCAGTTTTCCCTGCTGTACCAAAAATTGCATTTAACTGTGAACTCAAAACTGAGGGTTTGTTCCAAACTGTAAATTTTGTGTACCATTACAGCCCTATTCCCGAGCCATTTTAACAGGGTATCAAAATCATTTTTCAAGGTGTAAAGAATTGCATTGCGGGCCAGATGGACATGCACTATATGGACAAAAGTATTGGGACACACCTCTGAATCACTGAATTCAGGTGTTTCATTCAGACCCACTGGCACAGGTGTGTAAAGTCAAGCATCTAGTCATGCAGTCAGGTTTGCAAATATTTGTGAAAGAATGGGTTGTTCTGAACAGCTTGGTGAATTTAAGCGAGCTACTGTCATAGGATGCTACCTTTGCAATAACATTATTTGTGAAATTTCTTCCTTGCTAGATATTCCACAGTCAGTTGTAAGTGGTATTGCAAAGTCGAAGCATTTAGGAACAATACAAACTCAGCCACGAAGTGGGCTTGCAGAGTGCTGAGGTGCATAGTACGTAAAAGTCGGCAAAGCTTTGTTGACTCAATACCTGCAGGCTTCCAAACTTCCTCTGGCATTAACCCCAGCACAAAAACACCAGGAGCTACATGGAACTGGCTTCCATGGCCGGGAATCTGCATACAAGCCTCACATCACCTAGTGCAATGCCAAGCATCAGATGGAGTGATATAAAGCACGCCGCCACTGGACTCTGGAGCAGTAGAAACGTCCTGTGGAGTGACGAATCATCTCTGTCAGGCAGTCTGATGGACAAGTCATAGTGTGGCAGATGCCAGGAGAATGTTAGCTGCCTGACTATATTGTGCCAACTGTAAAGTCTGGTGGAGGAGGGATAATGGCATAGGATTTTTTTCAGGGGTTGGGCTAGGGCCCTTATAGTTGTCCATATAGTGCATGTCTTCAAATCCACTAACATATCTGTTACAGTTTTTACTGTCATGGGAAATTTCACCAGAGTGCAAATGAGAAATACATATAAATATTTAGACATCTCAAAAAGAATACACAAGAATACACAAAGCAGTACAAGTAAACTGTCTTGGGGAAATTGTCTACATTGGTGGGGAAAGATTCTACAATTTAGCATGTAAATGTAATGTGCAATTAATGAGTAGGTGTAGTTTCAGAGTTACACATCACAACTAGGACTCACAGCAGTCAGGTAAAAACAAATATATTGCCTTTTATATTTCCTGCTGATCCATCCACTATTTCTAGTAATTGTGCAGGTTGGTGAGCAAGCAGTAAGTATGTGATGGGCGGGGCAGATGATGGGGCTGCCTGGGGAATACAATGCTATCATTTCAAAATCATAGTTTCTAGTTATTTGACTATTTTTGAATTATACCATGTGGGTCAATTTGACCCAAGACATGATACAGTCATCTGTCAGTCGAGAAGTAAAATAGCAGATGCAACGTAAACAATATTTAGTAAAAGCAGACAAAAGTATCAAAAGTATTGGGCCAAAAATCAATTTTGTATCCAAGTACTTTTTCAATGATCCATTTTATTCCAAATCATTAACAGATATGTAATTCATTTGAAAAGTAAAACCTTAATGATGCAATCACTGAGTAGCTAATGTCCAGCTGGCATTAACATTTGGAATAAAACTGCACTTCTATATTAATTCTGATAAAATTATGTGTAAATAAGAGAATGAGGAAGCAGGAGGTCACACTTAGATACTCAAATGCCTTACAGGTGTTAAATAAATACAAGACAAATAATAAACTAGAGAAATTGAATTAAACTAGAGAGGAAATAAAATCCACAGGCTCTACTTATCAAGAAAGTCCTTTAAAGTGTTTGAAAATGTCCCGTTCTCATAAGATCAAAGGAACCAGACAGAGGCTATTTAGAGTGTCGCTGGAATTGGTTTTCCATGCAGCCCTGCACACGAAGATACTGTAGCCTGCCTCTGTGGCTTATTTATATGAATATGAAGAGTGAGAGCAACTAGCTGCTTTTAGTTTTTACTAAGAATGTGACGGAGTGAGAGAGAGAGAGAAAGAGAGAGTGTAAGTGGCTAGCTGTTTTTAGCTTGCACTCCAATCCTGACAGAGTGAGAGTGACTAACTGTTTTTAGTTTTTATTTATATCATGTCTAATTGCAAAGTGACTAATTGCTTTTAGCTTTTACTCAGATCCTAAGAGAGTGTGCACTCCCATCCCGGCAGAGAGTGAGACCGGCTAGCTGCTTTTAGCTTGCAC
Source organism: Hippopotamyrus pictus (assembly GCA_026781145.1). NCBI lineage: Eukaryota > Metazoa > Chordata > Actinopteri > Osteoglossiformes > Mormyridae > Hippopotamyrus > Hippopotamyrus pictus. The sequence continues at coordinate 10,584,462 of JAODLC010000021.1, forward strand.
TCCTATCCTGGCAGAGTGAGACCGGCTAGCTGCTTTTAGCTTACACTCCCATGCTGACAGAACTGCACATAGCTCCATGCCATGGATAAACTACACTTGCTCATTCATGCTAAGAGGAATTAGCTTGGCAGGCAGTTATGATGCGATGTCCCTGTTGGGAGGCCGCCATGCAGCAGTAGGGGGTGATTAGCCCCACACAGGCCAGCCATAACCGTGGGTCTCTCACTGTAAGCCTTTGAGGAGAACACATGATACACGGCCGGAAGCTGATGATGGCCCCAGTCAGGGAGCCGACAGTCTCCCTTGGGTGACTTAAGACCCAAATATTTTCTTTGAGAAAAATAATTCATAGTTCTTTGCAAGGGAGGCATGGTGGTGCATTGGTTATCACAATTGCCTCACACCACTGGGCCTGGGGTTTGTGTCTTGCATGTTGTCTCTGTTGGGTTTCCTGCAGGTACTCTGGTCTACCCCCGCAGTTCAAAAACATACTAAGGTGTACTGGAGTTATCAAATTTTCTGTATGGGGTGAATGGTATGTGAATGTGCCCTGTGATGGGTTGTGCCTCCATCCTGGGTTATTCCCTGCCTTGTGCACATAGATCCTAGGATAGGCTCTGGACCCTCATGACCCTGAACAGGTCAAGTGGGTATAGATGGTGGATGGATGGAAAATTTGTTACAACAATTGCACAGCAGGGAGATTTTCATTCTTTTATGCATCATCCACCCATCTATCCATCCATCCATCCATCCATCCATCCTTTTCCATAGCCACTTTTCCGGTAAAGCTTTGCTATGTTATTCTGTTCATTAATAAATGCCCCCTTTTTGCATGATTCATGGTTCCTTTGTATGTGAGTCTGTCGACAGGCTGTAATCCGCAGAGGATGAAAATGGGCGTCCAGTCAGCCTCTGACCTTTACCTGCCCCCCTGACTGAGAAGACTGCCATCGAGCAAGGGGCCACTGTGATTAACACCTGCCAACGAAGGCTTCACAGCCTACCTCACGTGTCCAGCAGACACACTAGTCAACAACCAGAAACGTAAAGGAAATGCTGGTTTGTGTGCCCAGCCTGTTTGTTAATTCTGCAAGGGCATATATGCCATACCCTCACATTTATTCTCATTAACTGTCATTAAGTGCTATTACCTAATATTTTTATCCATCCTCTTTCTAACTGCATATCCAGGTAAGGGGTGCACGGGGACCTCAAGACTATTTGCTTAACTACATATCAGTGGACTGCTGGAAGAAACATTATTATTATTATTATTATTATTATTATTATTATTATTATTATTATTATTATTATTCTCTGTGACCCTATACAGAATAAGCTCTTCGGAGATAGAGGATGGATGGATGAATGGATGGATGGATGTATCTATATATCCTTTCAGTCCTGTACTATATATAGGATCCATGGTCGTGTTTACCAATGCAGCAATGTCCAATCAATATGTGCTTCTTATAATTCGAATAAATGAGCAGTACCTAATTTATACTGTGTATAAATGACAGGCTGATTCTGAATGAATAATGCCTGTCTAATTGTATACTGGGCTTATTTGTGCATACAGATCGACTGTGACTCGGGCTCCTCTATTTCAAAATGTGCGGCAATTGCAGAGGGGGAGGAGCTCTGTTTGTTTGTCCCTCACAATGTTAATAATAGAAGATGCAGAGATGTCCTAATATTGCATCATCATCAAGACCAACATTAATCTACCCCCCCCCCCCCCACCACCAGAGAGATGGCTCTGACACGGGCTGGACTGAGGCATAACCACACTAACAATCACCATAAATGAAGCCATAAATGAAGATTAATATGAATTGATTCCGTAACTTTTTAATGGAAGGTAATCTCGGCCTGAGATCCGGTGGAGGCCACGCCCCCAGTTAATGGGGTCGTCTGGCGTTTGCATGGGGCAGGGGGTGTCCGACAGCCCAGTGACAGGAGCGGGTTCCCGTGGCAACTGCAGGTCACTCCGCTTGAACAATCCACGGGTCCAATTAGTTCCACCTCCGAGGCGAGCCGGAGTGGGCCCCTCTGAAAAGGGGCCGTTCCGGACCTTTTGCGGCATGGTGCCCCCCATTTTCCGACTATTCCTTATGGAAATTTACCATCACAAATGCAGAAGCATTTTCTGTTAGCAATTCACAGCGGTCAGGCCAGGGCAAGCTGTATTCAGCTCTAGTATCGCTCCGAAGTACTGAGAGGAAGAGGACGTCACGCCAAAAATACGTGAGACATTAAAGTACTTACTGCGATATGATTTATGACAATGGAATGAATGTAGAACTCAAAATAAAGTGCCACAGAATGTTTAGCAGCTTAACTGCGCTGAGGAGCACAATATCTCATCTGATGCTCAGGGATGGGCAGTATTTCTTAAACATGTTTTTAAAATATGTATCTTAAATACAAAACTTTATTTTGTAATTTGTTTCTGACTTGTGTCTGAACCAAAATACTTGCAAGCTGCATTTAGGCCGATTTGTGTTTAAGGTTTTTAAGATGCGGCCGAGTTAAGTGCTCAAATTGTGTTGGTTATTTGATTTAAAATTTTGTTGTTTTGAGTTATTTGCATCTGTGGTGCCAAAAAATGAAGCAGTTTAGTCAAGTAAATTACCAAAAAAAATTTAGAAGCTTGTTATTATTATTATTATTATTATTATTATTATTATTTATTTATTTATTTATTTATTTATTTATTTATTTATTTATTTATTTCCTTTGATTGACTTTTCTGATTAGTTGGGATATATTTAAGACACTCCAGAATATTTTGTCTGATTTCACATTTGTATTGTGTCTCGTTAAACATTGAAAAAATGTTGCTCTTATGCTTGGCCATTTGAGTCAGTGTGTTTGTGAAGGAATACGCTAATATAGAATAGAAGTTTGGGAAAGGTATTTTTGTATTTTTAAAATACAAAATACTGTACTTTATTTTGATACTTTGCTTGGTAGCTGTGTTTTGTAATTGATTTATATACACTTACAATTGGGGTATTTTTACGGTGGCCGAGGGATCTCAACGCGCTGCAACTTCAGAAAACACATGCAAACAGTTACATATGCAAACTGCAAAAACCACAACAAATTAAAAAAACGTCTCCATCAGTTTGACAACACAAGCGCTGCAAATACGGAAACGCGCTGCAAACACACGAACGCGCAGCAAACACAGAAACGCGCGGCAAACACACAAACGCGCTGCAAATAGCAGGGACCACAATGGAAATGTTTCAGGGGGACCTCAAAAAGTGACGAACC
>JAODLC010000021.1:10587849-10604838 GCA_026781145.1 Hippopotamyrus pictus
TGCAGCGCGTTTCCGTATTTGCAGCGCCTGTGTTGTCAAACTGATGGAGACGTTTTTTTAATTTGTTGTGGTTTTTTCTGTTTGCATGTGTTTTCTGAAGTTGCAGCGCGTTGAGCTCTCTCGGCCGTATATTTTGTATCAAAATACATTTTGATCTGCCTTGTGCTCGTAGCTTCCGGCATCTGCTGTGGATCCCCTGCAACCCGAATAGGACAAGTGGTTACAGAATATGGATGGATGGATGGATGGATGGAATACATTTTGGTGTATTTTTGCCCGTCACTGTGATGCTGAGCAGACGCCTAGTCTAGGAGAGAATCTGCACTGAGAGGAGGCGAGCTCTCCATAGGAATGCTGTGTACTGTAATTAGAGATCATTACCAAGGGGTTCATGGCAGCCAAGGATGGGCAATCCATTACACTGCAAATCAGCTAGGGCGTCATTTTCTGGGGGGGCGTCAAATTAGCAAACTGCTGCTGCAACAACCCCCTCCCCCCAGCATGAGGAGTATGTAGTGCAAGACAAAGCAGAGTTTGCCTACGATGCCACACGGCTTCACCCAGCACTGATGGAAGTCATAATGAGATTGTATTTGTTTTTCTGGCAAGTTTTAGAAGGTGCTGCTTTACTGTTGTGAGAAGATTGGCTAATTCGGGCCAGAGTGTCCCGCAGTGTGAGTGACGCTGTGTGAAGACGACCAGGGATCTGCTTTGCGCTGCTGAGGGATGAAGCTGGTACTGGCAATCAGCTTTGACCCAAGTGTGTGAATAGCCCAACTGAATCTGAGAAAGAACCAGGCATCCAATGAGGAAAAAGGGGTGGGGCTTGACACTAGATCAATACAGCACACAGGCTGTTTAATGCAAATCCCACACCAGTTTAGGCTGCTGTGTGGAGTTTTGTAAAATTACCTCTACAGAAAAACCTGTTGATAAATTACGAGACACAGCTGCATGTACTTACATCATAACCTCAAAAATATATTCAACACATTAACATTACAATTAGCAAGCATTGTTTTTTTTTATGTTTTCGTTGATGAAATTTGAAATAAAAGTCAGTCCAATGCATAAAATTATTGAAACTATTAACATGCAGCCAATGACAGAATACAAACACCAACCTCCCAATCACTATTTTTTCCTTCCAGTTTAATATTAAACATGTATTTTTCTTGGTACAAGCCTATATAAATGAGGGTTAATTAAACATACAATCTTCAATAATATATTTTATTCTTTAAATTTGAACCTCCATGAAAATGTGTAGGCAAGCATTATCCATGGCCGATTGTTAGATCAGCGCCCCAGTCATCCAGATCCTCTCCCAAGGCACCATCTGCAAATTTTGTTTTACTGGTATTACATATTTATGACACCAAATGTTCCCTGATCTTCAGTTAGAAAGCTAGGAGGTATTGTGTTTAAGGGAACGGCAGTGAATGAATCACACCACATTTTGATGATGACATCATATTTAGTAGAGAAAAACATACCCTGTGTGAAAAATCTCCACCTTTATCAGTAATTACTGAAACCAAATAAAAGCTGTAGCAATCGATCGCACTCTCCCGAACATTGTGAAAAACTTTTGATCCACTCTTGTATGCTGAACTGCATTGACCCAGTGCCATTTGTGGACTTAGGAGCATAAGCTGCTTGTTTCAGGTTTTTCTTGCAGCATCTCAGGGGGGGGTTATGTCTGGACGTTGACTAAGCCTTTCTGAAGCCTTTCCAAAACTTACAAAAGTCATTCTGATGCAGGCAATGCATTTTTTTTTTTTTTTAGATCGTTGTCATGCTGCCTGACCCAGGAGGCTTGACGATCTGCAGTGGAATTCTACTGTTCCGAGCATAATTCGTGGGCTCTTCGGTGCTAACGAGTTATCCAGGTACAGTGCTTGACCACTGTTGTAGGATTACTGGTGCGTAAGGTAGCAGATTACTGGTGAGTAAGGTAGCGGTTGTGGCGGCAGCCGGTGCCCCAACCCTGTCCTTGGGGACCAAGTCGGTCCATGTGTTTGCTCCTTCTGAGCTCCCTGCCAGACAGTTTACATTTTTGCAGCTGTATCCTGCAGACAAATCTGACCAAATTTTTTATGTGAAAAATGCTACAAAAGGAAGACAGAGGCTAAGTGTGTTTTTTCTCAGTACTGTAGTGGACAACATATACCTGAGTAACAATCTTTGAAGGAAATACAGGGAGAAAATGCAAAGTGTACACAAACAGAGCAGAGGCTGGATTTTAACCCACAATTCTTGCAGTGTGCAAAGTCAGCATTACCTGCTGAGTGACCCTGCCATCCTTCCAAGCCCCACCAACCACTGTTAACTACGGAGGTCGATAATCAGCCCTAACTGCAATGGATCAACAACAGTTAATTCTTTGTTATATCCTGAAATTGGAGGTCCTTCGAAAAAATAATGTAATCATTTCATTTTATCTGAGCTTGCAGAACCCATGAAAGAAGGGATTGATTTCTTTGTGCTCGATTCAATGCAGAAGAAAAGTGAAATGAAGAGTCTGCAGACTTTCTTGAAAAGTGCCTGCACTTTTGTTTATTCCTGCCCAACACGGTAAGGTACTTGTCTGCTAAATATTTTTAAAGCACCTCATTCATACAAATATCTACTTCTGTTTTTTTCTCCCTCTGTCGCCTCATTACTTATAAATATGATTTTTCACAAATGTTACCTGAAACTTTGTGGAAGCGGGATACTAACTTACAAAATGTTTTCTTTTCCAGGAAATGTTTTCAGCTGTAGATATCCAATCCTCTTAGGGCTTGTTGTTATAGGTTTTGGGCTGGAGGTTTTCTGCAAATGTCTTTGTGGAAACACAGAACTGAAAAACCAGTCAGCAGAAGCCAACCCAGAAAAACAGAAGAAGACCGAAAGCAGCGTGAGCTCCAGATCGCCTCTCTGACCTACTGGGAGCACTGGCTCCTGCTGGGAGCACTGGCACAGACTCCATCTCCTCTACAAACTCACCTGGCTGACCCTGTTTAAACCCAAAAGCTCTCTAACCGGGGCCGGCTGCATTTCATTACTGGAAGCCGCTGTTGACTGGCTGCTGATCAGTTGCCAATGGGTACACAAAGGCTGAGCTGTACCTGGGCCCCACCTGTCATCACCCTGTCACCCCCCAGCAGACATTACAGTCCTTCTCGATCACAGGACCGTATTACATCTGAGACGTGAGATCACCTCCTTGGGCGGCTTTGTGAGCACCATTTGAGGGCAGTGAGATTCAATCCTGCCCACATTGCTGCCCCTGCAGTTCTTGCTGCCAACAGTCTAAAAATCTGCTGTAATGTCAAAGAGAACAGCCATATGACCATCCGCATGATCCCTCTTTATTGTTAATTAACCACCTGATAATATAAAACAGCATCCCAGCACCCTACTGCCGGGGTGCTAGGGGTTTGGGGGAGCGGTTAGCTAAATTCCAAAAATAGCTATGTACTTTCAAGCCATGCCTTTTGTACAACCCCTGACGTTTGCACATCCTGATTGCATTGAAATAAAATGGAAACAGCTAAGATTTGCTAGCATTAGTAAACAAAATTTGGCAAAAAGTTAGTAAGCCGTTAGCAAATTATGACGCTGATGATATTTTCCTATTAAATATGTGTTTTTTACTGGGTGAATAGTGGTAGCTCTGAGGCTAGGGCTCTGCGCTAGCAATCGGAAGGTTGCTGGTTTGAATCCCATGAATACCAAGAGTGATTTTACTCCATTGGGCCCTTTAACATGTAATCGTCCTCTGTAAAAATTTGGCCACCGGAAAAAAACTCACACTGTCCCTTTTGTACTATTGAGGTACTTTGGTTTCACCCACCGCACGGCTGCACTCAGGTTCTCATCCCTGAGGTTGTTTGTTGTGTGATGGGGGCAGCAACATGCTGTAATCAGTATGTGCGCCGTACCTCCTCCTGGGTGTTAAATATAAATTATATTTCAATGAAATTTGTTTAAAACACACAAACTAAGTGTGTTAGTTCCTTAAAAAAAGAACAAAACTGTCCATTTGACTCCCGTGTAGCACACCTGCTGGACTGCGACGCTTTGGGTATTTTGAGTTATTGCTTTGGTATCAGGTAGTGAGTATTGTGATCAGCAGTCCCTGTAGGTCTCTGTGGAAATGACGCTCACACTGCTTCAGCAGAAAGACCTCATTTTAACTCAGTTAAGTTTATATGTCTCAGAATAATTTTTACAAAAAGCAACAACAGCAATAAATCGCATGAATAATATATTCAGAAATATCAGCGAATATCAGTGAGTTGTGTAGGAAATGCCTATAAATCTTAAGAAACTGGGGGGGCAGTGTGGGGGCTCAGTGAGTAGTGCTGCGGACTCTGCGCGTGCGGGTTGTGCGGGTGCGGACTCTGCACGTGCAGGCTGTGCGGGTGCAGACTCTTCGCGTTCGGGCTGTGCGGGTGTGGACTCTGTGCATGCGGGCTGTGTGGGTGCGGCCTCTGCGCGTGCGGGCTGTGCGGGTGCGGACTCTTCGCGTTCGGGCTGTGCGGGTGCGGATTCTGCCCGTTCGGGCTGTGCGGGTGCGGATTCTGCCCGTTCGGGCTGTGCGGGTGCGGACTCTGCGCGTGCGGGCTGTGCTGGTGCGGACTCTTCACGTGTGGACTCTGCCCGTGCAGACTCTAAACATGCGGGCTCTGCACGTGCTTAGGTAGGCTAACTGGCATCTTTCATAGTGCGTGTATGTGTGTGTACGTCTGTGTGTGTGTTTTTGAGCCCTGTGATGGACTGATTGTCCACCCTTTTGTTCTGGGCTACCTGATATTGGACCCCTCCACCTTGCTCAGGATAAGCGCTTGGAACATGTATGTAAACAGCTGCTACTGACCTCCTCAATACTGTCAGTTATTTGGAGCTGAGATAAAGTGACGTTTCTCAAAAAACTCTACAGAGACCTCTTTTTAGATCCAACTGAGCGCAAAGACGATCTGGTACAGAAAAACCTGAGAAATGTCAGACTAAGCTGCAAAGCCCATGTTTGTCTTGTAACTATCAAATTTTTATCTGGGATAAATAAAACTGAAAAAGCACCATCCTTCTGTACAGCTGTTCCTCCTGGGCATGGGAAAGCCATTATGCTGTAACGTGGGCATAGATGAGAACATGGTTAGCCTGATGCATGCTCAGGATACATATAATGTTAAATAGCAAAATGGGATATCCAAACCTTTGCCATACTTCCAAGATTTTTCATAATTATAAAAATTACTAGGCTTTAATGAACAGAAACTGGACAGGAGACAGGAAATCAAACAAGAGATAGAAAACAGAAAGAGGAACTTCTGGGAGACAGGAAACCAAACAGGAGATGGGAAACAGGAAGGATAAGCCTCTAGGAGACAGGAAACCAAACAAGGAGATGGGAAACAGGAAAGAGAAACGTCTAGGAGACAGGAAACCAAACAAGGTGATGAGAAACATCTAGGAGACAGGAAACCAAACAAGGTGATGGGAAACAGGAAAGAGAAACATCTAGGAGACAGGAAACCAAACAAGGTGATGGGAAACAGGAAAGAAAAACGTCTAAGAGACAGGAAACCAAACAAGGTGATAGAAAACAGGAAGGAGAAACCTCTAGGAGACAGGAAACCAAACAAGGTGATGAGCAACAGGAAGGAGAAACCTCTAGGAGAAAGGAAACCAAACAAGGTGATGGGAAACAGGAAGGAGAAACCTCTAGGAGACAGGAAACCAAACAAGGTGATGAGAAACAGGAAAGCGAAACCTTTGGGAAACAGGAAACCAAACAAGGAGATGGGAAACAAGAAACAGAAACCTATAGGAATCAGGAAAGCAAACAAGGAGATGGGACACAGGAAGGCGAAACCTCTGGGAGGCAGGAAACCAAAAAAGGAAATGGGAAGAAGGAAAGGAAACTCTAGGAGACAGGAAACCAAACAGGAGATGGGAAACAGGAAACCAACTGGAACCTCCAGGAGACAAAATGCAATGCCAAATAATAGGAACTGAACATCTAGCATGGGCACAATAAAATGACAGATCCAGTGTAATTAGGCTGTTTCATTCTTCCAATGAACACTTAGTAGCTGCAAAGAGCAGCTTTGGTTTTGTGTGACCCACAGCCCCTTGATTACCAGTTTACGGTTACATAACGAGGTGACTCACTGAGCCCATCCTGACATAAAAATACCTGTTTCCTTCGGGCAGCCAATGAAATGTTTTACTTAAGAATAAGAGGGTCTTTTAAGTATATTGCGTAGCATTTAGTGGGTATATGGTGCTGAGAAGCAGAAATAGCAAAGTAATATTTCCTGCAAAACAATCTATTTTTATGAGTGTTTTTCTTTGAGATTCTTCCCGTTACATATTAAGTTAGTTTTGTTCAATACTGTAGCAACAGCCTTCAGCCTATAGGACAGCAGGGCAAACTATCATCCTAATGCACTGACAGGGCGGAAACAGGCCCGTCTTACCGGAACCGGGCAGCATTTATCACGGGTGGGGTGGGACACATCCGCGACAGCCCCGGCAGGGCAAGAAAGCAGGCCAACTATCCCACAGCTTTCCGGCACTCAGCCTAATGTTCTCCACAAGGGCGGAAGTGTCGAGATGGTGCCTTGACCGTGCTGAGACGAGAGCCCTTTGGGCATGCTCAGTGTCAACGTGCTGGTGGTTAACACACATCCTGGCTACAGTCGATACCCTCATGTCATTCTGCAACACTGGCCAAAATTTAAGGTTGTAAAAAAACCTACTGGAGGGGTGGTGTGTGAGTGGTCAGCTTGGTTCCCACTCCTCGCTTTGTGTGTGTGTGTGTGTGTGTGTGTGTTTCCTCTCAGAGTCACCTGATCAGAGTCACCTAGGTGAGCTGGTGCCTTTACATTGCCTCAGTGAGAGTGTCTGGCCCATGACACCCTGCTTAAGATTGACGGCGCTGTGTTAGCCTAGGATAGCCTCCAGGCTAACTGTGACCTTGGACTGGATGCTGAATAACGGATTCTGGATGGTAAAATATGGGACTGAGCATTTGAAAAACCACACAGTATCATTTCTTATTTCTTTTGAAATATTCAGGCGACTATAGGAGTTAATATGCCTATATATTACATCAAACTAACATTACAGTTGAATTTTCTGTGAATTACTGTGTAAACAGACAGGAGAAAAAAATAATAATTTCCTCGGGTGACATTTAAATTTTCGTCTGGCTTAGAGGACAGTCCATTTCCATCAGAGCGTCTTTTCATAATTTCGTCATTTCCAATTCTGTAATGAGATCTGGCCATCTACGACACCGCCCCCCGCAGGCACTCACCGGGACTCCCAGAAGGCTCTGGGGGCTGCTGACACACTTCCCCTGCAAGCTGACTGCTCTTCCTGCATACAACAGGTGAATGGGAGGCCCACTGGCTGCAGGGACACACCCTCTTCGGTTAACAACCGGAGACCCGCCCAGCAAGCTCCTGGAGGTTGAAAAACTTGGGGACACAGCGGCTGCATTCGCACCCCCCCTCGTTACAGGTGACTGACAATATTGCCAGGAGGTGGCGGCCCGGCGACAGGGCCTACCCCAGAAGCCTCTGGAATCCTGCTTGTTTACGCTGACTTCCTCCAGTAAGCCACAGCATTCCACTAATCATAGCTAATAATGTGACATCTGCGCTCAGACTTTGCTTTAAATTAAACAGACAGCATTTAGTTTGTTTCTCTGCGCACCAACACTCTCCTCCAGATCTCACGTTTACCGATCACAAATAAACCAAAATTAATCCAGTTACTCTTTGTCAGTCAAGCATCTTAGCTGAATCCCAAAGAGAGATTTACATGCCGTTTGTGTAATATCCATACTCATGAAAAAAAAGCCTACCAATATAATTTCTCCAGAAGGGCATGGGATGAATACATATTTGTAAATGTCACAGTAATACATGAACAGTAAATAACAGTGAATAATAGCACTCGTCATTTTTATGTATTTGTATGTGTAGAATGAGTACAGGAAGAGTTTTGACCATGTACTGAATAAGAGTTTAGAAGATCGATGGATGGATGGATTTTTTTTGATTGTGTGTATTACAAAATGAGTAGCTAGGGGTTAGTTTCCTGGAATCCTGTCGGGTTAACAAGAGACAGAAATTCTTAAAGTTACATAACTGCAATGCCTGTTCCTCGCTGGAGCGTGGTGATTCATCCACTGCAAGGCAAGAAGAGCTCTGTCCCCCGGGTGGACTGACAGGCAGCGGGCAAAATCTCTCCCACTCCGGGTCCCCCCGCCTCCCTGCCTCCACCCATCTGGGCCGTGGAGAGCTATTCCGGGGCTGGGCGTGACCCACGCTGCTGTCATGAGGGCTTCGGGATCGAGAAGGATGTGCATTAGCGGAGTCCCAGCGACGCATAAACCACGGCATGGCTCCAAAGAGCTGCTTGGGGCCCCAGATGGAGGCCTGCTGAGGGGAGGTGCCATCTTTAATAACACCAGTCTTTCCTGTTAACCTATTCATCAATGTCAGGGACCCATTTTAGAGTCCCAAGATGAATCATTGCCTTTTTTCAAATGGATGCTTAAATTGTTTTAACTAACCACAAGATCCTTTTAACCCCCCCCACATGCCGCACATATATGCACACAGGCGTACACGTGCCCCACCCAAACACTTGTTATGCAGGATGGGGCCCCTGAGGGCAAATGACTGTGTACTAATGGAGCAGCCCTTCCCTCAATGGTGTGTGTGGGGGGGGGGCGGCAGGGAGATTGCAGTCAGCAGAAAGCAGATGGCAGGTTCTGCGTGGCTGCCCGTGACCCCCGATACCCCCCCCCCACACACACACACACACACACACACACCCCTGCCAGCTCCTGGGACTCCCAGTAGCTCCTGAGATGTGGAGGTCTACCTGAGAGCAAAGGTGAGAAGCTCTTCTCTCCGAACATGGAGGTGACACTGTGTGAGGCAGACCCCACGCATGCCTTTAAAACAGAACACAGTGCAGCAGAATATAATTACACAGTGTGTTATATGAGACCGTGTAGCTCAGTCGCTTTTGTAATCATATACGTGGTGCATCCCCAGCATATTTTTGCTCCAAACATGTGATAAGGAGGCTGCCCTCATTATTCTAAACAACAGGAGTTCCCAGACACTAGAATCCAGGCTAAAAACACCCACATCAATCATCCACATTCCAGGCATGCAAGGGCACCAGGCAGGGAAATGCCCGGAACAGGATGGCAGTCCTTTGCAGAGCACATCTCCCAGAGGTTCCTTTTTCTATTTCCCATCTCCTTTTTTGGCTTCCTGTTATAGGTTCTTATGTTCCTATAGATCCCTAAGATTCTCTCGTCCTAATCCACTTAATAAATATTCCGGAAAACAGTTTTGTAAATTTTTAACTGTTTATTTAGAATCTTTGAAACAATATTACAAACATCAAAGAGTTTATACACGGAATATATAGAAAATTCAAGAGCTATCTTACCAAGAGATCAAAAAACTATTTCGCTCCAATCTCATCTCTCTCTCCTACCCCCTCTCCCGACACCCTTTATCATAATAAAAGCACCCGAATAGTGTCCATCAGAACTACATTAAAAGTCCCGTTTTTAAGCGTAGATCAAATAAATCTTAATATTTTTAAATCATGTTTGTCAAAGTTGTACGTTGTAACTTGTACCTTGAATCAATATTTTTTTCACTGTTAATTACTCAAACTCATATAAACTGCATTTAGGCTCCTATTCCTGTATCCCAGAGGTTTGTCTTTCCAGTTTCTCATCTCCTGTTTGGTTTCCTGTCTCCCAGAGGTTTCACTTTCCTGTTTCCCATCTCCTTGTTTGGTTTCCTGTCTCCTAGGGGCTTCTCCTTCCTGTTTCGCATCTCCTTGTTTGGTTTCCTGTCTCCTAGAGGATTTGTTTTCCTGTTTCCCATCACCTTGTTTGGTTTCCTGTCTCCTAGAGGTTTCTCTTTCCTGTTTCCAATCTCCTATTTGGTTTTCTGTCTCCTAGAGGATCCGCTTTCCTGTTTCCAATCTCCTGTTTGGTTTCCTGTCTCCTAGAGGTTTCTCCTTCATGTTTCCAATCTCCTGTTTGGTTTCCTGTCTCCTACAGGTTTCCATTTCCTGTTTCCAATCTCATGTTTGGTTTCCTGTCTCCTAGAATTTCTCCTTCCTGTTTCCCATTTCCTTGTTTGGTTTCCTGTCTCATAGAGGATTCGCTTTCCTGTTTTGCTTCTCCTTGTTTGATTTCCTGTCTCCTAGAGACTTCTCCTTCCTGTTTCCCATCTCCTTGTTTGGTTTCCTGTCTCCCAGAAGTTCCTCTTTCTGTTTCCTATCTCTTGACGAATAGTCTCTTGTCCAGCTTCTGTTCATTAATATATGGTAATTTTTTAATTATGAAAAATCTTGGAAGTATGGCAACGGTTTGGATACCCCATTTGGGTATTTAGCATTATTTGTATCCTGAGCATGCATCAGGCTAACCATGTTCTTATCTATGCCCATGTTACAGCATAATGGCTTTCCCATGCCCAGGAGGAACAGCTGTACAAAAGGACAATGCTTTTTCAGTTTTATTTATGCCAGATAAAAATTTGATAGTTACAAGACAAACATGGGCTTTGCACCTTAGTCTGACATTTCTCAGGTTTTTCTGTACCAGATCATCTTTGCGCTCAGTTGGATCTAAAAAGAGGTCTCTGTAGAGTTTTTTGAGAAATGTCACTTTATTTCAGCTCCAAATAACTGACAGTATTGAGGAAGTAAGTAGAAGCTGTTTACAAACATGTTCCAAACGCTTATCCTGAGCAAGGGGGAGGGGTCCAATCCCAGGTAGCCCAGGACAAAAGGGTGGACAATCAGTCCATCACAGGGCTCAAACACACACACAGACACACATACACACATGTCGGGTAAACAAATATTTATGGGGACCGCTCATTCATTTCTTTGGGAAAAGTGCTAACGCTAACTATGACAAGCTTAACCCCTATCCAGTCCTGACCATAACCACAAGTAAACAAACACAATACAAGAGTCTTTGCATTTTTAATTTTTTCACTGCAGTCACAGATTTTTATTAAATTGAGTTTTCCCTTACGGGGACAAGTTTCCTGAAAAAATTGTGGAGACATTGTGTACCCATAAGGTAAGGTATACCCGCTCACACACACACATACACACACACAAACACACACTACAGGCAATTTGGGGGTGCCAGTATGCCTGACTGCAGGGGAAATTGAGGATTTGCCATTCTGTTGTACTGTTGTACATCTACATATGCATAGCTCCATATATTACCATGAAGGGGATGTGTGTGATTCGGTGGGGTTAGGGTCTGTGCCCAGGTCCCTTCCTTACAGGTCCCTTCTTATGTTCTTATGTTCTTAATCACGTCAGGACTAGTGTCGTCACCCTCGCATCCATGAAAAAAGCACGTAGCCACAGTTGCTACAGGATGCTGACTGATTCCCATGTGTTTGATCCTCCCTTGGACATCACTAACAAAGTATAAATATGAATATGCTGTGTCTATCAGTATGTAACATTCTCATTGGCATTCTTTTGTTTTTGCTGTTGTTGCTGTGTGTGCACTGCTATATTGTACAGTAAAATCCTGTCATAGTGGACTCGCTTATAACAGAATATCATCTATAATGGACGAGGTCCGTTGGTCCCGGCCGTGCGGCTTCACGAACATGCAGAAAAAGCATCAGATATAGCGGACTCGCATATAAAGGACAGACAAGCAATTTGCTCCCGAGGGCTGCTTTTAGCTATAGTTTTGTTCGGCTATAACAGACATACAGGCTCCGCCTACAAGGCGCCTGGCATGCCGGTGATATCCAGTGCAGATACATAGTCGAGATTATTAATAGTCATGCATCTGGTCAGGTAAAGTTGGATTACTACATGTACAATATAATAATCTATACCACAAGTGAGTCTGCTGGGGTGTGGCATGAGTAAATGGTGTCCAGCTACTCTGGATATAACGGACTTTGGATATAACGAACTGTTTTGCCAGGTCCATTAAAGTCCATTATAAATGGATTTTACTGTATTGTATTGTATTATCTGTATTATACAGCATCCTTTAGTGTGAGAATGGCACTATATTATTAATAATAATAATAATAATATCTGCCTTCTCAACACAATAATACACAATAATTTTGCAGAAATATAATAATGTTACATGAGCAACTAAAACATGAATATTTATGAAAGCACTGTACGTCACTAGAGAAAGCAGAAGCAGAAGGAGCTTACACACAGCCTATAATTATGCATCCATTCCATAAAATATATGAGGAGGGCTGTGGGCAGCAGAGGGATTGCATCCCTTTGCTGGGCCTGACTCCTGTGAGGTGAGAGGGCCACCTGACTTCAGAATCACAGAGATACTATTCAGGTCATACTGTATCAGGACCAGCAAGATCACAGACTCATAACCTCATAATCAAATAGATCTTCTTTGGGTCATAGAGGTTCCAACAATCCTAGTGACCCCTTACATGCCCTTCCCCCACCCCAGTAAAGAGCAGGCTGGCCTGTCACCTGCCACATCAGCGTAGCGAAGCAGCATGGTTAATGATGAAGAAATGCCACTTGGCCCATCAGGCATCGTCCTGTGAACTAAAAGCTTTGAAAAATGTGAAATTACCCAAAGAGAACACCTTATTTGGTTACTTCTATTTATCCATCCTAATGCGGGGGCCGAAGGGGAAAGGGTTGCATTATGCAGGTAGCACAGCCCCCTTTTTGCCGTCTGTATTGCCTCACTGTGCCTCCGATGAATGCCAGAAACACAAAAAGCCTGGGCAGTCATGTGTTTTTATGACTGTCCAGAACACAATAACCTGCCCACAACCTAGACCCAAATATACTTACGGTCCAGTCTAATGGCAGGGAATGGAGATGCGCGCCTCTGTACCACGGAGCCTTATCTTATAACTAACTTAGCTGATGCTAATCTGGGCCCCCTCCAGCCCGGCCCGCCCCCTCTTAGTTCAGGGCCAGTGCACAGGTCCGCGCGTCCGACGGCAGTGATGCTCCGGGATTGAGGGTGAGTGAGCGCCTTCGCTCTCCGAAGCGAACTCGTTATTACTTAGTGGCACGGTAAATTGCCCCCCTGTCAAATGACCAGTCATCTTCATTAACAGCCCAGTCACCTCCTCCCAAGGCAACGCCAAGGAGATGCCAGGAGTCTCTCTCCCCCTCCACCGGCATTCAAGGAGGTGTGCAGAGGGTCCGTACTATTTACAGTGTGACCGTTAACAACCCCCCCCACCAAGAAGGCTGAAGGCTGGATCATACTAACAGATAGTGTGTAAATCTCTGAAATCGAAACAACATGGCAGAAAATATCAGTATTTATATGACTCCTTGCTATGGGGTTATAAAGACTCCCGATTGCTGCAAACTAAAATAAAACACGTCTGTACCAGCGAGTTGGCAGTTCCGTGCTGCCGCTGCATCCGGTCCCCCTCCTCCCCACTCCTTCTGCGGTTCTGTGTGCCTGATCTTCCTCATTCCCCGATCTGCAAGTGTGCATCCCGTTCCCCTTATCTGAATAACTGCGTGTCCCACTGCCCCCATAGCCGTACGTGCGCTTGCCACGCCATGCAACCCCCCCAGATAAATCTCCTGGCTATTTGACCCGTGCTTTGGCTTCTGACGACTTCAGCTTAGTGTTCTGGTTCTCTTTCGACTTGCTGGAACCTGGCACTGACCTCCTGTTACAGCCACATCATATACCTGTCTGTGTCTTTGCATACTGTAAGTATATTATGGCATGGTTAATTTTAGCAAAATAATTATTTTTAATATAACATCCATACCACACTTCATAAATGAGTGGTTTTGTCCACGGCGCCACACCAGGAATAGTCTCAAAGTACAGTTGCCTGATGCATTGGCACAAGAAGTATGGGCATCCAAGAATGCGGCTGGTGTGGCGCTGCGTCTGTGGTGCCCACAGTCAGCATGAACTCAGTGACCAGGCTGGCAATGCCATCCTCAGGATCAAACTGACTTCATGCGATAAGGTCTGACTATTGCAAACTGTTCAAACCCGAATTACACTTACATGAGAGGTAATGATATAATAAAAGTATCCACACTTTAGTTTTACATATTCACACTATTAACAAAAGACAAAAAAAATACCTACTCCCATGTGTAGTACCTTTTCTGATATTTGAATGACCTTTTATAAAGACCAGAAGGCCTTGCCTTTAAACAGGATTCTAGTGGGATGTCATTGATGTTAAATGTTTAATGTTCTCTTTTATGTTTTTTTTTTTTTTGCTAATCTGTTTCCTGTTAAGACTCCAACCATGTATTTCACTAAACACTGTACTGAGTATAACTGACTATATCAGAGTATATTGAGCATGTGAATGTAACAAATAAGATTTAATTTCATTGATGTTTATTTGTAAAACACAGTATTGCCCCTGTTTGTTGTAATAATGGGTATATTACAGCATCCCTGACACTTAATGAATCTCCCAGTCCATGTCCTGATCAAACCCCCCCCCCCCCCCACCCCGGGGCCAGATTAGAGCCCCTGCCCCTCACCCCCCACAGCCTGATGCTCCGGTTTCTTACTCTGCTCGCCTGCTCACCTGACACCTTGTTAACAGTTAGTGGCCAGCAGGCAAAGGCACAGAGCAATGAGCCCACACTGGGAGGGCATGAAATTAATCAGGGGGCCGGGGGCCCCGAGGCTGCATGTCTGAGCGTCACATGCAGCCTGGGGTGCCCAACACCTCCATTACTATATTACCCCAAGTAGGTGAAGCCAGCCACCCAAGGGGGGGCTGGGCTGGGTCAAAGAGGTGCCAGCGGGCAGCCGTTCCAGGCCCCAGAGCCGGCTGCCAGTCGCCCGGTGGGCAGGCATGTCGGGGCGGGCGGGCATGTCGAGGCGAGCGGGTGGAGCAGCGAAGCCAAGCGGCGGTGAGCCACCTGGTCCACAGAGGGCCAGCGAGCACCCAGCTCTGCCAGGAGGGCTAGCTTCACTTATTTATGACTGAGTTACCATGACGCTCATGTCCCCACCCCCTGCCCCACACACACAGCTCACTCCTTGAACACCACAGAAAGGCATCTGCTCGCCTCAAGTATAAGTCAGGGGTGTCAATGGACCAAAAAAGATGCTGCAAAACTTAATTAAATGTTAATTTTTTATTGAGGACTACAGAGATTTCAGTAGATGATCCACATGCTTCCAGTTTCTGGAAAAAAAAGTTGATATGAGGTATATAAGCATTTGCACCTAAACCTAACCCTGCTGCAGAAGGGTGGCGTGAGCAGAAGCTCACTGTACGGCCGCAGCCTGACCGACAGCTCATTGTACGATCACGGTCTGACCGGCAGCTCACTGTACAGCTGCAGCCTGACTGACAGCTCACTGTAAGACTGCAACATGAGCAGCAGCTCACTGTATGGCCGCAGCGTGACCGGCAGCTCACTGTTAGGTAGCTCGTTGTACAGCCACAGTCTAACCGACAGCTTAGTCTATGGCCTCAGCCTGATCGACAGCTCACTGTACGACTGCAGCATGACAAGCAGCTCACTGTATGGCCACAGTGTGACTGGCAGCTCACTGTAAGGCAACTCATTGTATGGCCATGGCCTGACCGACACCTCACTGTACAGCCACAGGCTAACTGACAGCTCACTGTACAGCCGCAGGCTGACCACCAGCTCACTGTACAGCCACGGCCTAACTAGCAGCTCACTGTACAACTGCAGCATGACTGGCAGGGCACTGTATGACCACATCCTAACCAGCAGGTCACTATTTGACCACAGCCTGACCAGCAGCTCACTGTAAGCCCAAGGCCTGACCAACAGCTCCCTGTATGGCTGTGATGGGACCAACAGCTCACTGTACGGCCACAGCCTGACCAACAGCTCACTGTTTTGCCGTGACGGGACCAACAGCGTGTGTGCTAGGGCATCCATGTGGAAATCAGGCCCTGGGCCAGAACGCCAGTATTCCATCACACGCGACAAAAGTGCTGGATGAACGGGGGAATGTATCAGTCAGGAGTGAGCAGGTAAGCCCACATGCAGCTCTCACTTCTCATTGTGTGATCCAGGAGAGGGATGGGCGGGAATACCGCGGGAACGAACGGGAACGGGAGTGGAAATTTAGATTTTTCACGGAAACGGGATGGGATGGTGGGAGGCCCAGACGGTACGGGAACAGGGCGGGAATGGGTCTCGGCGGGAACGGTAACGGGGCGGGACGCTTTCGGCTACGATGCCGATTGCGCAGAAGTGAAAGCAGCACAGCGCATTCGACAGCTAACACTAGAATTCATGGGAAAATGAGGCTCTCCTCACGAGAGGCCCCCCCTTACTCCCCACACAAGCTGCCCACCCCCTCTCCAGCACCATTAACACCTTTTGTTTTGCAAATGAATCACAGTCACTCTGTCAAAATCATCCCCCAGCCTGAAGTCACTTCTTCAGCTCAGGTCTGCACTAAAGAGTTTATCTAGGGGTGTGTTGTAAGTAATCGTATACATGCTTTATATATTTCATATGCATTTACATACGATTTAGCACTTTTGA
Source organism: Hippopotamyrus pictus (assembly GCA_026781145.1). Lineage (NCBI taxonomy): Eukaryota > Metazoa > Chordata > Actinopteri > Osteoglossiformes > Mormyridae > Hippopotamyrus > Hippopotamyrus pictus. The sequence continues at coordinate 10,604,434 of JAODLC010000021.1, forward strand.
GTGCTCATAACTGCACATCCTGTTCCATGGACACACGTCTAGAGTAATTTGCAGTCTAACAAAAGGTTGAACTTTACACATTACATCGTATAACATTTTTGTCACCCCTCAAATAAACAATATTTCGTTTTTACTTCGTGACACATTTATAATGCATATATACCGCGCTAATGTCATGTCAGGGTCCTTTTACCGATACGTAAATCAATTTATCTTTTAGCTCTAACTTCTACAGCTGAATAAGGTTACACATATTGTTGCAAAGATCAACTATATCTATTTATTATATGAAATATAACCGCTTGAATGTGATACGGAATCGTACACACGAACGCGAGTCTTTTTTATTGTACCGTAATATATTTGGACCGCAATCTGTTTCTAGTAATTAGCATTTTTGTGTGC
>JAODLC010000021.1:10624375-10644270 GCA_026781145.1 Hippopotamyrus pictus
TTTATGAATGCATTATAATGCATTATGAAGGTATCTATAATGCGTTACACATACAGACTTTAAGTAAAGTGTTACCGCTAAGGTTTCACGTGGTGGAGCGTGACTGATGGAACATGAACATCTACTAATATACTAATATAATATTTAATAATACTCCGGTGGCAATGGAGGTTTCTGTACAATCGTCCTGGTAGCTGCTACTGGCAATCTACGTGCTGTGATTGTTTGAGTCATTAGCAATTGTTGATTGTTTAATTCATTAAGAACTGTTGATTGCCTGTGTACATTGATTGCTTGTGTTTACAACTCCACTTTTAATTCTATTAAAGCTTGTGTAGATTTTGCAACTGGCTTTTTAAACCCTAAAATTTGGAGATAGAACGTATGCACACCTACACTTGCCTGAAGGAACAGTTTTTGTCTAAACACCCTGGGTTAGGGAAAGAGTGACAACCCAAGTATTTTTGGTCATGTTAACTTTGTTTCATTGGTTTGGTGCTTGGTTTAGTACAGGTAAAGTTCGAAAACATTTTATCATTTCTTTCCTTTAGTACCTCCCGTGCTTTTCTCCTTAGTAGGGAAAAGTACCCATCTTGGATTGCTGTAATACAATTGCAACATTGTATATATTGTATATGTTTAATTGTGAATAGTTCCTTGAGCATCAAAAGAACAGAACCTTATCCAGCTGTGTTTTGGTTACTCCGTTGTGGTTCCCTCTGACCCAGACCACATGTTTATGTCATCTGACCTAGACCACATGTCATAACATGTGCCATTCAGCAGCCTGCCTGACAGCAGCCCAGGTTCTCTCATTCAACTGCCTGCCATCTCTGTGCCCACTGCTTTCTTTCTGCTGCTTGTATTTGGTCCCCAAGATATCGAACTCCAGCTTACAGTCCCTACAAAATGCAAATCGCCAGCCTTTGTGATTCTATTACCGCAGCGAGGGCCTCATTCCATATAAATTATACCACTGCTGCTGCTAATAGGGCCAAAACAAACTATGGTTGTTTATGAATCAGCTTATGTGTTCAGAAGAAATCTACTTAAGGACTTTATTAACAGGCATTTTGCTTATCTAAATTGTTTCACATCGCTCATCAGGCCCTTTCGGCTAGCTTGCAGGACCACGCGTTTACAGGTTATTTTAAAGTGTTTAAATCACTTTCTCACAGCCAGATCTCCTATAACAGAATGTTTTAATTTCACGCCCTGTCAGCGAGACAAGACCATATATCGCTCATCGTGGGACAAAGTACAAAGACCCACAGATGCCTTTAGATGATCGGTCATCATCGTTCATCAGCGTACTGGCCTAAAGGAGGAGGAGAGAGTAACACCTTTCTGATCACGCATACATCCATTTATCAGTGGACACTTCTCTCCAAAACAGCATACAATCCAGAAAGCAGGGTCAGGCAATCCCTGCAACAATTGGGGATTAAGGGAATTGTCCAGGGGGCCAACAGAGAAGTCACTCTGCTGACCAAAGGACCAGCAATCTCCTCATCACAGGAATAGCACCCTGGTCTGCTGAGGCACATACCAGCCCATGCTTGATTAAGCTTCTGCATTAATGGAGTAAAAATTACACAATGTACCTCATTAAGTAAACCAATGTTACTTTACAAATCTTACAAATATGAGGCTTCTGTCACATTCAAACTTGAAATCTATTCACTTTTAGCTTGATATGGAACAACAGAGAGAATATTGAGATAATACAAGGATAATATACAGAGACTATGGTAAAACTAGCCATGAGCAGGACCTCACCTAAGCCTCAAACATGTCTTAAGGAACCTCAAACTGTGTTTGACTGGACACTCATTATATTAATATTACCATTAATTCAATTTATTAATTGCGTTCAGCTGTGTTTTTTTATGGTGCTAAAGAATCTTTAGAAAATTGCCTGCCAGTGTGAACTAGATTAATACAGGTGTGCTTTAACATTCATCCACGGTGGCGTCTGTGTGGTTCACACACACTTGTCTAATTAAGAACAAGGTGTGCTCTTTCTCCCGCTTTCCCTACTTTCAGCTCACACTGGAAGCCCAGCCATCTCCCATGCAGTGTCTTCAAGCCTGAATGGCCTTGCTACGTTTATGCACTGTAATTTTAAATGATCGTTCACATGCTTTTCTTGTTAATGATGAAGCTGCTGCCTTTATAAGAGAGAACTCCCTTTTCCTTCTCCCAGCGGACCCCCCCAGCCCCCCCCCCACTCCAGAGCAGTGACCGTTGCCTGTTATTTATGCACATGGGGGTGGACGGGGTCTCAGGTCCCCGTGTTGATAATGTCCTCGTAGTGATAGCTCAGGGAGGCCAAATGGCCCATTTACTGACTCCAAATAGCACGTCGCTCCTGCAAATAGCCCCCCTCCTGCTTATTTAGCAAACTTGCGCCGGAAAGCACCTCTGAGGTGTGTTTTACATCGAGCCCAATGAAGCGGGAATTGCCAGCAAAGTTGCAGAGGTTAGAAGGGAATGAGCTGAGAGTGCCGAGTGAGACCACACCGGAGGCAGGCCAACTCAATTACGGGCGCGAGAGGCGAGTGCAAGCCAGTGGCCAGCTGCAGGCGGGCAGGGTGGGGGCAGGAGCCAGGTGGACAGCACAGCATTACGCTTGGGCCCTGTGCCATCCTACAGATTTGTACATGGGGGGATTTTGTTTAAGCTTAACTAATTTGCCCAGGGGTGCTACAAGACACAGAGAGGAGGAAAGTGATGAGCATTGAGCAGGTGCACATTTCACACACCATTTAGTCACCTTTAAAACCCCCCACACACACCTCTCCACCCTTTAACCGCTGATAAGAACAGCCCCCCCCCCCCACCCTCATGTAGCCCATGTCAACCAAAGGTGACAGGAGGGTGCCACAGATGGCAGGAGTGTCACATGACGGGCTCGGTAACTGGCATCGCAGTCGGCGGTGGCGCTTGCGATTGACCAGGTGGCCGCTCGGCCTTGGAGAGACCAAAGTGAGAGATACGCTGACGTCCAAATGCTCGGGGGAGACATACAGCCCCCTGTCCGCCATGGGCCCCACAGGAAAACAGCATTAAATACACAAGAATCAGATTCTGAGTTGCATAACAGATGCGATGACACATGCATACACCCTTTGCCGCAGAAACCACAGCACACAAGAGTCTCTGAGAGAAAAGGCACACCTCAGCCACGTCCCGGTACTGCATTGGGGGGGGGGGTGCATGACAGCCTAACCCGGGGTGTCAGGAAAGCAGGGCCAATGTTTATTTATTTGCATGAAGAGGCAAATGGGATGGGGGCTCGGTTTTGACCACGCCACCCCCACCACTGTCATGTCTGATGCGCCATCAAAGAGGGGCACGGGGGCCTCTTCCGAAACCCCCGTATTAGAACAAATATACCGGCTTTATGACTCACACGGCAATGTCACTGACACACCTTCCTGTTGTGTCCTTTAATCGCACCTAGGCTACCCCAAAGCCATCTGTGTCTTTTTCTATATTTTGTCCTTTGAAAAGATCCGTTACCAAATAATAATTCACGAAAAAAAAAAAAAAAAAAAAAACACTCTTTGTGAAGGCAAAGTTAAAAATTAAGTGTTTTTAATACAGTGAATGCATTTGAGTGTGATCGCATGGTCACATGATTTGGTCACATGGGCCAGGGTTGCATCTGTGGAGCACCAGCGCCCCCTCACAGAAGGGCTGGAGATGCATTAGCAGAAAACATTAAAGGCACAAGGACATTGAGCAAAGCATCATGGGACACACCAGCCAGTGCATTGGCTTCCATGGGCTTCATGTGTGCATTTACATACTCCATGTCATTGCGGAGAATAATGGGTCAAAGGATTGTGGAGGGCGCTGATGATGGGGATGTGTAGGTCTTCATATAGGACCAACAGTTGCCAGTTCATGTCCCATAAGGAAGCCGGCTTTGGAGTCCATGGGAAGGAACTTTGAAGTTCTCCAGTGAACCTCAACGCTCAGGTGAAATACCCAGCCTCAGAAGCAGATAAAAGCCACTTTTGTCAAAAGCAGCACCAGCTGGGATAATTGTGAGAATAATTATGGGGACCTGGATATTGTGATTGATGATTAAGATTAATCAAGGGAGAAGATGTTCTTCCTCAGCATCATCCCTCTATTGTAGAGATAAAGGAAAATCCTGGGCTCAGGGGACGAAGATGAATCACCAGCGGCAGTGCCGTCCAGCCCAGAGGACCCATGCGAGCTCAGCTGGTGTCACCAATGATCATGTGACTCATGTCTCCGTGAATCCCCCAGTCTTCACCCCACCACCCCCACCCCGCAAAACGGACTGCCACATATAATTATGACAGATGACACAATCTCCACCAGCCACCTCATTTGCTGGGGGGGATCACACCCATGCAGCTTCCTGTTGGCTTTAATGACTTTTTAATAGAGCACGCTCACAAGGCCACGTTGCTGGGGTGTCAAGGGAGGGGGGTCTGATGGCAAATCATCCACCATTAGGACGCCCGTCGGTGTAGGCGGCACCCTCCACGTTTGCCTCCCTGCTGTCGACCCCCATGGCCTCCATTTCTTCCAGGCCGGAGCACCTGTCTGCGTTCTCCTGTAGTTCTCTATCAAACATGATCAGCACAATTCTCCTCAGCAGGGGCAGATTTGCTGACTTCTGCCTCTGGCAGCCAGCATTGACACGTAAACGCCGATCCCCAGCTGCTCGTGGCATAAACACCATCCATTAAATTTACCCATTCAATAGATGGCACAAGTACCCCTGCCCTGCTTCAACACTCCTGCCTTTCTAGAACACAGAGCACTGAGGCCCTGAGCAAAGAAAGGCTCAGGCCTCAACCAGCGCTGTAGTATTCAAGTCTGGTCTGGGTTTGAGGTCACTTCTTCATTTGTTCGGTCTTGTTTCGAATTGAAAGCATTTCTGGTCATTTTAGAATCAGTCTCAAACTAAAGTGTATATGGATCGAGCTCCTAATTTGGGAGGGAGACACAAGACACAAGACTTTTTTTTCCACCACAGTGATAAACTTTCTCCTGCTCTCTCAAGATAACAATTCATGTTAAAACAATTAACACACAATTAATAGTATTTAATATGAAATTAGTTAATATCCAGTTAATAATAATCTATTACTCAGCTTCATTGTATTGGCTGTATACTGCAGTGATATTATTATATTTTATTTAGGCCCAGAGTGTACCACTACCTTGGAAATCCCTTACGGGCAGACAATAGGTCTGTTAACTGAGACTATATTCAATTTGTCTACGTTAACCACAAAAGTTAGTATAACCAATGAAAACTTGCTTTGATTTTGAACATTTGATCAGGTTTGCAGCAGTATCTTGTTAGGTATTTGTGGTTAAATACTAATGTACAATGGATTGTCTTCCAAAAGTATCTCTTGATTTTGTTTCTGTTCATATTAAAAAATAAAATGCTGTGTCCCATTCTCAACATATTCAGAACAGAATATGTTCCATAGTTTGGTACTCTGCTGTCATATCGGGAAATGTGGAAGCAGGACCAGGAAGACGAGAGATCAGGGAAAGCAGGGTTTATTCGGTTTATTCGGAATCTATCCCAAATGCAGGACACAGGAACGTTAATGACACGACCGGGGAAACAGACTTTAACACAAAGTAAAATACACAAGGCTAATGGCAGGAAATGTAGAAAAGCTGGTGAACGTAGGGATTCCACACAAGGTTAACAAGGGGGGCATGGCACACAGGAAGACGCACAAAGCATGCACACCGGGCGCGCCTAAGGGGAGCGACAGGACGAGACCAGGGACAGAGGACCTGGAAAACAAGACCAACGATGTCAACGGGGCACAGGGCACAAGACAGACACATAGAACAGGCACAACGGTAGCAACGAATACAACAACTGACAAATCCCAGGCAAGGCAAACAAGCACAGGGGCACCAAACCTGAGACACAGGGGGAACTCCAATGGGAGGAATGAAGGAGCCAGGAGTGAATGAAGGAGAAATAGAGGGATGAGGAGCAGACACACGGGGCACAAAATCAGGAGGCAAGAAGGCAGATGAGGGGAAACGAGGAGCCCCAGGGAACCCCAGAAAGCAAGAGGTGGCAGCCGAAGAGACTGGGAGGCCGAAACCGGAGGGACCATCGGCGAACGCGAGGTAGGAGCAGTAGGGGACCTCGTAGGGGGCGAGGAAGCAGGAAAGGAACAGGCGAAGGAGGTGAAGAGAAAGTCAGAGGGGGCACCAGGGGAGGCGAGGAGGAAGATGAGGGAGACACCGGCGAAGGGGAGGAAGAAGGTGAAGCCGCGGGAGGTGACGGCGCAGCCAAAGTCGGTGAAGGCGCAGCCAACCGACGAGTCGGAGTGGGGGGACCCACAGGCAACTGACGAGTCGAAGCAGGGGAACCCACAGGCGACCGACGAGGCGTCAGAGCCAGGGCCGAAGGCGACTGACGAGGCATCGGAGGGGAACCTGCAGGCGACCACCGAGCAGGAGCTGGGAAACTACAGGTGACCGCCAAGCAGGAGTTGGAGGACTCACAGATGCCCCTTGAGCCACAACCCAAGAGACCGAGGCCAAGCCAAGGGGCAGGGTGGGTGGCTCATGACCCCGGTGCAGGTCTCCCCGTCTGCTGCAGGAGACTGAGAGGTAGGGAACCAATTGGGATCAACCACACTGGGGTGATGGTCGGGGTAACCCCCCACAGGGGTTCACTGGGGAAGTCAGGGCAATGCCCGAGGGGTCCCAGTCGAGCTCCTCCTCCATCTCCAATAAGGGAGGAAGAGCGATGGTCCAACAGTCGGGGACCTCCTCGGGGACAGGAGCCAGGGTCACGGAAGCAGAGTCTGGGGAATTAGGAATAGGGACTGGAAAAGGCGGAGCAAGGACTTCAGTGGGTAGAGCAAGAGTCACAGGAACATTAGGGGATGGATCATCGGCCACAGGCACAGGAATAGTGGAGGGCAGAGGAATCTCCAGGGGCGCAGCCGGAACGGGCGGAGGTGCAGGAACTTCGGGCGGCAGCAGAGACTCAGGAACAGGCGAAACAGGAACCACCGGCACAGGAACCATGGGGGGCGGAGCTGGGGTTTGTGTCCTGACAGCCGGCGTTGCCCATTTAAGAGCTTTGGGGATCCATGGGATGGCATCCCATACAGACCTGGCCCTTTTAAGAGCCAGGCGAGTCCCAGAAGAGGGGTGTGTTGCCGGTGCTGGAAGTGCAGCCACGGGCTAACCCTCTGGGGTGGCGGCAGCGGCTTCCAACGCGAACACTACTGGGTTTAAACTTGGGAGGGGCTCCTCCCGGCAAGCAGCAAGGCAGGCAGCTTCTTCTTGAATTTCAAGCTGTTGAAGCCAATAAACAGCCTCATTGATAAGATTGCCATATTTCACCTTGGCGAGTGGAGGCGTCTTCCCTTCGAATCGTGTCATTCTGTGACATCACGAAACACGGAAGCAGGACCAGGGAGATGAGAGATCAGGGAAAGCAAGGTTTATTCAGAATCTATCCCAAATGCAGGACACAGGAACTTGTAACGTTAATGACACGACTGGGGAAACAGACTGAACACAGACTGAAATACACAAGACTAATAGCAGGAAACGTAAAACAGCTGGTGAACGTAGTGATTCCACATGAGGTTAATGAGGGGGGCGTGGCACACAGGAGGATCGTACGAGTGTGATACCTGCACCCTCCCCATCCCCACTTGAAGAATTTTGTCATGAGGGCCTTCAACAAACTTTATTGTTGGGCCCCCCCCCCCTCCACCCATCAGGTGCCGCCCCATATTTCTTCAGATTGAAATCATGCTTAAATACTATATCACTTTTAAATATCAGCAACTGCTGGATATTAGGAGTGGTGATAATAGCAAATCAAGCATCAATAAAATTGACTTTTTCCAGCCTTGATCTCAACTTGGTCTTCCTTCCCTCAAAGTCTCAGTCTTGATTCAGTCTCAATGCCCCCAAAGTCTTGGTTTTGACTCGGTCTCCATAACCCCAAAGTCTCAGTCTTGACTTGTTCTCAATGCCCCCAAATTCTCAGTCTTGACTCGGTCTCCATGCCCCCAAAGTCTTGGTCTTGACTCTTTCTCCATGCCCCCACCTACTTGCTCACTCTATCACATGCACATACTCTCTCTCTCATTCCATGTACACCCCACATCCCTCTCCAGTGTGCCACATGTCTGACAGGCTTACCAGGGCAAGATTATTTTGGCATTTCAGAAACTAAAAGGGAGCGCCAATATTTGTTTGCGCCAAAATGTACTTTTCCCCATGGTGGCAAGACACAGAAGTATCATTTGCAAGGCAACGTTTGAACTGAAAGATATATGCCAAATGTATTCCATTTAATCCCTCTCGTCTTCCTGCATGAATGTCGAGGCGTGTTCTGTGGCAGTGTAACCCTCATTCGGAGGTGGCTGAGGGAGAAATTGGAATGACGGTGATGAATACAGTGCTGGGATTTTTAAAAATGATGAAAAATGTTCCCCAAAATGCATTGGTCAGCTGATTCTGATTCTGCCCCCTCCTCCAGCTCTGGTCTCCAGACTGGTCTTGTTTTGCAGGGGGTTGAAAACGAAGACCCCATTTGCCAACCCCTGCCCCCCACCCATTTAGAACATGCTCAAGGTCCACAAGCCCCTGGCTCCACACTGAATTATGAATGAAGCTGTCAGGAGACACACTGTTTATGCGCTTGGGGGGGGGGGGTAATTTAAATTTAATTTGAAAAGGGATTTTAGTTCAAGACCGTCCGCTCAGCAAAACAAAAAAGCAGAAACATGCACACACTGGAAATACAAAGGCTGCTGCGCATCACCAACACCGCTAGGGTGAAATCATAAATAATACGACCCCCGTCCTGAAGGCCCCCTGGGCTCAGCTGCAAATTTTGGTAATGAAAATATCAGTTAGGAAATATAATATGCAAAATGAATTTAAATAAGAGGATATAGGGGGAAGTAGATCACATCTAGTAGGAAAGCACTGCCTTCTCTAGAATAAAAAGTGCCCCAAGGCCTTCTGGGTAATGCATTAGCATTTATTGCGGTGCACAGGATAATATGAATTTCATATATTTCTTGTAGGACATCTTTTGCTTGTAATAGAAAAGAAACCTATCCGCTTTTATTTTCTAAACATGGTAAGAGTGTAAAAGTCAACAGTAGAAACAGTTTAAAAATTTTAGAAAATGGCCTGCACGGATCTGTCAGGAAAATTCGCGCCACAACAAGGGCTGTGGAGAACTTCTCTCTGACGTAATGTACGGCTGGGTGGGTTAAGAGGGGTGGATTCGCTGTGTGGCCCGTGGCCCTTAGCAGACGGGCTCTGAGCGGGGGGGCGCAGACAGGAGACCACCTCCGGACTCCATGTGGGCCGCCAGCAGCGAAGTGTAAAGAGGTCCTGGCCCCCACTCCCAGCCGCATTTGACAGGACGCAGTTCCCCGGCGACAGACACACTGGGAGCCCGCCAAATGCTCGCCGCCTCGTTCGTGCCGTGTGTCTGCCAAGGCAAGCGGCAGGGAAAGCTGACTGAATGGCCGATCTGCATCCCACATGGATGCTGGGGGACTGTGGGGATATCACTGGCTGCTGCGAGACGCATCCCTCCATGTGGCTCTCATGCACGTGAGAAGTTTCTAGATAATGACCACGCTGATGCTGTTGATCAGCAGGTCAAGCTGGTACGTTCTTCTTCTGGCCTTCTGCTATGTTCACCCACCCAACAGCCTATCAGCCGTTAGATACAAGCTGAAATGAACCTGATCCACCCCCCCCCCCCACAGTGCAGAGCCACTCCAAATACTGGGGGAGGAAAGACTAGGGAGGAGTGGGCAGCAGGGAAAAAGACAACCAAAGCAGTAAGAGCCTCCCTGTGGCCTCGCACGCAAGGGCCTCACGCTTTGGGCCCCAGCGCTCAGGGGCCCCGCATTCAAGGACCCCGCACGCAAGGGCCCCGTGTCCAACAGCCCCTCCTTGATCATCTCTGACAGGCCCTTCCTCTCTCACCCTAACAAAGGCATGCTTGTCCGAAAGGCCGCATCTCCACCCGTAAGTGGCTGCACCCTCCTCTATGCGCTCACTCTCCTCTGCGAGCTACAGGACCCGTGGCTACATTAAAACCATAAATCACTTAGGTGTCTCCTTCCCCGATGCGCTCTCTTAAAGCCTACTCCAGCCCATTAGGGACTTCAAAAAAAAATAATAAGCTCTAAAGTTTCATCTGAGTCACCGATTGAAATGCAAAACATACACACAAAGAGATCAAAAGGTCCCTTTGCTCTTTATGGATGGTTACACAGTTCAAATACCACAAAGGGAACGGAGAATATCTTTGTTTGCTAGTAATTAAGGGGCATCTGGGTGTCTTATGATGATTTTATTATGCATTTTGACAACATTACACTGTATTATTCCATAATTATCAGTATAACGTTGCATCCCTTATTTTAACACTATGATGTGGTATTATTTGGTAATTTAACCACAAAATGTGGTATTATTCAATATTTTGACAGAATAATATAGTTTTATTGTGTATATTGACAGTATAATACAATTATAGTATAATAATGCCAGGATTGAAGAGTATAATTATGTACAGTATCGCAAACAGCAAAATACAGTGTTATGTATGTCTGTAGTATTATTGTGTGTTTTTAACTGGACTATACATTCTCTGGTATTTTATCACCGTGTATCGGAGCTGACTGTTTGCTATATAAGGACATACTCCTCACACACACCCAGCTGGGGGGGAGCTATGTGACTGATCCAGTTCAACCCCAGCCTGCCCCCTGCAGACACCGCACTCACGCCACCCTGCAGGGTATGGACATGCTTGGTCCAGACACGCTCTGTAGGGCTCCACATAGTGCAGGGTGTTTGTGTGTGAATGTGTGTGTGCAGCTTCACATTACAAATAAGCACATGTGTTATTCAACCAGAGTGACAGGTTGGACCATACAAACAAATGCAGCACAGACACACCCTCTCACATGCACACACTCGCATACACAGACCAGTACTCATATCTTTGGAGGGACCGTCCCTTAATTTCTATGGGCATAACCCTAATAACAGCAATGATGACCTTAACCCCTACCCAGCCCTAACCTTAACCATAATTAACCAAACAATATACAAGACTGCTGGCATTTTTAGTTTTTTTATTGCAGTCAGAGATTCCCCACAATGAAATGTATACTTGGAGCACATACACTCACTCTCACACATACACACACTCTCTCACATGCACACACTCTCTCACGTGCAGACATGCATTCCCAGTATTGTTACAGGAGAATCAGCATCACGTTAATCCTTAATTAGTGCAACCTTCATATTTTCCAGGCATGATATGTGATTTACTACAATTTAGATGTAGTTCTTTATTCGCCCACTAATGCATAGACGATCAAGCTAATTAAGGGATTGACCAGTTTGAATATCGTAGAGTGTCTGTAATCACCTGGCATCCATGTCACAATGAACCGAAACTGTGGGGTCAGTTTGCTTATCTCCCTGTGGAGAGGGCCAGCAAAGAGTCATCTAGATGACCTGGATAACCTGGATGTGGGGTGAGGAAATGAGGACAGAGCTGTGAGATCGATACCTGCCGGGGGGTCTGGCCCTGCTCCCACTCGCCTGTCTGATTCTCAGGCAAGTCCCACCTCCCTCAGACAGGGAACTGAGCTGAAACTCGCCCCACCCCGATCCTCTGTCTTTCTATCCTGCTCTGCCCTCCCACTCACCTTCCTACATGCATCTAATGAACCTGTCCTGTAGCATTTGTGGAGTTTTTATCTCAGAATTTTACTTACAGAATTCCGCGGATCAAGAATATGGAATCGGATCAAAAAATTTGAGGTTTTGTGCTTAATTTAATTTAGCATAAGTAGTCAGTAGATGGATGGATGGATGGATGGATGGATGGATGGATGGATGGGGCTGTGCTGGTGTTGTCCATCCCTGGTGGTCACCCACTGCCCTGAAGCCTCTGTGAGCTGAGCCTCCTGCCCCTTCTCACCCATCCCAGCGCTCCTCTGATTCGCTTGCGCCACCCTGCTGGCTGCTGAGGAACTGTAACTTTGCCGTTTAGCTTATGCTCTGCCCTTTTCACTGGTCATCCAGGCCAGGCATGAGTCTCACTATCAGGCTTCTAGATTGTTCAGCACATGCCAACATGTCAGCATTGGCCGTGCTGACTTTCTGGTGCGTAGTGCCACCATGCAAAGGCTGCTGATTGGCTGACTGCCCCCTACGGGTCCTAGGGTTCCATGGACTGGCTCTAATCCACTCTGCTGACCTTGCTCCCCCCCACCCCCAACATGGCACACCTTGGCTCAGCACCCCAGCACTATTTAAGAGGAGCATGCTGGGATGGACGCCACTCTTACCACCAGGGCCACAAGAGAGTGACAGGTCTGTTGACAGAGGCAAGAGAGCATGACATACGGCGTGGGGTCAATGCAGGGGGGAGAATACAGCTGATTCAGCCTTTCAGGCTTTGTGCTGCTTTCTCATATAGGTGGTATCAGCAACCCCTTGGCCCCCACTGAGGCGTGATATCACAGCTCTCTCACAAACTGCTAGTTTCTGCCAGGCCCACAGGGGGCGCTCCTGTCCACAGCCTACATGTGAACCATGATACTGCTTCAGTAATGAAGGCAGGAGCTTGGTCTGTACCTGGAAATTCAATGTCCATTAGAAACCAAAGCACGCTATCGGTGAATGTCATGGGGGGTAGTTGGTTTTCCTGGCCACCCACCACTGCGATTTTGTCTGTCCCTATTATACCTTCAAAGGATTTATAGGCGTATTTGGGAAAAGTTTAGCTTAACTGTTCTGAAATAAGTGATACATTTTGGCTCCCCTGTAACATTAATAAGATAGTGGGCCGCTGTGCTGACGGCGCCAGGCTGCTAATGTCACACTCATGAGTGACAGCCACCACAGAGCCATTACACCCAAAACAGGACTTTTTAATGACACTCCAAGTTAGTTTTATGCAGTTTTTGTCACAGATTTTCATATAATGCTGAACTACACACATTGATGCTGATTAGGTCAAGAATTTATGCTAAAACAAAAAAATATAGATTATTATTTATATATTAAATATTCACTCCATAAGTATCTTCAAAATATAATTGCTTATGATACTGCTATATTAGCCAAAAATCTATCCACCTTGCTGGGTACTAGATCACTGTAAGGCCTGGAGTCTGTTCCATGCATGCCTGAAGTACGAGACAGGTACACCATGGAAGGGATGCCAGTCCACTATAGGCCATGTGTATTCAATAGGGCCAATTCAGAGACACCAGCTCATTCAACTGCCTTTGGACTGTGGACAGAAACCAGAGAACCTGAAAGAAAGATACACAAAATCATGGGCAAACCTGCAGACTCCACATGCACGGAGCGTAACGACTGTAATCAAACCTCCAACTCGGGAGGTGTGAGGTGACATAGCTACTCCAAGGGGCCGCAAGCCGCCCACTACCCATAAATCAATCTGCTAATTTGCTTGCCAATCAGAGTGAAAGGCCGTTTCCTGGCTGAAGCACTGTTATCAGGCCGAGCTGTGGTGACTGTAGTGAGAATGAAGCACTTAGCTTTATTGGGCCGCTGATCCATTTTAGGGCTCGTTGGCATGCCGCATAAACGTGCAGATCTGCCAAGGGGTCCCAAGAAGCACGGCGCCGTGCTTCCCTCACTCCCGGCTGACTCGGAGGAGGAGAGATGCAGTGGGACACACACACAGGGGCGTCTTGGTACCAGCGGACACGTCAGTGTCGCACGCCACTTCAGCTCACCCTGCCGAAGGCCCGCCCACCCCGGCCACTTGGACAAGGAGGAGTTAATGGACCACGGAATTGTCTGCTACAACCAGATTTAAATTTTCTCGCCTCCACGAACCAGTGACTCACTCCAGCGACCAGCTACTTGATCTTTGCAGGTCGGAGGAAACGATTAAAAGCATGCTGGATGATGAGGATATTTCTAACCAATAAAAATGTTTCACTGGCATGCAGAAGAAGCCCCTGCAACAGCCACTGGTTTGTTTAACGTGGTTAATGACTGAGTGCTGGCCACGCAGCGTGGTCGCGAGGGATCCCTGCGGTTTCTGAGGAGGGCGCTCTGTGTTGCCCGGTAATCAGTGTCAGGGGCGTGACAGCTGGGGCTATGCATCCCAGCTAGCTGTACAGATTCACCAGGACATATTCGCGAGGTAGCTGGGGGAGAGGGTCTGCACGCTGTCCTATATCTGGAAAAATGTTAGCACTGCGCTAATATATACCCGGCCTGCGGGTGTTTCAGATCCTCCAGCATCCCTCGGTGCAGTGTCTCCCAAAGGTTTGCTTTCCTGACGACTCACTACCATTGCTTCCCCTTAAAAGCAGTGTAGTTGTGCAGTGCTGGCATCCAGGTTTATTTCTCGTAAACAGCACAACGTTGGTGCATGTTTCCTGCAATGACCCACCATGCTGCTCTCATGGCACTCGCACTAGTTGTACGTCCCGCAGGATGCTCAGCAAATTCCCACGAAATGACTGCAGTAGCTTTGAGTGGGCTTATTATCTAATGCTTAAATTCTAAGAAATGAAATGACTGGCATCCCACCTAGGGCGCACCCTCATGGTCTGTGCTACCTGGTATGGGCTCCAAACCTGGCCTGACCCCACACTACGGAAGCAGTCCCATTAAAATCGACAGAAAATCATTCTTTGAAGCCATTCTGTCTATGTTGCAGAAACACAGATGCCATGCTAAGGGGTCCTGACAAGCTTGTGATAAGAGTAACGTCATTTTACATGGCAGTGGAGTTTAGTGGAACACCAGGAAACGGCTCCCTTTGATAGTGTTTTAAGGATTCCCTTTCAAGGTTATCAAGGGATTGTGGGAGTAAAGAGCCATGTGTAATGTGGAAGGTAGAGTGACACGGTGGGAATCTGGATCGGAATAGCAACAACAACAAAAAAGTAATCTCTCTGGGAGAGAGGCGAAGATTAATGCCAGTAAAAAATAGCTGGGACAATTTGTCCAGTTTAGCAAATAAATATTTTTTCCAATTAGCAGTAAATTATGACTTGGAACTTGCTGGCACATAAGAATGCAAATTCCCAGCTAAAAGAGAAAGACCCCAGGGAGGGAACTTTAACTGTGAATAAGACATTTTTACATCCCTGCAGCCATTAATTGGAACAAAGAGGCCTGACTAGAGCTGGCGCATTTCCTGCGGAGCTCCCTCTCCGACCGAATGTCCATCTGACAGTACGAGAGACCTCATCTCCATTGTGTAACCAGGAAACAGACAAGTGAGCTTAAACACACCCCATGCCAAAACTGGACCAGTCACAGGCATTGATATACCTGCGGGTCTCTCCAGGCTTGCTGCTGTCATCCTCCAGCGGACCATCCGGAACACGACCCAACGTGTAGACATCCCAAACAGAGAAGGCTATTATAAGCAGGTAAATAAAAAATAATGTTTCCCCCACACATGTCAATCAAAGATAATTAGCATATTTATCTTATTATTGTTTTAGCTACTACACTTTATTGTATATGCATTTGGAACAAAATAAAAAGGTACTACTGTAGCCTACTGCGTGACGATCAACAGACAAAATTATTAGCAGATAATTGAGCAGAGTAATTGCGTCTGCTCCTTCATGTTTTCATTTCCTCGACTGTTGAACCACTAGTACCCACTCCACAGCGCCCAGCACCTTGGAGCGTTTCTCTCCATGAGCACCGTTTGTTATGATTATACCGTTAAATGCAGACTGCTTGGGAAAGGCTGTGTTTTAGGTTACGCTGCGATGTCATCCGCTCCAAGCCGAGCATCATGTGCAGGAAAAAGCCCTAATCAGAGCAATTGAAAAATCCCCCCCCCCCCCCTGCTGGCCTAGAGACTGGAAACCAGCTTCCAGAGTCAGCCGAGACCCAACATAGGGGAGTCACATCATTCCTGTTAATCACCAAGCTTGGAGCACCGCCCTGGCGCTGGGAAAGTATACATAGACAAGCAGAGCGTCTTCCATACTGTAATACACCGTATTGCCACTCTGGGACCTCATATCACAGTACGAGCAGCACAGGATCTTCTGGCACTTTGCAGACGTAAGTGCTTCCCAAATTTCAGAATTAACTGATACCATCACATTCAGGAGGCTAACAGCTTGCAGTGCTCTCCAAAGGCCATGTTTACTACTTCAGTGTTTGTGTGAGACAAGATGTCTGTCCACCACTGACAGGTGCAGCCTCTGAGGTACCTGCCAGCTCCCCCACTATTCTGAAAGGCTTAACCTTTGTTCTACTCAGTATTTTTTTGTTAAAAAAAACAACTGCTTCAGCATGAAAAGAGAAGACGTACCTGACAGGACCCAAGAGTGCTGGGAGGTGGGGCTTTGGCTGCACTGGGCCGGTGTTCCGAACCTGGTGACCTGGCTAACACGACTTCGGCTGAATGACACAGTTATGATCTCCCCATGGGCTGTCCCCATACTGACCGACCCCATAATGTTTCTTTAAGTCCCCTTTGTTTTGCCTGTTTAAAAAAACACATAAATTGCGCCCGGATAGACAGACATAACACAGCCGATAAAGGGTGCTACATTTAGATGTGCTGCAGTTCAGATGATTCAGTTTCAGTAAATTCTATACCTTTCTGAATAATGAGATCACGCATTAATTATAAAACACTGGTAAAGAAAATTCATGGGTATTAGAGATATATTTGGAAATATGATTATTCTTAAATGGATATTAGACAGCACCACCATCAGTAAGAATAGCTAAACCCTACCTACACTTATTATTTTGCTAATCAGACATTTCAATGGTAAAGAAATGGAAAAGGCAACTGACCATATCATTACCTACTTTAAACGTAAGGGCTGTGTTTAGTGCAGCCTCTTTAAGAGACTGCAATGGCTTTGGTCTTGGTTCCTGCCTCACTGCTGTTTTAATCGTATTGGAAATACAGTTTTTTTTGTCTTCCCCTGAACACTGCATATAACTACTGCCACCAAGTGGCACACCACAACACTGCATCTCATATGCAAACAAGTGAAAACTAACAGCTAAGACTTCCAAAATTGTTAAGAAAAACCAGCACATTTTACAGAATATTTGAAAATTAAAAAAGATACTTTAGGTGCAATCAATGTAAAAACACATTCTCACATATTTTTTCGGCATTCTATCTATTACAAAATCATCAAGCACAAAACTTGATCAGCTCAACCATTTACAAATATTCCAGCCAGGGGCGGTGCTAGAGATTTTGGGTCCCATGAAAGCATATCACTTTGGGCCCCCAACCTAGATCAACCCAATTATGTTCCATCAATTTTCTCTGCAATCCCAAGGGTCATCACATTAAATGCATTAGTACTCTTTGTATGTGCATGATTCTCGATATTTCTAACTTACAACATGCATCCAAATTCAAATGACAACTGCCGAAAAACAAAAACAGTAGACTAGCTAAGATTAACAGGTTATGAGGTTGTTTGAGAGTTGTCTTCTGCTGATGCTACACTGAAATAGCAGTTTCTACTTTGGCAAGATACAGATGGCCTTACATAAATCATAACCACAATGAAATATGTCATATTCATTGTAGCATTGCTGCCAGGACAAAACGTCAGATAAAAAAAATCACACAGCAGAAGTTACGCTGAGTTTTCCACAGTCTCGCTCTGAGCTACATCCAGGCTCAGGTCCCAGATGTCAAATCTGTTTGTATTGTCAGATAATTGAGGGGCTTAAGTAATGTGGGTGAAAAAGGAGGTTAAACCTAAAACAATCCAATTAAACCTGCAGGCAGTCGGCAATCTCCAAAAAAAGAGGTAATCTTGATTAGATTCGATTAAGCAGCAAAGTGAGGGGGCTGCGACGGCAGCGTTTATGCGTGTGAGCGGCTGAGGCCTGCCTGGGATTTCCATTTGCCGCTAATGCGGGAGGGCGATCCGCTGGCAGAGCGGCAAACTGGGGCTCATTCCATGTTTTTTATTTGATATTGTACAATGTGCTACTCAGGGGCTCCCAATATCCCATTACCGTCGCTCTTCATCTGTGCTCAGCTCTTATTTTGGAGATGCAATGAAGTCATTTGGATCAATATTCTTTACTGTATAATATATTCCGCTAATAAATGGCAAAAGCATGACAAAAGTTCAGCACTCTCGAGATGCCTCTAGACAGAGTGCATGAATCTGAGCCCCAGGAATCCCCCAAAAATGACCCAACATATCCAGAATAAAACAAGCGATTGGAGATTGGCCATGCCTGACCATTGTGCCTTGAGTGGCGGGTGAATCTTCCAATCACAGCTCAGTCCCCCCTTGTATCAAACACAGGAATCCACTTTAGGTAGCCACAGTAAATAATGAGATTGCCGTATATGATTCATTTAAGACAAAAAATGCAAATAAAGAAGAACCAATCAGCAGTGCTAAGCTCAAAGCGAAACATTTAATTAATAATCAGTTCCATTCTGACCCCCTGCAATGCCTGTGCAATGTTTGAAAAGGATCCACCAATTGGTTATTGAGTTATCATCTTAAATATGTGTAAAGACTACCCTGATTTGGCTATGCTGGGAGAACTGTCTCAAAATGTAGGTCCTCACTCATAGAATGCGTGTATGAAGTTTGACAAAGACCTGCTGAATGGTTTTTTGACTTACTGGCTCACATACCAAAGTGTCTGCGGCAGTGGAGACAGCAGCAGCTGACTGGTGCTAAAACCATATGATTACCCCCAAGGCCAGGGAATACAATAAGCCCATCATATAAATAATTAACGTTGCCTGTCATCACATTTGGATTTTGAAACTACCGAGCGATACTATACCAGAACACATAGTGGGATTTTTTCCACCTCTTCAAATGTAGAAGGATAAGCAGGTGAATAGTCTGTTGTGGTCTAATGAATCCCTAAGAGAAAGCTGTTAATTGGCACACAGTGATTTATGTACAAAGTGGGGGTCTGTCTATTCTGTTTTCATGACTGAGCGATTCACCCACTTTAAGTAATTCATCTTCGGGTCATTTTTCCCATCAGATCTTTTATCACCAGCATCACCGCCCAGATTGTTGCTTTGTAAAACCTCTATATATACAGTATACATCACTAAAAACCCAGCTGTGATGACCTTTGGGTATTTGCATTTGTAAAGACTACAGAGCTGTCTCCCTTAAAATCTGGACCTGCAATCAATTACATGACACATTAGACATGGGTTGCAAAAAAAAAAAAAAAAACGGATTTCAATTGTGAGCACAATTTGTTTCCCCCTATAAAACCATCGTGCCAGATTTATCCTCATCAGGCTACTTCTGAAAAAGGGGGCAAAAGTCTGACGCAGAGACAGATGGTCTTCAGGCTTAAAATAAAGATACAATCAGCATGGTAATCTGGATGCATCCTGGAAACAGTATGAGACGCGAGATGCTATCACCATCAATCTGGAGTGTACTACACTAACAAAATACACATCTTTTGACATTAATTTCAATAAGATGCCAGGCAGTCAGAGTACTCTTTATAAGAAAATAAAGTGTCCTTCATCTTCAAGCATAGCCAGTTCCCAACCTAATATACCGAAAAAATCAAATTTAAAGTACAAAGTTACAATACTGCAAAAATACACTACGACACTACACTGAAAATGTGATGAATACATCATGGGAGTCCAGAGCTTTGTGTTTTTGGCCAAAGAAATCAACAGCTTTGAGTTTATGACCATGAGAATCCACAGCTTCATCCTACTGACCACTCAATAGATCCCAGGAATCCACAGCTTCATCCTACTGACCACTCAATAGATCCCAGGAATCCACAGCTTCATCCTACTGACCACTCAATAG
>JAODLC010000021.1:10656692-10698075 GCA_026781145.1 Hippopotamyrus pictus
AACACCGCATCTGCGCCCTACGTGTTATTCATAAACATGCAAGTAATTCAAACAAGTATGGTACGAGAAAAACTCACCCGAGCTGACATCGGCGTCCCCCTCACCCGATAAAAGTGTGTCCCCAATCATCGCAGCAACTAGTTGCTCAAAGGGTGTGAGACCGGAATCCCGCTACCTCCGCCTGTGCTGTTAACTCTCACGGTGAGCGGCCGCTCGTTTTTTCACGTCGATTTTAACGTCCGACCACTTCTTTTTAATTTCTGCCACCGTGCGAATTTCGGAACCAACACTTTTAACTGACTCCGCCACGCTGTGCCACTCCTTCAACTTTCATTTATTGCTGACGCCACTTATGCCACCAAATAATATCTTTTCTTTCAAATATAACTTTTCTTTTCTCGATTTCTGTTAACATGACCTCCATGTCGCACTCGCACATTATGGGCGGGTCGGGGTGGCTGTGGGCTCCTTCACGTACGTAAAATTTCTCGCTTATTGGGATTTATAAAGGGAATGTGCGTAGATCTGTGCTTACGCACAGTTTTATGCATCTGGATTTTTTCTTGCTTACGCACATTCCTAGTTTTATCCGTACGCCATGTTTTAGTGTGAATTCTACGCACGTACAAATTCTACACGAGGCCCCTGGGCTTTAGATAACAGGCATAACATTGGCCTGAATGCCTGCGTTTGAGTACTACATGTCTGTATAAATCGGGCACATCCTTATTTATTAAATGTGTCAGACTGTAAACTGCAAAAAGTACCACTAAATAGCAGACATCTTTTTACCTTATCTATCTGCAATATCTCCTCTTTTAAAAGATGTTGTGGGTGCTGAGCTGCCCCTTTCTTCACCACCTCTTCAGTGCTTATTGCTTCCATGATTTACCAACGCAGTCGCATGTGGTGTGCCCCACTAACCGAACTTAATAAACAAAAGGATACGCTGAATTTATACAGACTACTAACTTTTGGACATCAAAACACACAGCTCATTAATATTTTAGGCATACTACTAATGTGCTTACCAAATTGTGGGCGTAAGGAAATGTCCGTATGATACCAAAAAACTGGTGTCAGGACAAAAGTTTCACCCATCATCAAAACCGTGATTACACTGCAATGGGATGTCACGCAGCCCACCTCCATCAGCTCTGAATTGGAAATTCAGAACCACAAATACAGACGCTACTCTGCACTGTAAGGTCACAGACAGGGATATGGCACTCAGGAGTCCTGCATCTGTACTTACGGAAAACGACAGGCTAATATCCCAGAATTATCCCTAAATCCAGCAGTCAAAATTAAAATGTCTCACAGTCAACATGAACGCTCTGAACTTGTAGCCTGGATATGCGGCTGAGAGTAACACCAGACACTCGGGTATATTGGAGGCATTTTTCAGAAGCATCAGGCAGTTTAATGCATTGTACGCACAAGTGACTTTCACGGGTTTAGCCAAGACACAGCGCTCAGCTCCTAATCTCCTCCCGTGAACTGATCTGGCTCCACGAGTCCACACTGTGCAGAGCAAACAACTTGCAGCCTAATGTGAACGCTTAGAAAGCAGGCCTGTGGGAACCGCTGCAATAAGAAACCGTCCTCAGCTTTTATGTGAAAGACTGACACTAGAACAGCCCATTTCCACTATACAGCTCCCAGAGCAGCGTCTTCCCCTACAAAGGCTCACAAACACGCTATTTACATGCAAGTGGGAGGAGAACGTCTTGAATTAGAAAGACATTTAAAAGCATTAGCTTTTCTCCAAAAAAATTAACTTTCTGTGGCTAGACTTCTACAAAGTATAAACAAAAAGTCATATTATTCTGACAAGCTCTTTCAGAAGGAACCTCGACCAGAGACAGGAATGTTCTACAGTGTTACAAACGTCCCCTCATAAAATCTCAGTTTAGGCCAACCAATGGGCTGTAATCGAATCCCAAGCGATAGATAGGCCTCAGAGGAACGAGCCAATGGCATCGTAATGTGGGTCCAAAAGGAAGGTCTGAACCGCGCAGACCTTCATTAGCCCTCATAAAATAACACTAAGCCTGGGGGGACAATAAGCCTGACTTCAGAGCTCTCTTTCTGGAGACAAATATAAAGAAATAAATAAAACAGCAGCTGCTTTCTCTTAAAAAAAAGAATTTTTAATAACAGAATTTAAAAAAATAAAATCAGAATTGCAGAAAGGCGACGTGGTCAGAGGCACACATGCCGCATGTGGAAGTTGACCACATATTCGGCATTGGTGCGTTGCACTGAGATGGCAAAGGGTTCAAACGGGTGAAAGGTGAAGGCGACCAGCCTGCGCACCGTGTGGTTGATGGGCCGGCCCAGCAGGCCTGCCTGGATCTTGAACTTCAGTAACCCGGAATCTCGGGCATAGAACCTACAGGGGCAAAACACAAGCAGCTTCATCATGTAAAAAAGTGAGACAGAAGGAACGCTGGAAAAAATGCCTGATTTAAAGCAGAAGTTGGGGGAAAACAGATGGATACGTGGTGTACTTAGAATGCAATCACTGCTAAAAATATGCAGTGACACTTCTGCTTATCAGACGTCTGTACAGACATACACTTATTGAATGCTGGATGCTCACTGAAACTTTACCTTAAAGGGGCCGTTCACCCCAAAACTGAAAAAAGATGTTTTAGATGGGTTTTAGTGCTGAATATCCACCCATGTTGTTCTGCTGGAAGGTGCCTACTTTTGGAGGTATTGGCTGTATAAATTTCTTTTCTTACATAATGGGAGTGAATGTCTTTCTGTTGTGATTAAAGAGCCAGAGAAAAACATCTGAAAAATTCAATAACATGTATCTCACCAGAAATTATGACCTGGTTACACGGGATCATCTACAGACTTTTTAGTGAGCAGTTTAACATAGCAACTATTTTCTTCTACTGAGCTCCACACACCGATCCTACCACTGCACAAAAGAGATCTTCAAACCTAGGCAACCTGATACCAGTGAGCAGAACCCCCGCTGCTCCAGACATTCTGTTCTGGATGCAATGGGGACTTAAGGTGGGGGACTCAGCAGTCAAACAGCAGTCATGGCTGGCGACATACCCCAGGGCCAGGCCTCCTTGATTCACCGTGTTACCTGATTGGGTGATCCCCGCAGGTTTTGGGGCGCTCCATCACAGACACCCACTTGTCATCGTAGCTGAAGAGTGAAAGGTCCAGATAAGGGCTGCTACTGTAGGACTGGGCACTGATGGGCAACTGTCCCAGGAGACGGCGTACTGCCTCCGTGTGCCCACCATACTTGGCATTCACAATGGTGTCCTTGAACCTAATTGGGGTATGAACACAGGTCACAGAGGAAGTCCCGCCCTCCCAGGAAGCAGCTGCCCAGACAGCGTGCCAGTCGGTCACCTTCTCTGCACCTGCCGCGCATAGTTGTTGCTGGAGGCGGAGCACGGGAACTGCACGGCCTCGCTGTGCAGCGTGGCGTTGCGGAACAGGTCGCAGAAGTTCTCGAAGAGCTCCAGCAGCCTGTCGGACGTGTTCTCAAACACAGCCATCACCTCAGTGGACACCATGTTGTACACTACAAAGAATGAGGGCTGGGGGGCGGGGGAGGGTAGACGGACCAATACTCCTGTCACCGACGAAACTTGCCAAGCTTGCCAATACAGATTAGCCAAATGACATTACAGCGGTTTTTTTTTGGGTTTTTTTTTTTCTATGGAAAACAAAAGGTCGTTCTGTAGGCTAGATTCAATAATGAGTTATAAACATGTTGCAGGCCAATACTTTGAGACCTCTTCTAAGTGGGCAATGCGATGCTGAAATCTCCCATATGCCATGACGGAAAATGACTGATCATGCAATTCAATCATTTCCATTATTTTAGTACTTGCATCTTTAACTGTGGTGTTATTAATTTTGAATACTGATTGTTTAAAAATTGGAAGTATCAGTCCAATCCCAATATGTTAACGATATATTGTGGATTGCTATCTACTAGCTGTCACTCAAAAGTAAAACTTTTTAAAATCTAGGTTTAATAAATAGAAATATAATACTGTAAATTTTATATTCCCTGTGTGAACCTGGAAGTGCTTTAGGGCCTGCAAGGGACCGGAGGGGGGGGCGGCGGATGGGCCCCTGCCTGGGAGGGGTCGGTGACGCGCAGGGTCACCACGTCCTCGCTGGTGTACTTGATAAACAGGTGGTTCTCGTCCAGCAGCTGCATCTTCCACATGCGCAGCTGGCGCAACTGGTCAAAGAACTGGAAGAAACGGCGCTTGGCGGCAGCGCTGCCATCCCGCTCGGCACGCCGCCACAGGTACACCAGCAGGCGGTGCTTCAGCGAGTTGATGGCTTTCTCCTTATAGAGCCGCGCAAAGCCCTGCTGGCCCTCGGGCCGCGCCTCTGGGTACACAGCCGACAGGGTCAGCAGGTCATCCTCGTAGCAGAAGCGTCCGATCGTCCGCACGTCCAGGAAGGTGCCTTCTGGGGTCACCTGCGGGGGGTGGGAGGTGACACACGTCTACGCGGGCCTGAACAACACACCTACAGGTGATGGCAAGATAGATAAAAAAAATAACTGAATGACACTGAGCAACACTGAACGAGTAAAAGCTGGCAGCTTGGCAGAAGGAGTGCAGTCTGTACTGGAGCTCACCTGAAAAACATGGATGGTCTGCTGCTGCACAGAGAGGACGGCCAGGATGTTGCGGTAGAGGTAGAGACCCTGGTTATGCGACAGGACGATCTTGTCGCACTTGAAGGCACGCGTGTCGCACAGTCGGCCCGTGTGCAGGTCCACCACGTGCAGCGAATAGTCCTCGAGTGGCGAGCGCGGGTTGGGCGTCACTGACTCGTTGTTGCGGTACACCTCAAAGAAGTGCGGGTGCGGATCCTCGGGTAGGTAGGCCGCCGAGCCCACGATGACATACCGCCCGTCATCTGTGAACAGGCTGCACTCGCGGTTCAGGTGCTCACCGTTGGACGCCACACTGGTCACATGCAGCAGTGAGAAGAAGCGCTCGAAGAGGCGCGCTCGCACGCCCAAGGACCTCTGGTCATGACCCCCCGCCAGCGTGTCGCCCTCCTGACCCAGCAGCAGGTCCTCAGCCGCCTGGCAGCCCTGGTACTCGTAGATCTCCAGGGAGGTCTGGTCCGAGGAGAAGGCGATGAAGCAGCGTCCATCAGGGGAGAACTTGCGCAGGAAGCAGGGCGGCTTCTCCACGTTGACCACAGTGAAGTTGGGGAACACGTTCTGGTGGAGGCAGCGCACACGGTACCAGTGGGCCCCGGGCCGGCCGGAGCAGATCCTCCGCCTCTCCAGTCGGTGGACGACATTCTGGTTCTGGATGCGACGAGGACATAAGGTGGGGGACTCGTCCTCCACGGTCCGAATGTCTCTAGCTGCCATGAGTTACGTCACGCTGATCACAGAGAGAAGCCAGGCATTACCTCCATGTGATCCCAGCGCTCAACAACAACGCTGCCTAGTGCCGACAGCAGATGCCTTCACGGGGCCATCGCAGCCAAAGCACACCTCCGATACCAGCCACCTCATATAACTTTATCAATACTACCAGATAACATGGCAATGCTTATTATTATATCATTTATGCTGAATGTAGAAATGAGTATTCCCACTTCTACTGGTAAATATCAGTAATGCCTTATTCGGGGGGGTAAGTAACACGATTTCCAGGAACATGGTGCACGTGCCAAGTTAGAAATAAAATTCATAAGAAGGTAATTTTGTGCAGCTGAAACCAAATTACTGGCCATTACAGGGTAAAAAAAAAATCAAATGAGCTCTTTGAAATATATGAGATGTAATATGTGAGATAAGTAAGGTGCAGGCAGTGAGGCGACAGTCATCAGGCATCATTGTCACGGGATACTGACAAACCCAGTAGTGGTGCTTCTTAGTTAGTTATGTGAATCATAGCGGCATTATTGAAATAGAAAAGAAATTACGGATTGATGACACTTTGACAAGCGCCATTAAAGTTATTTTGCCGAAAAAAAGCCTGGATTATATAGTAGAAGCACAGGGGTTATCAATGGAAATATGCAGAAAGACTCCATGAACTTAAAGACACTAAGATTTATCAAGTGGATTTGTGTTTTTTGGGTGTTTAATTCGGTCTGGGATACTTCTTCTATGTTAAAATACAGCGCATAAGCTAAATAACTGCAATCTGGTATGATCCTCAAATGTCATGGTTAAATTTCACCTGCTTGATTCTATTGTTTAGACAGTAATCATATTACGTAGTGTCAATCAGTTATCAACACATATTTTCGAAACATAGTTGAGAAACCCGATGTATAAAATTCCGTTTTATAAACGATACAACCAAAATCCAGAGTGCAACTACAGACGGGTTTAAATACATTTTCATTCCTGATGCAAACTCAGTGAACTACATCTTTCTTTGAGACTACATACCATGGTTTAAACGCAGCAAAATATCATAAAATGATTAAATGGCGCCGCAGCCGGCTAACTTACATACGTTACAATTAAAAAGACATCTTCTGGACTAGATCGCATACTTACCTTGTGACTGCTGAAAGTGGCTCATATTCATACTGATCATGCTGGCTAACCAGCTAGTAACCTAACTGAGCAGACAGAAGCTGTGTTACAAGCGGTTTACATGAATTTCACAACAGCACCACATTTCTATGACAAGCCACAGGACCCGACATGACGGCGCAAGGACTAAGCGATTACTGCTAGGAGTATTTCACTTCAGCTGACCCGTGAAAGAAGCTAGTTAGCGCAGAAAGATAGTTATTGTAGTGTTTAGTTAACTCGGCGCCGATGGGAACTTCTTAACCAGTACGCCGGATAAGCAAGATGGAATCAACAATTACACCGCCTCTTTTAGCACAGCGCCACTTGCGGCGGATAACAGTACTGCAAAATGTGGTCACCGATAAGTTTCCGTCTAATCACAGCGCCCCCGGATCACGTGGTAAAAATAATAATTGCAGGGCATGCTAAAAATGTGTCATGACGTCCCTGCCCTAATCACAGTGCCCCCACGTAATGCGGTCACAAACGGAACTGCAAGGTGTAATAAGGCAGCCTAACAGCGCCTCTGTTTGCGTGTGGTATTTATATGGAGCTGCAGGCTTTGGCGAAAGTGGGACTTCAACGCCTCTGTCACATCTCTATTATTCATAATATGCGAATGAACACAGAAACCGCCACGAACAAGCAGCAAATTCTTGCAATTAGAATTTTGTTTATATGCTGTATATTACATTTAATTATATATTTACAGTTAATTACATTGTAGCTTTTTATTTGTTAGTAAAATGCATTATTAAAGCATTCATCTAGAAACAAAACTGTATTAACATAATATAGGGACGAATATGTTTGAGGCCTCTTTTAGGTGGGGAATGAATTGACTTCGCTAGTATATGTACATACAGTTATATATTATTTTGAATGCAAACACATATTTGTTGTTTTGGTATGTGTATATAATTGACTCTGTGTTTTAAAAATCTCATCAAAATTTTAGTTGTAGATGTTTATTGGTACTGTAATCAAAGTAAACACATTAAAACTACTGATATATTTTCTTAAATATTGAACTTTCAATGGACAATTTTGTACAGACTAATCTGGACTGTTGTATATCTGAATTCAGAAATTAATCAGCATCCTTAAGTTCAAGTGTTTAAATGAAAAGTCCTCTTGGGTATCCACTGGAACAGTACAGCTGCATAATTTTATGTATTCACAAGTAAAATCATGTTGGCCTTGTGCCTAAGGAAAAAAAATACATATAAAAAAAGCAGTAAAAGCAGACGAGAGCCCATATGCTGGGCCGTGAGTGCAGGATAATGAGTCTGCATGCATCCACCCCTGACCAGCTATGTAGATTATATAAGTAGTCATTTTCTGTAATCACAGGTTGTGCACACATAGCAAAACCCAAGACGAAATGAAGAGGGGACTTCGGAATATGATAAACACACGCTTTCTGGTTTGGGTGACATTTGAAACATATAGAACATAAAGGTTTCTGAGGGCTTACAGAGAAACACAGGGCAATCTGCCGATATTCATTTCAGCATTAGCAATCGGGGAGATGCCTGGCCGCGCCCGCCCGCCTGTCTGCCTTCGTCTCTCATCTTGCTGGTATTTAGAACTTTTCTTGCGGTAACTTTTTATAGGTGGTCTACGGTGCTTCTGGTGCACCGGTGCACTGGAGATCAGCTGGAGGCTTAACGCCCTGAAATGGCTCCTCTGGTTGCAGCTGCTCCCTGTGGGAGTGGGCCGTTCGGAGGGCCCTCAGAAACCTTCATATCCTGTGTGTTTCAAATGCCACCCAACCCAGAAAGTGTGTCTTTGTCATGGTCTGAAGCCCACTGTTCATCTTCAGTTTCACTATGTGATCATAACCTGCGATTACAGGAAATGATTACTTATATAATCTACATTTAATCTGCATGGCTGGTCTGCCTCAGTGTCGCAGGATGATGGGACAGGTAAAGTACCTCACAGCTAATTTATAAAGGGGCCAAATGCTGGATGGACAAGTCAGCTTTGATTGTCAGGAGGATTTTTCTTTATATTGGACTCCTGCTGTAATCCAACTGACGCTGTGAAATAAAAAATTTCACAAAAACAACAATACTATTATTAATACTATTATTATTTTGTCACTTAGACATATTTTTTATTCAAAGAAACTTACCACTTCAATCCATTTATACAGCTGGATATTGTACCTAAGAAGTTCAGGCTGTAAGACTTTCAGGTTGTAGGTATTCGCTGGCTCCAAAAATAATACAATATGGTTTTAATAGAAATGGATGCCACCAATAATCATAATTCCCACAACCCACCCCACCATGCCACACATTTTCCAAAAAGTGTGGTCCCATTATGCATGTAAACGGACACACAAATCCATGCATCTAATATTGCACTGGCCAAGAATCTGTAAAAGACCATTCTTTTTGTAGGTAAAATCAGCTGTTTTCCATTTTATAGATGTTAATACAAATGTACTATACAGGCGCAGACTGGGCAACGGGAAGTTAGGGAAGTTTCCTGCCACAATCAGCACAATATTCCAAGAGGAGTCCCCCCCCCCACCCCGGGTTGGCGGCAAAATATCAAATTGAAGCCGTTTGGCAGCAAATTCCCAGGCTGCTTTTTGTTGCCAGTCCGCCCTTGATGTAGAGTAGCAGAAAAAAGAGACTGAGGTTAAGTAAGGCTGAAGCATGTCGCTACCTAAGATATTCCCACTAACTCACATTAAAAGATATCAGCAGATCAGCTACAAATTCTGTTCTTTTAAAAATCCATTAAAAGATCAAACACACAGGGTTATTTTGGGGCAAAGACACTTTTCTGTTTTCTGTTTTACTATTTTACAGAATATAAATATTTTCCGAAATATGCATAATGTACTTTTTTGATTTTTCACACGTTTATATTCAAACACTGATGGGTGCTTGTGCAAATGTGCATTTTCTGGGTGGGTTTAACACCATATATTTATGAAGATAAATCAAAATTGAACAGGATTAACCACCAGTTGAAAATTTACCCTTGTAAATACATACTCTGGCTGTTTAGTGATTAGACATGCACAAAGCCAGGAATTCTCTCATGTCATGAGTGCTCATGAAGTCCCTTTATCCATGTTTTGGGACACGTGGCACGTTTGCAAAGTCGCAAAGCACAAGAGCAGATGGCTTCCAAAGCTTGCTTAGATACCTACTCACGTCAATGACCAAAATACTTACATGAGGGGGCCATCTTCATTTCATCTGTTTTGCTAAGAAATTTTGCCTGCATAAATAATTCATACTGTATGTTTCTCCTCTTGCTTGGTTTGCTCATTGGCTAGCTTTGAATCAGCATGTTAACAATGAGAATAGAAACCGACATGGAGCATGGCAGGGCGTTCATGTGAAGGGAGATCTACCTTGTCACACTCATCTGTTGTCCTTTTGTGTCTCACCTGTGCTTCTAAGTCTTAAAACGATTGTATATTGACATTGTTACTGCGTGATGGATGGTAGGAATCAGCAGATACATCCCCAGTAACAGTCATTTGTGGAATTTGCAGATCTTTCCTTTTGCTTTATTTAACAAACATACCAGGTGTCTGGTTGTCAATTAAATAGGTCCTAATAAGAAATATTTTTCATCCATCCATCCATCCATCCATCCAATACAGGGTCATCGTGAATCTGGGACCAATTCCGAGATGCACAAAGCACAAGACAGCGCGAATGTGATAATGTTTCTTTTTATTTGTTAAATTGACCATTTTCTTTTTTGTATGAAAATGCACGACAACCTTTTTCAGAGCTAAACCTTGTGGGGTTTGGAGAATAGCAGGAAAACATGTCCTGCAAGTAAGAAGCAGAAGTGAGCACGTTGGGGACCGATGGCCCTGCCACAGGGATGCCTGTCAGGGGCCAAGCTTTGTCAGCGTGTCTCGGAGTCCAGCCACAATGACAAAAACTCTTTCAAGCAATTGGATACTGAAATGCTCAACAGATGACTGGCTGACAACATTCTGTCACCTAGAAACATGAGCGCTCCTGCCAACAGTTAAATTGGATATGTTAATCAAATAAAACCATTCTAAATTAAAGATTCTCACAGCAGTATGGAATAATTGGTGCATGGTAATAAGTTATCTCAGATTAAATTATGTACATAAAACACTGCATACAGAAAAAAATATATATATACACACACACACACACATTAATTATAACACATAGAAATTAGGGGAATTGTACCAACAATTTACCTGGTAAGAAAAAAAAAATATATACAGTAGGAAGAAAAAGAGAGAAAACACCTATTATATCTAAGCATTTATATTTAAACCAAAGACCAAAGTGACTAAAGATGATGTGAAATCTGAAACTGAGGATGCAGTGAGGCTGGAGTGCATGCAGCCCGTAACGTGTCAATGTGTTCCAAACTGCGTATTACAGTTTAAGTGAAATGTGACTAATTTTTGCTCATGGAAGGGTTGCCTTATAACAATATAATAGTGAGCAACATATGCAGTACATTACTCTGAAGCCATCTTCAAAACTGGCACTAATTCACCGTTGTGGGTCTGGGGCCAGTTAGGTCAGAGCAAATAAAGTACTTCTGTACAAAAGGGTCTTTATAAATAGCCTGCTGATTGTACAGTCCAAGAATGATCTTTGCTTCAATTAACGTAAACAATTTAGGAATATTATATTTATATACATTAGTAAATGGAAAGATTGCTTCTATTCTCATGTGCTGGTCTTCTAATTTTGCGGTGAAGGCTGAGACAAAAGGAAGTGTACCTCCAGCAGTTGAGACGCCAGTTAATCACTGCCTATACATCAGCAGGCTTCCTATTAAGAGTATGTACTTACTGTACAGCTAACTGCAGCGTTTTAAGTCATCTTTTGCATAACATGTCAGACTGCACTGTATTATCTCTGTGTTACTGCCTCGCCACGGTGCGGATAATCAAATTTCCTGTGTAATTCCTGCTAACACTGTTGTTTTTTGACTTACCATTCTGCATTCCAATTTACTCTTCTTAGAAAACCCTGCTGCTGACTGACTAACAATTCTTAAAGTACAGGCTGGTTTTGCACACCGGTTGCCATAGCAACCTCTCAGCACTAAACAAAGGACTGAAGGCAAAAGGAAAGGAAAGGAACACAAGGGAGGAGGAAGAGGAGGAGGAGAGGGAGGTGGGGGAGGGGGAGGAGGTAGACGTGCCACTTGTTGGGGCTTATGCTATCTGGAGCATGTTTGTGAATTTGTGCACGTGCGTGTGTGTTTGTGTGTGTGAACACGAGTGTGTGCGTGTGTGTTTGTGTGTGTGAACACGAGTGTGTGTGTGTGTGTTTGTGTGTGTGCGTTTGTGTGTGTGTGTGTGTGTGCGTGTGCGACTGAACATATGATTTGGTGGGGGGTGGGGATCGGGGTGAACAGCATGGGGGGGTTGCTGGTGGTATTCTTCCTGGCTCAGGGCGGTTTCCTGATCTGTTGAGTGTGCGTTCTCTTTGTGTATATCTGATTTTCTGGCCCGTCTCTTTTCATCCTTGACAGTAACCACTCAGGTTTCTGTGGTCAAGCTGCAAGCTTATTCCCGGGCATTGTTTACAGGTGGTCGTACTCCCGCCCCCCACACACACTGGTCACTGCGCTCTTCTCACTATTCCTCCTTGCCGCATGTGTATGCTAAAGTTTGAATACCCAAGGTATTCTGGGGGCTTTCAGTTGACGGCTGGCTGGCTCTGTGGGTGCGGCTCTCCCCATTAGCCTTTAGGGCTGTGATGCGTGCGATCACTCCCGTTGTACAAACACCATCATGGCTATGCGTGTGCATGTTCTCTCGGGAGGAAGCTGCTCTTCACAGGCAGATGAATTCCTCATCTAATGATGAACTCCTTGTTTCTTTATCTTTGAGCCCTTGAATCACAGAAAGGACGGCTGCAGTTACTACTACTTTTGTAGGTGTTGAGTACTCTGTGTGTTTCTGTCTGTCTGTATGTCTGTGTGTGTGTCTATGTCTCTGACTGTGTATGTATGTGTGCGTGTGTCTGTGTCTGAGTCTCTGTGTCTGTGCGTGTGTCTGTCTGTCTGTCTGTGTCTGTGTATGTGTGTGTGCATCTGTCTGTATGTCTGTGTCTGTGTGTCTGTGTCTGTGTGTGTCTGTGTCCATGTATCTGTGTGTGTGTGCCTGTGTGTGCATGTGTCTGTGTGTGTGTGTATGTGCCTGTGTGTGCATGTGTCTGTGTATGCACACACTTTAGCGTCTTTACAAAGAGTGCAGTAAAACAACAGGAGATCCGGCTGCCCCCAGGTGCCCGGGCTTGGCTCTGGCTCAGTGGCAATATAAAAGTTATTTCCGCCAAAATCACATGGCCATTTTGAGGCTAATGCACAGCCTGAAAGCAGACGGACAGGTCAAGTGCTGCATGCAGGCCCCGAATCCTGCCGAGGCTGAATCACCCTCTTACCCCAGAGGGGGCGAGTTACGCGGGGGCCAGCAAGGGAAGCATTCACGTTACTTGCGGCCCTGCGGAAGCCACTCTCCCATGATTTCTGCCGTCTCTGGGCACAGCCGAAGAGGAGGAAAGTACAGCACCTATTCTTCTGTCTGGCATCCGATTCGGGAACGTGGAGCCGCGGTCTCCCATTTCCGTGGTGCTTTTCCCCTTTAGTGTGTCACCTGGCACAGAGCCCCCACCCTGGGCCCGGCAGTTTGGTGGGGGTGATGCCTCACCAAAACACTGAGGGCTTTAAACCACCGAGAGCTCACCAAGCGATGAGTGTGGTTACCTGGAGAAGTCAGTCTTCGCCTCGGATGCTGAGGGATCCCTGCAGCCCGGGAAAATACGAACAGATGCTCCGTTTCACTGAGCACAATGAATTACTTCTAGCGTTCATAGCCAAAAAGCGGCCGCTTAGCACAGGTTTGCGTAGCGCTGATACGGACATCTGCCAGTGTGACTTGTGAACCCCACCGCTGCTCTCAGACACGTAAACAAACCCGTTATCAGGCCGCGCGAACCCCAGACAGCCGACTGACAAAACAGCCCTCCTGAATAAGCAAATGAAATGCCAGGCAGCTTCCGCGAGAATTGTAAATATTTGGAAAGACTCGTTATACAGTGGTAATAAGCGTTTGTCAGCCTGGCATCGTGCGTCTGCTAGTGCTGGGACCGGTGGGAGAGCGAATCGGTCACAGAGAGAATAAATGAGGGACCGGACACCAATGCAGGATCTCTGACACAGAAAGCATGGGCTCATTGCTGAACTTGCAGTGCCCTCCCCCATCTGAATGTGTCAATTGTCAGTATTTGCCCATCCATGGTGCGGTCTGTAACCAAGGGCTTTGGACAGACTGAAGTGCCTGGTTTGCCCAGATGGCGTGATGGACGAGGAGAAAGGACCAAACAGAGCCCAGACCTTGAGGTGTGAAGTAGTGATGCATGCTGGGTCATCAAGCTGCACATGCAGCTATGCTGTTGTGCCGAATCAGACATGGAAAACCATATTGTTAGCTGTTGAAAAGGCTTAGGTTTACTAATATAGAAGTATTATTAGTTACATTGATATCCATCTTTCGAATGCTTAAGCCGGTCAGAGTCACAGGAGGCCTGGAGCCAATCCCAGAAAGCACAGGGCCGGGGCGCGGGTACAGCCTGCAGGGAAAGCCAGTTACATTATTATCAGTGTTATTATTATTTATCGACACTATGATGGCACCTCTTCCATAATTTCTGGCTGTTAGCAACAGGTTTCTGCTGCCAACCTACGTTAGCGACAAGAGAAATGAGGACACACAATGACAGGTCCCTTTAGGAGACCTTCCTGCATGCAAACATCCCCATAGAAACACGCGCTTAGGGCACAGGAGTGTTAATATTCATTTACAGCACATCATATTGCTTATTTCACTGTTTTCGGGGATACACGAGGTATAAGGCAGAACATGCAAGAGAGATAAAACAAAAGCACAGTAAGAGTAAAAGTTTGTGACTACTAATGACTTTCCTCTGTGTCTGTCGAAAAGTTCACATTGCCATCAGATTTAAGATGAGACCACAGTTTCTTTCTCAAGCATGCACGGCTAAACGGGTGCGATTTATTCCTCAAGGAACACGCACACTTCTGCACGAACGGAAAACCTGACCCAAACTAGCAGCCTCTCACTCAGTGCATGCTTCACAGAAAGGGAACAATGTGCAAGAACACAAATGATGCAGCAATTAACTGCTTTGTGTAGTTTTACGTAATATATTATTTTAATTTATTTAACATCAGTCATCCCCAGAAAAATAGTGCCTTAATTTATTTATCATGTAATATAATCGTGTTTCGGATACTCTTTATCACACACTTCAACAAAACTTGCTGCTTTGTGAAATATTATGCATAAATACTATTGCACATAGTACTTGGCGCAAGTTGTCACATTGTGAGGTATGTGGTTTAGTCAAAATCTCCACTGACATATATGTTCTTCCAGCTAAGGATGGGCTACAAGGTGGCAGGTCTGAGGGAAGAGGAGCCGCATCACAATGGGCACCATGATGTCCATATTTGAGGAATGGTCACGTCAGGGTGAAGCTGGTGACACCGTCTGTGCTCCAGGCTGTAGTAATCTCGTATTTTGTAAGCGTAGACAGATTGAGCTATTTTCAGCCCAAAAAATCCTATATAATTGTCATGTCCTTTGACAGTGTAGGTGGTGCAGTGCAACAGGTATGTGGGGATCCTGCTGAACGGTAGACCGGACTGGGCAGACAACACAGCAGCACTGTACAGGAAAGACCACTTTCGGAGGAGGCTGCCAAGGATGACTCACCAGTCCATTGTGGCACTAGGTCCTTCTCTACACTCTGGTCTGCTGTGGCATCGGTTCCAGTGACAGCAAACACTGAAACAAAGTCCTCAAGACGGTCGACTCCATCACAGGACCTGGAGCACAGCTAGAAATCCTGGGTTCCTGGACATAATCTTACTTTGTGTCCCACATTTGGGGTGTCACGTTCAGCCTGAAGACATACAGGTCCCATGCCCATAAAATATACTGAGCTTTGAGTGGTGGGGGGGGGGTGATGCAGTAGGTTTGGCCAAATGGGTACCTAACAGTAGGTTTTGGAGTCTTTATAAAGTACTAGACCCCTGAATTAGCTAGAGTATCCATGTACTTCTGATGCCTGTCTGGTGACTGAACCTGAAACATCTGGAACACGCCACAAAGAAGAAGATCGTGACAAAATTGTCTTTTTTAATTGACAGAATGTTTTTAATTGACAAAATTCACTTTTAAACAGGGCTGGACTGGTCCTGTTGGACACCCCACACATCAGCACAATTTATGCTGGGACACCACGTTTACTGTGGGGCTGTAGGGGACCCCAAAGTCCAGGGTTCATTTTTAATCCAGTCCTGCTTTTAAACCATCCCTAACCAAAGATTGCCAATTATTCTTACTAAAACAGATCAGCATATTTAAAGAAGCACTTTGCTTAAAGTCTGTATTTCTTTGCAAGTCATAACACCAACAATGTGAGTGCATTCAGGTGATTCAGAAGTATTTGGTGTGTCAGCCCTACCTGATTGTCAGTAAGCCAACTGAACAAGAATGTTTAGACACAGAAACAAGTTCACTAAAACACCATCGGATCACACAGCCCAGTGTTTTCAACCAGCAGTCACCAGCCAATAACAATAAATTCTTTTTCCAAAGGTTTGCCATGACATGTTCCTGACCCATTTGTACTTGAGGTGGAAGGTATAGTTGTGTGTGTGATTCTCCTTACAAGGACACAGGTGGACTGTAACCATCACATAGGGATCTCAACACCCCTGTGGCACTCTGCTGCCTCACATGACTGCCAACGCTCACTGTAAACAAGGAAGTTTTCAAATTACATTCCCACAACCTCTAATATGCAGGCCCCATGGGGGCCATTGCACACTCTCCACCCACCGGACGCTGAACCAGTTCTCTGTGGATAGCACAAACATTGAGATTCCTCAAGATTCTCCTTTCAGATCTCTCCCACACATGAGAGCTGTGTATTTACAAATAAATGTGAATTCCAGTCTAAATGTAAACTAACATATTATACCTCTACTTTGTCCAATAAAACGCGATTATTTCTTTTATGATGCAGAAGATCATTTGTAAAATGTGAGCCTAAAAGAGATGGGGAACAGCACGGACAGAGAGATCGCATCGATTCAAAGGTACAGTGTTCGCACGAAACCGAAATGCACGCTTTTGTTTATTATTATTATTATTATTATTATTATTATTATTATTATTATTATTATTATTATTATTATTATTATTATTGCTAGACGAGGCTTTTATTTGCATCCCGTCTCCATAAGGTCCCCGGGGACTTTTGTTCTGAAAGTAGGGTGGTCTCTCCCCTCCGTGCGATGACCTCATGGACCGCTGCGAAATTGACAGGCCACCTGTGGGACGAGCCGGGCTTTAAAGAGGCAGGGCTTTAGCTAAAATTGCAGCTGTGGCTTTTGTTTCAGCACATGGCATAAAGAGGGGCTGTCATCTCCAGCGAAGGTTTCTGCTGCGAGCAGCCGGCAGGAAGAAGGAGACATACAGACATCCAGAAAATTACGTTTTGTTTTTTTCTCTCTCTTTATTTTTTCTAAATGATGACAGGGAGAAAGACAGCGATAAAGGACGAGTGGATAGAGAGAAAGGGCGATAGAGAATGGGGGAGGGGAGGGCGCGCGTCCATGTGATTCGCTTTGCGTTTTATCCAAACATCGTCGTTTCATCACAAATCAGATCGACGCATCTTCATCCCACTGAAGACGCACCATGAATATCCCACAGGCGAATAACTTAAAATAATAAACCCGATACGCAAGAGACGAGCACAAACCGAATACGACAGGTAAGAAAATATTTTCATTCCAGAAATTATTTCCAGGAAGACATTTTTATAGGCAAGTATAGTTTAGTATAGGTTTGTAGCATTAGATTTTAGTGGCCATGCCTTACGAGTGAATATCCGTATCCTCCTCGTCTGTGACATCCCTACGAACACTAAATAAGGTGCCGTGTCGAAGTTCATGATAGAAAGGATTCTGGACAGAGCAACAAGTAGAATGCAGAAGTTCTTCTTTTCGCCTTTGAAATGTAATCCTTTATTTCACCTTTATGCCGGAATTCCTCAGCCTTATTGAACTTGTGCTATTTTTCCATATCCTCTACATTACATATATGCAATAACGAATTGTATAATTACAATTCGTATGTCCAGTGGAAGCAGAAGTATTTCACGTTTTCATATAGTGCAATCTAATACATACGTTTACTGTTAAGAATTAGGTGACCTTGTGCAAGGAAGCATTTGTAATCATTACTGTCCGTGCATGGCGCCATTAAAATAAACGTATTAATGTCATGACAATGGATTAAAGGCTTCTATTGATTATAGCAAAGGCACCCCCACAAATACAACGTGCCTGTTGTATTTACCGAATGACTGTAATTTGATTTCAAAAGTACTTTGTTATAGTTACCCTTCACAAATTCAATATCGGCCCTGTCGGCTGAATCCACGTGTTTTCTGTGGTATATCACATGATGTCCTTGTAAATTGCTCGTTGTCACTTTTCCCCTCAATATGTCCTAAATATGTAGCGAGACTGAAAGACGTGGCCGCTCAGTGAACAGGCGCCTTCCTCACTGTGGATCCAGAGGTACCGGCGTGCGTGTATGTGGTAATGCCAGTGTGTGTGTAAATGCCAGTGTCTAAAATCACTGGAGTAGTTGCAGTAGTAGATGAAATTCGGGCAAAGAAAATTCCTGTCACGTTTTATGGTAATAGATTGAGTTGTGAGTCTTCACGGATGATTACATTTTTATTTTCTAGGTCAGCAAGCTCCTATGTTGTTTGTGTTATGAATAATTAAGGTTATGTCTTTTAATACTATTAAATCTGAAAAAAAAATTAAAGGAAACCATCATGGAAATAAAGACCTCAATGGTCTGCATACCTTTAATCTTAACTCTATTTTAGAAAAAACTTCGTAGAACCAAAATCAAACAGGTATATGTGATGCCCTTCAAACGTGAAATATTTAAATACTGTGTTGATGTTGATGATAAATTATTTTTCGTAGGAATTATAGCCGAATTCGAAATATAAACATCCAAACCGGGGTATTCCAGCACACAGACACACAATCTCGCAATTATGCTCATTTTGATTATGGTTGTTGGGTAAATTTCAAAATTTTAGTAATTGACTCTTTGGTAATAATTTCCAACTGTTTTTAGCGTCAACAGCATTGCCGAAATTAGTTGTGTCATGAGCGCGACTCATGGAAAACGGAATTTAGGCTATTATTATTATTATTATTATTATTATTATTATTATTATTATTATTACTATTATTATTATTATTATTATTATTGTTGTTGTTGTTGTTGTTGTTGATTATATAAAATCCAACGTTTGCATTTTAAATATAAAAACAGTTTAAAAAGACATTTTGTACCAAGGAGATTTTATGTTAAACAGACTGTGTGAAATGTAAAAGTTTTAATCCATGGCTGTATTAGCCTTGTTATTTTACCTCAGAAATAACAACACGGCTCGCTTTAAATGTCTTCCAACGGATAGTCAGAATGCTGGATTCCCGTCCGTTTTCAGCACCATAGCTTTGGACAGCTCCTGTTACACCAAGTGGGATAAGAACCGCCGGGCATCGGGGTAGTCATTTTCAGTAAGGCTAGGTAGGTAATCAAGTTCCCTGGGCTATTTTATCAAATTAATGATTTATTTGGAACCCAATACGCCCTCCCCCCACGACTCTTCAAAACGATCCTGGCGCATATACACCTTGTGCATCCACGCAGCCTAAAATCTGGCTGTCTTAATTCATACACCTCGAAGATGTGTTTTTAGATACTTTTGTGCCATATATCTAGATTGGGTCTCGTATATTGGATACGTTGGATAAATAAAAGTTCTTTCTGGCCAGAGAAGACCAGCTAAAAATTTTATTTGTCAGCTGTTTAGCAAAAGTTCTCAGTTATTTAATTTTCACTTTTAAAGTTCTCGTCGTGTTAGCACTGAGAAAGTGAAGTATGCTGTATTTCATTGGAATCATCAAGTGAAATTAAAATATTAACAGAATAAGCTTCGCCTCTATGACTAATCTCCAAAGGAGTTATTAGGAAACAAGTGACTTTCATGTTGCATTTTAAAAGGGAAAATGATAATAAATATTAACCAACAAACTGATAAAGGGTACAAACAGCTAGGGATGAACTTATCAAAAACCAGTCAAAATTTAACTGTAATATTCCAGTCTCTCCTTTACGAGTGGTGTTGCAATTGTAAAAAGTAAGGAAAGTCTTGTGAATTTTACCCTGATCGTTGTATTGCGGTGTTGCTGATATTCCTTCAGAATTTTCCGTTATAATTACGACGCGTTGCATGCAATATTTATTTTCTCAGGCCTGGATGAAAATAATTGACTTTGCATAAACAGACGAATACGGTCAATGAAAACGCTGGAATATAGCTACATCTTTAGTTGTTTGTAGTTGAAGTAGGTTGCATACAGATATTGGAACATTTAATCGTTTTCTTCATGAGGTCAAGTATATTGTGAAAATGTGCTAAATATATGTGCTGATATAAGGGGACGACGGCTTATCTTTTCTCTAAGGTTTATTATTTAACAGGTATTTATTGGCACGTATTTAAGAGACACTAACGTGTATTCCCCAGATTGACAGTTTTATCCGTAGATATTTTTATAGATTACTTTAAAACGGTCATGAGTGAATTCTACACGGACATCATCTTCGGCATCTCTTTCGCAATGTCCAGAAATGTTTTTCGCTGCATTGCTGAATGAACAGGAATCTCCTTGTAAGGTTCAGTAGCAGGGTCAGTGTTTTGCACCTTCAGCTGCATGAATCGCGGTTATCAGGCAGCCCCCAAGCAGCAGGAGAAGCGCCCAGGAGGCTCGGCTCGCACGTGGCTTTCGGGCCGGGCTCCTCCGCGGCACTGCGCACCCTCTTCGGGCGCCAGCGCAGTTACTGACAGGCTGAGAAACGATCCCGCTGGCAGCCTGACTCTTGGTGAAATCTTTGTTCCTTTCACTTCAGGGAAAACGGGAGCATCCTTATTTGCTTGGCTGACAATTTAGAAGATCAAATCTTCATAATGTTTTTTTTTTTTTTTTTTACTGCCTTGTAGGGAACTGAATGTACCCAGATGGATGTTTTTGTGCAACACATAAAATGACTTGCCATGACATTATAAATCCGTGGAAGCATATTAAAGGTTTGTCATAACAGTCAAACGAATTGTTAGGGGTGCTGTTTGCTGCCCTTTTAGGGTTCCCAATGCCCCTCCTCCCCTGGCCTTGATGGGACGTCATTGCCCCTATAGGGGATAATTACATATTAATTAGTACAGGAAAGCAAGCCCAGTTATGACTGCAAACCAAGAGGTGTGGTGACACACGGACGCACCCACATCCGCACACTCCTTCCAGAATGCCAAGACTCGTTGTTTTCTCACAAAAATGATGTGATAGTTTGGATTTAGGCCCAGGGAACCCGGCGTAACTGCGAGCCCCAGCTCAGGGAGGACAGAGAAGCACCTTTGTTCTGTGATGGGGCACATATGGGGAGAAAAGAGGAGTAGGCTGACGATAACAAGGCAGAAGTCACATCATTCCAGAGTGTGACTGTGTGTGTGTGTGTGTGTGTGTGTGTGTGTGTGTGTGTGTGGATGGACTGGCAAGGGGAGGGGCCATGTGGGGCAAACAGAGCCGGTATGTGACTCTGCCAGGGGCACAGGGGGGCATCAAGTGGATGATGCCAGTAAATAAGTGGATGACTAGATCGTTTCAGCAGGGCTGGCCAGTCCACACACAGCAACGCAAGCTTTAAAAGTGTGGACATACTGGCAACAAGTAGCCAAGCGACGAGCTTTTGGATGCGGGCACAGGAAGCATCTGAGCTGCTGGATTTGTAGCCGAATGGCTAAATGTGGCGTTCATGTCCTTTTCCCCTGAGCTCTGCTCGTAGGTCACGGGGGTTTCGTAGCTGGGGGTTTCCTCAGGAGCTAGAGAGACCCCAGCTGTGTTCCCAGTCAGAACACTCCTCTTGAGATGTTGAAGGAACCTTGCCTAGCAACAGCTCAGAGTAGGACTGAGAGAGTTACTGTGCTGAGAGATTATAAAACTAAATCACAGGGAAGGAAGCACTTTCCAGCAGCCTGGTTTCAGGTGTATTCAGGCAACGTAAAAGGTCTGTCAGCCAAAACATACTTTTTAATCTGTATGCTTTTTTCCCTCACAGACCCACAGTGACCTTTTCCTGCTGCTTTGTGTGTCTGATGTTTGGTGTGCTTTATACTGTATGTACTGTAGACTTACTTCATTGTCCCTACTTATGTTTTAAGATCCATGACAGAAGAAGAAGTACATGCAGTTTTCTCTGGATCCCGTGAACTTCCTGACGACAGCAATGTAAGTAAATTCAACACTGTAAACCTTTCATTATTTTTTTTTATCAGAGCGCATCTGTAGCAAAAAAAAAATCAATTATAATTTTTGAGCCTGATTATTTAGAAATGCGCTGTTCAGCACTGGAGTCCTTTTTTCTGACCAGGCTTATTTTTGGTTGCTTTGGTAACAGGCGCTCAACAGGAAGTGGCTGCACAGATGGATCAGGTGTGGCGTCTAGGCGCCGTCCTCCCGTTGCTAGGGCTTTTTGTACAAATCAGCACTTGGATACACAAAGGCCGGCGCGAGGCTGATGCCAGTCCAAAAAAATAGGGCAATTGTCAGGAAGCAGGAGGGTGAGCATTCGCTACAGTGTATGGGGAAGGGGGGGGTGCGTGATCCCAGACTGAGTCGTAGAGTGGTGCCCAGCGAGGGGTCTAAGTCATTCCACCCCCAAAAAAACCCTCTGCTCACTTACTCCCCTCAGGAGGTCACCACACTGCACCCCCTCCCAAATAAGTCCATGTACCTCACCATGGGGGTAGAAGTCTTACGTCCTTTTGAAACCTTCTAAGCAGTCCATACTGCCCTCATTAAAGATGCCCACCCCCCCACACACACACACACACACACACACTCACTCACTCACTCGCCTATGTTAGTCCCCCTGCAGTCACCCTTCCTTCTCTACCACTCTGTCTGTAAAGGCAGGGCTGCCTTTAAAGGCATTGGTGTGTGAGCAAATGCATGGCGGGCTGTCAGCGCAGCTGTTGCAACCTGTGCTGCTTGCTTTTGGACGCATGAATTAGCACGCATCACAATACAGCACGTTTTAGAGGTCGGGCTTCTGCTCCTCATAGTGTAAAAGATATAGGATTTATGGCGGAGAGTCCTTCTGAAATAACTGAAAGAATAACATTTGTTACTGTGATAGCGGGTGGATGTGTGTGTGACCAGATTTTATGTTGGATTTTTAATCCGTACAAAGAAGTTCTAGGTGAAACAGTAAGAGTCCGCAGCCAAGCACGGACACGAGACACCATGGGCTGTAGCAGGGTGAGAGGGAGCCCGTCGTCACTGTCCCTCCCAGATGACTGGCACAGTGACAAGCAGAGAGACGCAGGGAAAAACTAGGACCCACACAAGCGTCCGATTCCTGCAGCGCAAAAAAAAAAGAAAAATGAAAGGCAATTCCCCAGAGGGATGCTGGGAGAAAAACAATGCTTAGGTAATTAAGTGCGGCTAAGCTAGCCCCAGTCAAAGCAATTACCACAAATCATACAGTCTCACCAGCCTTCATTATTGAAAATCTGTTTGCTTTGTTGACTGACGGACTCGTTCTTCCATCGCCCGATTACAGCAACAACAAGCTTGTCATCTACTACCACATATCACACCTTAGTCGGTGATGAATGACAGAAAAATACGCGTCGTCCTGCATTTGTCTTCGATGAGCGGGAATAGAGACGCCTTGTTCACTCTGAGCAGCTCCATCAGCCATTTAGAGAGAGAAATAGGCAGCGCCAACACGTGAAAAGCTGTGTACTATGCCGGCCTTCTCTGCTAATCGAATTTGCTGTCATGAATTCTGCTTGGTGC
The DNA here is from genome assembly GCA_026781145.1 of Hippopotamyrus pictus. NCBI lineage: Eukaryota > Metazoa > Chordata > Actinopteri > Osteoglossiformes > Mormyridae > Hippopotamyrus > Hippopotamyrus pictus. Next base: position 10,680,298 of record JAODLC010000021.1, read on the forward strand.
CGGTGAGTGTCTAGACTCCAAAAGGGGTGTGGCCTGAGAAGCCCCCCCCACCACCACCTCCATCCCCCCCGCCGCCCACACACACACACAGAGCGTCCCTTTGGTGCCTTGGTGGAGACTGTGGAAATGACCCCCTCCCTCCAGCAGTCCTGCACCTCTTCCAGGAAGAAAGGGGAGCCATGAAGTTCCCACTTCTGTTATTTGCGCTGCTCGCCGAATCGCCACAGTACCTCAGTAGTTCATTGACTAATGGCTGAAATATCAGCATTTTAGAACAGAGCTGCTATATCATACAAAGGAGACTATTATTTACCCTGAAGGTGGAGGGATAAGAAGTAACAGCGGAGATTCACCAAAACAAGGGTCTAAAGATACCAGCAAGTAGAATTTACATCTATGCTGGGGAATAGAATAATTAAGGGTAGTAGTGGTGTTCCTGAACAGCGCACAGGGCCAGGCTACTTGTTTTTGTACTCAAATAATATTGCATTTACAATAAATGGATTTCAAAATCGCACTTATTTGGTAAAAAGCAAGCAAACGAGGATAGATCATTTTCTGATCTCTGAAGAGCACATTCCTGTCAAGGCAGGTAGTATAAATCTCTTGTATGGTAAGCAGGAGTCCTCTCCAGGGGGAATTCAGTCACAGAGCCAAGATGGTTGGCATGGCTCCTGTCCTGCCTTCGCAGCACAGCTAACAGGGAAATGCAAAGTGGGATCTGTCACTCATTAGCTATTTCATCTCATTTCTTCTGAGGAGGAGATCCACAGTCAAGAAATGTGCGACCGCGCCTGCCGAATTTGATGCGAATATTTGTTGCTGTGACAGTTTTCTGGTTTTAATTGTTTGAGGCAAAAATGATTCCCGAAAATGTGCGTGTGGATTAACGTGGCTAGCATGGTGGCGAAATTAGCCCAGAGGTTTGGTTGGGTGTCGTGGACACCATAGGTGCATTGCGGTGCATTGTGGTAGTTCAGGGGACACCCTAACATAGAAGGTTGAACCTCAAGATCACCTCTGAGGTTTAAGTTGGGCTCCAGCATGTCGTTCATCGCCACCCTCCTTCCACCTGTGATGAAAGCAGGATATGAGATTGAGGAGTGTGAAGCGATTATGCAAATCGACCCTCGGTCAGCCCTCCGCGATGCGCCGTGGGGGGCTCTGGTACTATGGCGTTGGGGGAGGGAGCATGAATTTTTATCAAATATAGACCCTACCTTGAAGTGCAAATTCATACCACGGATTTATAAGTCCTTCTGACTTCATAAGTCCAAGATGATGTGAACATACTTATTTTTCTAATTAAAAAGGAAATTATTTGAGTTGGGAAATGACCCGGAATGTTCCTTCAAGGTATGTCCATTTTATCTCAGGGAAAAGAGGAAAACACATCTGAACATTGATTATTACTGTATGTCTATCTACTGTGGGGGGGGGGGGAGGCTAATTAAACAAATAATTTGAGGCCATGAGGCACTGGTACTTTAATTGAGAATCAGTCTTCATTTAGCCGACACGGGGACGGAATTCAAAGTTGTTTCCCATTGCTGAGACACTTTTCCACATCTCTAATTATATGAACTGAAAGGCACCCATCTCAACCAGAGAGCATAATTTAATGCACTTTACTAATGCATTACTATTCAGAGTCTGACTATAATTTTTACCAAGAAAGTGACTGGAGGTAAAAACAAGCTGCTGCAGACTAGTGTTGCTTTTCTCTTCGATTTTTTTCCGGAAACCGTGAGTAAATATAAAAATACATACATACTTTCCCCTCACAAAACTGACAGACGACTTATTTCAGCTAATATATTTTTAAATAAGAAAAACATATTTGATCCAAGCTAATTTCCCCCTCACAGTCTGGTTTCTAAAGTAATATATTACCAGCCTAAGTTACTAATGACCCTTCCCTTCAGAGCAGAGAATTGTGTTGTCACTCTCTACAATGGCAGCTCGTCACGACTCCAGCTCTTTGTTAGGGCCTCTTTGTGTGTGCTAGCCCAAGCAGGGCCTTATACAAAATGAATGGGCGTAACCTGAGCTGTCGAGGGTCGGGGCGGCCCAGTGCAGCCACTAGCCCCCCATGGGACTGTCAAGCGGGGACTGGACACGCTGCAGGTACAAATGCCCACACAGGCACAGGAAATGCAAGCAAATGTTAGTCATTTGGACACACCGCAGAAGGAGGTTCTCTGTCTTCATGATGGACCTCTGTAGCTGTACCTGTGGAGTTTGGCTACCAAGTGGAAAGACAGAAGCCTGTGCGGGTCGTGTGAGTTTTTATGCAGTTTCTAAATTAGACAGGGAGAGGTTAATTTGCACGCTTTTGAATTTTTGAACAGGCATAAAACTGACCACCTAAACTAAAGCGCAGCCCAATTCATCACTATCAACCCTGAGAAATATATTTGTATTTTCTGCAAAGTAGCAGTGAAAAGAGATGGCACCATGAATGGGAGTTTGTAATGTTCTCCGTGGGAGCTGACAAAGAGCTCAAGGCCTCTCGCGTCCTCATTGAATCACTCACCCTACTGGGCGATTGCAAGTCCCAGACGGCCACGTTTGTGCGTGCGTTTGTATGAGGCGTAGGCAGGGCTTGTGTGAAATGGCACCCTTGGACTGTGTCAGGCTGCAGGTGAGAGGGCCGATTCATTCCCCACCTCTCACACCACGGCGTGTCCCTAGAAGGCCACCGTAGGGGCGGGGACCGCAGCCAGCAGCCCACACATCCTTCTCCATCAGCTACATTTTTCCCAGATGGTGACTTCATTTTGGCTGTTAATTGAAACAGCGTTTGAACGCATCGTTAGCAGCTCTTGACTTCCTTGTTGGCGTCTCTGCTCCTAGATGCCTTCCAGCGGCGTGTCGCTCTCGCGTCAAACAGGCACATGAGCCCGATTATCACCACACGTCATTCTGTACATTTCAGGTCTGTTTCCACTGCTGAAACAGGCCATGAGAGGAAGTCTGATAGACCCATCTACTCATCTGACAGCCATAAACATTGTATCTGAGACTCTAAGAAACAAACGCTGGTGGATTTTGGATGGATTCCATGGCCTTTTCATTACGTTCTAATCTGGAGTGGGATTTGTGGGTCACCACATCACCGTGGATACCTGTGTGTCTCCGGCTGTATTGAATGGACACTGATAAACGGGGCCGGCCTTTCCGTTCACAGCCGGTGTCTTTCACAGCACAGGCAGGACACCAGCACAGGGTTCCACATCTCCCTGGGTCACCCTCTTCCCGGAAATCTGCTTTATTAAACTGGAAACCCAGTGATTAAATCAGCTGCATCCTCCAATTTCCTGGGACTCAGTGTATCTGGAGGGAGAGAAGGCAGGTGACAGCCTCTGGAGATGGAAGCGCATAGGCAGTGGCCCGGCAGACGGACTCTTGGAAATGGCTTGCGGACACCAGGCCGTGTGGCTTTATAAACCAGTCTCCTGTGGAAGACAGGCAGTGGGGAAGCGTTTAGCTTCCATGGCTAACTGAAGCTTGGATTGATAGATCCAGTGGTAATCCAATAGCAGCAAAACAGGGACACATCCATACAAACATTTTAAGGTTTAACTTAAATGTTGAAACATATTTGAAACAGACTTTAGTGTCCAAATCATACATTATAAACGTTCCCATTTTCAGTACTTTTGTAACATATTCTAAAAATCTAAAACAGTCCTGTGACATGCTGACACCCCATCTGGCATGTACCCCTGCCTTGTGTCGCCCTGGACAGGCCCCCTGTGACCCAGTACGGGGATGCGCGACGAGAAGAGTGAGGGACATTCTGAATGAATCTGTCCAGAATGTCGGCTGTTTTTCTATTCATACATATAATATAAAAGCTTTCAATGTAGGAGTCGGAACCGAAATAACAGGTGCCAGAGAAAGCTGGAAGGACAGACGGATCGCCAGCTGACGGTAAGCAATCAGAAGCCTCCACTCCGACACGCTGACACACCAAGAGGCTCCACCTTCAGCAGATAAACTCACCATTATGTTAATCGCCTTGCACATTCTGTGCCTGAAACATTTCATTCCGTCTGTGTCACTTTGGCCCTGGACAATGTGGAAGACTAGTGATTTTGTTGTTTTAAATACGACTCCTTGACAACAAGTCACAGTCTACCTCACAGTCCCAGGCCTCTGCACCGGCCCCCACTGCTTCCCCAGGAAGGATCAACGAGGACCTCCTGAAGGCCAGCCAGCCTCCAAGGACAGCCATCACTACAGTAATACGTGTGTCTGCTCAGCTCATCTGTACTACAGCTACTGTTCGAAAGATCACAATAAAAGCCGACAGGTTGTCTTTTTAAAGCAATGTCCGTCTCTATTTGAGGTCTGTGAATTTCTTTCAGATGCTATCAACTGTCAGAGGGCAGCACGATCTCACACAAGCTTCCTCACCCTGCCCTGTGAAAAAAAAAAAATAATTCACAATAAATAAGCAGTAATAAGGAGTATTTTCATGACAGGTCACACTCACATCAATGATTTGTTCACTTAAACAAAAGGCCATATGCATATAAGCTAAATTAAACATCCAGGTAATTGGTGGCATTCACAGAGGGGAGGGGAAGGTGCTGAAAATGGGGGCGTTACTGACCGGGGGGGCCCAGCTCAAGAGATTTTGTGAGATCATCAGTCATCAACATAGAGCACTTCAAAAGGGGCAGCACTTTCATTGAATCAGGTGAAAAGGGACAGGTGTTCATGCCCCCCCCCCACACACACATGCATGCGCGCACACATGTGTCTGCTGTTAATACATATAACGTCTGGTTCCATATATCAATTTTTCTATTTTGGCCTCTTTACAGGAAGCTCATATAGGCCATAAAATTGATATCTGCTGCTTTCACCTCATTTCGCTCCACGGAAAATGACAATAGCTTCTCTTCACTGGCCTACGGCGGCCCATCATGGCATACTTAAACCACTTTAAACCAGCGCTATCGTTTATCTCAGTGTGCCGTGATAAAATTAAGAAAGCAAGGCCATCGGCGTATTTACATTCACCTGAAAGGCAGACCAAAGGTGCAAAGTTATATGTGCGTCTGACTTATTCAAAGGAGGCAAGGACATAAAGATGGATACGGGGACGGGTAGAGTGATAAAACATTTTGTAATGGCTTTTCTGTGACTGAATATGCATCACAGAAAGTGAACAATGAGGAGTGGGTGTTACCTTCAACTCCCAGAGAACAGTGTAGGATGTTTCCATGGATACACCATGGCAACCCTTTCTGAATCACCTATCTCAGCCTTGGACAAGTCAGCGTGGAATAGTCCCCGTGATTCTGCACGCCCTTGAGGGGGTCATTCTAGACACCACGCAGAGGTGCTATTGCTGGACAAAAAGTGCCTTGCCGTAAGCAATTAAAAATGCATTTCTTATAAAACTAGAAATGGTCAGGGACACTCAATGGGGTCAGAGGGTTCAGCCAGGCCTTATCGACTGCTACAGTTTAATGCCATTATTCTGCCATATTGTGGTGTCATCGCAACCATCTGATGGCCTCTGTATGCATCACTCTCATTGCACATCTGCTCTATCGCTAAGAGTGTCCAGCATAGCAATGTAATTGGCGTGTTATGTCAGCTATAAACTGAATCCGGCCTGGCACCCTGGAATGGGCCTCCAGGACCAGCCAGAATGTTCTACGGGTCACGTGCTGATGAAAGGACTTGGCTGTGTGAGACAGACGGTCTCCTCACATCAGGCTCATAACGACACACATGCCGCCGGGCTGGTTGGAGGTACAGTGGCCCCACACGGGCCCCATCAGCTGAGCCAGCGCACTCCCCCTCGCAGACGTCATTTACTCTTCACACGCACTCACGTGAAATCTCCACTGCCACAACATGCATGTGTGAATCACACCACCTAAATCCTGAAATAACAGCAATGTCCTTACTTACCTCTATTTGCAGAGGTTGAAAGTTCAGGTCCAGAAAGTAAAAATCCATACTAAAACTTTGTTTCAAGCAACCTGTTGTAAATGTGATTCTTTATGCTCAGCCGGTTGGTTGAAACAGAATCTTGGTCTGGATTTGTACTTTCTGGACATGAACTTTCCACCTTGTTCTTTTAGATTTACTATTTATTAGCAGTTGGAAGGTGGATAGATACATGTCTGATTGATTTAGCATACCATATATATATATGTACAATAGTTGCTTAAACATCGTTATGCGGGTGGTGTAGTGGTTAGTGCTACTGCCTCACAGCAAGAAGGTCCTGGGTTTGGTCCTTTATAGGATGGATACTTTATAGAAAGTATCCATCCTTCTGTCCATAATCAATAGGCCAGTGTTTCCCAATCCAGTCCTCAGGGACCCACAGACATTGCATGTTTTTGCTCTACTGGGAGCTGGGAGGGAGCAAAAATGTGAACCAACTGTGGGTCCTTGAGGACCGGATTGGAAAACACTGCTATAGGCACTTTCTCAGTACAGCCTATAGAAATGGTTAGAATAAGAACAAGATACACACCATAAATAAATTGTGTGAACAGCCAGCTAGTTTGCCAACTGATGCCTGGATTATATGTAATTCTTGGCAAAAAAATTTGAATTGCAGGTTTACAGAGTCTGATTACTGTAGCATCGTGGTTTACCATAGCTGAGTCACTTTACAGCTTTCAGCGGACCAGTTCCAGAGAAAAGGACAGTCTGTTTGACCTTTGTCACCCAGCCCAGGGCAGGGTAGTGGATAATGCTGCCCAGTTCTTACAGAGCACCCCTGCAGCAAAGGAGAGGCTGCTCAGCCATGATATCCTGCATCTGCAGAGGCCAGAGAACTTCCGTGGCTCTCAGACTCGCTTCCTTTCTTAACTTGTTTACAGAATCAGAAGCCAGGAGCCAAACTGTACACAGCCCACCCTAAAGATGTCTCCCCTGCCTCTGCACAAAAGACAAGCACTGTTAAAAAGGCCATATTTTCACGTCCCTATCCATATTTCTGCCATCCGAAGCAGAGCATTCAAACTGCGAAATTTCGTTAATATTGGTAATGCTATTTTTAACAAATATCAAGCCACGGGCTAAAGGAACAGGCGTTATGAATTAATGTAATTCGAGCGTCACTTGTCTCCCTGGGGAAGGCACATATTAACGAGCGCCCAATGTGGCGGGGGGGTGGGGGCGGGGGCAGCCTGTCGGCTTGGCGAGGAGACAACGTCCTACGTGTGGGGTGTCGCTTGAGGCAGCTGCCCGGGCAGAGGGGAAGGGGGACTTCACACCAGACGAAAGCCAGCTGCACTTCCTGCCTGCCGCGAGCTGCCCCCACCTGAAAGAGCGGCCTGACCAAGCCGGCTCACCATCTGAGCTCCAGGGGAGCAGAGGAACGCAGGAGCAGAGCGCGTGGGAGGGAGGCAGCTGAGTAACGGAGCGCAGGCCGCATTCCATCATGCTGGTGGCCATCCTGGGATGTACAGCAAGGAGGAGCCCGGCGGCACCTCTGCCCGCTCCTCCCAGTCTGACATTAACGGAGGAGAACGGTGACAATGCTCCTCCTGCAGGTGATTGGAGGAATCACATTAACACCAAGCTCCGGTTCTTACTCTGTGTTTTCTTCAGGATCTGTTGCCAATAGAATGAATGTCTTGAACATCATGAATGAGAGAAGCAGGATTGTTGATAGGTCACACACACACAGTATAATAGATATACAGGGAGAGAGACACAGTGTGTGAAAGACACAGTGAGACACTCATACAGTGAGATAGACACTGTGCGAAAAACAGTGTAAGATATATACAGTGAGAAAGACACAATCTGTGAAAGACACAGTGAGGCAGAGTATAAGACATATACAGTGGCAGAGATACACTGTGTGATAGACATTGTGAGACACAGTATAAGAGATACAATGGGAGACAAAGTGTGTGAAAGATGCAGTGAGACACAGTGTAAGAGATATACAGTGAGAAACAGACAGTCTGTGAAAGACATACAGTGTGAAAGAGAATACTACACTGGAAATTGAGTTGCCAAGTGCAAAGTCCTAGGAGGACCCCAACTGTAATAACTTCTAGTTAAGAATTGTGTTGTTCTATAAAAATGGTAAAATTCACATATTGTATAGCCTGAAATTGGCTTTGGGTACCATTCCCAAGTTACTGCATAACACAGTCATGATGCTTAGCCTTTTGGACATAGGAAATGCAAACAGATGCACAGGAATGATGCAGGAACCTACGCACCGGCTGCTCCAGTACCTCCCGCGCTGTGCTCACCAGGCGCACTGTGGAGGCCGCGGGGCGCCAACACCGGCCCACAGGCCTTCGTTCAGTGAGCCGTCACTCCGCATGCCGTCGCTCCATGAGTACCCCTTCACAGGCTTGGCATGAAGTCAGAGCTGGCAGTAGTAGATCCCAGTCCAGGACCAAATTAGCTGGATGCACGATGCCTACCGAGGTTTAATAAATAAATAAATAAATAAACAGAGGCAGCTTTGCATTTAAAAGCATTTTCAGCATTTAAAATAAAGATTGCGCATAGGAAGCAGAAATCATAATGAAGGGCTAGCCACAAGCTTTCAGGGAAGTGATGCAAAGAAATTTGTATACACAGGACCAGAGCATAATGCGTGAGACGCACATGGCCGTCAGGATTACTCAGAGCAAGAGTTAGCGCAGATGGTGACCTTGCAACAGGCCCCAGAGAAGCAGCATGGCCTGCAGAAGTGCACCACCCGCTGATGGGGCTGTGAATTGGGGTGCACCTTGAGGTGATCTCCAGAAACTTTCAGCTGCATGGTTAGTACTACCAGCCCTACATGCTGTAGGGAACCAGTTTCAGATAGAGAATGAAACATGCCTTTACTTGATTTCATCCTCCTGTGCTGGGGACTGGATTAGCCATGAAAAGCACACTTAGCAGTGTTTCCTGATCTGGTCCTCAGGAACTTCCAGCCAGTCCAAGTTTTTGCTTCCTCCCAGTTCCCTGTCTGGGGGTCCCTGAGGACCAGATTGCGAAACACTGCTTTAGAAACTGCCGGAGGCATGGTGGCCAGGTTGGGGTTTTGGTTCCTCTCAAACCTGCCCCAGATCTAGCATCTATGTGATTTGAAGATCACTGTACAAATCAAATGTATTATTAATATCAGACCTCAACCACCTTTGTCACTACAAAGCAGTGGTTCACTGCACTACCAGGAACACCACTCATCATCCTACTACTATTTATATGCTCACACACATCTATTGATGTGTATCTGTAATTACTTAACCCTGCTTGTGCTGTAGATTTGGGGGGGGTGGGGCAGATATTGGGGAAAGCCAACCGTCAACAGTCACATGATAATGGGCCTTAAAAAAGAAGCACGGTTCCAGGTCAGTGAAGTTTAAGCTCTCTGCCTCTCCTTCGCACCCCTGCTAGCCGTGTAGCGCCTTGATTTTCCGTGGGCGTGAAGTGTTACATAACACATGTGCAGAAAGCGCATAATTGGCATTGGCGTTTAATGACATCAGAATTATGGATTACCGATTACTGCTTGAAGCATATTTGTGATTTAAGATAATAAAGTTTCTCTATTCACAAATAAACCAGCCTCTTTATGTGTTTTTTTTTCTTTTTTGTTTTTAAACACCCACAGATTGAGGATATGCTAAAAGCGATTAGCCTGACCTATAATGTGTAGGCGTCATAAATCACGAAAACCATTTGTTTTCATATTGTAAGCACACTGTTTGTATAATAATTGCATCATATTTTTAACACAAGAGTGAGTGCTTAAAAGGTAGAAAAAATTTCATTGTTTTGAATAATTATTTCTAATTCACCAAATATTTATTGAGAAAATGTTCCATCAAAAATACTCCAGTTGAAAACTGCTAGCAGGGTGTACACATAGGTACAATCCAGATAATCTATTTACAAAGCAAGTCATACATCCAGAAGAAAATCTTTCTACAAGATGATCTAAGGCTTCTGTGTCGTGCGTAAAGTTCAATGCTCAGAAATTATCCCCATCAGGCATCCTAGGCGCCAAAAACTGGCAGTGAATCATTTCTCCCAAAAGGCAAGGCAAGTTTATTTATACAGCAGCTTTCCTACACTGCAGTCATTCAAAGTGCTTTACACATAAGAAAATTACAGTACAGAATAGAAAGAAAATTGAAATTCAAAAGACACGAGAGAATAGAAATTAAAGACATGATTAAAACAATAGACTTAAAAGAGATAAAAAACATAAAAATAAAAAGCAAATTACTGATAACTTAGAAAAAATAAAACACTCTCTTTATCACGCTAAATGCTAGTACTGATTAGAACTTTCCTGAACTTCAGGATCTCATCTCTGCTATGACAACACTAGTCAGACAACACTAGAATCCCACCCTGATTGGCAAAATGTATTCCTGGATACAGGCCTCCCTAGGTCCCCTGAATAGATAGATCTAGCTCTGGTCACAGGGCCTAAATTTGTGCCATATCCATTCAGTGGGGTGAATGGACAGCATTGCCAGGGCGAGAGTTCCCCATATCTTTGAAGGTGCTCTCACACTAGCTGATCTGTGCCATGCCCAAGCAGGTTTGACCCCCAAAATCCAGTTCATTCGACTAGTGCGATTGCTCTGTAACGTGCCTGCCCACAGTATACGGATCCGTGCCCTGGCCTGCTTGAAGGGGTGGTCTTGAGTTTGGTTAGTCGGAATCGGGCACGGTATGCATCTAGTGTGACCGCTAACCATACCCGAGTACGGAACAGACATCACGTGAATGATGTGACTGACACACGCATGCGCACATGTACAGTATGCATGGACTGGACCTGACAAGAACGGATCAGATAGGCTGTACAGATCGCATCAGCTATTTTCACAAAACTGCTATCTTCTTATATGTGCAACACAAATAAATAAAAATCACAGCGTTGCATCTCAGATAAATCCATGTGTATCATCACACCCAAAGTGAATCAAAATAAGCCACAAAATAAGGACATTAATTGACATCATGAATACCTATTGTGATGTGCAATAATTTTTGCTGGGGGTGGCATGATGGTGCAGTGGTTTGCACTGTCACCTCTGGGACCTGGGTTCGTGTCTCCGCCAGGGTTCCAGGTGTGTGGAGTTTGCATGTTCTCCCCGGGTCGTCATGGTGTTTCCTTCGTGTGCTCCGGTTTCCCCCCACAGGCCAAAAAACATGCTGAGGCTAAATGGAGTTGCTGGATTGCCTACAGGTGTGTGGGTGAGTGTCTGGTGTGTGTGAGTGTGCCCTGCTATGGCTTGGCACCCCATCCTGGGTTATTCCTGACCAGGATAAGCTGTTTTCAGAAAAGGGATGGATGGAATAATTTTTGCCATTTCTCATGACTGAAACAGCATATATGACGATGAGCTGAATAAATGATTACATACTGTATAAGAACGCATATGATTTTCCATTTTTTAATTCAAAACGCACACCTCAGTGGCTGGGGGGTTGAATCACTGCTCAATGGGTGTGGAGTTTACATGTCATCCTGGAGTCTCCTCTGGATACACTGGCTTCCCTCCACAGTCCAAAAACATGCAGCCCAATTCAAAATTGCCCACATTACATGACTGTGTTGGGCTAGCATCCTATCCAGGGTATACTATCCTTGTGCTTTATGGTGCATCGGATAGGATCCATATCCCCGCAACCCTGTCCAAGATGGATGGGTAGACGGACGGATGGACAGACAGACAATATTTTTTGTGAGCTCTGGTATTGCATGATACGTACTCTTAATATGTGACCAAGCCACATGTTCAGACCTGTTCTTGTCTGGGCCGACACAGCCTCTTAGTATGACAAACTCATGACTTGTCAGAACTTGTTTCTTATTGCAAAACTGATCGATCAAATTTCATAAACAGCTTTGGGTGGTACATCTGAACTGAGATTGCAAAGTGTAGGTCAATGTGCAGACCTAACAGTTTATTTTATCCTTCAAGGTACTCTTTTGATTTTTTGGGTTTGCAGCAGCTCTATGTGTGTGTATCTGCCGGTTTGTGTGGGAGGTGTGTGTTCATAAAGTCGGCTGGAACAGTGAAGCTGTCAGAAACTAACCAAGGGGGTCACTTAATTGTGAACTAACAAAGAAGGTCCCTTCAAAGGATAAACTTCTTCAAGATCAATGGCTTTATTATCACCACAATGGGTCTGCAGGTCTTCCCCAATTTGGGATGGATAATGAGGGCACATGTCCACCTGCCCTCTCATTTCCTGATACCTTGAAATCACCATCAACACCTCCACAGACCGGCTTCAAATCCCTGCTGCTATGCTCTGCTTCTGTGCGACTGCTAGATCTCACACATTTACTGCAACACTCATGATTTGAGCCTCTATCTCACAGCCTCACACAAACCAGACCCACATTCTTCAAAGAGTTACATTGTAATTATAGCGTTGTTTTCTGACTTAACATGTCATTAGTTACATTTTTTCCTTTTGGCATTCCCTTTCAATAAGCAGGAAAATTGGTAAAAGCAAGTTTAAAAAAAAGCATTTTCAGTAGCAAGTGTATTATTTGTCTATTCAAACAAAGGCATTTCACATATTCTGATCTTTTGTTATCTTTTACTTCTGTATATAAAAAAGAGAGATGCCAGCTCTTTCCTTGACATATACTGGCCAGGTGATTACAGATCAAAGCTATGATCCCTAACTCATGTTACCTCTTAAATCCACCTTGGTCACTGTAGATGAAGGGGAGGAGACAAGTTAATGGAAGATCTTGAAAGTCTGGTCATTTGGGACAGGTGGGAGAGAATGGGCAAACAGAAAGATTTAAGTTGTTTTAAATGGAAGGACAATGTTGCTGGAATGGTCCATGACCCAGAAGATAGTCAATCAGAAGCAGAGCAGTGGTTTAAAATGGCTCATTGATGAAGTTGAAAGAAATCAGACAGAAATTCTGCAGCTGGTCAGCTGACAGCCTGGCACAACACTGGTGCTAAAAGACCTCGATGGAATACAGACTCATCACAGCTTAACATACATGTGATGTAGCAGAAAAGATGCAACTTTTCTCAGCATAAGCAGCATGTGACACTGCAGCTCCACAGGGATAGAGGTTTGCGACCCAACCCAAGCCCAACAGGTTTCAGGGCAGGTATGAGTCCGGTTTTTTTTATGTTCATCTTCGGTCCTTTGCTGGTTTGTGCTTTCTATTCCACTCCCAACACCCATCCATCACCCCCACCCCTACCTGCCAGCCCCTCCCTTTCTCTCTCATCAACCAGTTACCTAGCAAGCATCCCAATAGCTATGGAAGAAATACAGCAAAAGCTCACAAATGTCTCTGTCCACAAATGTAACTAAAATTTCCACAATTTCCAGTTCAGGTCAAGTTTGAGTTATAGATTTGCTAATCCTGTTTGAGCCCAGTCAGGTTCTGTCTTGGGTCTGGGCCGGGTCTGGGCTTTATTTTCAGACCCGTACAGGACTGTACAGAGGGATAAGGAATGAAAACACCCAATTACAGGGGACTGGGAAACCCAGTGGAACCCCAGTTCTTGCTGCTGCTTGCTGATCGAAGTAACAACATGGAGAAACACACACCAGAACCAATCATGTGCATCTCAAACGGAGTGTATCCATCTGCGAATGCAATTCAGGCTAATGCACCATGCCACAAAAAGACTTACACTGTCCAAAAATGGTTCCATGGAAATAATGATGAATTCAGCTTAGAGCACTGGCCTTCCCAATTACCAGAGCTTAGTCCAACTCATAATTGGTGGGATAAGATCGAACAAGTTATTTAGAGTTAGAGATGCACTACATCTACGACTATATAACTCAACGAAACTGTGGGAAACATCAGACTCGGCCTGGTCCAGCATCTCTGTGGGACACATGCACTCTTGATGCTGCTGGGAGGGCAAAAGGGGGTTCAGCAGATTATTAAGAAAGGATACCTAAGTTTTTTTATATGACAGGCTGTTAGGACCATCTTAAAAATGAAAGTGAATACGAAAGTTCAAACAAGGAGACCTAAAGAACACCAGTGTGTCCAATCACATTGGTCCAGATTTTTATATAAGGAGTAAGTCTAAAATGCTTCTTTGCCGTTACACCTATTCGGTCCGCCTGCCTCCACCCCTCCACCACCTCCGGCTCCCGGTCCTGGTCCGGGGTTGGCTCCTTCCTGCCTGGTCGCCCAGCCAGATCTGTCAGCTTCAGAGATGATGGAGCCGATGACCAAGTCGCCAAATCATTTGTTTCATACACATTGAAATTGTTCAAACAAATAAATACTCTTGTCCAGTCAAACTATTGAGGTCTCCTTGGTTGAAATGAAGATTCTGGTTTAAAATAGATTATCATATATTTCAACAACACATTATCACCATTTTCAGTAATGTGTGGGTCATAGATGACAAATCAGCTTATTGCTACAGGTTAGTCAGCCCCAGCAGGCCTTAGAAATAAGACTGGTCCAGTCCTTCTGACATACTGGGGCTTGCCTATCTGACCTGGTCTGACACATCCACTCTTAGAATCACAGAATTGTGATTATTTAGCTATTTTTAACATGGCTGTATGTTTTTTTTTGGTGAAGATCAATATATAGATCTCAGTTTTAGGCCCTGCAGAGCCAGACCGGCACTAACAGGCATCCTTGTAGTGACCAGTTCTGAGGTTCACTCTAAGCTGTAATCGGAGGACATGCCTAAGTAAAGGTCCACACTGAGCCATGAAGCAAATGCCCTTTCTCTAATCCTTAAATAATTACCTGCTATTGAGCTTCTAGTGATGGTTCTCATTAAGTTATGAGAGAAAGCCCACCCTGAATTGTTAATTAAATTAAACAGCCTATTTTTCTCCTGGAACTGATATTCTACAATGGATGCATACATTTGACATGGTATGTTAAAGTATGTCACAGTTACATATAAGCATACCCATATTTTACACTGACTTCAGTGGATGCAAATTACTTTACAAAACCTAATGAAATCTAATTAATTGTTGCATTCAGAATAAAAAACGCTTGATAAAGACTCATTTTAAAAGTTACAGAAAGTAGGAGATCAATTTGATATAGACAAATTAAGTGTCACGGTCAAAGCAGATCAGCAGCTTGATAAAGACTAAAAGAATCACAATCAAGTATAAGATAAACAATCCAGTAATGACTAACTAAAAGCGACAATGCCAAGGTGATCAACAACTAGATAAAATCTAATCAAGAGTCACAGTAACAAGGTGATCAGCAGCATGATAAAATCTAATCAAGAGTCACAGTCACAAGGTGATCAGCAGCATGATAAAGTCTAATCAAGAGTCAAAGTCACAAGGTGACCAGCAGCATAATAAAGTTTAATCAAGAATCAGTCACAAGTTTATCAGCAGCATGATAAAGTCTAATCAAGAGTGACAGAAACAAGACTAAGGACCACTGCCTTATCTCTTCCAGACAGTAATATAAATTCATCAACAAAAACAAGCAGCACTAGTTGGGGCAATTTGGTGTTATAAATTAAATAAGGAGTAAATCAGAGCAACAATAATTGGATGTTAGGTGATGAGAAGGAAGGGACTTAGGGCAGAGGTGAAGCCCCCCATCTTGGTAAAACCTCCCTTCAGCGTACTCCTCTAACAAACATTGTGTCCATCCACCATCCCCTACTCCCACTGCCAACAAAAAAGCACCCACTAAGCACTGTAATTTGGAATAATACAAACATTCAATAAATAATTTTAAAACTATATAAATAAAAATATATCAAAGTTATGATTCCTATATATCAAAAATAAGTAACAAAGACAATTAGACATCTGTAAAAGTTGTAGTATATAAATATAAAAATAAAAAGAGTATTGAATTATTGCACTATTATCCTATTGGCTAACAAACATACTGGTGATAATTAACCCACCTGTTCATTATTGGCATTACAATAAAAATTTCATAAAGAGATGAAATAGCTGCATGTCTTTACCTTTTGTAAATTTGTGCATTTCTGCTTCTTCTCTTCTTCTTTCCTCTTTTTTTTAAACTGGGTACCTGATGATTTAGACCAGGTGTGTCAAACTCCAGTCCTGGAGGGCCAGAGCCCTGTGTAGCTTAGTTCTTTCCCTGTTCCACCACAAATGATTCAGCTCAAGAGTTGTATGGTAATTAGCACAAGGAGTTGAATCAGGTGTGTTAAATGAGGGGAAACCTAAAAATGTGCAGGGCTCTGGAAACCCAGGACTGGAGTCTGACACCCATGATTTAGACCTTTTCTTATCCATTTGTGTGAATTTGGCACTTGAGCATCAATACTGTGATGCCATGGAGCTAGTTTGGGGGCTAATGTACCCACAAACCAACATGGATTGCACTGCACTGTAAATAATGTAAATAATCATGAAAATAATGTCCATAATTTGTAATTATGTTAGTCAATGTAAGTGTTTCAAATTCTCATGGAGTGCCGAATATTGTTTCCCTAATGTGTTGTGTTGATCATCCCCTGCAATGGAGTTCAGTGTGTGTACTGATGGCTCTTGGTGTCAGTGCCGCTGCTAGAATCCCCTGGCAGCTGCACAAAATAAAGCTTTTGTTGGCTAATAGGGCATTTGCATGTTAACGAAGCACCAGAATGACATTGTGAAACTGGTATCAGAAGTGCAATTTCAGGTCGCCAAAGAAATAGACAACCTTATCCACAAGTTACAAGCATAGCTTTCCAGATGGCAGCAGAAAGAAACTGCAGCAAACCAAAGGGAAACCCTGGGAACCAAGAGCTGTGCCTTCCCGGGGTGACCCAATGGGTCTAATATGCCCCACCTGCTATCTGGAAGAGCAAGTTGCAGCTCCGCTCAGTGTGCTCCAGTAAGAGAGTGGAGCAGAGCAAAAACCACTTTGAAGCTCTTGCTTTAGAATCTGAAAGAGTCCCTGGAGCCTTACCTCTCCAAATATATGGAGCAACGCAGACAGCAGTGCACCTGGCACTGGCCATGGAGTTGCTGCACCAGTATGTACAGCGCCAGGCACTAACTATGTTCACCAAAGCTTTGGTAGAGGCAGAAAGAGCAGAAGCAAACCTGTCCCTGCCTGCAACACTGTGCCAGCCGCCAGCCATGCTGTTTCAAACTTGTGCCTGCAAGACTGGAGACTCCAGCAGTGTTGAAGTACAGTGAGTGCAAGCGACCTGCACCGAACCCACGGGGGAAGCATTGCCAAGCTTCTGATACCCCTAGCTAATGCTGTGGAAAAGTCAGGCATCTTGCATGAGATTTCCTTGTCCCAGCCCCTCAGCGCAACTCTGCACAGCTACCGGAAAACTCCGAACAGGTGACGTTGTGAGGGAATCATCACCTGCATCGTCCACCATAAAAGCCCTCACCCCTTTGTTATCAAGTTAGTTGGCTGGGTTACAATCATGGACTGCATGTGAACTGCACTGTGGATGGAACACACTGCCGAGGCCTGGTGGATATGGGGTTCACTATCACCTTCATCCGCCTCGGTGTCCTCCTAGACAGGAGAGTTCAGCTTTCCTCCGTCCCTGGTGTGTGCATCGCAATGAAGGTCAGGCGGCGCCTCTGAATCACACTGGCGGGGAGAACCATGGAGCAGGAGGTGTGGCTAGCCGACATCCGGGATGCCTACCTCATTAGACTGGACTTTTTTTTTTTTACCTTTATTTAACCAGGCAAGACAGATTAAGAACAAGTTTCTTATTTACAACTGTGGCCTGGCAAAAGGCAGAGCCTTTTGAGAGAAATAAGTGGACTAATACAAAAATAAAAGTTTTTTTTTTTTTTTTTTTTTTTTTTTTTTTT